>JARHVA010001326.1:395000-1618750 GCA_037957365.1 Torreya grandis
AATATTATTGAACCCAATTTGCCTTAAATTTACAAATAATAAAGTATTTGATCAACATGTATTAATTATTCAATCTTTTATTTATTATGTTGAGGCAAATTCTCGATGTTGTTTACAACCCACAATTTTAGAAGGTGGTGATTATTGATATAACTGAATATATAATAAACAATTGTATTATATATAAAATGAATAGAATAAAAATATGGGGCATATTATGAAATATGACTATAACGAGCATGTACAAAGCTGCATGAGGTTGATGAACCTGTCAATTTTTTACTTATTGATGCTTGCATTTTAAAATTGTAACTTCTCACCTATCAAGTTGACCAAAAAACCCTGTCAATTTTTTGTTTGTTGGTGCATGTGTTTCAAAATTATAACCTCCAACTTGTTAGTGTAACACCCTAACAACTCCTCTTCTACATGTGTTTGGAAAACTATTCGATTGCATTTTTATTTATCAACTTACATGCCAAATCTATTTTTGTCATTTTATATTGAGATAGCCTCAGGTAATATTTGTGTGTATTGATTAAGCTCGCCCTATTATGAATAATGAACATGATGTGGTTATTTGATATGAGTGCATAGTCATCAAACATGATGTGATTATTTGATATGAGTGCATAGTTATTGATCATAAGTGTTCACTTGATAGAGGTGTATGGTTGGTGTCATTATACATCTATTTTTTTAAATTATTATTCTTGAATCAAAAAGACTAAAAAATCATTAAAATTGTACACACTCAGTACAACAAGTGTTATTAAATTGCTAGAGCCTCCACCACATTATTAGAAAATGTGTTTGTAGCCTTCTCACATATTATTTGGACAATCCTTTTTATGAGTTCAAACAATTTTGGTAATGTTAAAAGGCCCTGAATTCTCATTAGATGAACCATCTATATGTAGGGTAGCCTATTACAAGACAAGTTAGATAAAAGATCGATTAACCTATGAGTCAAAGAGAATCTAATTGAAACTAACAAACTTTCTCTAACACCTCGAGAACTAAGGCAAGATCATGAAAAGCCAGAGACCGGAGGATACAATGCAGTGGATTCAAACCCCTGAGACCCCGAGTCCTCGAGAACGTACCACCTAGAATTTTTTTTCTTTTTCTAAATCGAGCCTAGGTTAAATCACAAATTGTTTTTGTCAACGCTTATTTGGGGTCTCGATTGGCAAATTTTATTTGTTAGAGAATGGATATGATTTGCATTGGTGTAATGAGTCATGTAGATTTTTAGAGGGGGTCTAGATAAAGGATTTGAAGCGAAATAAAAATAGAATGCAAAATCTGCTAAATACAACTGAGCGAAGCTTTAATGATTTAGATTATTAGCTCTTACTAGAAAATATTGTTCAAATCTATATTTCATTGATTTCCATCTAATGACTGAGATCGTGAGTAAATTGAGCCTTGCCAATCGACCTGGGCTTTAGTAGCTTTGTTTATAATGTTTGAGTATTTTGTGCCTAGATAATTTGACCAAATTCATTTAATTTTAAGACAAGATAACGCTAGTAAACCAAGGGTTGGATTTTGCTCTCAAAGCATACATGGATTTAATGTTTCATGTTTCTCACAATAACGTCCTTGCTGAAAATAGCGAGATTGAGATATGGGACTGACCCACAACACTAAGTGGGTTTGGCTATTAAATATGATTAAACCACTGTTTTGAAAAATGTATGAACCCTACATAGATAACAACTTTTGTCTTGAAATTTCCTCCTCTTGTTATGTAATGTAGTTGCTACCAATACATTGATTCACTTGGCTTTTATTTTGGATTAGTATGTAGTATGGGGTATGAACTGTTGTTCAATTAAATGCACTAGAGATGCATGATCAAACTTACCTTCTCAGTTAAAATCCAACTACACAACTTCACCTATTGTGGTTCATATTTTTGTGGTTACATAAACATAAGGATCACGCCTTATAGGGTTAAACTTGGGTCACCATCACAGTTTGTGAATAATGCATTGCAAAAATTTCTAAAATTTTCCATCTTTTTTCAATTTCTGCGAATGCAATAACTAGTACTAGTAAGGCATCAAGTAAACTATTTATGAATATTCTATCTATCTAATAGCTATTTTGTGATAAAGGCAATGATTTATGTCACTTAACCTCTAAAATAGTTTTGTAGCTCTGTAATAAAAGCAACAATTATATTTTACCAATACATTACATATATTGTACATGACATTTGCCTCTAGCCATGTAACAAATATGAGGATTCTAAAACCCTGCATACCAATATACTAATAATCTCCTCCCGATTATCTCAATTTTCATTCTTATTAAATGCTATTCAAGTGCTTCCCAAATTGACGGTTCACCAAGCTTTACACTAATTCCAAACATCCCCATAACAAGAGTGTATTCTTATTAAAGAAATTATAGGGGAAAGTACAATTCTTTAGATTATAATTATATTAAGAAAGTATATTGCCCAAGAAAGAGGATGTTTTAATCTACCTAAATAGCATCCAAGAAACCTCAATTGTGATTAAGCAACTTTTTTTTTAGTTTTTTATTTAAGTATTTTTTCTTTAAATAAAATAAATCAAATTTCTTCCAATATTTTCATTGGTTTATTAAATTATGAACCCTCTTAAAAAAAAGATATATTTTGCAATTGACATATATATGCTACTTAGGAATTTGAAAGCACTAAGAAAAACATAGAGAACGAGGGTTATTTGTGTAATGAGGTTATTGTGAGAGTTTATTAAATGTTCAAGTACTTAGGAGTTTGTTTTGTAATTAAATTATTGCATTAACTTCCAGGGTGCATAACGTAAGATTAACCCAGAGAATGAGTGAAAGGAAAGGGTAAAATAATGAGGAGCACAAAATTATAATTTAAATAAAAATTAAATTTAATATAAATATTTAATTATTTTCAATTAAATTAAATAAAATATGTAAAATAATAATTAATTTAAAATTTAGAGAAAGAAAAAAAAGTAAAGTTTAAATTAGTTTGATTTTATTTTATAATTTGCTGATAATTTTAGAATGTGACAATAAAAATGTTTATTTAAAATTTGATAAAAAAATTAATCCAAAAATTTGATGATGATCAAAATAATTTGTGTAAACTATATAATTATGCTCAAGCCAATCAAAACTTTACATTGTTCTTCTAGATAAAAGTAAAACCATGCTTGACATAATTTGACAATTGAGTTCAATTCGTTTTAGCCTTCAAAACCCTTGTTCAGTTTCTTAATCTTTTAATATGATCATTTGTTTTTTTCTTCTTACCTTAATTATGCAGTTCAATAACTGAAAACTTAAGGAAAATAATATATATTTTGGGAAATGCATTAAACCAGAGAATTGTTAAACTATATTGATATTTGTTAGGCCCTTAGACAATAATAATATCGTATACAAAAAATCTTAGTGATGAACAATATGCAAACCAATATATTATTATTTATCTAACATGAACTTATGTGCTTAAAGAATGCTCTAATATATGATTGATTTCATCTAAAATGTTTGTAGGTGTTCAATAGATTCTTATGAACGATAGATAGGTTGTATATGAATGATTGTTAGGTGTTACGCCCAAATGAACTATGATGTTCTTGTATTTATAAACAAGTTGAATTCAAATTAGGACCCTAATGGTACACTATTTGACATCAAAAAAGTCACATGGTGAAAAGGTGGGACCAAGAAAACAAGTGAATTCTAGCCACCACGAACCACACAAGTTTCTTAGGACCACACACTAATGTTCTAAATTTTCTAGAATGTTAGAGCACATTCTAAACAAGGAGCTAGAATGGAGTGAAATTATAGCCCAGAGAGATTATGAGAGTTGGAGGGGTTGGAAGAAGGGTTAAAAATTATCAAAAGTAAAAAAAACATGTCAGTACTATGTTGGTGTACTATTCTATATGCACCTAATATTAAGTTAACTTGAGTTAGCTACTATACTAAGTGTACTTTGTCACACTTTTCCAGGCTTAGAATAGGATAAGCAAGCATTTTATGGTCACCATTATTAATAAATGCCATCTCTATATAGGCCAATCACATGTGCCTATTATGTGACCAATAAAAAAAGGAAAGTTTGCTCTTGCTAAAATTATTTATACCTCTTATCTCTTTATATATTGATAGATAATTTATGGCTAAGCAAATGGATAACCTATGCAATGAATGAAGCTATATTGTAATCTACTTTGTAATGCTCTCCTCAACAATAAAAAATTGTTACCTTTTTTGTTGTTTTACAGTGTTTCATGCATATTAGAGTGAGTCAACTTTGAAGAGTTTCTTGGGCATTCATATTATTATATCATTCTCTACATGGTGATCAAAGCTTATTTGCCACATATTATTAAATATTGTTTTCCACTTGGTATTAGAGCTCCATTAAGCCCATCCAATACACCTATCTTTAGTGATGGAACGGACAATCCTCTTTTAGTATATTGGTCTACTACTCTAGTGTTGTAAAAATTTCTTAGGATGCGTTGTAGAATATCACAACACCTCTAGTCACTTACATTATTTTACTGGTTTTTTGAGAGACCTTTATGGCATGTCTCATTTTTCCAAAGTGTATTCATTTTAAAAGGGCACCTCATTAAGCCTAGTCATCAGGACCTATTTTCAGACTTAGCATTATTGTTGTGTATAGGCCTTCCTAGGTTACACTTAATGGGAGGTGTTGGTGCAATATTTTTTATACACCAAATAGTAAGTTAAATTAGGTTAGCTACTATATTAAGTATGGTTTGTCACACTTATCTAAACTTAGAATAGGATAACTAAGCATTTAATGCCACCACCATTATTAATAACATCTTTATATAGGCCAATCACTCATGCCTATTTTGTGGCTAACAAGGAATGGTAAACTTGCTCTTATTAATGATATGTATACACCTCATCTCTTTGTATATTGATGAATCATTCATTGATGAGAAATGAAATGGAAATGTAATTCATGACACTATGATGTAAACTACTTAGTAATATTTTCCTCAACAATACATATTATGTTGCTTTTTTTGATTGTTTTGCAGAGTATTTCATGAATATTTGAGTGAGTCCATTTTGAGGTGTTTCTTTTCCTATATGGTAATTAGATCTTATTTCCCACATGGTATTAAAGCAATTCTTCCTAGATGGTAGTTGTATATTTTTGAAGAGTTTTAGATTTTTCTAAATTCCCACACACTTCTCTAAGTCTTAGCATGTTTATAAGCTCCCCATCTTTCTAGGTTTTCAAAAATACCATCTAGGTAATTTTTGTTTAGGATAAAACTAATTTTTAGGGATTTTTCAAGGGTTTTTCCATTTTTTGGAAAAATACAAAATTTTGAGATAGTCCTAGTATTTTTCTAAAAAACTTCAAAAAAATATGAAAATTTAAAAAATTGAAAATTGGGCTGTATAGTTCATTTATGGTAGTCTTTAAAAGTTTGGCATTCAAAGGATAAGTAAGGACTACCAGGCTCTTCAACAATAGTTTTGCATTTTTTGTGTAGATTGAAGATTCAAATAATATATTTTCATATTCTACATCTAGAGATTTTTCTAAAAATTTTAAATTTACAAAAATGGATAAGCATGGCTCCTATGGCATTTGTTTGAAGTTACAACTTTGTTTGGAGGATTCTTTAAGGACATGTGCACTGTATTGGTAGCTCAATTATTGCACCACCCAAATTCACCACTGGTACTACATGCATTTCCACCAATGTCACTCTTACACTACTCATTTGTTTCAAGCCCTTATGTGTTTGCCCTTGATCACATTGACAATTTCCTACTCTGTCGGAAGCCTTGACTGTAATGTGAATTGCACATCAGCCTAATCATTAGCAATAATTAATAGCGACACTTGCACCATGTGATTGACTACTAGAGGATTTTTATCCCCCAAGGGCTCACCTTTGCACCCTAGCACTCCATTTGACTTATTATAACTCTAGAGATCATAATTTCTATTTTGTGAAGGCTAGAGACATCATTTTTTGTTAGAATTGTGATTCTGACACTGACCTTTTGGTGAAGATTTTAGGTCACTATTTGTAGCTAATATTTCTTATAAGTGCATTTTATTGTTGTAAATCCTATAGGGTTTGGTATTTAGGCACCTTTGTGGGCTCATATCTTGAGATTCATAAGGAATTTTAAGGAGTTTTGTTTTTGAAAAAATATATATTTTTCCTATAGAATGTGTTTGTAGGATAAAATTTGATTCATATAGTACAAAATTATAAATATCACTCTCTCTTCATCTCTTTTTTATTTCATTATGAAATTATTAATTATTATTTATGATAATTCAATATTTTATTGTTGTGGGGGGAAGGGGATAGGGGCTTTACATGCCAAACATTGTATTAGGGAACATATTACAAAATTTTATAATTATAAGAGATGGGGCAAGGGAAAGGGGGAGGGTTTCTCACATTTTTATTGTGTTTCAGTTTGAGGTTATCTCCACAGCATTATTTTTTGTGTTGCTTCATTGTAGTGGTTTCATGCCAAGACCTCCATACCTTTACGTAGGCCAATAATAACATGGAGTTGAAAAATTACATGTTATGCTCTGAAGTATGCACATTCTAAGAGAATATGGTAATTTTTAAAAGATAATATAAAACTTAAAAAAAAACCTCCTTATCTCTCTTACTCATTTCCAACAAAGATTCACTCATTCAATCACTACAAGACACAATTTTGCTCTTGTAACATAAGATTGATATTATGGACACCTCTTCCAACGAGACTAGTCCATAATGTGACACATTACATGTTCCTAATTCTTGTACACATCCTCTTGATGCACTATTAGAATGTGATCTACCAAATCATGAGTTGAATTTTATATCTAATGCACCTGCTATTTAACCTATTATAATCCACACTTTATATCCACCTACATATGTGCTTGGCTCATTTGATAATCACACCACTAGTATTGTCTCCCTTATACTCTATTTCATGGGTCATCTTGGTAGAGGTATACATGGTACCATTTCTCCTATCTAGGATGTTATTTAAATTGCTCACCATAACATTGGCTATTGAGCATGTGTTTTTTGATAAGGATCACTTCATGTAAGCTCATCACTTATTATTTTTCTCTCCACTATTTGTGAAGATATTGATAGACATGTGAGTTATTTTGCACATTTTATCAAACGTGAGAGACCAGAGATTGATTTTGTTAGGAATGAGAGTCCTGAATTAATTTCATATTCCTATAGGCTTGAGATTTATATATCTGATTTAGATGTTTATGACGTAAATATTTTGAAGTAGAACATTTGTTACTATCTACAACTGATTTTTATCAAAAGTGCATTTTCTTTTTATAAACCCTGTAAGGTTTGAGATTTGGGAACCTTTGTGGGATCATATCTTGAGATCTATTTTGAGGTGTTGTCTATTTTGAAAATGCATTTTTTCTCTATAGAATCTATTTACATTGTCATATTTGACCTACATTGTATAGAATTTCATATTTCATTCTCTCTTCTTTTTTATTCCATTTTGATAGTGTAACTCACACTGTGAATTTATAATGAGTTGTGAAATGTTCTAAATTAATTATTCTACATTAATATTTAGTAGTTTACTATTATGGTGGGGGGTAAAACTTATTTTTAGTCATATTAGATTGTGTTTCAGACCCTATATTTAGACAAATATTGTTAAAAGTTAATAATTATAAGTAGTTTGGGGGTTTCTCATATTTTGAACATGTTTCAATTTGAGGATATTTCCAAGGCATTTGTTTTTTCCTTGCTTAATTATAACGGCTTCGTTTGAATACCTCCACACTTTTATTTAGGCCAACAATAGCCTATAATTGAAAAATGACATGTTATTATCTAAAGTATGTGCACTTTAGGAGAATGAAATTAAATTTGTTAAAGAGAATTAGAAACTTAAAAAATAATCCTCCCAATATCTCTCTTTCATTTTTGGTAAATATTCCTTCATTCACTCACTTTAATACACAATTTCACACTTGTAATGTAATATTGGCATTATGGGCACCTTTTCCATTGAGACTAGTCCATCATGTGACACATTATTTGTTCTTGATTTTGGTGTGTATTTTTTTGATGCACTTCTATATTTTGATCTACAATATCATGACGCTGAATTTTGTATTTGATGCACTTATTGTTTCACCTATCACAACCCCCATTTTAGATCTATATGCACATGTGTTTGGATCATTTGAGAATCAAACCATTGGTTTTAGCTCCCATATAATCCATTCCATGGGTCATCTTAGAAGAGGTATTGGTAAACACTTATAGGGCACTATCTCCCACATCCATTGTTCATTGGACTATTCAGCATGACATTAGTTATCAAGAACATGTTTCTTTATCAGGACCAATTCGTACAAGCTCAACACTTGTATTTGTTTTATCTACACTTTTTGAGGACATATAACAAAACATAAGCACTTATACACATTTAATCAGGTATGATAGTCTAGACACCTCATATTCATACATGCATGATATTCTTGAATGTAATTTAGATGTTTCCTTACATACACCATTTATATACTTGGCACCAAATCATATGTAGACATATTCTTCTACCATCTATATTCATTTGGGATGGATTTCATATCAGTTATCACATCATCATCAACGCTCTTTATGTAGAATCTATCGGTTTGGTTCCTCCACCTTTCAACTGCATCATCCCCACACTATTAATATTTCCTAGCAGTGTTCCCTTTTTGGACAAAATATCATATTAATGATGGCCTTTTTTGACATATTGTCAGTCTTCTTTTATGATCTATTTTGGTGTCCTCAATGTCTCTTTATATTATTTAGTGTTCTTTGGGTTCTATGCATAGGAATTCACAAAACTAATTGTGCCATCCAATATGTGTTTTAGTAATATTTTTTGAGTTTTTGTGGTTTTATTTGACTCTTTGACAGTCAATATATTATTGTGAGTGTTTTTTAGTATCCCCAACTTTTGTCAATTATTTAGTATTTGAATAAAGGATTCCAACAATTCATATAGATTTTTACCTTCACTCCACTAATTCAACATTAGGGGGGAGGGTGGGGGGTTTATGGCTATATTTATTTCTTCATGTGTTGTGTGTAGCTATGTTGGCTATCCTTTTAATGGCATATCTTAGCATCTACATCCATAGATTCTTCTATTGATGGCTTTTATTTGGTGAATTATTCTCATTGTTTTATAGAGTATTTCATGTATATTAGAGTGAGTCCAGTCTAAGGAGTTTCTTGGGAATTTATACTATTAGATCATTTCATATATAGTGATCAGACTTTATTTCTCATATATACCTTTTTTGGACCAATAATTGACAAGTACACAAACATCCTAAAATCATGCAATTTGATAACTAATAAATATATAGGGTCCATTTTTAGCTAGTTACAAAAGCATATATTTTGGGAAATTTTTAGATCTATGAATAAATAAGTTGAATGAGATAAATTTCACCACATTTTAAAAGACGATCTAAATGAAAATATGAAATTAAAACTTGCTTTTGTTATTTAATAAGATAATAATTAGAAGCAATTGTGTGTGTGTGTGTGTGTGTGTGTGTGTGTGTGTGTGAGAGAGAGAGAGAGAGAGAGAGAGAGAGAGAGAGAGAGAGAGAGAGAGAGAGAGAGAGAGAGAGAGAGAGAGAGAGAGAGAGAGAGAGAGAGAGAGAGAGAGAGAGAGAGAGAGAGAGAGAGAGAGAGAGAGAGAGAGAGAGAGAGCGCTAAGATTCAACTGACTCTTAATGTACAATGTTTTTAGGCCATTAAAATTGATTTTTATAACAACATACAAAGTTTTATATTATTTTATAGATAGAAAGAAAGAAGCACCGAGAAATTTGTAGGCCATAACAATTTTTAAAGAATATATGTTGGTAGTAATAGTCTAAAAAAGGAGATTTCACAAGTGGGAGACCAAATTGGTAAGAATAACGTGTTGGATTTAAAAAAATTGAATATTTTTTAACCAAAATAAGAGGATCTTTTAGTTTACTTGATAGTTTTGAATCCACTAGTGTAGTCAAAACATCTCCAAAATGTGAATTAATGAAGTTAAAATTTAGAATCAACATAGCATAATTACTGTAAACCCCAATCTATCTGGCCATGTTAAGGATGTTGGTCCTATTCTTGAACAAGTACAAATTTGATTCATGTAGGGGTTTTAGCACTTTCATAGTGTTTTATCTTATGTTTGAGTTGTTTGTTGTGACCATTTTTGGTAGGAGAGTGAACTCTTGAGGGAAAGAGATCTGTACATCTGAGAGGGGTGGAAGATTGTGGCATCTTCATTGTATTTCCTTCTGGCATGAGTATTAATACAAGATTGTGTATTGTCTCTCATAGTTTGTGTCATTTGTGAATTCTAGTTACTTGTTAATTCTGGTTTAATTCCATAATTAGTTTCTTATAAAAGGTAATCATATGTACTCTTATTGAGGAGTTGGACACTGACAAGTGCTCATCTCCCACTTGGAGATAAATAGCTGCACCTATACCTATACTTGTACATCGTCTAATCTGTTTCCTGGCTTGTATCCCTCTTCAAGATCAATCCTGAAGACCAACCACCACACAACCTGTGGTGCAACCACTATCATCCAAGTAACCTGCCATATCCGAAGTGCTTGACCCTGCATAGCATGAATCCCTACTGCTGGTCCCTCTCAGATACCCGAGAACCCACTGAACCGCTTTCCAGTGCTTTCTTTCCGGATTGGCCACAAACCCCCTAACAACTCCCACTACTGGGGAAATATCAGGGAGTACACATGTACTCAACCTCATCATGTGATTGGGGACCTTGTTTTGTGAACTGTCCATCCATAGGTGTGCTTGCTATTTTACATCCTACACTACCTTCACACAATCATCCTGTGACAACATCAACTTGTGATCTTCCCTGTCTCTAAGATTACTCATGCCAAAGAATTTTGCTCCTCCAAATTCTTTATGACACACCTCTGAACTAACTTTACCTTTAGCTCAAAAAAACCCTGTATGTGTAACCCTGCATCAAGAAAACACACAACATACAGTAACAAGATGATGTTGTAATCATCACCCACTTGGTAAAGAAACCACAATGGTTATAATGACATTGACTAAAGCCATGCTTTGTCATCCACCTATCAAACCTGTACCACTGTCCTGGAGCTTGCTCAAGACCATATGACCTGGCCTTCCGTCTCACGTGTCCATTCTCTCTATTCTTTAACCAAGGACTCCATTCATCTTTCAGTGCTTTCATACTGGCTGGCAACCCTACCAAATCTCTCGTTTGGTTCTGCATCCTAGGAATCAAATTCCTCATTCATGCCATGCTTCCACTATTTCCTGGATCCTTCCTACTCTGCAGTGAGCAACAAGTATAAAGAAGATGAATAACGAAATTGAGGCTTACTTACCCTTTCAGTCCTCCATATGGGTGTTTGAGACTCCTTGACAGCTTACTGTCTACCCAAAATCTGTTCCAGTGACTGACCTCGGTCACCACACATTCTACATCTAATCGACATCAGTTCCATGCAACTGTCTTGACTATCGATGCCAATTTCTTGACCGACGTCAGTGTCTACCTATTGCCGACGTCAGTTCCTTGACCGACATTGGTCTTACCCTGCCCAACACCACTGGCTCTAGTTTGCACATGATCGACATTGACACCTGTCTGTTTGATGCTGATTCCTCTTGACTGATGATGGTACCTGTGTTCTCCTGTGAGTGATGACTTTTTACCCGTGAGCTCTCTTTGGATCAAAACCCTGTCCAAACTGCCCTGCTCAGAGTTACTCAGCCTTCTCCACTGATCTCTATCCGTCATCTCCTCCATGAACACCAAGGATTTCCAGTTCTTAAGTTTGTCAGAGACATCTGTCTTCCACTTAAGAACATGCATCTCCTTCTTGCTCTTGTGACCAAGCCTACAAAGCCACGTCTTCACAACAAAAGAAGAATCAGTAATATAAGTAGATAGATAAAGGATACCTACTTTCTTACCACCTGCTAATTCAAGTGCATCCGCTGTGAGAGTTTTTATGCATCTCTCATCACCCAACTTTTTTGAAGAAATTAGCCACATCTTCAAGACTGGGACCTGCATGACCTCCTTCAACACCCATGTGTTGGTCGTCTGTAATTTCAGCCACACTTCCCCTTTGCCAAAACTTTGACAAGGCACACCAGCCCCTAAATAAATCTTTCCAAAGTCTCCAAAGACCTTAACATGGAAAAATACTCTATTTCGGGCTGCATGGAAAGAGGCAACAGAATCTATAAAACAACATTCTACTTTATCCAAGGAACATACAAGAGCATCTTGTGCAACAACACCTACAACATCTGCTTCTTTAGTTCCTTCATGCTGATCTTCTACCAACCAACAATATTTCTTTACCTGCTCTTTCCTTCCATAACACTGTAATTGACCATTCTTGCTTTTCAATTCCTCCATTCTTAGTGTACTTTCTTCTGCCATTGCTATACTCTCACTCAATCAGAAACCCCTGAGAGTGACCTATAATCAAACACAAACCTGCTCCCTGCAACCTTAGCTCTGATACCACTTTGTTGGGACTTGAAAGCATAATTGATTACCATGTACAAGCAACTAAATGCATAATTTAACCAGAAATAACAAGTAACTAGAATTCAAAAATAACACAGAATATGAGAGACAATACCCAATTGTATTAATACTCTTCCAGAAAGAAATTACAATGAAGAGACGCCACACTCTTCCACACCTTACAGGCTTCCCACACCAAGTGTATAGTAATTCACCTTCAAGAGTTCACTCTCTCAATTACAGTCCCAACACACAACTCAAACACAAAGTTGGTGTTCACCTCCAACCAGTCAGTATCACTACTGCCAATACCACCAGTCAATATCACTACTGCTAGTACACAAGTACTCCATGTACTCCACGACCGAGTATACACACATACTCCAAGTACACAATGTACTCCTAGTAGATCTCACCTGATCTTGCTACCTATTGTGTTGCTGACCTCCCTGATCTTGCACACCTACAAATCAACTTGGTTCTGCACACCTGCAAACCTAGATCTTGCACACACACACACACCTGCAGATCAACCGATCTTACTTACTCAGATAGAACCCTTGTCCTTGCCTCACCAAGTCCTTATGATTCTACCATACCAGCACCCCTGTGGATCTCTACCAGATCTTGCTGTCCCACAGATCTACCTGATCATACACACCTGGCACTGTGGCACTAGGAGGAACACACCTTGCTCTCTTCCCTCTGAAGAAGCTAACCTTGCTCTCTCAACTAGCACACTTTACAATACAGCCCATGAGTCTATTATATAGATCTCATGCAAACAATAATTAGACATCTAATTACAATAATTAGATCAAAAGCTCAAGACTAAAATTAGCCTTTACATGCAAACAACCCGTTCAACTAACTAACTATTCGTCAACAACCAGTTTTGGAATGCACAGGCGACCGACATTGGTCTCTGTCTATCTGGAGGTGATCGACGTCGGCCGATCTATGACTGATGTCAATTGTGCCACTGACATCAGTTGCTGTGCACCTTAGCAACCTCCTCCATGTCTGCATACAGTGAAGCTTTTAGCTCCACAACCTAACACATAGCATAATTACTATAAACCCCAATCTATCTGTCCATGTTAAGGATGTTGGTCCTATTCTTGAACAAGTACAAATTTGATTCATGTAGGGGTTTTATCACTTTCATAGCGTTTTATCTTATTTTTGATTTAACAATATAAATAAGCTAAAACTAGTGATTATTCAAACTGTATTAGATATATCATACAATATGCAGATCTAAATGTAAAATTAGATGATATTGAGCTTACTATATATGGAAATGAAAAAGGAAATGAGTAATTAGCTAATTTATTCTTATTTTTGCTCAGTATCTCTGTCACAGTTTCTAAATATACTCTATAATATTTATGCATTGACTTAGATTAGGAAACAAACTATAAAATCTCTTTAGGACACTGTTGCTCAAACACTTGTGGTGACAAGATCTATCTAATGTTTTTCAAAACCACTTAGGATGATTATGTTAGTTTGGGCTTACTCATATTGATGTTCCTATGTCTACAGATGATTTCTATGCATCCATTCACCTTCGACCCTATATGGATAATTATATTTTCTTCCTATTTTAATTCAAATCCTAGCTTGCACTCTTGACACCAAGATGAATTGAAAAAGGGGTTAGAAGGTTTGGGTTGGAATTACCCCAACTAATCCTCATTGAATATTTGAGTGTTTCCTATGTTACTAATATTACAAAGAGGGCTCAAACAACACTTATTTCTCCCACTTATGCATGTGTGTGCCAAATCATGTGAATATAAGTCTAAATGCACTTTTGCATAGAACTTTATTTGATACAAACATAGGTTTTATTTATTTATCAAAATTTAAATTTAAAAATAACATTAAGCTATGTGTTTTTTTATCTTTGTATGCTTTCTTTCATTAAATAAGTGCTTATCCTTAAAAATATTTTAAAGGCTTTGTATATATAAGTTTCTCACCTTTGAATTTTGAACTATTGGGGAAACAAGTTGATTGAACAAGACCCAAAAAAGTAAAATAAAGCTCCCCAAAGGGTGGCTTATCCCAAAATAGACCTAAAAGATAAGGAAATATGCCATTGATAATGACGGACACTACCAATAACCAAAATTATATGAGATTACTGACACTTTCTAAGACTCATAGAAAACTCAAAATTGAAAGAATAGGTTGAAGGATTCTTGTGACATACTCAAGAAAGATCTTGAAAATCCCAATATAAAATTACAGAGTCTAATGGTGTAGAAAATAAGAGATATGGTTAAGACAAATGTGCCAATAAGTATAATATTTTTAATTGAGAGTATATATATGAAAAAGTGCATTAAAAACATTGTATAACTAAGGCTTCTACCAAATTTGGCTATCTAACATTGCCACCCATTTAATATAGTATTTAGATGCTCTAAAAAATATTGGTTCAAAGGGTTAACAGAGAATATAAACTTTGTTTGGAAATTTTGAACTTATAATTTTCATTGCCCTAATGATTCACAATATATGTATACCTAAGACTAAAGATGCACATAATTAGATAGATTACTATTCCAATAAAATAAATGTAGTCGTAATTAAAAATCAACAATAATAAAAGAACAACTACACTTGTGGATATGTAATCTTTTGTTGCTCATGGTGTATGCTCATTAAATTTGGAGTGGAGATATCATGGGTCCTAAATGACCCAGTCCATATGGAGAAGGTGCCCTTAGTCTTGTTTTATTTTTGGATAGATAATTGAACAAGGTTTCAAGCATTGTTTATAGATGTGGAACTCCATACTAGGTTCGTATGTAAAAATGGTGGATCCCTGTAATAAGCTTGTATGAAAAATGTGGAACCCCACATTAGGTTTGTATGTAAATATTATAACTCTAATGTAACTTATACATATGCATTTTAGATTCATAGTGATTACGTAGTTACTTTTATTACCTTTGTTACCATCATATAAAATAGAAAATTGCATGCATGTAAAACATCTATGCCAAGTGATCTAATTCATGTGTATCTTAATGTGATATACATTTCCATAAATATGTATGTCACTCTGACAAATATGATAACCTACACAATGTGATCCCTGTAATATAATACATTTATTCAATCTGATCCATGTAATATGTCTCTTCATGTCATATAATCTATCTTTTTTTCATCATGATTATGTAAAGTAACCCACATATGGCTTGAATATGTGTGAATATATCAATCCATCCCAATTTGATTTGCAATCTATCCCAATCTGTTTCATAATCTATCATAATATGAATGTCAATTTTCCCCAATTTGTCTCATAATATATCCCAATGTATCTCACAATTCCATAAAAAACCTCTAAATTTCCTCCATAATTTTATGAGATGCCCTACACATGCAATAAATATACATAATCTATGTCATCTAAACCATATAATATGCCGAAAAAATACCTATTCTCAATCTGATATGGTCTGATTCTTTGGAAGAATCCCATTGTATGACCCCTTTTGATAGGAAGGAGGAATATTATGAATCACTTGTGTCAAATGACCCAATTATATGCATCATGTGTTGTTGAGAAGATATGATCATATGAAACACATACATCCACATGAATATTTATGTCATCATATAAATGTTTAATCATTTGCAAATATATGTGATGCTATATAATCTGCAATGAGTGATAGAGTTATGGTTTTGTATGTAGTCATTATATTTTGGTAGATATAGGTATTGATGTAATTAAGTATTAAATATTCATTTAAAATTATTAATTTTGATAAGTTCCTTGAAATATTTCAATTTCACAAAGATGTGTGAACCATTATGCACATAGAGATAGTTGTTTTAGTTGAAATTGTACCATTTAGTCCTAATGGGTAACAAAATGAGATAAATGATTAAATCCTAGAGACAAAACTTAAATTATTTGTGTAGATATTAGCATAAAATGTTCATTAATGTGTATCATATTCATTGATTTGCCCTTAATCTCTAGGATTAAGGTGAACATACAAATGATGAGTATACCTTACGTATAGGTATGTAAAATGTTCATCTATAATATTGTAATGAATGATTTCAAAATTATTATCATGCATAAGAGTGTCTCATGTGTATTCCAACATAATTTATGGGAGGTGAAATAGACATACAAGTCTCAAGATATCACATGTATCATGTCGTAGTAGATTAATAGTAAAACCAATTTTAGAACTTTACAACACAAATTTTCTTATATAAATAGGTTGATTTTTTTTAGAATTCATTTTAAATTTATTTGTGATTGATTCTAATATTTGGTTTCAAAAATGTAAATGCGATGAGGTGTGACCTTGATAGGGTTCGAGCATTTGGATAATTCATTAGAGGTGGACCAACCTTTAGGGCTATTTGTGTCAAAAAAATATTAATTTTTTAACTTATTTAGAGTATTTAATTTTTTTTTTGTAAATGTGTCCATTTTTTGCATCTTTAAGTGTGTTTAAGGGTTTAAAGGATGGGTCTTGCACATGTTCAATATGTCTTTCCTTTATTGACATTATGTGTTTGTCTATAGATAATGTCTATTTTAGGGGCCTCATTATTGCACATGCATCTACTAAAACATACTTTTGTTTGTATTGTAAATTTGATTTTTATTTATCACAAATTAGATATTTTAATGTATGTATTTTTAGGGTGACATATGTGCTAGGGAGTTCCAGTTTGGTAGGCACATAGAGATGGTATTGGGTCTTAATATTAGTGATGCTAAAAAATAGGCTGTTGGTAGGGTAGAGATAGCACATGTTGGTAGGTTAGGTATCATGACATATGATACGCATTTTATTACCATGTTATCCAAGAGGTTGAATGTAGATACTTACACATTTTGGTTCTTTATAGGGGAGATGACTATTACCTTGGAGGATGTCTAAAGGCTATTACAATTACTAGTGGTAGGTACCTAAGAAGTTGTAAGGGTGTAGAGCGAAGAGTGTGGGGTGAAATATGCTCTTGATGAATATGTTATTATATTGTCTCAAATTATTTTGGTATATGTTTTGCATGTGCATAAATACTTATGTGTGTTACATACTTCATTTATAACCAAGTGTATATATCTTATTTGCTCATTTCATTATTCTAACTAGTATCATATTAACTTTGCCTATTAATCCATTATTCATCCTAATATTACCCTTTTCTATTCATTAACCTAATATTTCTTATATAATCTATATCACACACTAACCTCACCATTCCTTTATCCTACTTAATTATTCTATTATCACCTTGCATATCACTAATTTCCACTTATCTATTATTTCCTAATTTTAAAACCCTCATCGCCTACCTTCACCCACCCCTACTAGCTTTTCTTACTAATCCTTATCTAATCACCATTTATTAACCTGAAGCTCCTTTTAAAACCTCTAATCCACCTAGATCCATGTACCCTTATTTATGTGAATTTTAAATTCCTTAATCCCACCTACCTATATTAATATAATCACCTTCTAATGCCCATTAACCATCCTAAATCATCTATAAGCTCTCACTAATTCATATCTAGATTTTTTTAGGAATGTTTAATTCCTAGAAAATTTATCCACCATTGATTTGATTCAACCATGGATAAAATCCAACCCCATATTTTGTCCACCACCCTATATATAAGCATGTATATCCCATGCACAAATACAAGAATAAGAATATAGGACTTGCATGCTATCAACTTGTGTCCATTATCAAGTCTTGAGCTCCTCATTGTAATCTAAATTATCATCTTGGGGCACAAATACTCTTTTGAAGGTAAACTATTTTCTAGATTGAGGTAATATTGTTATTATTTCAACCACTATATTTCACTCAATTGATTTCCTTTCCCAATCTTGAGTTTTAGTTGAGTTTTGGAATTGATTTACAATCATTGGTGTATTACTTGCATTTCAAGTTGTGATTCCAAATTTCACCTATTACACCATGGATGGAGGTGGAATTGTTATTTAATAGAAGTGTTTTATATATTTTAGGATTAATGTGACTCTAATAACATAAAAATTATTAAAGATTGAGATTGATTAAGATGTACAATAATCACACAAATCTTAATGCAACTAGCTAAATATAGTAACTTGATGTTTCTGAAAAACTCTAGGAAGACACTTATATTATTTTGGATGAATGAGAGTATGTAATAGGGACACACTCGTCAAAATTACACTAGAATAGGTCTATGAACACTCGTACCTAGAAACATAGTGTCTTTGTGAGCTTGGATAGGTTCACACTTTCTTGGATGCCTACACAACGTAATATTATTTGTTAGGGTGCAAATTGTCTTTATAGACTATGAAAACCCTATGAATATTATGATAAGTACACCTATGTCTATGGATGGATCTTGTGTGTTTATAAGTCTTCTTTTGGTTTTACACAACAATGTTTACCTTCTCTTTGCTTCAAACCCTAACTCTTTACACTATACAATGAGACAACTATAAAGGGGTAAAATGGGTAAAATGGATGGGTTGAGTTGGCTTCAGACACCCCTTATGACTGAGTACTACCTACATACCTAATAATATGAAGAGGGATTTCAATCCACATGTATTTATTCCACCTAACTGAGTGTGTGCAATCCTATGTAATGTTATTATGTAGTGCAATCATTTTTATGGCTTTGAAAAATTGACAACCTATGAATTGACCTTGAAAATTGTACTCAAACTTAGCTTAGGGTTTATATTTTGAGGAAATTAAAATTTGGAGTAATTAAGGACGTTATTATTAATGTGCATATGTATTTCCAGTGAGTGATAAATTGCTAGATAGGTAAATGATTAGACTTGTTATGTTTATATTGATGAGTCTTAGGGTTATTTCCTCCAAATAGACATGAAAAATGTATGGAATGACCCTTTTAAACAATCTAAATTTTATGAACTATTGGTTAAATGGTGTAGGGAAAGGTCTAGCATAAGTGGATAAGTCCATGATAATGGACTAGTTTGTGAAGCGTAAACCTATCCAAAAAATAGGAACAATGACATGAGGTGAGGATATATTATGAGAATGATATAAAATTATTTAGTTAAAGACTAAGAAGATCTTATATAACAGTAACATAAACTTGGAAGGGGTTGACCCATATATGAGTAAAGGGCTATGAGGAATGGCGAATAAGAGTCATATAATTGATCATAATTAAAATATGTTAAAGGTTCTTAAAATTACATATTTTTAAGTGTCTAATACCAAATATGAGTTTTTACATTTCTACCCCTTTTATTCTAGTAAAGGAATTGCTAGAGTAAAAGGATATAAAGTGATACTTGAGTAGAATCACGATGGGTGTGCTAAAGTATATACTATGTGTTGCACCTCACTCCATGAAAACCTAAAATGAAACATGTAGAAATCAATTTTTACTTATGATTTAAAATTTACAAGTAACAACATTAAAAAGTATGTGAAATAGAAAATAAAGGAATGACTACAATTGTGTGTATGTAAACCAAACTTTTATTCTAGAGACAATGGAGAATGGGGTTATCATGACCCATTGGAGATGCATGTGTAATACCATGGGTTGATCTGAATATAACCCACTCTCATTTGAAATAGAAAAGTTCTTAAAAGTTATATTATGCATAAATTTAGCCCCACAAAACTTTAATAAATATGAATAAATGGAATCCATTATGGGTTCCAATAAATCTGGGAAATGCTTGAGAGTCTATGTAAAGCTTTTGAACACAAATTATATGATTTAATCCAAGTAATACATGATTAAAATTTAGTATTTGAAATAAAATTAAGTAATATTGATAAAATAATGACTTGACTTACCATTCCATCTGGTAATCTGAATAATTGTGAACATATATCATGCATATGACCTCATTACAATAATTTACATAATCTAATTCTTGTAACATGTGTAATACTCTCATAAAATATATGAAATCCATAACATATGTCATGCATATGCCCTTAATTTGAATAAAAATGGCATAATCTAAATAAAATTTGCAATAATCTATGTATAACTTGTAATAATATGTGTAAACTTATACCATTCTAAAGTAATTTATGCCCAAAAGCTGAATTTTATATAACAATAAATGCTTAGTCTCTAAGACAAGACATTGTGTATGCCCCAATTTTTAGGTGAGGAATGTAATCAACAAATAAATTATCTCAAAATAAAGGAGTTATACACATAGAGAAAAAATATACAAATAATTACATTTAATGTAATGGCCATGACAAACACAATAAAGCACATGAAATATTAGTCAATGTCACATAAGGCTCAGGGACAAACATAATATACAATTAAATGTCACACAAGGCTCAGGGCCAAACATAATAAATAAGTAAATTTCACACAAAGCTCAAGGCCACACACAATAGATAGGTAAATGTCACACAATGCTTAGGGCCACACATAATAAACATGGGAATGTTAGGCAAGGATCATGTCCACACATAATAGACAAGAAAATGTAACACAAGGCTTAGGGCCACACACAATAGATAATAAATGTCACATATGGCTCAAAGCTATACATAATAGAAAAATAAATGTCACACAAGGCTCAAAGCCACATATAATAGACATGAAATGTCACATAAGGCTCAAGGCCACACATAATCGACAATAAAATATCACACAATAAGTAGAGTCAACCTAAAAACATTGAGCATACATAGAAAAAGTAAGGCTAATCTACACAATTGATGTATGTCATCATCACATATATAAGAATACAATATCTAGTTAAATAGTAAAGTAAATAGTATGAGTCAGAGCAAGTCATGTATAATCATTATAAAAAAATGCATAATGATCAATGGAAATAATCATAACAAGATAAAACCTTTGTAAGTTATCAAGATTTCCCAAATAAGAATGTGCCACCAGTGTCAAAAAATGGTTCTTAGGTGTAGGAATGTCTTGCATCTACGTGTACATATCACAGATGGCTTTTATGTCTTGCATCCCACTCATGTATGTTGTGGAATGAATTTGCATATAAAAACTAGATATAAAATTTATTATATATGATAAAACATAAATAAATCATGTAACTAGAAATTCATGTTATGCATAGGACCTAGGTTTTGATTTTTGAAAAATTGTTTTTTTGTATTTTTTGGATATGAGTAAAAATTTGAGTAGAGTAAAACAAGGTGAACTGTTGAGAAGTGTTATCATTAATGTCAAGGTTGATGCTATTGATGTTAAGGTGCATCTAGTAAAGATTCATGGTGAGTGGTCTATGAGATATGAGCCACGTGAGTAAGCATAGAAGCTTCAAAGAGTGTTTTCAAGGTTGGATGTCAAGTTTTAAATGCTTGAGAAGCCTCATCATGACACTATTCATAGCATAAAGAGTCCTAGTGAGAAGGTTTGAGCATGGTGGCTTGGTGAGATTGTTACATAGAAGAATAATAGGATATATGAGGTTTTTTGAGCATGCATATGAGGCATTTGATCACTCATGATAATCTTAGAGTGAGCCTAAAGGGGTAGGACCTATAAACCTAATATGAAACTAGAACTCCTCTAAACCCTACTTGGCCTAATGAGGCATCATGATCTATTAGAAAGGACTATGAAGGATGTAAATATTTTTTTTAGAATGATAGAGGTTTACTGATTTTTTATATGAGGTGTTGAGATCTTGGACGGTGGTTAGAAGGTTAGTTTTAAGGCCTAATGTGGTTTGCAAGTCAAAGTCTAAGAAAATAAAGAGAGAGATGGTGGCCAGATGGGGTATCGAGATCAGTTTACAAGGAAAGTATGAGGATATGATAATTTAAAGAAGTGTGTCATGTTGTTTTGAGTATGTTGACCAAGTTTTAGGTCAAAATTTTAAGGTTAAGGTAATAAAAAGTGTTTTAAGGTCTCTCGTGTATACAAAATGAAGGATTCTCAACCCGAGAAGAACTTTCAAGTGTTAATTGGCATGTATAACCTCTAAATGATAACTTAATATATTCATGGTATATGGGTAAGGGTCCTAGATAAAATTTTCAAGCATTGGTTTCTCGAATTAGGGGCTAAGCTTTATGAATGATCGTTAACACTGAAAGAAAGTTTAAAACCTCAAAGAACCGTTATAGTGACCTGATATGAAAGATATTGTTATAAAGTGATTATAATGGATTGGTATAGATATTTAAATTATTGGAGGTAGTATTAAACTCTCCCAGGCACCTCGAGGTGTGATTGGTTTGTTAGGTGAGTGAGTGGACCCTACCAGAAAGGCCTTATTTCTTGAAAATTTATTGTAGTAGCTAGAGTTGACCAAGTCAAATTTTTTGAATGGATGAAATTTGAATCTTGAGAATTGTATTTTATGTCCATGGTGTTATGAATAGGTTATATCCCTCAAGGGTGGTAAACTAGTCATACAAGTTGACCAGTCGCTAACAGGTCTAACGGTACAAACAACGAGAAACCCATATAGAAGTGAGAAGTTGATTATGGATGTGTTATCATGGATTATGGATGAATCAAAGTGAATGGATAATTTATTAAATAATTTTAATACATGTTCATGTTGTATATATGTTTTTGAGGTTAGTGGATATGATGGAAATATTTCTCATAAGTTGACCTGTTTGGTTCAGATGAGACAATGTGATACAAGGTTGTGAGATTGGTCTTCAATACCAATATTTACATATGAACATATTATATTTACATCTAATATTTATATAATGATATTATAATATAATAAAAATTAATTTAATTTTTTTGAAAGTATCTACATAGCTGTTGAAAGTCAAAATCACCATGACTAGTTTTCAAGGCAAACTAGCAGTTTTGGATAAGCAAGTGGTAGCGATGATTTTGAGGCTCTATGTCCTAAGAGGAAACATAAAATGTAAATGGTGTTTATATTTTTAAATTTTATGTCCTATTAATGATTTTTAAAAGGTTTGTCACTCAGTGAAATTAGTAAAAATTTTGAAGCCAAAATGGCTTGACCGGCTGTGTAAGGTATGTGAGAAAAAAAGACAACAAATTGGTCTGCAAGACCAATAATTGACATTATAGCTTATGATTTTTTTTTGAGGTTGATATTATAATTTTTTAGGATCATGTTAATTCATTATAATTCCTTGAGTGTGTTCTTTCATATTTCATAAGTTCAAGTTTCCATGATTATGTTTTGAGGCTAGTTGGAAGTTCTAAGTGGGCTACTTGCAGAGAAGGGTTTGAGTACTTTTGCCTTGAGTTGTGAATTATAATGAATATGGTGATGACCTTGAGGTAATTTATATTATAATTATTTTATTTATTTCTATATTTTTTATGTAAAATTATGTTTATGCTTCAATTTTATAAGACAAACTTTCTAAGTATGCACATGCCTAATTATGAATAGTGTTAATGGTGTGCTTCAAGTGGTGGTTGAAGATAAAAGGTGTTAGGAAGAATATATGAGCTTATAAAGGGTATTATTTAGTGTAATATGGTATTTTACTTATATGTGAGGTGTTTTTAATGTGTCTCAATTAAGGCTAAGTATAATGTGTCCTAAGTAGACCTAATGGGATTAGGTCTCCATGAGACCTAAAGGTGAGATAAGGCCTATTGAGGAAGGTCAGACCTAAAGGGACTCAAATAACATTTTATACATGTAAATTATATGTCTTAAGATACATTAAATGGCCAAAATAATAAGGTAATTGTGTTTGTCTAACCAAGAAGGATATGAACAAGAGACTTATATAAATACAAGGTAGTTTTAGGCCTATTAGAGTGTAGTTGTGAATAAGTGAAGAGAATAACATATTAAAGAGTAGAATAATTTATTTTAGACCATAAAAATAGGATAGAGGATTAGTTATAAACATTTTTTAAAGGTTATTTGTATGAGGATCAAGGTCATATGACCTAATCAAGTCAAGAAGAGGGCTAGTTGAGCGAAGAAGGCTAGAGGCCAGTTTGAGATGGTTAGAAGTGTGTGAAGAGTTAAAGAAGGAGACATAATTTATTGTATGAGAAACACAGTGTTTTTAAGGTGATAAAGGTTTTTAATTATATGATTTAGTTCTAAGTCATCTAGGGGGTTGGTGCCTCCTTGCAAGTTGGTGCTTGTTAAATCCTAGCTGAGTTGGTGCTTAACTAGTTGGGGTTGGTGCTCCAAGTGAAGTGGATGATTCACTAAATTTGGTGTTTATCTTATAAGAATATATTATATTTGAATATATCAGTTTATTTTCTTTCCCTTGAGGTTTTCCTGCATATGTTATGTGTTCTTGTGTTGTATGCTCTTGTAGATAGATGTTTTTGCTTGCAAGATCTATATGCTTGTTTGAATGTTTCATGGTGGATTTAGTGTGATTGTTAAATTTTTTTTTGAAAAATGATTCAGCCCCAAATAATTTTGATTCCAAAATTTGGTATCAAATCCTTGTCCTTTGAATTAGGTCTACAATCTTAAAGGAGATCCTAGAAGCAGTGATGGCTAGTCAGCAAGTTCAAGGTGGTTTCTCTACCAATAAGGCTACATTATTTAATATATCTAATTATTCCTTTTGGAACATCAGAATGAATATATATCTGATGTCTCAAGGTCATGATATTTGGAAGTCAGTTGTGGATGGCTATAGTGATCCTCATATTGCATCAACTGATACAACAAGTAAGAAAGTTGGCAAAAACAACTCTAAGGCAATGAATGCCATTTTTTGTGTCCTATCAGAGGTAGAGCTTGTAAAGGTGATGCATTGTGTATCAGCCAAATAGATATGGGACAAACTAAAGACCATCTATGAAGGAGACACTAAGGTGAAATGGCCAAGTTTTAGACCCATTGAAGAAAGTTTGAAAGTTTGAAGATGAAACCATTGCATCCTATCTGTTGAAGGTTGATGAAGTTGTCATTGTCATTAGAAGACAAGGAGAAGAGGTGAAAAAATCTATAGTTTTTCAAACAATGTTGAGATAACTAAATCCTAATTTTGATTCTAAGGTGTCTGTAATATAAGAAATGTAAGATTTGAACAATCTTGAAATAGATGGGCTTCATGGCATCTTGACTACCTATGAGATGAGAATGAATGAAGGAAGACCTCCCAAGAAGGAAGTAGCTTTCAAAGTTGAGAAGAAGTCAAAAACCAAAAAGGTCAAGGATGAGAAATGTTCAAATTTTGATGATGATCAATTGATAGCCATGTTTGTAAGAAATTTGAGGTTTGGTTTTGGTAAGTACAAGGGTAAGTTGCCTTTCAAATGTTTCAAATATTATAAGATTGGTCACTTTACATCTAAGTGTCCTAACAAAGATAAGACTGAGCATGAAGAACATGATGAAAATCATAGTGATGATAAGAAGGCTTATAAGCCTGATAAAAATAAGAGGATTTTAGTAATTATGACGGTAGGAAAGGAACATTCAAGAATAAGATAAACTTATATACTAAAGAAGATAACTCTTCTAATGTAAGTGACTCAAGTGCATCTGATAGTGATGATGGAAGTAATGAAATTAAACATGATAATAATGAAACTTTATTCATAACCATATAGTTAGATAATGAGGGTTGATCAAATGGGAAAGATCTTATGGTTGATTTAGAATCAGATGAAGAGGAAGCTGAAGTGAATCTTGAGGTAGAATTAGTGAGTTCCCTATAAGAGTTGAAATTCCAAAAGAGAAAGAATAAAAAACTAAGATCATTAATTAAGGACTATGAGGAGTAGATTGGATTGTTTGAGAGATTGAATAACACTTTCAATGAGTATGATGAGATTGTTAATCAAATTAAAGCATAAATAGAGATACTCAATATAAACCTAAAGGCTAAACATGAAAAATACATAAGTATGAAATTGAAGTAGAATCCTTGAAAGTTGAGTTGAATCAAGAATATATCAAGGTAAGGACCTTCATGAAGTTTGAAAATATCACTGAGGCTCTGGATGACATCTTGAGTAGTCATAAGTCTACAAGTCATAAGACAGGTCTTGGTTTCAAATAAGAACAAAAGGAGGCAGCTCAAGTCAAGGAGAAAGCTATTGATGACAAGAAGGCCAACATGAAAAGACCTATCAAATAATTTAATGCTATGAGGTATGATAATTCATTCAATGGTTATTGTTTTGTATGTAGTCAACTTGTTGATAAAGTAAGAGATTGTAAAAGATCCTCCAAGAATGAGTACTCATGGGACTATAGAAGGAGTCATAGTTCACATCAATCAAGAGGTATGTATAAGGTGGTTTGTCACAATTGTCATAATATAGGACACATTAAAATATTCTATCTTAACAAGAGATTTGAATCCTGTAGAGTGCAAGAGAGAAGATGAATGAATATATGGAGACCAAAGACAATAAAGGTAAGTAATGATCAATCTACAAGCTCAAATAGACTGCTTGCTATGGTAGAACATACATCAAATGAGAAATCAAATTAGGAATGTTTGTTGTCATCTCAATTTGATGGCCAAACATTTGATGAAGATGTCAAGCCTATACTTCAAATCAAGCCTAAAAGGATACTAAAGGATATTTAATTTTGTGAGATCATGGAGATCTGGAAATCTCCTGAACTTGTGATGTTTTAGTGCTCTATGGAAATAGGTGACTCCATAGGCTTCATGAAGACACTATTCAATCAACAGAAACATGATGGATGATTGGTTTGAGAGGGATCTATTTAGGTTGTTGAATGAGCTTGATTTATGTTAAGAATTGGACTTATAATTTGATTTCATTTGAAGGAGGTATGCATGGAGTGAGGGGGAACATATAACAATAATATTTCATATTCTGTGCTTTGAGATCCTATTGTAAGAAGGTGTGTTTTTAGATGACATCTATGGAAGACCTTTACCATTAATGTCAAAGGTGTAAAAAGTTTAAAAAAGGTGATTGATAAATTTAGGGAAGATTTGAGTGATCAACGATCAGATTGAAGAATCTTTGCCATCAATGACAAATGGGGAGTTTGTTGAGAAGTGTTGTCATTGATGTCAAGGTTGATGTCATTGATGTCAAGGCACATCTGGTGAAGATGCATGGTGAGTGGTTTATGATATATGATCCATGTGAGTAAGTATATAAGCTTCAAAGAGTGTTTTCAAGGTTAGATGTCAAGTTTTAAATGCTTGAGAAGCCTAGTCATGACATTAGTCATAACATGAAAAATAACAGTGAGCAGGTTTGAACATGGTGTCTTAGTGAGCTGGATGTAAAGAAGCATAAGAGGTTGTATGAGATTGTTTTATAATAAATATGAAGCATTGGATCACTCATGATAATCTCAAAGTGAGCCTACGAGGGTAAGACCTACAAACCCAGTATACAACTAGACCACCTCTAGACCCTGCTTGGCTTAATGATGCATTATGATATGTTGGCAAGGCCTATGAAGGATGTAAATAGGTGTTTTAGCATGATATATGTTTCTTGAGTTTTTATATGAGGTGTGGAGAGCTTGGATAGTGATTAGGTTGGTTTCAAGGCCTAATGTGGTTTGGAGGTCAAGGTCTAATCAAATAAAGAGAGAGATGGTGGTCAGATGGGGTATCAGGATCAATTTCTAAGGCAAGTATGAGTATATGAGAATTTACATAATTTTTTCATATTATTTAAAGTATGTTGACCAATTTTTAGGTCAAAATTTGAAGTTTAAGGCAATAAAAAGTGTTTTGAGGTCTCTCATGTGCAGATAATGAAGTATTCTTAACCCGAGAAGAACTTTCAAGTGTTCATTGGCTTGTGTAACCTCTGCATGAGAACTTAATCTATTAATGGTAGATGGGGAAGGTTCCTATTCCAAATTTTTATGGATTGGTTTTTGGAATGAGGGGATAAGATTTATGAATGATAGTTAAGACTTGAAGATGGTTTAAACCCTTAAAAACCCCTAATAATGACCCGATATGAAAGATCTTATTCTAAAGTGATCATAATGGATTGGTATGGATATTTAAGTGATTGGAGTTTGTATTAAACTCTATTATTCACCTCAAAGTATGATTTATTTTTCAATTGAGTGGACCCTACAAGAAAGGCCTTATTTCTCCAAAATTTACTTTAGTAGTCATAGTTGACCAACATAAAGTTGAGAAATGGATTAAATTTAAATATTGATACTTATATTTGATATCCATGGTGGTTTTTGATTATGTTATATTTCAAGGGGTTTTAAATTAGTGATATAATTTAACCAGTTGCTAACATGCCTAATGGTGCAAACAGTGAGAAACCCAAACATAAGTGAGATGTTTATTAGGGATATGTTATCATGGATTAGGAATGAATCCAAGTGCATGGAAAAGTTTAAAAATAATTTTAAGACATGTTAATATTAGATAGATGTTTTGGAGGTCAATGGATATGATGGAAACAATGCTCATAAGTTGACCTATTTGGTTCAGATGAGACAGTGTGATACAAGGTTGTGAGATAGGTTTGCAAGACCAATATTGCCATATGACCATGATATATTTATATATAATATTTGTATAATATTATAATAATATAATATAAATTCATTGAAAGTATCTGAAAGTGTTTACATAGGGGTTGAAGGTCAAATTCACCATGATTGATCTTTGAGGCAAATTGATAGTTTTGGATAAACAAGTTACAATGATGAGTTTGAGACTCTATGCCCTAAGAGGAAGCATCCCATATACATGGTTTTCATATTTAGGAATTTTATTTACTATACATGCTTTGTATAAGGTTTGGAACTTAGTGAAAGTAGTAAAATTGTTGAATCCAAAATGGCTTGACTAGTTGTATAAGATATGTGAGAGAAAAAGACAACAAATTAGTTTACAAGACCAATAATTGACATTAGAGCTTATGATTTTTTTTTGAAGGTTAATATGATAATGTTTTAGGATAATTTTAATTCATTATAAGTAATTGAGTGTGTTTTTTTAGATTTCAGAATTTTAAGTTTCCATGATTGTGTTTTGAGGCTAGTTGACAGTTTCGAGTGGGCTATTTACAGAGAAGGGTTTGAGTACTTTTGACCTGAGTTGTGAAGTATAATGCATATGGTGATGACATTGAGGTAATTTATATTATATATATATGATTTATTGTCATATTTTTTTTAAAAAAATTGTGTTTATGATTCAATTATTCAAGATAGACTTTCTGATTATGCATAAGTCTAATTGTGAACAGTGCTAATGGTGTGCTTCAAATGGTGGTTGAAGTTAAAAAGTGTTATAGAGCCTATATGAGATTATAAAGGGTATAATTTAGTGGCATATGATATGTTCCTACCATGTGAGGTGTTTTAATGTGTCTCAAAAAAGGCTAAGTGTAACGTGTCCTAAGTAGACCTAACGGGATTAGGTCTCCATGAGACTTAAAGGTGAGATAAGGCCTAATTGAGAAAGGTTAGACCTAAAGGGACTCAAAGCACATTTTATCCATGTATATGAGATGTATTAATATACATTATATGTCTTAAATAATAAGGTAAGGGTGTTTGGCTGACCAAAAAAGATATAAACAAGAGACTTGTATAAATACAAGGCAGTTTTAAGCCTATTAGAGTGTAGTTGTGAATAAGTGAAGAGAATAACATATTTCAGAGTAGAAGGAGGTATTAGAGACAATCATATGAGGATAGAGAATTGATGATTAACATTTTACATAGGTTTTGTGTATGAGGATCAAGGTCATATGACCTAATCAAGTCAAGAAGAGGGCTAATTGAGTGAATAAAGCTAGAGGCTAGTTTGAGAGGTTAAAAGTGTGTGAAGAGCTGTAGAAAGAGATCATTATCTACTATATAAGAAAAAAAGTTTTATGAAGGTGATAAAGGGTTTCAAGTTGCTAATTTGGTGGTGAGTCATCTAGGGGGTTGATGCCTCCCTGCAAGTTGGTGCTTGATAAAGCTTAGTTGAGTTGGTGCTTAGGTAGTTGGAGTTGGTACTCCATGTGACATGGGTGATTCACTAAATTTGATGTTTATCTTATAAGATTGTAATACATTTGTAGATATCAATATTTTTTTTTCCATTGAGGGTTTCCCACATATGCGATGTGTTCTTGTGTTTCATGCTATTATGGATATGTCACATCTTGATTTCACCCTATAATTAATAACCTTTAAATCTGTGGATCAATATGGTTATTATATTATTAGTATTGTTTTGAGTTGAGTTTTTTGACATATACTATAATAGTATGGTGATATTGTTAATTAGTATACATGATGTGTCAATTATATTTTATTATCCTAAATATTGAGAATGTATAATTGTTAGTTTTGCATCATTGGTTGATATATATGATGAATCAGACTAACCAACTACTTTTTGTGAGGTGGATGCAACATAGATCCTATCCTCAAAGCTTGATGAGGAAGAACATCATCAGAGAGGATGGGCTAGATGGGAAGATTGGACGAACTTAGAGAAATTGCTAGTGACCCTACACACATGTACAATAGATTTAAAATGTTTATGCGTAATATGTTTTAAATGCTAATGCGTAATTAAAAAATATTGTTTGTGGATTTAATTTTTATTTTCATTAGTTTCTTTTAAATTAATTGTATTGATTTTTGAGAATAAATCAGGGAAATAGATATTTTAATTGCTAGTTTTAAAGATACAATTATCTTACAATTAGAAGAATTATGGGCTTATATATCTATTAGTTAAATAAACAATTGTCCTTATAATAATTGTTTTCTTGGAGTTTGAGTTGCCTTAGATTTCTAACCTTGAATTATTCCAATCTAAATTTAGTCTTTATAAAATATGCATGAGGTTGCATTGAAAGATAAATTTAGATATGCTTATTTATTATGGTCAACTTAATCTATTATTTTAGATAACTTTAAAAAAGTGGCGTCATGTTTATTATTATGCAAATTAAGAGATTTAATGTTAATAAATAAATTTAAATTATTAAAAGTAAAAAAATTAAGGAAATTAAAAGAAGACTACACATGGATAGCAAAGTGGATGAGAAAATACATGCAAAGTGGGTGGCGCAACATATGAAGGTAAAAGAGATTTATAAATAAAGATAGAAAATGACATTTTGAGATATGGAGAAGAAGAAAGGGCAGGATTTGGAGAAAATCATAAGAAAGAGATATAAAGCTTATTAATTTCTTCAAGCAATCTCAAGCAGAGGTAAGTTTTGTCATTTATTTCCCTGTGTGTATATAGATAATAAAAGAGCGTAATAGAGCTGCATTTCATTCTTATGGGTAGTGTTAAATTATTTTTAAGCCTACAAATTATATTTTACAAGATCTGTCCATATACTTGCATCTTATTTAATAAGCTGAGTCATCATGAAGAGTGTTGAACCAAGTTTAGACCACCAAGTATAAATAAACAATGTGTGTGTATGGTTGATTTAAAGGCGATATATATATATATATATATATATATATATATATATATATATATATATATATATATATATATAGAAATGCTGAAGTCACTTTACTAAAGAGCTAAGTTAAATATTAAGTCATATAATTAAAATAAAAGTTGATTGTATATATTTATAATTGTTTAGTAAATAATGAGTTTCTTACATGAAATCGCTGGGTCTTTTAGAAAATGTTGAGTCTTATATATTAAATGATGAGTTAACGAATTGTAATTGCTGAGCTATAATAATGAGATGCCATGCTCTTTATAAAAATGCTGTGAAATTTTGTAATGTGACTTCGATTTTTTTTATTAAAAGAACTATGTCGTAAATTGATTTTTAGTCAGCATGCTAAATAAGGCTATGTGTAGCACAAAAGCCATTGATTTAAGCACTTAACACTTTATTGAAAAGCTAAATTTATGGTAAATAATGCCTTATTATAAAATTTAAATAGTGAGTCAATTCAAATGAAATGATGAGATCATGAATAGAATGCTAAGTTCCTTAAATTAAATCACCCAATTCTATTTGAGTCGGTAGGTCTAAATAAAATGTTGTAGTCTCATTTTGAATATGTTGAATCTAAAATTAGAAAGCTTCGGCATATTTTTAAACTGTTGAGTGTATCTTTAATTATACATTATATTTTAAAAGGAAATGTCGAGTTTATTATTTAGAAGCACAAATCTATTAAATTGGAATGCCAAGTATCCTTAAGAAATCACTATTTTTTAGTGTGAATTTAATTGCTAAGTGGTTAGTTTTATTAAGTGCCTAATATAATGAATTTGCTAAACTATCTATTAAAGTGTTGAACAAAGTCATGAAGCACTAAGTAAAGTATTTAAAACATTGACTTTAATATTAGGAATGCTGAGCCATATTTTTATAACTGTGCTTACTTTTAAATAGTTAGTTATCTATTAAGTCATTGAAGTTATCTTAAAAGTCGTTATATATATATATATATATATATATATATATATATATATATATATATATATTAGATGAGTTCTATATCTTATAGTGGAGTATTAAAATATAATGCCAAGTCTCATAATTGAAATGCCAAATGTATAGGTTGAAATGCTAAGCCAAATGTTTGAGTATATAATGAGGTCACTGAGTTTGAAATATAAAAGGCAGAGTCTCAATTATAAGAGATTTCATCTCACCTGATTCAAGACTAAGTTTTATACCCCGAGATGTATTTTTAAAGAATACTAGAATGTGTCTAAATTGGATATTTGTGTATCTCCTTTAATGCAAGATCAATTTTTTTGGTGGAACTTTAATTTTGCCTCAAATTACTAACTTGTGTTGTCATTTTGAGTTGCATTTTCATTAATCAACATGATTGATATAGGGTCCTCATAAATATATAAAATGAGAAAATTATATGCCTGAGTGAATATTAAATGGTTTATTTTTAACTTTTATCTTATTCAAAAGTAAATATTTGAGTGTTTTGCATTCTCAATTTGGTAAAAAATAATAAAATGATTAATGTGGTTACTACATTGATGACAATGCTTAGGGTTACATGGTTTTAAGAATATCATAAACTATAGCAAGTTTAGACATTATAATGATAATGTAAATATACTCTTGTTTGATTAAAATTATATCCTAGATTGATATAATCATATGATCTAAATCTATAGCTTTGCTTAGAATACTAATAGAAATAAATAGTATATATGTAACACAGTAGTGTTATGCAAACATGTTGATAATATCAATTTTATAGTGCCTTGTAGGATGAAAACTTGTATGCAGCATATATTTTATGAGAATATTAATATGTGCAAGTGAATAGATATTTGTAAAACTAGTGCATCATGTTGTGTGCCTAGAGATTATGTTTTCATCTGATTATTACTATGTTATATTATCTAAAGTATACCCAAGTGGTATAACCCCATACTTATTTGTTTAATAATCATAGAATATGATTATTTATTTTTATATGAGTGGGGTGTTCAATCACAATGATCTATGACATTATAGGATGTCATAGAGTTCTACAGTATAAAAGCTACTCAGATAGTACATACTGTATTTATTATATCTAGACACACATATAAATATATATATGTTGGTTGTTACTTGAATAGTATGTGTTGTAACATTTAGTAGGATACCATTTATGCGTACATAGAATCTTGAAAATGTAAATAAATGTTAAGATAGAATTATATGCATTTTTGTGACTTAATTTATTATATATTTGCTTGATTAAAATGTATATGCTTTCATGTATCTATGACTACTTAGTATGACTAAATATGGGAAAACTAGTAGTTGTACCTTATAACACCAGAGTATGATAATATAAGATATCATGGGGTTTAGTTGTTCAGATCTTATAGTGGTAGTTAGAAAATTGTAGTTCATTATGAATATGAAACATACTCAGGTGGTATGAACTGTAGGCTTTATTTCTTGTATGAGTTAAATAGTAAATGATTCATTCATGCATGGTTGGAATAAAAGTATACTTTGATTACTCCTATGTTTAGCATATGGTATGATATTATTGCTAGAAGAATGTGCTTAGTATGAATCTTGTGGTTAAATAATGTATAGTGAAATATTATCTTTAGTATACATTATTTACATGTCAATGCAATATCTTACAATAGAATATGTTTTTTTATGATACATTGCATGTTTAGTTTTATCATACACACATAAGTACTAGTTTGTTCTCTATATTTTTGCACTATTATATCTACCTATCTGTGAAGGGAGAGCCATTCCTTGATAGGGGATTGTATAGAGGATCATATGTCTATGGCTGGTGTAAAAAATCACTCAAATGATGCTCTCTATTTTAAGCACAACTTGAGGGGTTGTAACATGTAGTATCAAAGTTGTGGCTAAAACTATAGGACCTAATGTGTCTATTATCATTTTCGTACCTTCATATTTAATAAAGAGGAGGAATGAGAAAGTGTGTATGGTACATTGAGTGACCTTAGAGCATTCATACCCCCTTAGACTTGTTAAAGGGTTGGTTTATCAAGTGTCTCATTAGTGATAGTTTAATTAAGGTGTATGGGTAGGAGAGTGCATAGATTAGTTCTTGAGTTGTGAACAAGAGTTTCCTACCATATTTTTTATTTTAGATTGAACACCTTGGGTGTGATTATGTCTTTCTTGAATCACCTTCACCATTTGTATTTTATGTTGTGAGTGTTTTAAAGGCATGGCGTGCTTCTCAATTAAGTAATTATGCTTTAGTTTTGTGTCATATTTTTACATATACTAAGAATGGAAATCTTATAAGACCATTCTAGTTTGTCACCCTCTAGTGCGGTGATAATTTTTCTTATAGTTGAATATAAATGCCTTGATTGTAAATTTCTTTGTGTTAGGAATTTTTAGACTAGCACCTTTATATTTATATGGACTTGGAAGAAGTATCATCTCTCCTAGTTATCTTAGAGGTGAGTTTTTATACTTAGTATCCTCTTACATCACTTTAAACTACTGAGAAGATTCATTTTTTCAAGATGTTGATTTAGAGTTTTCTTAGGTAAAAACTTGTTTCTGAAATGTTGTTTGATCTTTTTTTCTTTGAGTTTGGGGGATAGTGCTTTCTAATTCTTGTTGAGAGAAGTTGTAGAATTGGATAGATTGATGCATATTTCAGGTAAGTATTTTCCTTCTGGGTGTGAAAGTAGATTATGATACTACACTTACAAGTTTGGCAAGTGATTAGTGATTGGAAATATGGATTGTGATGTTTCTTTCTAGTAGATGAGGGTATGTAGGAAGTTTTGTTTATGAGATTTTAGCTCTTTAATTTTCACTTGTGACTTCTTAGAGTCATTATTTTATCCAAATTGTGTACTTGACCACGTGGAGTGGCTAACTTAGAATTTATATTAATTATAATGATGATAATTATTATGTTATTATATACCTTTGTTTAGACTGATATTATTCTCTTTTTGAATCCTAATGATTTAAATATTTATATATGTACCCTTCTTCAGGAGCAAGTAAGGTATAAGATGTACATAACATCTTGGTATTCTAATTTGAGTTGAGATAAACTTTTAAATTTGTTGTGTGCTAGTTGTACAAGCAAGGAGATATTATCTCACTTATAAGGTTGTAAGGATGGTATGCTCTTTGGCCTTAGTATGTTATGTTAATTATGGAATTATTATTTTTTTAGTATGAATATAACACTATGGGTTAAGTTGCAGAATGTGATACTAATTATGTTTGATTAGTAACAACTTGATAAAATTTCAGGATGATTGTATGATTTTTCTTATATGTATGTTATTACATCTAAAATTATTTAGCATATAGTATTATTTTTTATGATCTGTTAGTATAGATTTGTGTTTCATAGAACATTGTGCACTTTTTGGAAATCATTAAGTCATGGAGACTTGAGGGAAGAGTGGTGAATTGGGAACATGAGTTCTGAGTGATAGGATGGTATCCTACTTAGCCTCACATTAACTTAGATTGTTGGTACTGAGTTGGATCGATATAATAACTTATCAAATCCAAGATTTGACAAGTGAAACTTTTTAAATTCAGTCATATGGCCATACACATGTATACTATGGATTAGTATTCCATGTGGATGGCTATTCCATGATTTTTTTTGTATACATTATATTTACCATTCCTATTCATCAACATACTTATCTAGAGATCTGATTGAGTAATAAAAATATTGACATGCTATACTTATCTGAAGTTGCATGGTGTAATGATAGTATTAACATATACACATCATTCTTGCCAGGTTTCTTAAATACTTTTTTCTAGAATGAAAAATACAATCTGTAGGTAAGAGATATATGCAGACGGATTGGAAGGTTTTGTGAAACTCTTTTTGGTCTTTTGTTTTGACTTTTGTGATGACCTCATGTGTTTTTGGAAAGTTAGTATTAATTTTACCGAGTTATTATTGGATTTGTCTTACGGTTTTGGATCATGGGGTGGTCATGAGAAAATCAGTCATCATAAGTGATATTCACAAAACTTGTTTGCATAATAAGAATTGTCATAGAGTAGGGTCTTTTAGGACTAATACTCTAAGAATAATGTTAAATGAGATAACTCTGATAAGTTTTTCAGGTAAATTTTGCATTTATTTACATGGTACGATACTTGATACTATATTTTTATGCTGTTAAAATCTGTTTGTTAATCAAAAATTTTATTTGAATAAAAATCATCGAGGATGACCATATTTGGGGGGAAAGATGTCACATCTAGATTTCATCTTATAATTAATAATCTTTAAATCCATGGATTAGTATGGTTATTATTTGATTAGTATTGTTATGATTTGAGTTTTTGATATATACTATAATAGAATAGTAATATTATTGATTAGTATACATGATGTGTCAGTTATATTTTATTATTTTAAATATTGAAGATGTATAATTGTTAGTTTTATATCATTGGTTGATATATATGATGACTCAAACTAACTACCTACTTATTTTGAGGTTCATGCAACATAGATCCTACCCTCATTTCTTGACAAGGGAGAGCATCATCGGAGAGGATGGGCTAGATGGGACAATTAAATGAACTCAAAGAAATTAATGGTGACCCTACACACACACACAATAGATTTAAAATGTTTATGCATAACATGTTTTAAATGATAGTGCATTATTAAAAAATATTTTTTGTGTATTTAGTTATTAATTTCATTAGATTGCTTTATATTAATTGTCTTGATTTTTGAGAATAAATCAGGAAAATAGATATTTTAATTAATAGTTTTGAAGATACGATTATCTTGTAGTTAGACGCAGTTATGGGCTTATTATCTATTAGTTAAATAAATAATTATCTTTTTAATAATTAATTTCTTAGAATTTGAGTTACCTTAGAGTTCTAACTTTGAATTATGTCAATCTAAATTTAGTCATTATAAAACATGCATAAAGTTGCATTGAAAGATAAGTTTAGATATATTTATTTATTATGGTCAATTTAATCTATTATTTTACATAACTTGAGAAAAGTGGCATCATATTTATTATTAAGCAAATTAAGAGATTTAATGTTAATAAATAAATTTAAATTTTAAAACTAAAAAAAATAAGGAAATTAAAAGAAGACTACACATGGATAGCAAAGTGGAAGAGAGAATGCATGCAAAGTGGGTGGCACAACATATGAAGGTTAGAGAGATTTATAAATAAAGAAAGATAAAAATTAGAAAAGGACATTCAAAGACACAGAGAAGAAGATATGGCAGGATTTGGAGAAAAGTGGAAGCAAGAAATAGAAAGCTTATTATTTTTTTCAAGCAACCTCGAGCAGAGGTAAGTTTTGTCATTTATTTTCCTATGTGTATATAGGTAATAAAAAAGTGTAATAGAGTTGCATTTTATTCTTATGGGTAGTGTTAAATTATTTTTAAGCCTATAAATTATATTTTAAAGGCTCCATCCATATGCTTGCATTTTATTTAATAAGCTGAGTCACCATGAGGAGCGTTGAGCCAAGTTTAGACCACCAAGTATAAATAAACGATGTGTAAAATGTTGTGTGTATATAGTTGATTTATTCACTTCATATATATATATATATATAATAAATAAATGATGTGTAAAATGTTGTGTGTATATGGTTGATAAAATCACTCCATATATATATATGCTGAAGTCATTTTACTAAAGCGTTAAGTTAAATATTAAGTCACTATGTAATTAAAATAAAAGCTAATTGTATATATTTATAACTATTTAGTAAATAATGAGTCTCTTATATGAAATTGTTGGGTATTTTAAAAAATGCCGAGTCTTATATATTAAACTTTGAGTTAACAAATTGTAAACGTTGAGATATAATTATGCGACACCAAGTTCTTTATAAAAATGATGTGCAAGTTTATAATATGGATTTGAGTTTCTTAAATTGAATTTAGTCAGCATGCTAAATAAGGCTATGCATAGTATAGAGCCATTGATTTAAGTGCTTAACACTTTATTGAAAAGCTGAATTTATGATAAATAACGTCCAATTATAAAATTTAAATAATGAGTCAATTCAAATGAAATGCTGAGATCATGAACAAAATGTTGAGTTCCTTAAATCAAATTGCCTAGTTCTATTTGAGTCAACATGTTTAAATAGAATGATGTAGTCTCATTTTAAAAACATTAAATCTAAAATTAGAAAACTTAGGCATATTTTTAAATTTCTAGGTGTATCTTTAATTATATGCTGAATTTGTAAAGGAAATGCTGAGTTTATTATTTAAAAGTGTTAATCTATTAAATTGGAATGCCAAGTCTCCTTAAGGAATCACTATTTGTTAGTATAATGTAATTACTGAGTGGTTAGTTTTATTAAATGCCTAATATAATGAAGTTTTTGAACTATCTATTAAATCACTAAGCAAAGTCATGAAGCACTGAGTAAAGTATTTGAAATGCTGACTTTAATATTAGAAATGTTGAGCCATATTTTAATATTTGTGCTTACTTTTAAATAGTTAGTTATATATCAAGTTATTGGAGTTATCTTAAAAGTATATATATATATATGAATGATGAGTTTTATATAATAGAGGAGTATTAAAATACAATGCCCAATCTCATAATTGAAATGCCAAGTGTATAAGTTGAAATGATAAGCCAAATGATTGAGTATATAATGATGTCATTGAGTTTGAAATATAAAAGGCTAAGTTTTAATTATAAGAGATTTCATCCCACCTGATTCAAGACTGCATTTTATACCTTGAGATGTGTTTTTAAAAAATACTGGATAGCATCTAAATTGGAAATTTGTATATCTCCTTTAATGCAAGATCAAAATGTTCTGTGGAACTTCAATTTTGCCTCGAATTTTTGAATTGTGTTACCAGTTCAAGTTGTATTCTAATTAATCAACATGATTGACATAGGGTCCTCATAAGGATAGAAAACAAAAAAATTATATGTCTGAATGGTTATTAAACAATTTATTTTTAACTCTTATCTTATTCAAAAATAAATATTTGAGTGTTTTGCATTCTCGATTTGGTAAGAAATAGTAAAATGATAGATGTGGTTATTACATTGATGACAATGCTTAGAGTTATATGGTTTTAAGAATATCATAAACTATAACAAGTTTAAACATTATAATGATAATGTAAATATACTCTTGTTTGATTAATATATCCTAGATTGATATAATCATATGATCTAAATCTATAGCTTTGCTTAGAATGCTGGTAGAAGCAAATAGTATATATGTAGCATAGTTATGCAAACATGTAGATAAGGTCAAGTTTGTAGCACCTTGTAGGATGAAATCTTGTGTGTAGTATATATTTTGTGAGAATATTAATATATGCAAGTGAATAGACATTTGTAGAACTAACACATCATGTTGTGTACCTAGATATTATGTTTTCATTTGATTATTACTGTGTTGTATTATCTAAGGTATACCTGGGTGGTATAACCTTGTACTTGCTTGTTTAGTAATCATAGAGCATGATTGTTTATTTGTGTATGAGTAGGGTGTTCAAGCAGAATGATATATGACATTACGAGATGTCATAGAGTTATACAATACGAAAGGTATCCATATGGTACATATTATATTTATTATATCTAGACCCACACATAAATATATATGTGTTGGTTGTTACTTGAATAGTATGTGTTGTAGCATTTAGTAGGATATTTTTTATGCATATAATCTTGGAAGTGTAAATGAATATTAAGATATAATTATATGCATTTTTATGACTTAATTTATTATATATTTTCTTGCTTAGAAGGGTAAGCTTCAATGTATCTATGACTACTTAGTATAACTAAATGTGAGAAAACTAGTAGTTATACCTAAGAACACCAGACTATGATAATATGGGATATCATGGGGTTTAGTTGTTTAGATCTTATAGTATAGTAGTTGGAAAATTGTATTTTATTATGAAAATGAAACATACTCAGGTGGTATGAATTGTAGGCTTTATTTCTTGTATGAGTTAAATAGTAAATGATTCATTCATACGTGGTTGGAAAAAAAGTATACTTTGTTTACTCCTATGTTTAGCATGTGATGTGAAATTATTGATAAGATAATGTGCTTGGTATGAATCTTGTGATTAAAGAATATATAGTGAAACATTATCTTTGGTATGTATTATTTACATGTCAGTGTGATATCTTGCAATTGAAGAGTCTTTCTATGATACACTGCATGCTTAGTTTTATCATACACACATATGTACTAGTTTGTTATCTATATTTTTTCACTATTATAGCTACCTATCCATGAAAGGAGGACCATTCCATGATAGGGGATTGTGTGGGGGATCATAAGTTTATGATTGGTGCAGAAAAGCACTCGGATGATGCTCTTCCTCCTAACAACAGTGCTATTTATCTGGAGGCTACACTGGGAATTCAAAGTTACACGAGATGGTTCAACTCAAGCTCTAGAGGGCTTAGTATCTATTTATTATGTTAGGATGGATGCCTAAAGGAGATGTAAATGTAATAATTATGGTTGACTATATTTGAACAATAGTTGTATTAGTGGACCAGCCGTAGTTGTGTCCTATTGTATTTACTTTCCTTGGAGTTGTATAAGATATATATTGTTTTCAATATTTAATTTTATAAGTATCTCTATTCAGAGTGGTTTGGTTATTTGTTAGTATGTTTAAGTGGAATGATGTTAAGTAATAGTTTTAAAAAAATTACTGCATTATTCTAGGTACAACTTGAGGGGTTGTAACAAGATAAGTGTTTTTTCTTGCAAGATCTTTATGTTTGTGTTGGGGATCAACCAACAATGTTGATTACTATATGAAAGCAACTAAATGCAGAATTAAACCAAAAAGATAAGTAACTAGAATCAGAAAATAGCAAACAATAAGAGATACAAGAAACCACCCTAAAAACTTGTATTAAACTCTTTACAGAAGGAATACAATTGAAGAAACTTCTTTTCTTCCACACCTCTCTCAGATGTACAGATCTCTTTCTAGATCTCTTTCCCTCAAGAGCTCTCTCTCTCAATTACAATCAATTCCAACAACCTGGAATGATTCACATATATAATCTTGTACTGTTCCAATTCTACAATAAGCTATGAAGATCTAATCTTATATATAATATTAGAAAACATGCGCATACAATTACAGCCATTAGATGTACCTCCTAATCAAGGGCTCTAAACAGTCTTACTAAATATAGAGATGCGGACTTAAGACTAACACTTAATCCTACCATGCAAACATTTTGTTCTGTCCACAAAAATAGCATTCTGGACGCATAGGTGACCGACGTCAGTTCCTACCTGTCTGCCTGTGATCGACGTCGGCTGAACATAACCGACGCCGGCATCTCCTAGTCGACTCATGACTGACATCAGTCGCTCCTAACCGACGCCGGTGATTGTGTAAATCTTGCAACTTGTGAACTCACTCATTTGGTGAAGCTTTTAGCTCCACACCTCAACAATCTCCCACTTGGAGATAAACAACTGCACCGGTACTTGTACAACAACATCTTCTAGCTCCTCCATCTTCAAACTCAATCATGAAGACCAACAAAAGTTGAATGAAGATTCAACTTCTCCTTTGTTACTGGCTTGGTTAACATATCAGCAGGATTCTTATCTGTATGGATCTTCTCTAGCTTCAACTCACCATCCTCCAATACCTATTTTATGAAGTGGTACCTAAGCTGTATATGATTGGTTCTTGAATGAAAGGCTGAATTCTTAGCCAAATGAATTGCACTCTGACTATCACTGTATAATTTGCGACTCTCTTACTCCTTTCCTAGCTCTTCCATGAACCGTGTCATCCATATCATCTCTTTGCTAGCCTCTGTGACTGCAATATATTCTACTTCTATAGTTGACAAGGCAACAACCTTTTGCAACTTTGAAATCTAGCTAACCGCTATTCCACCAACAGTGAAAACATATCCTATGGTGCTCCTTCTACCATCCAAATCACTTACCATATTTGAATCTCCATAACCATGTAGAGAAGTATCTGAACCTCCATAGCATAAATGCCTACTGCTGGTCCCTCTCAGATATCTAAGGATCCACTGAACTGCTTTCCAATGTTCCTTCTCTGGATTGGCATTATACTTACTTACAATGCCCACTGCTTGGGCAATATCTAGTCTAGTACATACCATTGCATACATTAAGCTCCCTACTACGGAAGCATATGGAACTCTACTCATGTACTCTACCTCATCATGTGAATTAGGGCACTGTTCTTTACTCAATTAAAAATGTCCAGCCAAAGGTGTGCTTACCGATTTTGCATCCTGCATATTAAACCGTTTCAACACCTTGTTCACATAATCCTCTTGAGACAAAATCAACCTGTGATTTTTCCTGTCTCTCTTAATGCTCATGCCAAGGATTTTCTTTGCTGCTCCCAAATCCTTCATGGAAAATGTGTGAGCTAATTTCACCTTAAGCTCAGAGATATCCTACATGTGTGATCCTGCAACCAGCATATCATCTACATACAACAACAGAATAATATATCTACCATTATCTAGTCTCTTAAAATACACACAATGGTCATATTGACACCTACTGTAGCCATGCTCAGTCATAAACCTGTCAAATCTCAAATACCACTGTCTAGGAGCTTGCTTGAGGCCATACAAGCTTTTCTTCAATCTGCACACTAACTTCTCCTTACCTTTGACCTCAAATCCTTTCGATTGATCCATATATATTTCTTCATCCAAGTCTCCATGAAGAAATGCTGTCTTAACATCAAGCTGCTCAAGATGCAAATCCTCAATAGCAACTAAAGACAATATAGTCTGTATAGAAGTCATTTTAACAACAAGAGAAAAAATCTCACCAAAATCAATACCTGGTTTTTATGCAAATCCTTTCACTACCAATCTGGCTTTATATCTCATCTGTCCATTCTCACCTTCTTTCAATTTGTAGATCCATCTATTCTTCAGTGTCTTCTTTTCCGTTGGCAACTCAACCAAATCCCACGTTTGGTTCTCTTTCAAGGAATCAATCTCCTCATTCATGCCTAGCTCCCACTAATTCTTGGATTCCACCTGTATTGATTCATCAAAACTCTCTGGTTCTCCACCATCAGTAAGCAATAAATAGAATAATGAAGGGGAATATCAAATTGGAGGTTTACTTACCCTTTCTGACCTCTTAATGGGCATTTGAGACTCATTCACAACACGCTATCTACCCAAATTCTCTGACAGTGACCGACCTCGGTCACCTCCAGGCCTATTATTGGCCGATGTCAGTTCTAAATAACCAACATCAGTTCTTACCTAGCTGACGTCGATCACTGTCTGACCAACATCGGTTCCTGTATTGTTGACGTCGGTTCCTGCCTGACCGACGTCGATGTCTGTGTTTTCCTGTCTATGATTATTATTTCTCGTGAGCTCATTTTGGACCGTCACCTCATCCAATTCTCCATTGCTTTGCTCAGATTGATTCAACTTCTTGAGCTGATCACTATACATCACTTTTTCATTGAAAACAACATCACGACTCCTAATTATCTTGTTAGTTCCTAGATTCCAAAACCTGAATCTGAAATCATCAGAGCCATAGCCAATAAATGTGCACCTCATAGACTTAGCATCCAACTTCTTTCTATTTTCCTTATCAACGTGCACAAAAGCTTCACAACTAAAAACTTTGAGAAATGAGAGATCTACCTTTTTACCTGTCCATGCCTCTTCTAGAATTCCACCATTCAGAGCTGTAGAGGGTCCTCTGTTAATCAGGTACACTATAGTATCCACAGCTTCTACCCAAAACTCTAAGGGAAAACCAACATGCAATCTGATACACCTTGCACGCTCTATTACTATTCTGTTCATCCTTTTAGAAACTCCATTTTGCTGAGGTGTCCTTGGAACCGTCCTTTGCCTACGAATTCTATGCATATAACAATACCAGTTGAACTTGTGGCTGCAAAACTCACCACCATTGTCAGATCTCAGGCACTTCAGTCTCCTAGCTATTTCATTCTCAACCATAGCTTTCCAAATCTTATAAGTGTCAAAAACATCAAATTTCTTCCCTATGCAATAGACCCATACCTTTCTTGTAGCATCATCAATGAAAGAGACAAAGTACTATAATCCTCTGATAGAAGCAACCTGAGCTGGTTTCGACACGTCTGCATGAACAAGCTGTAACTTGTGCTTCTTTTTTGTTGACCCAGTCTTGAGAAAACTCACTCTCTTTTGTTTCCCAAAAACACAGTGCTCACAAAAATCTAGATCTATGCTTTTTAAATCTGAAAGCTTACCTTTTGACTTAAGAATAAACATTCCCTTCTCACTCATGTGGCTGAGCCTAGAGTGCCACAACTTTGCATCCACATCTAAAGTAGATAACACAGAAAGAGAATTATCAATAATACAATTACATAAATAGAGAGTACCTACTCTCTTATCTCTGACCAATACAAGTGCACCCTTGGTCACCTTCCAAGATTCAGCTGTGAGAGTTACTGTACAACCCTCATCCCCTAACTTTCCTCCAGAAATCAAATTCCTCTTCAAGTTGGGAACATGCATGACATCTTTCAACACCCATGTGTCGCCATTCTGCATTTTCAGCTGCACTTTTCCTCTGCCAACAATTTTACAAGGCTTATCATCCCCTAAATAAACTATTCCAAAATCTCCATGGACATAGTCACTGAAATATTCTCTATTAGGGGTAGCATGAAAAGAGGCACCAGAATCTAACACCCAAGATTTTATATTATTATGTAAAGAGAATATAAGAGCATCTTGTGCAATACCTGCAACTTTTGCTTCTTCTTTACCTTCATGCTGATTGTCCTCTTTAGGTTTTGACCAACAATCTTTGCTTATGTGCCCTATCTTTCCACAATTCCAGCAGGCTATCCTCCTGCCATTTTTGGATTTGGATCTACCTCTCATCTTTGACTTAGACCTTGATCTCCTATGCTTTCCCTTCTCTTTTTGCCTTCCCCTGCTCTCAAAACTTAAAGCGTTCCCTGATGTTTCCTCTGTGCTTTTCCTATGAATTTTTTCATTCAAGATTACACTAACAACATCCTCTACTTTTAAAATATTTGAAGCAGATGCTATTACTAACTGCCATTACCAAGCTATGCCAGCTTTCAGGCAAAGAACATAATATTAAAAGAGCTTTAATTTCATCATCAAACACTATTTTGACTGAATTTAATTGATTTACAATTCCATGGAAATCATTTAGATGATTAGAAACAGATCCACCTTCCTGCATTTGCAAATTAAATAACTGCTTCATAAGATATACCTTATTTGAAGCTGAGGGTTTTTCATACAAATTTGCTAAAGTAGTCATCAACTCTACCGTTGTCTTTGCCTGTGATAAATTAGATATCACAGTAGATGCCAGACTCAATCTTATAGATCCAAGAGCCTTTCTATCAAGAACTTCTCATTCTTCATCATCCATGTCTTTGGGCTTCTTTGAAACCCCACCTAACGGTAAGTATAGATCTTTCTGATACAGATAATCCTCTATTTGCATTCTCTAATGTTGATAATTCTTGCCATTAAACTTCTCCATTCTCAGTTTACTTTCTTCTGCCATTGCTTCTCCCACTCAAATAGAAATCCCTGTGAGTACCCTATAATCAATACACACTAACCAAATTTGAAACACCTGTTAGTCAACCTGAGCTCTAATACCACTTGTTGGAGATCAACCAACAATGTTGATTACTATATGAAAGCAACTAAATGCGGAATTAAACTAGAAAGATAAGTAACTAGAATAAAAAAATAGCAAACAATAAGAGATACAAGAAACCACCCTGAAAACTTGTATTAAACTCTTTACAGAAGGAATACAATTGAAGAAACTTCTTTTCTTCCACACCTCTCTCATTATACTGAGGTTGATTTAAATGATATATCATTATAGGACAGAGTTTAAAGATTTATGGATTAGGGTAAACAATCAAAAGGCAAGATCCATGTGAAAACAAAGTCAAGGGCTAGAAGAAGATCATTGAAAAATAATTTGTACAGAGGTGTGTCGAGATATAATAATATAGGAAATGAATGATTAAAAAAACCACCAAGATATGTACAATATATTATGTTTATAGCTAAAAAATGATCCCATAAATATCATAGTCATACGTTTGAATTTTATCATACATGTCGTAATCACCAAGTGTATCATTTAATTATCTAATACTTTAGACTCGTTATCCTAATTATTCATTGTAGGATATGTATAATCAAATGTGTCATATTTTTGAATTGTATCATTAATTTACATTTGCATTTTATTGATTAGAATGCACATTCAAATGCCTTCCATTCAAAAATGTCAAATGAGATGGATTGCACTGGAATTTTTTAATAGAAAACTATGTGTGCTAAATGGACATTCCTCACATATTTGCTTATGTGAAGTGATATGATATAGCTCATGAGTAAGAGAATAATGTGGATTCAAATATGTCATTAAGATCTTAGGAACACTTGCATTTGTATTACATACCCTTGCTAAATATGTATCTATTGGCACTTGGAAATAAAAATAGATTGAAATTATTTATGTTTCTTCTATATTTGGGAAACCCTTTTTATTTTATCAATTCCTCAAATTTTAATTTGTTTATCATTCTTTAAAATCCATATTTGTGTGTTATGAGATGCGAGTGTAATCTTAATAGGATCCCTATTTTATGCTCTATCTCTTTATTAGGTGAACAAACCATCTTGGAACTGTAATGAAATAATCATATTAATGATATCCAATTTTGCTTTGATTTGTTTTAACCATGATTTCCCAAGTATTGCATTCAATTTTGAAAGAGTAGACTTAACATAGAATAATGTCTCCATTTTTTTAGGTCCAACATAAATGGTATATTAATAGGCCATATTGCATCCTCATTATTTATTATATGTTGTAACTTATGTTCATCATACCCTAACTCTTTGAAAAACCCAAATGTACATTTATTATATTGTGCCTTGTGATCAACACAAATACCTTATCTATGTTCACCTGCTATATAATCTTGAATGACCATTGATTCCTTTATAGGAAATTTATGGGATACATAGATATTATTAGAGTGTGAAGTATAAGGAGATGGAGAAGTCAAACTTGTAGATGTATTGTATATTTTTCAAAGATAATAACACATTTATCCACAATTTGTTTCATTTTATTTTGCAATGCATATCAATTATTATCTTTTTGCCCATTGATAAAATGATAGTTTCAAAATGATTTTGTTCCCACTCCTTTAAGCCAATGTGTGGAGTGATGGTGATTATGAGGTAACATGATTGACTTTATATCCAAAAGTGTTCTCAAAATAACATTTGGTCTATCCTTGAAACTATCAAATTAGATTGATTGATTCAATTTTGAAGGAGTCTTATGAATTATCTTCTTTACAACTTACTTATTTGGGTAAAATTCACTTTTAGGATTTGAAGTTGTCAACATAGGAGTAATATGATTATAGACCTGAACACATGCTTTGCATTATTATCCTTATATAAATTAAATTCCAAATTCAGAGTAGTATCTTACTTTTGAAGCTCATGCATTGCATGTAGCATAGACATGATATGACTAGTAGATATGGTGATGTTTCATAAAGATTCATTCATAGACTTCATCTCACCATATAGCTTAGACACAGGTGTAAAATATTCATTGCAAACATTTTTATCATTGCATTGTTTAAAATCATTTTTATAGAAAATAGAGACATCATTGAAAAATTTAGAATTATTGACACATTTATTTTATAAAGGAGGAATATCATCACATTGCATTTTAGTTGCAGAAGCATCACACAAAAGAGAATATGTAATATCACATTAATTTTAAAGGGAAGAGAGAGGGATATCACATTTATTTTCAAAAGAAGCATCAAATTTAATTTCTAAAGGAGAAGAAGAAACATCATTTGATTCAACGTGTAAATCATGCATCCATTGCTTGAGTGTATCCTCATTATTAAGTGGAATCATAGTATGATCAAGAAGTGCATCAATTAATTCTATGTTGATTTCTTCTTGCTATAGTGTAAGGCTAGTGGAATAATGGATAGATGGAGAAGGACAATCAACTTATTACATTTTAAAATCATTGTATTTTTCTTCTTCTCCACTATAATTATAGAATTCACTAGCATTCTAATTTTCAACATCATCATTATAATAACTATCATAATCATTTTGTTTAATTGCACATACATATTATTCATCAACATAAGCATTATCATTAGGCATATAAGCACGATCATCTATAACTTGATTTTTCCATTCATTATCATAGTTTTAGGGTATGGCCCAAGTAAATGAAAAGGGATCCATATAACTAGAACTATTACGGTTTATATGATGCATACTCATTTAAAAATTACCAAACCCTAGGATCACAAGTAATATAATCACAAAACCTACTCCTATTATTATAACAAACATAGAAATCAAGGTGATTGAATAATGGAAAGACTAGGAAAGAGACCACTTAAGAAGGATATATCAAAAATCAGGTGTAAAAATTAGTCTTAAATGTAAAAATATGAAATGCTGAAGAAAGTATAAAATATTACTAGTGCATATACACAAAAAGATGGCTTGACAAGGGTCAAATGAGAACCGATCACTCTAAGGAAACCATTGGGAATTTTGGAAACAAAAAGAGCATTTTAATAAAAAATAGTATATATACGAAATCCATAAATTATTTTGAAAATAGATACCCTCTTCGGCTTATAGGCTAAATTTACTAAAAACATGAAAATTATTATTCCAATCAATATGTACAGAATTTTGAACAAAAAAATAGTTTATTGATTGAACTAATACGACTAACAAAAACCTTTGTTTTTCTTAAATAGAGTCTATTTGGATAAGATATTAGATAAATAAGTAGGAGGATAAGCCACAACACTAGGAGAGAAATTACTATTATGAAAATGAGTGTGAAACCCTAGGGAAAAAGCTAACAAATTTAGATTTGTACAAAGGATAAGGGGAAATCAAGAATCATGTTTTAAACCCTAAGAAAATTTTATGAAACCCTATAAATAAGGCTAAAACCCTAAGGGAAAACACATATTTTGACATAGTCACTATAAGGAATGTGTTCACCAATATGTTTTACCTATTTTAGGCTTAATCTAACCCTAATAACATAACATTTATTGAATATTTAGTCTACTTAAGATTTGAAATAACCACACAAATCTGAATGCAACTAGTGAAATATAATAACTTATTATTTCTAGAAAACACTAGGAAGATTATGCACTTAGCTTGTTTCATATTAATGAAATTCTATATTAGGAGCATAGTCATTAACAATGAACTATAATAGGCATATTAATGCTTGGATGCATAAAAATAGTGTTTGTGTGACCTTAGACAAGTTAGCACTTCCCTTGATGTGTGCATAGTATGGTATTGTATGCTAAGGTGTGGAACTATCCTCGTATACTACGTGAATCAAGTGAATATTCTGATGACTTCATCTACATTCATGGAGGGCTCCTATGTATTGGCATGTCTTTTATAAACAACTTTATTTAGCTTCTTTTTTATTTAAAATCTTGCTCTTTATACTGTATAATGAGATAACTATGAATGGGGAAAAAGGGTAAAAGGGATGGGTTGAGCTAGCCTCAGACATACCCAATGACTATGTAATAACTTAAAGAGGGAAGTCAAATCACATGTATTTCTCCCACCTAAGTGTGTGCAATCACATTAATGCTAATATGCAATGCAATCTTGTGTATGGTTTTTAACACTTGACAACCTATGAATTGACCTTGAAAATGGTATTTAGACTTAGCTCAAGGATGTATCCATCAAATTAATTAAAATTTATAATGATCATGGAGGTTTCTCTCAATGTAAAAATGTATTTCTAATGAGTGCTTGACATATTACTAGATAAGAAAATGCTTAGGATTAATATATTTATATAGCTGATTCTTTAGGTATTTTTCTCTAAACTTACATGCAAAACATATGGGCTAACCATTTTGAATAGTTTGAATTTAAATAACTAATTTCAAAGGGTGTGGGGATAAGTTAAGCATAAGTGGATGATTCTATGGTATTAGAATTGTCTATGAAGCATAAACTTGTCTAGAAAACATGAATAGTGACCTGAGGCTAGGAGACAATTTGAGAATGATATAAAACTATTTGGGTAGAGCCTATAAAGATCTTATGTAATGGTAATGATAACTTGGAATGGTTAGGCCCATATAAGAGTAAATGGATATGAGGCATGGTGAATAATATTCATGTAATTGAGCATAGTTTTAATATGTCAAAGGTTTGTAAAATTAAAAAATCAAGTTTATAATACTAAATATGAGTTTGTACAATTGAATGAATAGTATCTTTGCGTCTATTTTAAGTTGATGGGGGAATATATTCATGGGGTCATACCATGATAGCATATTTTTATATTTTTTTGACTCTGGTGGAGGTCTTAACTCAGTTATCCTTTTACATTTCTCAACTTGAGAGTACATACTAGTAGCTTGTCTAATAGGTATTCCAAGTGCAGAGTGGGCACATCCGCATATTTATGTAACGAGAAGGGTTAATAATGCACATATTACTAGATAGATTATAATGGATTTTAGGATAATACTATATCAGTTGAACCATTATTTCATTGTATGGATTTCATATTGAGGATTTATTTCATAGATAGAGGATGTCTTTTAATTACAATAGATCAGATTAAGATTTTAGTTTCATGACTAGTTCCCTGGTGTTTATGAGCACTTAAAATATGAGTGTTTGACAAGGTAGTTTGGCTTTATGAAAAGTATACCCCCAACACCATTATATTGGATACCTACTCATAGAACTGGTTAGTGTCCTGTAGAGACAGGTTGACACAATGTTATAAAGCTATCACATATTCTAGTATGGGAGGTGGATCTTTCAATACAAATGATGCATGATGTATTGTAGAGTATACATAATGGTGGGCATAGTCCAAATGATCATTGTTGTTTCCTATTATAGTAGAGATTCCTGTATCTATGCCTAGGGAACAACCTGATGTGGTGATGGGTGGAGATGGAGAAGAGTGACAAGCGATTAGACAACTTGTGCCTTCACAAATGATTGAAGTAGGTGTATGGATTAATTTTATATTTTTCAATATGTTTATCACATTTGTCTCAATGTATAATAATATTTAGTAAATGTTGATTGTTTTTTAGGTGTGGAGTATAAAAAACCAATATTGAGGCTTCTATTTGAGTATTGATGAGGAATATTCTTGATGATGCAATACCAAGTGGCCTTTTGGGTAGAGTATATGAAATATAAGGTGTACATCCATCACCTTTTGATCTTGTTTTAGTGGTGACTTCCACTTAAATTATTACTAAAGATGAGTGGGAAGAGTTGAGGAGTGAGATCATAGAGTTGAGAGGAAAGCTAATATCCTAACATATGCCTTTGTTAACTCCTAGTGTAAATCTTGATCAAAACATTTATACAAAGTAAGTATAGTTAAAAAGTAGGAATTCAAAGGTTTTTTCAATCCTTCAGTCAATATTATCCATGTATAAGGATCATGAGAGATGCAATAGGTCTTGATAATGATGTAAATGAGATTATAGTGGGGCATCATCTTCTAGGGCTCCTAGGACAATAGAAAGGGATGTTGATGATAATGTAGAGGGAGAGGGGAATCATGTGCTCCTAATTGAGTAATATATTTGATTTGTAAACACTTATTTCATCTCTTTATATATATATTATTTTGATTATGCAAAGTGTACTTGTATTATGAATTATGAATATTCTATTATGTATGTGTCTAATTAGCATTTAAAACTTTACTATTTTAAATGATAGCATAAGTAAATGTGACACATGAATTATTAAACATTAAAGTATGACATATGTCATTGAATATAAGTGAACCAATGATCTCATCATAATTGAGAAAAATAATTAGGATGAGTTATTTGACCAACCGCTTGGAAATAAGTTTGCATTGCATTGACCCCCATAAGTAACTAAATATTATGATGATAAAATATTAGGAACACTTTCACTTGCATTATGTATATGTGTTAAAAAGAGCCCTATCCTTGGTATAATAAGCACCTATAATGAAAAGGATACAAATATTTTTATTATGAAAAGGAGCCATCTCCTTGGTATAATAAATCTCTACCCATTCAAGTTGTAATATCAGCTTAGGCATTGAAATTAATAAGAAAAAAATTAGTTTTATTCATGCTCTATGTTGGTCCCCAAAAATGAGTGATATTTTGGAACAACATATGAGCTATCTTGGTCCTACAGGACCAAAATTTCTCTCTTCCCTTCTCAAAATTTGTTCTGAGCTTTCAAATTCCTCTTTTTTCAAGCTTTTTCAGTAAAGGGATTAGCAAGTTCAATAGGTTCAGAGGCTTCTGCAGGCGAGTTCAATCAAAAGAACCAGTTTCTAATAGTTTGCCATCTTCAGGATTGGGTTGGTGCCTTGGTTCAATCAAAAATGTCCATCGGCAAGCATCTAAGCAAGGATTGAACCATTGAACCATTAAACCATTGAACTATTGAACCTTGGACCATTTTGGTTCAATGGGTTCAGTGGGTTCAGAGGTTCAACGTCATCTGCAAGAGCTAGCCGCGCTTTGTAAGAGGTTCAAAGTTTAACCATTTCAAAGGTTCCACGGCTCTGAGCACTTAACTAGTTTCAAAGGCTTAAACCATTGAACCTTGAACCATTTTGGTTCATTGGTTCAATGGGTTCAATGACCAATTGGTTCAATGTGCTTGGTTCAAAGGTATCAAAGAGACTCAATGAAATCAAAAGGATGAACCAATGAACTGATTGAACCTTGAACCGAAAGCGTTCAAAGTTTAATGGTTCATAGGTTCAAAGGTTCAAAGGCAGCCTCTATTAAAGAGAGAAGTAGCAAATAGGTGGTTCAACGGATGGTTCAACCAAGGAGCGGGAAAGTGATTGAACTAGGGAGCGATGGAATAAAATAGACATAATGAACTGATGAACCAATGAACCAATGTACTTTCAACGGGTTCAAAGGTTTAAGGTTCAACATGGTTCAAGCGACTAGCGACCATTGACAACCCTGTGGACGTCAAATTTAAAGTAAGGGAATATCCATTGAAATTCAAATAAAGTGCATAACTCAAAGGAAGAACCAAGTGACTGACCGAAAAGACAGAATTCCTTTGGGATTGTTCAAAGGCCGACAGAGAACATTTCCTTCAGACTTTTTGTCTGAAGGAAATTATTAAGAGAAAGAGCCGTTAGAATTCTTTTAGAAGTATTTTTTGTGGGAAAATGACTAAGGCAGAGCCCGAAGGAATTCCTTTGGACTTTTGTTCGAAGGAAAAGCCTGACTGAAGAGAAAGGCCCATGAAAAAATGCCCGATGGAAAAAAACAAAGTGAAACAGAAGCTACCACATGTCCATTATAAAGCAGAGTGGAAGCTGCCATGTGTCATCTTCTGTAGGACCCCCAAAGGTTTCTAAAGCTTCTATAAGTTAAGCGGAATACATCACGTGTCCTATTATGACTCAACGGAATGTGACAAGTGTTTGCATTTGTGTTCTTTTTTTGGAGTTGCTTGGGAAAAATGTGTCGTGGACCCCATTTTTCGTAAGTTTCTAATGAGTTTCATAACAATAGAACTTGCCACTTGTCAAAGACATAGAAAGGACCCCCCAAAGACTTAGGCAAGAAGGGCTATAAAGAGCAAAGATGTGCTTAAGTAGTGAAGAGAGGAGCGAGACCAAAGGATCAGAAATATCTTTGAAAGAGTTATTTCTAGTAGGTGAAATAGTGGATTGAGTAGACTTCTGAGCGCACCAAACCAAGGACGCAACCTATTTTTCTTCCATGAGATAAAGACAAATTGGAAAAGGACCAGACGGTCCATACCAAGGAAGAAACATATTAGATGAAGGGACACGCCATAGTTATGGCAATGCACTGTTCTCAGCATGGTCTCTCCAGACAAGACTGAAGGTGCATTGAAGACGTTGATACAACATGGGCCATCCCATGGAAAAAAGTGCCAATCCTTGTGTAGTTGCTATAAGATTGTAATATCTCTCATTTGTAAAGGAGACTTTCATTTTACAAGAGCGAAACTCTGCCCATTTTAAAAGAAGAAGACTGAGACTTTGAGCTCAGGTTGTAATTTCATTTTCATTGTTATCTAAATGAGAAAGTAGGTTTTTAATGGACTTTGTGCTATTTTGACTTGTGTCATCTGAAGGTGTCCTTATTCATTTAATTTGATAAGTAAAATTAGTGAAGGTAATAGGGAAGTGTCTTGAAACCAACTATGGGAAGACTTTGTGCTTTCACAATTGATTTCAGTCTGTGTTTTTTTTCTTTTCTTTTTGTGTTAAGGATTTTGGGGTGACTTTGTGCCCCCATTATCCTTTGTGATATACTCTTTGGGTAGTTGAGGTGGAAACTTTGCATTCTGCTTCATCCTGCTGTTACTATGCCCTTTTGACCACTGGTCATTTCACTATCTGAAAAAAACTCCTGTTGTTTCCTGTAAGGACACTTCTAAAAGAAGAGAAGTGCCTTCAATGATTATATCTAAGATTTTCTCCTTTGTCTATGTGCAACATCTCTAAAATAAGAGAGATGGATGGTTTATCCCACCCCTATGTCTTACTTTCTGCTTATTTATATTGTATATAGCTCTGCATATTTAATAGGGAACCTCCCCTTGATGAGAGGAGAGATTTGTCCCCTGTTGATGTAGTAAACCTACACACTAGGATGACCCATCTCCCTATGTTGTGGTGATAGAAAATATTTTGGTCACCAGCTAGCTGGCCAACAAAATATTCACCCAATAGTTTTTGGTGACTCTGCTGGGGACACAACAATTTTGTGCAATTTGGAACCTCAAGTTTTAGATTGAAACATCACCTGTGTCTTACCCATAATCATTATAACCCTTATCCGTTACAGACTCTAGTGACTCCATTCCATGTCTTACCCATTATTCATTATAGCCTTACCATCTTCCTCCACCTCTATTATATTATCTGGTCTACAAAACTAGAGCTGCTGGGAAAGAGTGCACAATTTGAAGGCTCAAGCCTCAAGCTGAAGCAGGGCCAGTCCTTTTCCATTTTTGATTCACAATCTGGCCACTCCACCCAAATTTGTTATCCCTATTTTATATAATTAAATCATGGCAGTTCGAGGCCCCTGGGGTTACTCTTTTGGCCCACTCAACTTGACTCCACCTCTGCATGAACTCCCATGTAGTTCAAGAAAGAATTTCCCCAAATTCTTTGGTAATGGGATAGTTCACCTTAATGAACACATTACAGCCTTTAGCATAGTTTGTGGTGTTATAGGGGTGGAATTTGAAGACGTGGCAGTCAGCTTTTTGTGGAGACACTGCAAGGTGCTGCTGCAGACTAGTTCTACCATCTGCAAGCTAGATTAGTGACTGACTGGGATACACTCAAAGCCAAGTTTGAATCCAAGTTCAAGCCTATAGAGGATGTGTATGCTTTGCTAGCCTAGTTCACTCAGATGAAAAAGGAACCTCATGAGCCTATGAGGGATTTTATTGCCAAGTTCAACAAGTTGAGGCACATGATTCCCATTGTCGCCCAACTGACACCTCAGAATCTCAAATGCTTCTTCATCAACTCACAGCTGCTTGAAGTGAGTTTTTATTAAGACGGGCTAGACACATAGACCTTGAGGCTGCTCAAGACTTGGCTACTGAGCTAGAAGATGACCTTATCTTGGCAAGAAAGATAAGGAGAGATCCTAACAGAGGTAAACCCTCTCATCTTCTGAATATTCACCCATAGCCACCATTGACCTAATGGTACAAAAGTTGGAAAATGAATTGCTAACCTTGAAAAGGCAAATGGCACAAGGTATGTCTTCTGCTTCTCTATATAAAGATATACCAAGGAGGACATTCCCCAATCAGCCATATCAAGGCGACACTGCCACAAGTCAAGGGAAACCAAATCGCCTTCCTTCCCCATAGAGGAACCTTGTCCTTGAAGCACCTCCAACCAACTCAATAGTTGGATATATGGAAACAGAACATGTTTCCTATTTCCAACCTAAGTTCAAGCAAGAAAATGATGCTGGTCTCTTCATGGAGGATCAAGAAGAATTATCTGGTGACTCCCACATTGGTTTCTTGAATTACCAGGATGAACCTAGAAGTGAAGGTGAAGCAGTCAAAGAATCATATGCAGTATTCACCCGATCTGAGAATCAGTCAGCCCAACAAGATGATAAATAAATAATAGAGGAATGAACTCAGCCTGCAATTCTAATTGCTAAGTGGGGAACCACTCTGCCTTTCCAGTCAAAGGACCCAGTGATTGCCAAGAAGGTTAATACATCAAACATCTCTGCACCTTCTACTTCAACTTCACAGATCGGTCCTCCCCCTCCCAAAAACCAAAAGGATGAAATCACATCCTCTCTTCCAAGTCCATCTTAGTCATTTGACATGATTGATCATGTCAAAAAATCCAAAATTCAAAAGACTGAGTTTTAATCCCTGCAAGCCAATCTTGAGAAATTAAACATTGGTGGAGAACTAGGTGCGGACCTGTCTGAGGCAAAGATTGTGGTTACCCAAACGTCAGCCCCTACTGCTCAAATTCTATTTGAGCCTTCAGGTAGGGGTAATTACTTCTTAACCACAGAAGATGCTCATGTCCCAGCTGATGAAAGTCCTATGGCTGGCAATCCAAGATTTGATCTAAATCAAGCATCAGAAGAATTAGTAGGGCACAGTATAAATCAAAAAGGATCTTTCATCTTCAATGAAGAGAAATCTAATAAAAGATCAGCTTCTAATGATGCTTGGATCCTGGAATCTAATGGCAGCAATTCTTTCACTCATGCTGGAAGCAGATCTTTGTTACTCGGATTGAAGACTGCTCAGGATGAAGAGATCAAACTCCTTCACACTAAAGGGGATGCTGAGCTGATGGTTTGTTAGGGGTCTAATGCTGACAATCAAAATATGTGCTAGACTGGACTAGTAGAACAATAAGCTATGGTGGTGGACCATACTGTTGTACTCCAAAATTAGCAAAAGGAACCCTTCGCCAAGAGAGTAAGGAGTTATGATTTTTAGTTTGAAGACCACGTCCTGCCATGGGGAAAGAAGAATAAAGAGCCAAGAGGAAGACACAAAAAATTGGTTTCCTGGTGGAGAGTTCCATTCGCCTGTCACCATTTCTGGGGACAAAATGGTTTCCTACTAGTTTATCAGGTTGGCACACCATTTTCACTATCTCACAGTGGGTGGCATCTGAAGTGCTTCAAATCTTGAGGCATCAGATAAGATCATCTGTACATATGTATATCTATATAGTCTTTAGTTCTATTTTGTGCTTTTCATTTTCATTTTTTGGAGCCTTTCTTTTTGGGTAGCATGACTCCATAGCCCAATGGCACACTTCAAAGCACTGGAGATTCTGGTTTCTATTCCCCTTGCTGTGTTTCAAGTTTTCACCTGAAGGAAGTTTTCCAACTGGAGCCAGCTGTTGGTCCCCAAAAATGAGTGATATTTTGGAACAACATATGAGCTATCTTGGTCCTACAGGACCAAAATTTCTCTCTTCCCTTCTCAAAATTTATTTTGAGCTTTCAAATTCCTCTTTTTTCAAGCTTTTTCAGTAAAGGGATTAGTCGGTTCAATATGTTTAGAGGCTTTTGTAGGTGAGTTCAATCAAAAGAACCAGTTTCCAATACTTGGCCATCTTCAAGATTGGGTTGGCACCTTGGTTCAATAAAAAATGTCCATCAACAAGCATCTAAGCAAGGATTGAACCATTGAACCATTTTGGTTCAACGGGTTTAGAGGTTCAATGTCATCTGCAAGAGCTAGCCGTGCTTTGTAAGAGGTTCAAAGTTCAACCATTTTAAAGGTTCCATAGCTCTGAGCACTTAACTAGTTTCAAAGCCTTGAACCATTAAACCTTGAACCATTTTGGTTCATCGGTTCAACGGGTTCAATGACCAATTGGTTCAATGTGCTTGGTTCAAAGGTATCAAAGAGACTCAGTGAAATCAAAAGGATGAACCAATGAACTGATTGAACCTTGAACCAAAAGATTTCAAAGTTTAATGGTTCATGGGTTCAAAGGTTCAAAGGCAACCTCTGTCAAAGAGAGAAGCAACAAACAAGTGGTTCAACAGATGGTTCAACCAAGGAGTGGGAAAGTGATTGAACCAGGGAGCGATGGAACAAAAGAGACAGAATGAACTGATGAACCAATGAACTAATGTACTTTCAGTGGGTTCAAAGGTTTAAGGTTCAACATGGTTCAAGTGGCTAGTGACCATTGATAGTCCCACGTACGTTAAATTTAAAGTAAGGGAATATTCGTTGAAATTCAAATAAAGCATAGAACTCAAAGGAAGAACCAAGCGACTGACTGAAAAGACAGAATTCCTTCGGGTTTGTTTAAAGGCCGACAGAGAACATTTCCTTCAGACTTTTTGTCTGAAGGAAATTATTAAGAGAAAGAGCCGTTAGAATTCTTTCAGAAGTATTTTCTGTGGGAAAATGACTAAGGTAGAGCCTGAAGGAATTCCTTCAGACTTTTGTCCAAAGGAAAAGCTCAACTGAAGAGAAAGGCCTGTGAAAAAATGCTCGATAGAAAAAGACAAAGTGTAATGGAAGCCACCACATGTCCATTATAAAGCAGAGCGAAAGCTGCCACATGTCATCTTATGCATGACCCCCAAAGGTTTCTAAAGATTCTATAAGTTAAGCAAAATAAGTCACGTGTCCTGTTATGACTCAGTAAAACATGACAAGTGTTTGCATCTGTGTTCCCCTTTTGGAGTTGCTCAGGCAAAACGTGTCATGGACCCCATTTTTCATAAGTTTTTAATGAGTTTCATAACAACAAAACTTGCCACTTGTCAAAGACATAGAAAGGACCTCCCAAAGACTTAGGCAAGAAGGGCTATAAAGAGCAAAGAAGAGCTTAAGCAGTGAAGAGAGGAGCGAGACCAAAGGATCAGAAATATCTTCGAAAGAGTTATTTCTAGTAGGTGAAATAGTGGATCGAGTAGACTTCTGAGCGCACCAAACCAAAGACACAGCCTATTTTTCTTTCATGAGGTAAAGACAAATTAGAAAAGGACCAGATGGTCCATACCAAGGAAGAAACATATTAGATGAAGGGACACGCCATAGTTATGGCAACACACTATTCTTAGCATGGTCTCTCTAGACAGGATTGAAGGTGCATTGAAGACGTTGACTGCAGCATGGGCCGTCCCATGGCAAAAAGTGCCAGTCCTTGCGTAGTTGCCATAAGATTGTAATATCTCTCATTTATAAAGGAGACTTTAATTTTACAAGAGCAAAACTCTACCCATTTTGAAAGACGAAGACTAAGACTTTGAGCTCAGATTGTAATTTCATTTTCATTGTTATATGAATGAGAAAGCAGGTTTTTCACAGACTTTGTGCTGTTCTAACTTGTGTCATCTGAAGGTGTCCTTATTCATTTAATTTGGTAAGCAGAATTAGTGAAGGTAATAGGGAAGTGTCTTGAAACCAACTATGGGAAGACTTTGTGCTTTCACAATTGATTTTAGTCTGTGTTTTTCTTTTTCTTTTTGTGTTAAGAATTTTGGGGTGACTTTGTGCCCCCATTATCCTTTGTGATATACTCTTTGGGTAGTTGAGGTGGAAACTTTGCGTTCTGCTTCATCCTACTATTACTACACCCTTTTGATCACTTGTTATTTCACTATCTAAAAGAAACTCTTGCTATTTTCTATAAGGACACTTCTGAAAGAAGAGAAGTGCCTTCAGTGTTTATAGCCAGGATTTTCTCCTTTGTCTATGTGCATCATCTCTAAAAGAAGAGAGATGGATGGTTTATCCCACCCCTATGTCTTACTTTCTGCTTATTTATATTGTGTATAGCTCCACATATTTAATAGGGAACCTCCCCTTGATGAGAGGAGAGATTTGTCCCCTGTTGATGTAGTAAACCTGCACACCAGGATGACCCATCTCCCTATGCTGTGGTGATAGGAACTATTTTGGTCACCAGTAAGCTAGCTGACAAAATATTCACCCAACACTCTACATTTTGTGTGTATTAATTGTTATTGATCTTTGTCTATGGATGTTCATCCAACTCATTGTTGTCCTCCCTTTGCACCTCTATGTGGAATCATAATCCTTTATAGGTCACACACTATGTATAAATAGGTTTGTGTAAGCATTATATATGGACCATTTGTCATCCTTCTTAACATTGCATTGTGTTCTCATACCTCTATGCGAAACACTTATACAATTGGTGTCTATTTTGAAGACTATGTGCATTTGGTTCCTTAGTTTTATTATGTCATTAAGCAAGAGACATGCTCATTCTATTTTTGGTTCATCACCATTTTCCATTTTGACAAGCCTCTTACTCTCTCTCACCCCTTTTCATTTGTCAATATTAGGTTTAGAATTAACTATAGATTCCTTTTCTACTCTTTCTAGGTTTGTACACTAGTCCTAAACTAGGTTCACTTAGATTACAAGGAAGCCGACCTTCTCTAGAGGTTCATCCCAAGGAGAAAAAGAGTCCCACACCTTGGGGCATGATAAAATTATTACATTCAAGCATCAAATCAATCTTAGAAACTGAGGTATAAGGTATTCAGTGCATAAGTGTTATGCAGTTATGCATGCAAGAGTCATTCTCATCATGGGTGTAAGCTTCAAGTGATAATAGTTTTTGGCATGCCCAGTGGGTTAGAGACAGTCTTCCCCTAGATCTCAGTCTACTCCCCCATTTGGTAGATTCCCTATGCCCAGAGGAAGATTTTACCCTATCCAATTGGGTATGCCAAAAATTATTATCATCAAGACTTACATCCATGATAAGAATGATTCTTGCACATATAACTGCACAACATTTCTACACTAAATGCCTTACACCTCAATTCTTGAGAATGATTTTATCCTTTGATGTAACAATGGGATCACCCCCTAAGGTGTGGGACTCTTATTCTATTTGGGACAAACCTTTATAGAAGGTTGACTTCTTTATAGTCTAAAGTGTGCACGATTTAATGTGTATATGATTTTTGAGGGAGATGCATGAAAAACTATACTGCATAAACACAAATGACAAAGTGAAATATAATGAAATCCCATGTAGCCTCTACATCAATGATTAGTTGAGGTGGATTGATAGGTGGCAATAATAAGTAAAGGTGGTAGTTGAGCCTGATTGGAAATCAAGGGAAACTGAGTTAGAGTGGAATTAAAAGTAAAGGCGATGGGCTAATGGTGGAACATACACACATGTCTCCTTTGGCTACATAATTATACTTATGTCCTTGATGCACATGTAGATTATCTTAAGATCTAAGAATGAGATTCCAACTACTCCTATGATCAGATTGCCAACCAAAATTAAATGAACATGGTTTGTAGCAGTTATTGCATATGAGTATGGTTCTCTTGAGTTTTGATTACCAAATTTCAAATTAAGTTCCTATCTACCATCTCAAATTCTGAATTAATTATGTAGGATCTTGCCCAACCCTATATAAACCCCAAATTTTGTTATGAAAAGGAACCCTCTCTTTGGTGTAATAAAGCTTTGCCCATTCGAGTTGTAATATTGACTTAGGCCTTGAAATTAATAAGAAAATAATTACCTTTATTCATGCTCTACATTATGTGTGCATTAATGGTTGTTGATCTTTGTTTATGGATGTTCATCCCTCTCATTATTGTCCTCCTTCCATACCTCTACATGGAATCAAAATCCTATGCAGGTCACATGCTATGTATAAACAAGTCTACATAGGCATTATCTATGGATTATTTATCATCCCTCTTAACATTGCATTGTGTTTCCATACCTCCATGTAAAACATTTATGTAGTTGGTGTCTAGTTTGAAGACTATGTGCATTTAGTTCCTTAGTTTTATTGTGTTGTTAAGTGGGTGAGGTACTCATTTTATTCTTGGTGCATTATTTATTTCCGTTTTAGCAAGCCTCTTACCCTCTCTCACCCCTTTTCCTTTGTCAAGATTAAGTTTAACATTAGTTATAGATTCCCTTTCTACTCTCTGTAGGTCTACACACTGGTCCTAAACTAGGTGCACTTAGATTTAAAGGAAACCAACCTTCTTTGGAGGTTCATCCCAAAGAGTGCAAGAGTCCCATGCCTTGGGGGATAATCCCATTATTACATAAAAATATCGAATCACTCTTAGGCACTAAGGTTTAAGGTGCTCGAAATAGAAGTGCTACACAATTGCACATGCAAGAGTCATTCTCATCATGGGTGCAAGCTTTGGGTGATAACAATTCTTTTTGAGGAACTTATTGGGATAGATTGATTTTTGTAAAAGGTGAACTAGAAGAAGAACTTCTTCCTTAGAATAAGTATGATTGATCACTAGATCTTTTTGAGGAACATCCTAGGATACATCAGCCTTCACAAAATGTGAAGAAGAATAAGATGAAGAAGTAGATCTTGTGGAATTATTAGGAGATTTTACAAATCTGACAACGTCTCAATCCCCAAGTTGTTCAATCTTAATTTATAATTCATAACAATTGTTATCTCTTTTCCCATTGATATGATGGTAATTATAAAATGATATTTTACCCACTCATTCAAGGTGATGTGCAGGATGATGGTGATTAGAAAATAACCTGATCAATTTATTAGTAAGAAGTGTTTGTAAAATAAAACTTGGTATATCCTTGAATCTATTAAATTGGATTCGTTAATTCACATTTGAAGGAGTAGGACTCAGGTGAGTTGTCATTTTGTCAATAATTTTATTTAAATCTTCTTTCTTATCCATTACTTTATTTACAACTTACTCTTTGTGAATTTCCTTATTTTTATCAATTGCCTTATATAAAACTTCATTCTCATGAATTACCTTATCTTTAATAGTATAATCAAGATTTTGAGCATGTACAATGTACTTTTCGAGTGAAATAGCCTCAAACCAAAGAGATTAGAAATATTCACATGTATAATAAAATAATCTCTCTTTGAGAGGAAATATAATATCCCTACACAAAATGTATTGCTTTTCCAAGTCTATTTGTTGATAAATCGATTGATACATACAAGGTTTGAATCATAATGTATAATAATTAATGGATTTAGATTTTCTTTTGTGAAGAAAAGGAAAATACTCATATGGAATGTGTGGTCGCTTATTTTGAATCTATTACAATAAGCAGGTCTCTTTTAAATCAAGATATTGATGCAAAGAGGCACTATGAAGATGATGAAACCAAACGAGAGATTGACCAACTAATCTCATAGGGAATGTTTTAAGTATAATTATATCATTAGTATTGTATTTATCCATATAAGTCATAAAACTCTTAAGATATATAAAATGATCTCTACTCCCATCAAATAATGGAAATGTAGGCATTATGAAGTCATAATGGAGTGGTGAATTGAGGTTTTTATGTAGTATGGGACTTCTATTTATAGCATTGGAATCAACCCAAATGTAGTATGTTTTGATTTATAAAGAGAGATGATGTACCTTTTATTTCAAGGCACCTATGACATGCATTAAGGTTATAATCTCTTGCAAACATGTGATTGTATATTTAAGAGGCTCATTTAATGGTTGAGCTTTATTGTTATTGGTTGCTAGAGGTACACCATATGGAATGGATTAATAAGATTTACTCATAGGTTTCATCTTACTTGTTATATTAAACATAGGTGCAAAAGATTAATCACAAACCTTCCTATCATTGCATTGATTAGAATCATTAACACATTCTCTGGAGACATCATTGCATAATATAAAACTATTATCACATTTATTTTCTAGGGAAGAAGGAATATCACTAGAAATATCATTGCATCTAGAAACATCATTAAAAAGTATAACATCATGAGAATCAACATATATATCATCTATCCATAGACTTATTGTATCATATTTCATAACCGGATGCCTAGTAGCATCAAGAAATGTGTTAGGTAATTCATTTTCTACTTTCTTCTTAATCTAATTTGTATGCTTAGTAGCATAATCTAAAAACAAATGAGGAGAGATGATTTATTGAATTATCACATTATTGTCTTTTTCCTCTTCCTTACTATAATTGTACAAAGATATATCACTAACATATCAATCTACCACATCGTCATCATCATAAATAACATAGTCATTCCCTGAAGTCATACAAACATGTTCCTCACCTACATAATAATTGTTATTAGACACACAAGCATGATCATTTACATGAACATTTGTCCACTCATTATAATATCTATAAGGCATGACATGAGTAGACAGTAAGGAATCCATAGGGTGAGACCTATTAGGATTTTGGGGATGCATATTCATGGATAACTTATCAAACTCTAAGATGATAATGAATACAAGCACAAAGCCTACTCCTATAATAAAGGCAAATATAGAACTCTAGGGTTTGAAAGATTTGGAGATCAACAATTGAAACTCTAGAAGAAAAAGACACTAATGCATGGGAGATTAAAAATCAAATCTAAATATTAGACCTTAATGCATAAATCTAAAACCATAAGAAGGAAGGATAAAACCCTAAGGGATAAAGACCTAGGGTTTGTCATGCTCAAGAGAGGAATCATGGCCACCAAAATGTTATAACTTATTATGGATTTAATGATTGAAAAAAATAAAACTTAAGAATATTCAAATATTATAAGATATAACATACATTACACAAATCTAAATGTAAAATTAGACGATATTAAGCTTATTATTTATGCAAATGACAAAGGAAAGGAGTACTTAGATAATTTATTATTCTATTTTACTCATTATTTATGTCCCAGTCGTCAAATAACTTTGTAATAGCTTTGTGATGACTTAAATCAGAAAAAGATTGTAAAATCTCTTTATGACATTGTTGGTAAAGCTCAAACACCTACATCAACCAGATTTGTTTGTTGTCTATGAAACTGTCTAGGATGAGTGTGTTGGTTTGTCCCTATTTAGATCGATGCAACTATGTCTGTAGATGATTTATAGACATTCATTTGCCTTTGGCCTTGTATGAATGATTTTGTTTTCCTTCTCTTTTACTTTAAAGCCCTAGATTGGACTCTTGACACCAAAATGACCTTAAAAAGGGGTTAAATGGGTTGGGTTGCGCTGACCCTAGCCACTCCCTATTGAATATCTGAGTGTTGCCTATGTTGTCAATACTCTGAAGAAGGCTCAAACTGTATGTAGTTTTCCCACTTACATGTGTGTACGCCAAATCATGTGAATGCAAGTCTAAATGCACCTTCCCCTAAACCCAACTTTGATACAAACAAAGATTTTGTTCCTTTAGAATTTTTTTTATAAATAATAGTAAGCTAGGTATCTTTTGCTCTTTGTATGCATTTGTTCATCAAATGAGTGTTTGTCCTTAAAATTCTCTTAAGGGCTATCTATGTATAGGGTTCTCACCTTAAAATTGGGGAACTGTCGGTGCCCACAAGCCAACCAAATAAGATCCAAAAGAGTAAAATAAAGTGCCCCAAAGGGTGACATGTCCCAAAACAGACCCGAAAGATAAAGAAGGATGTTGCTAGTAATGATTAACACTGTTAGTAACTGACACTGTCCAAAACCCATAGAAAAATTAGTACCACAAGAACAAGACCAAAGATAGTTATGACAGATTTAAAAAGATCAAGAAAAATCCAACAAAATACTGCACAATCAAATAAAATAGATGAAAATACATATGACCAAAACGAATGCGCTAATAAAAATACTATAATCATAATTAAAAATAAATATATAAAAAATCACATAAACAATATTATATAAACAAGATTTGTATCAAATTTAAATATCTACACACAACTATTAAATTATAAATAACTTGAATCATCTCACAATCTCAATACTATCAAATAATAAAACCTAATTTATCAATAAAATACGATAACTTCTATTAATAAAAAATGATATTATAAAAACTCAACTTCCCTATATTTCTACATTGACATAACGTACTCAATTATCTAATATAGGCACAATTCAATAGAAATATGTAGTAGATGAGAAACCAATTGAAATATCTTATGTAAACTCCAATTTACACACTTGTTATAAAGTCACTCTCAATCTACTTACACTCGGTCTTTATCTATCACTCAACCCACTTACAATCAATCTTTATTTATCACTCAATCAATTTGAACCAGACTAAGTTGTCACAAATACTAATTCAAGTATCAAATTAATCCTAACGAAATATTTAAAACATTAAAATATTTTATAATTAAAGTAGCAATCAATCTCTCTCTTAAAATTAATCAACTTAAATGAGAGCGATTTATAACAACAAAAATGAAGGAGTGGCCGTCTTGTTTGACAAGTGTTCCAAAATTAGTCATTACAAGGATCGGATAACCACCACTTCAATTTGACAAGACTTAAAGCATGGACTTTTAACATGTCAAAATCCTCATTCCACTTTAGTGCCGTATTTTTAGGCTATTGTTCTCAACATTGATGACTTCATTGATCAATCTAGGGTTAAGATTTGATAGTTAAAAAAAAATTGGTGAAAAAGGGTTATAGTGTAATTGGCGAGAATGATATTTTTTATATTATTTATTGAGATATAGTTTTTTCGAAATATTTGATATAAAAATAATTAAGTTGGATTTATGAGTGATTTCGTGATAATTTAGTTGAAAGTAATTTTAATTTAAGTGTAAATTTACTTAAAATATTGTAATTTTTTAGGATCTTTCGTTTCCGTCTCTTCTATTAATTGTCATGTTCGTAGTTATTGTTTAATTGTTTCCTTATTATTTATGTTTTTTTTTTTTTTTTTTTTGATTGATGTATATTTGAGTTAGTTTAATTGTGACTATTAGTTGGGTTGTGACTTCTTTTGTTTCTCCCAACTTTTAGGGTATGGCTTTTAGAATGTGGTTTTTCCATCCATTTTTCGTATGATTAACATTGTATTATATGTATTTTGTTAAATTAATAGAAACATGTTTTTAAATTAAAAAAATGTCATAATTCCCTAGTCAAAGCATATAGATATCAATATCAATATAATTTAGAGGAACCATTAAAAAAAGTGCACCGATCATAACTCTTGTATTCCATTTGAAGTTGTCATTCAAAAACTTTATTCTTAATTGTATTATGTAGATGCATAATCTTTTTCAGGGTACTCTAGTAAAATCTTACTTTCAACAAGAAATCAGCTCAACAAATAATAAAGATTGATAAACAAACTAAAAAGTTCGAAAACGATCAAGTGTATTATTTTAGAGATTTGAAATTGTAATTATAAAGTTTTTCTTATTATTATTCTGGATTCTAAGTTTTCGAAACTTGGATTGCTATTATAACTGTTAACATTTTCAATATATGAAAAAATGGGTAAGAAGAGGTATTATCATCTTCCAACTTATAATGTTAACTAACAAATGATTCATATAATCTTATACTTATCACACACTTTTTTTTTTAATATGAAAATAGTTTTTTACAAAATTCATCTAATTACTAATTAGACAATTTTTTTTCTTTACAATTATAAAATACTCTCAAAATATTTTATAGATTTTAATTTAATACTATTTTAAATATTAAAATATATAAATACAAACACACATATCGACATTGTGGATCAAATCTCATCATTGAGATCTTTTTATACCTTCCTTGGCTTGGAAGACTTGCACACGTGAACCCTTAATCAATCAATCCTTTAAACTTTATGGCCAAATTGATAAATTTTTACAAGTTGACATATCGAGTTACTTCCCTAATTATGACCTTAGCAGCTCAGTGGGTATGCAATGTGATGCTCAAGTGGATAAGAATGTTGGCATATGTAGTGTGGATAGGGAAAGCATATGTTATGATTTTGCCTTCAGAATTGCGGCGGAAAGGGTGGATGATCTGATCATGACAACCATTTTGATGCTCAGCATGCCTTGTTTAGGTTGCTTCAGAGGCATCAAACAACATTATACCAATCCTTGTTTTATCAGTGCGCATGCCATTTGGCTTGATATTTTGTCTATTTACATAGAAAATATTATACCAATCCTTGTTTTATCAGTGCGCATGCCATTTGGCTTGATGTTTTGTCTATTTACATAGAAAATATTAAGAATCAAGTTTCTGCAGGGAAAAATTATGTGACATATTTTTAATCGATATTTTATTATTGGAATGTTTTAGTGGAATTTTATTTAAAAATAGAAGGTTATATAATAAAGTGGTTGGTTTGTATATATGATCCGAATTTTATATTGGATAAGAAGCTCTGACTCACACAAGAAAATTAAAAATAATATTATTATATCATATAGCCTAAAGCAACTTTGAGATATTTTTTCTAAAGACAAAACATAATTTTTTTACCTTTTTCCTTTGTGACCTCAGTGCAAACTTCTGGTTGAGGACTAGCAATAACCATTTGTAGCGAAGGATCAAACGAGGCTTGATCCTTACCAAACTTAAAAGACTCAGATTCTTAAGATTGTTTGATTCCTCTACCTATAATTGTATCTACAAATGTCTCATTGTGAGAGGGGTGTACTACAGGGGTTTCTGCGCTACCCTGTGATCCATCATTCTTCCTTATTCCATCTTTATAATTTACCTTGGCCTCAAATGACTTCCCAAGAATTGAGGATGGGTACCATGTTGATCATGGTGGGTAGCGATATGATACATATAAAAAAGTCATGTGATTGACTTTCATGGTTATTCTCTCTTGTTGATAACTATTGTCAAGAGTGTGGTGTGCACTTGCTGCTATTAAAGCAGTGGGATGTGAAAGCATCATTCCTACATGGTGATCTTGTGATGAGATAGAGTAGCCAAGAGGCTATGAGGTTGAGGCAAAGAGCTACTTGTTTGCAAAATTGAACACTGTATGGGTTCCAATGGCATGTTGATGTGAAAACACTAAAGGAGAGGTCATTGGCGGATGAGCAACATCCTTGTAAGAGAAAGCCTAAAAAATTGAATCATGTTTATTTCTGGGCTTGTTAAATGGTGCCATGATGGATGACAGGTTGCAGGGAGAATGCAACCATTGTTATCGTAGTCTGATCGTCGTCAAACCCTAACTACTCTATTCCACTTGCTCTGTTATTTTGGATCACTCTTTAATCAAAAAGTTTATTATATAATTAATTTTCAAAAATTTAATCGAATTAATTGTAAAAACCTTGTCTTCTTTTATGTATGAACTGTATAGTTTGTACATTGTTTATCTCTGTACATTAGTTTTAGATGATTTATGACTGTTGTCAGCAATATGTTATGTATATTTGTAGCATTTCTCCTTATTTTCTGATGGTTTATGACTGCTACCAACAGTGTCTCACTTTCAAATATTCTTCTGAACATTAAAATTTTTATGTACATTTACATTTCATTCAATACCAAATAAAAACTTTGTATTTTCAATAACATCTCATGTTATAATATTATTGAGTATTTCATAATTATATTGACACAACTTCAAGCCATAAATTGACATATTAATATGTGACGTATCATATTAAAACTCAATATTTATCCTTGGACCTCCATCTTATAACTATCAAGGAGCCTTAAATCGAAGGGATAAAGGATTGAAAAATTAGAGATCAATAAATAAACATATATATGTGATGAATTTACAATGGATATATTTGATATGATTGTGACACCATGATGCCCATGGATTCATATGATAGAATGTGTTTGGAGGAAGGGAAATCACTCGTTTGAATCTCAAAGAGGAGTAAGATATGCATGCCCCCTATGGTGATATCACAATTATGTGTCATCTTGTCTATTTAGAGTAGTTTTATAAGAAGTATAAAGTGATTTCAAACGTGCATGCATCATGGATCTTAAAAAGATATTTATTTTCCTTTCATTTATATTTTATTTATAAAAAATTTAAAAATAGTTAATTTATATGGAAATGGTGTTGAATGTAAATTATGTAGTGAAATTATTAAAAAATAATTATTTGTTAAGATATATATATATATATATATATATATATATCAGTTATATATAATTTGTTTTAATTATATAATATATTATGTTTAGAATGTATCAATTTTAATTTTGTAAAATAATTGTTCAAATCGTCATGAAGTAATAGTAAAGAATGCGTGCATAAGAGTATGTTGGGTGTGAAGTGATTATTCATAGTCACTATTCACAAGCACTACTCATAGTAATTTTTTATGGTGACATGACATGTAGATGATGTGGCATGTGGGTGCATATGATATGGCATGCAGGGGATGTGGCATGAAGGTGATGTGGTGATAGGGCCCATGGTGGATCCCAAGTGTGATCATAATGATGTGATAGGGATGAGGCGTAATACTCCACTAGAGGACATGGGTTTTGTCTTTAGTGAGTCACATGTGGGTTATCACATGGTACAAAAGACAAAGGGTCATGCATGGGTCAAATTTATAAGGGAACCCATGATTAACATGTGTAGAGAAGGTCAAAAGGTGATTGCAACACTTTTTGGACTCTTGTGACATGTGAAGATGAAGACAAGAATGCACTATTGTAGATTGGCATCACATGTGTGAGTGGGGCACAATTTTTGGAGTCAAATGGGGTGGCTTGGATCTTGTCTAAAGAAGAGCGTCTACTTTATTGACCCTTGGATATCAAGACAAGAACACTATTGAGTGTTTGGACTCACTTGTGCAAGTAGGGAACAAGTTTTGGAGCCACATGGAAGTGGCACATGTTCTTATCTAAAGTGAAGATGCTTTTAAGACTTTTGCACATGGTGACAAACACCTTAAATAGATCACATGACACCCCACTCATGTGTGGGTCAAATTTCTTTGGGCCACTATTCATTCTCCCCCCTCTCTCTCATGTTGTAAAATGCTATAAATGCATTAATCCTCTTTGTATTTTGATTATCCATTTAGTGGATCATTGGATCCTTTCAATTTTGAACTTGCATGATAGAAGGTTGGAATTTGGAAGGCTTGTAAGCCTAACTCACCTAAATTCTTGGGTTGTAAGCATCATCATGCTTAGGTAGTTAGACCCTGTAAGGCTTAGAGAGCATGGCTCACCTAGTATATTAGAAGCTTGGAATGGATCCTTAAAGATGGAGTTGGGAGGCTTGTTAGCTCAGCTCATAGAGAAAGAGGTAAAAGCTTGGAGCTCCCTTGGATGCTATGGTATTATCATCATAATGTTGGAGGTTGGAGCCTATAAGGCTTGGTTGCAAGCTTGGTTCACCTGAGTGATTATAAGCACTAGAAAGGAGTTACTGAAAGAAACTATTATAGAAGAGAATTGCTGATGGAAATATAAAGTCTAGATGCTACCTTTGCCCCATGTTTTTTTCCTAATTGGTTTAGTAGGGTTTTCATGTCTATCTTGTGTAATGTGTTATCTCTCATGTTTTATGTATTTGTAGCTTGTTTTAATTTTTATAATTTAATTATTGCACATATTTAGAATTAGGTCTTTTGATTAGGACATTTGGTATCAGATCCATGGTTGTTTAGTTGGTTTGTGCAATTGGGAGCTATAGATGGAGAGACCAAGATATAAATTAAAAAAAAAAAAAAAAGTTTTCTTGACAGGTATTTCTCTCTGTGAAAGATGAAGATGTAGATGGATAAATGGAGGAGAAGCTGAATAAGCTTTACCAGACAGATCAACACCAATAGTGTTCCTATTAAAGAAGCAACCATATAACTTGAGGAGCAAGGTGGACTCCATTGGTGTAGATGGAGTTTCTTGACTGGTGAAGGGGTACAAGTTGTGGGATTTTACTACCACAATGTGAATCAAGATGATACATAAATTCCATGTAGAGGAGGAGGTATAAAGAAATTGAATCTATACCTATTGTAGCAATGGATGGAGAAGAATAAATACAACCTGAGGTTTTGTGGAAGGAGAAGGATTTGTGTTTGATATGCAATAGAAAAGGATGTCATTTGACTGCATCTTTGGGGCTCCAAAACTGAGTAGGTTTAGTGATACACTAAGTAGCATGATGACTTCTCAAGAACTAAGGATGGGTACCATGTTGAGCATGGTGGGTAGCAGTTTTATACATTTAGAAGTCAGGTATTGACTTATGTGTGCTCTTCTCTCCTATTGTTTGAAGTAGAGTAGGATGGATGGAGAATAATAAGAGACATAAGGTTTTGTAGAAGGAGAAGGCCATGTGTGTGACATGCGGTAGAACAGGATGCAACTTGACTGTATCTTTAGGGCTCGCAAACTCTGGGTGTAGTGATGCACTGAGTAGCATAATGACTTCCAAAGAACTGAGGATGGGTGCCATGTTGATCATGGTGGGTAGCAATATGCTACATATGAAGGAGTCATGTGATTGAATTTTATGGTTATTCTCTCTTGTTGATAACTAATATCAAGAGTGTGATGTACACTTGTTGCTATTAGAGATGTGGGATCAGAAAACATCATTCCTACACAATGATCTCGTGATGAGATAAAGTAGCCAAAAGGCTATAAGGTTGAGGCAAAGAGCTACTTATTTGTAAAATTGAAGACTATACGGGTTCTAGTAGGCATGTTGATGTGGGTTCCTACACAATTTTTTACCTATTTTCTTTATGACCTCAGTCCAAACCTCTGGGTGAGGACTAACAATAACCATAAGAATCAATCTTTTTGAGTTAAAAATTATGTGATATATTTTTGATCGATATTTTATTCTTGAAATATTTGAGTAGAATTTTATTAAAAACTAATAAAAGAATAGAAGGTTATATAATAAAATGGTCGATTCATATATAGGACCCAAAATCCATATCAAACAAGAAGTTCTAACTCACAAAAGAAAATAAAAAATAACATTATTATATCGTATAGCCTAAAATGACTTAAGAATATCTTTTTTTGAAGACAAAACATATTTTTTTACCTTTTTTCTTTGTGACTTCAATTCAAGATTTTGGGTGAGGACTAATAATAACCATTTATAGCAGAGGATCAAATGAGGCTTGATCCTTATTAGACTTATAAGATTCAGATTCATGACATCATTTGATTCCTCTACTTGTAACTCTATTTGCAAATGTCTCATTGTGAGAGGGGTGTTCCACTGACGTTTCTACCCTAGCTTCTGATCCATAATTATTCCTTGTTTCATATTTATAATTTACCTTGGCCTTAGATGTATCTATATCAATTAAGGCTTTTGTTTCTTCATCCTTTAAAGGCAGAGGTTCATATGGTCGCCAACCTTTGGATTTAAGGAGTTGGACCATTATTTTTGGTTTATTCACTTGGGGGCATGCTCCATGGAGATACCCTATTTGATGACATAACCAACATCTAAAAGTCATGTTTTTATAATCCAAGGTTTCCATCCAACTAAAATTATCATGTTTCAACTATAATCTATTTGGGAGACCTTTGCTGAGGTCCACCTCCACACAAATACAAACAAATGTGAAAAGTCCTTATTTAGACCTCTCACGATTCATCTTGATGAAAATTTATAGGGAATTTCAAATAGCCTCACACACTGAAGGGCACTAGAAAGGAAGAAGAAGATTTGGGAGATGAATCCAAACTGACATGTTGGACACTACCAAAGTGGTAAGATCAAAATCCAAAAAGCAAGGGGTAATAGGGAGCCCAACTCTACCTTGAAACCAAGGTCCCTCCTTAAATATTCTCTGATAATATTTAAGTGAGAAGAATTGAACTATAAAAAACCCTTAGAGTATAATTTTATCAGACAATCCCTAGTCCAGGTAGAATAGACCAATAGGTGCAATTCTTATGATCGAGGCCAAAACTCATAAAACTTACAAATAATTATAAAACTCTTTAATGTCAAAATTAATTTGTTTATCTCAAGAAGAAATATCTCCACTATTGGTGTCTCTTCCAAAATTTCCACAATGTATGGGCTTGGAAACACTGAAGGATAGGTCGTTGGTGAGTGAGAAATATCCTTGTAAGAGAAAGCCTAAAAAATTGAATCTTGTTTATTTATGGGCTTGTTACATGGCACCATGATGGATGACATACGGTAGATGTTGCAGGGAGAATGAAACCACTACTGTCGTAGTCTGATCATCATCAAACCCTAACTGCTCTATTGCTACTATATTCTACTTGCTCTATTATTTTGGATCACTCTTTAATCAAAAAGTTTATTATATAATTATTTTTCAAAAAATTAATCAAATGAATTGTAAAAACCCTGTCTTCTTTTATGTATGAATTATATATTTTGTTCATTGTTTATGTTTTTATATTGGTTTCGGGTGGTTTGTGGATGTTGTCAGTAGTATGTTATGTATATTTGTAGTATTATTCCTTATTTTTTGATGGTTTATGACTGCTACTAGTAGTTTCTCATTTTCAAATATTCTTCTGAGCTTTAAATTTTTTATGTACATTTACATTTATTTTAGTACCCAAAAAAAAAAACCTTATATTTTCAATAACATCTCATGTTATGTCATTATTGAGTATTTCACAATTATATTGACATATTAACATGTGACATATCATATTAAAACTCAATATTTATCCTTGGACCTCCATATTATAACTATCAAGGAACCTTAAATCTAAGGGATAAAGGATTGAAAAATTAGAGATCAATATATAAACATATATATGCGATGAATTTACAATGGATATATTTGATATGATTGTGACACCATTATGCCCATGGATTCATATGATAGATATGAATGCCCCCTATGGTGGTATCACAATTGGGTGTCATCTTGTTTATTTAGAGTAGTTTTATAAGAAGTATAAAGTGATTTCAAACTTGCATGCATCATGGATCTTAAAAAGATATTTCTTTTCCTTTCATTTATATTTTATTTATAAAAAAATTGAAAATAATTAATTTATATGGGAATGGTGTTGAATACAAATTATTTAGTGAAATTATTAGAAAATAATTATTTGTTAAGATATATATATATATATATATATATATATATATATATATATATATATATTGTTTTAGTTGTATAATATATTATGTTAAAGATGTATCCATTTTAATTTTTTCAAATAATTATTCAAATTGTCAAGAGGTAATAATAAAGAATGTGTGCATAAGAGTATGTTGGGTGTGAAGCGACTATTCATAGTCACTATTTATGGTGACATGGCATGTGGATGATGTGGCTTGTAAATGCAGATGATATGTCATGCAAGTGATGTGGCATGAAGGTGATGTGGCAGTAGGGACCATGGTGGATCCCAAGTGTGATCATGATCATGTGATAAGTGTGGAACATAGTACTCCATTAGAGGACATGGGTTTTGTCTTTAGCGAGTCACATGTGGGTTGTCACATGGTGCAAAAGATAAAGGGTCATGCATGGGTTGAATTTGTAAGGGGACCCATGATTCACATGTGTAAAGAAGGTCAAAATGTTATTACAACACTTTTTAGACTCTTGTGATCACATGTGAAGATGAAGACAAGAATGCACTATTACATATTGGCCTCAATGTGTGAGTGGGGAATAATTCTTGGAGTCACATGGGGTGGCTTCGATCTTATCTAAATTAGAGCATCTACTTTGTTGACCCTTGGAGATAAAGATAAGAAGAACACTATTGAGTGTTTGGTCTCACTTTTGCAAGTAGGGAGTAAGTTTTGGAGCCACATGGAGGTGGCACATGTTCTTATCTAAAGTGAAGATGCTTTTAAGACTTTTGCACATAGTGAAAAACACTGTAAGGAGATCACATGACACCCCACTCATGTGTGTGTCCAATTTCTTTGGGCCACTATTCAATCTCCCCCCCCTTCTCTCTCATGTTGTGAAATGCTATAAATGCATTACTCCTCTTTGTATTTTGATTATCCATTTAGTGGATCACTTGGATCCTTTCAAATTTGAACTTACATGATAGGAGGTTGGAGTTTGGAAGGCTTGTAAGCCTAACTCAACTATATGCTTGGGTTGTAAGCATCATCATGCTTAGGTGGTTAGAGCTTGTAAGGATTAAATAACATAGCTCACCTAGTGTATTAGAAGCATGGAATGGATCCTTGGAGGCTTGTTAGCTCAAATCATCGAGAAAGAGGTAGATTCTTAGAGCTACCTTAGATGTTATGGTATTAGCATCATGATGTTAGAGGTTGGAACTTATAAGGCTTGGTTGTAAGCTTGGTTCACCTGAGTGTTTGTAAGCACTAGAAAGGATTTGATGGGAGGAACTATTGTAGAAGAGAGTTGCTGATGGAAATATGAAGTCTAGATGCTAACTTTGCTTCATGGTTTTTCCCTAGCTAGTTTAGCAGGGTTTCCATGTATATCTTATGTAATGTGTTATCTCTCCTATTTTATATTTTTGTAGCTTTTTTAATTTTTTGAAATTTAATTCTTGCATATGTTTAGGATTAGGCCTTTTGATCATAACATCTAGTATCAGAGCCATGGTTGTTTAGCTGGTTTGTGCAAGTGGGAGCTACAGGTGGAGAGACTAAGATATAAATCAAAAAAAAGAAAGAAAAAAGGTTTGCATGATAGGTATTTCTATCTATGGAAGATGAAAAAATATATGGATAAATGGAGGAGAAGTTGAAGAAGCTTTGCCAGATAGATCAACACCAATAGTGTTCATGTTAAAGAAGCAACCTTACAACTTGAGGAGCAAGGTAGACTCCATTGGTGTACAATTCTTGGAGTCACATGTGGTATCTTGGATCTTGTCTAAAGTAGATCATATACTTTGTTGAACTTTGGAGATAAAGACAAGAAGAACACTATTGAGTGTTTGGACTCACTTGTGGAAGTAAGGAGCAAGTTTTGGAGCCACACGGAGGTGGCACATGTTCTTATCTAAAGTGAAGATGATTTTAATACTTTTGGACATGGTGACAAATACCATAAGGAGATCACATGAAACTCCACTCATATGTGGGTCAAATTTGTTTTGGCCACTATTCATTCTCTCACTCCTCTCTCTCTCTTATGTTGTAAAATGTTATAAATAAATTACTCCACTTTGTATTTTGATTATCCATTTAGTGGATCACTTGGATCCTTGCAAGTTTGAACTTGCATGATAGAAGGTTGGAGTTTGGAAGGCTTATAAGCCTAACTCACCTATATGCTTGGGTTGTAAGCATCATCATGCTTAGGTGGTTAGAGCCTATAAGGCTTAAAGAGCATGGCTCACCTAGTGTATTAAAAGCATGGAATGGATCCTTGGAGGCTTGTTAGCTCAACCCATGGAGAAAGAGGTAGAAGCTTGGAGTTCCTTAGATACTATGGTATTAGCATAATGATGTTAGAGGTTGGATCCTATAAGGCTTGATTGTAAGGTTGGTTCACCTTACAGCTTTTAAGTACTAGAAAGGAGTCACTAAAAGGAACTATTGTAGAAGAGAGTTGCTGATGGAAATATGAAGTCTGGATGCTACCTTTGCCCCATGGTTTTTTCCTAGCTAGTTTAGTAGGGTTTCTATGTATATCTTATGTAATGTGTTATCTCTCCTATTTTATATTTTTTTAGCTTGTTTTAATTTTTGAAATTTAATTATTGCACATGTTTAGGATTAGGCCTTTTTATCCTAACATCTAGTATCAGATCCATGGTTGTTTAGCTGGTTTGTGCAAGTAGGAGCTACAGGTGGAGAGACCAAGATATAAATCAAAAAAAAGGAAAGAGAAAAAAAGTTTGCATGGAAGGTATTTATCTCTATGGAAGATGAAGATACAGATGGATAAATGGAGGAGAAGTTGAAGAAGCTTTGCCAGACATATCAACACCAATAGTGTTCTTGTTAAAGAAGTAACCATACAACTTGAGGAGCAAGGTGGACTCCATTGGTGTAGATGAAGTTTCTCGACTGGTGAAGGGGTACAAGTTGTGGGATCCTACTACCATAATACGAGTTGAGATGTAAAAATTCCATGTAGAGGAGGAGGTATAAGAAACATGAATCTATACCTATTATAATAGTGGATGGAGAAGAACAAATATGATCTGAGCTTCTGTGGAAGGAGAAAGTTGTGTGCTTGATATACGGTAGAATAGGATGTAGTTTCAATATATCTTTAGGGCTCAAAAACTTGGTAAGTGAAGTGATGTACTAAGTAGCACAATGACTTCCCTAGAACTGAGGATAGGTACCTTGTTGAGCATGGTGGGTAGTGGTTTGTTACATATAGAAGTTAGGTATTGACTTTTGTATGTTCTTCTCTCTTATTATTTGAAGTAGTGCAAGATGGATGAAGAATAATAAGGACCTAAGGTTTGTGGAAGGAGGTTGTGTGTGTGACATGCTGTAGAGCAAGATGCAACTTGATTCTATCTTTGGATCTCAAAAACTCGGTGGGTGTAGTGATGCATTGAGTAGCATGGTGACTTCCTAAGAACTGAGGATGGGTACCATGTTGATCGTGGTGGGTATCAATATGTTACATATGGAAGAGTCATGCGATTAACTTTTATGGTTATTCTCCCCTGTTGATAACTACTATCAAGAGTGTGGTGTGCACTTGTTGATATTGAAGTAATGGGATGTGAAATCATCATTCCTACATGGTGATCTCATGATGAGATAGAGTAGCCAAGAGGCTATGAGGTTGAGGCAAAGAGTTGCCAATTTGCAGAATTAAAGATTGTACATGTTCCAATAGGCATGCTAATGTGGTTCAAGAATACCTTCATGGAGAGTCAAGGTTTACTTGAGGTTGTTACTTTATGTAGATGGCATGTTGTTTGCAAGCCCCAACATGATCAATTGTGATATGGATCAGGAGATTAGGATGAGATGAAAGAGCAAACCAAGGATAGAAATGCACATTGGACATGAAAGTAAGAAAGTTATGTATCCCACTTCTTGCAGTTTTATGAGTTGTCTTCCAGAGTGTCCTAGAGCAGAGGAGGAGAAGATGGTTGTCCTATGTATTGTATTCATTGGGAGTAGTAAGCCTAAAAAAATCCATGGTGTGTACTATACCAGAACTTCCAAGTAGTGAAAGTAGTGAGCGATTCATGGCAAAATCTTGAAGAAAGATGGGTTTATGGCGAAGTGGGAGTCACTTCAAGTTGCTAAAATTTGCTTTGGAAGAGTAGATGTTGACAAAGCTAGTCAGGGTAGAGAAGTTTTAGTAGTGCATAAAACTTCTATTGAGCTTATGTGGAGTAGCAGTGGACATTGGCATTGATGACAGTTAGATGGTAGCTAATTGGCAGAAGATACAAGTGTTTACAAATCTTGTGTATAATAGATTATGTTAAAGATGTATAAATTTTATTTTTGTCAAATAATTGTTCAAAGCATCATGTGGTAATAGTAAGGAATGTGTGCATAAGAGTATGATCCATATAAAAATATTCTCAACAGAGCACAATAAGTCATAACTCCATTAAACATATAATAAAATTATAGGTAATATAGTAATTATATATACTTCAAGCTTAATCTATTATTAAATAGATAATTATTAATTGAAAATCTTACAAATCTTAGTCAAATAACTAAATACTAATTTAAAAGTTCCTAAAGATATGAAATTATTAGAAAATAATTATTTAAGATATATATATTTTAATTAGTTATATAGTAGTTTGTCTTAGTTGTATAATAGATCATGTTAAAGATATATCAATTTTAATTTTATCAAATAATTGTTCAAAACATTGTAATTTAATAGTAAAGAGTGTGTACATAAGAATATGATTTATATAAAAATCTTTTTAACAAAATATAATAAACCATAACTCCATTAAACATATAATAAAATTATACGTAATATAATAATTATATATACCTTCAAATTCAATCTATTATTAAATAGATAAATATTAATTGAAAGTCTCACAAATTTTAGTCAAATAACTAAATACTAAATTAAAAGTTTCTAAATATATGAAATTATTAGAAAATAATTATTTGCTAAGATATATATATATATATATATATATATATAGAGAGAGAGAGAGAGAGAGAGAGAGTTTATCTTAGTTGTATAATAGATCATGTTAAAGATGTATTAATTTTAATTTTATCAATAATTGTTCAAAACGTCATAATTTAATAATAAAGAATGTGTGTATAAGAATATGATTAATATAAAAATATTCTTAATAGAATATAATAAACCATAACTCTATTAAACATATAATAAAATTATACATAATATAATAATTATATATACCTTCAAACTTAATTTATTATTAAATATATAAATATTAATTGAAAATTTCATAAATTTTAATTAAATAATTAAATATTAAATTAAAAATTCTTTAATAATAATAATGATAAAAAATAAATATAAATAAATTATATAAATTTAAATTTGATTTATTTTGATTTAATAAAAATGTTAAAATTTTACTAAATTGTGCTTGATTACAGCTAAACATGTCGCGGGGTAGTATCACTTTCCACTTGCAATTAAGTCAAAGGTTGCTAATCATAAACATTTAGATTAAAACTTATATATATTTGAAGAAATTTGAACTTAGATTTTATTTGTAAAAATAAAATCACCAACTAATTGAGCTAATCACTTTTAGTTATCATGTACCAAAATTTAAAGTAAAATTATTCTTTTAAAACAATTTAAATGTTTTTAAAACCTAAATAAAAAAATATATTATTAATTATAATTATTATTAAAAATTTAAGTTTTTTTGCAATTTATTATAAGTAAAAATTATGTTGAGAAAATTATATAAAAAATATTTTGTTATATTCCAATAAATAAATTATAATGAATGTAAATTATAATAATAGTTATTTAAAAAATAGATTAAAAATAGTAAATAATACAAAAGGATATAAATGACTTATATGAATTTATAATGTTATAAAAGACATGTCACATAAATCTAACATTTGGAACACATAATTATAACTAAAATAATCACAACTAATAAATTTTGATATGATAAGAGATAATTATCATGTTTGTATATTCTATTTTAGACCGAACTTTACAATACAATAAAATATCTAAAATTGAAATCTGATTTCTAAATTTTATTTACTTAGTTTCCTATTCACTTCATTATCCTCAAATATTATGTTATGACTCTTATGTCCCTGTAGTATATGATTCTTTCATGCCCTAAAATATAAAATTAAGAAAGTGAATTTTAGGACCTATCTTATAATGGGCTATTATTGATTTATCAATCCCCTATAATGGAATAAAGATATCATAAAAATAGTAAATAATATAATATAAATAACTTAAAAATGTGTGTCAATAGTATTTTACATTAGAATGATAGCTAGCGAATAAGAGTTTGCCTTATGTTTAAATGAGTTACAATATTTGTCTATTTATAGGTGGTCTTAATTTTCTTTTTAAAATATTGGCACGTGTGTTGACGTCCAATGACTAGAAACAAGAAATACAGAGAAGGTGATTAAGCTAATTAGCTAAAGGTGAAACAAGAACCATATTGTATAGTCTCGACAAGATTTTAGGACCATATTGTTTGGTCTAGAAAATAGGACTATGGGTTAAAATAATAAATTAAGGACTATTCTAGAGAACTAAAAGGGGGTTTTCATGTTTTGGAAGTCGGGAGGAAGTAACAATATCATTAAATTTAAATCACATTAGATATACATAGAAATGTGTATAAAACTTGACATAAATTAATATCAAATAAAGGCCATGGAATCATTTTAGGATACTACATTTTGACCTACTTTGAAATGTATGATATATCACAAAAAAAAGGTTTTGTAAGTATTAACTTCAAAGTAGAATATAAAAAATGATATTATTAATCTAAACTTTTGAAACTAGAAACGATAAGACCCAAAACCTACAAAACCACTTTTTAGCATAAATATGAGAGTAAAATAATAATAAATGTTGGATATAGAAATTAAAAATAATGATATACCTCCTTTGTCCCCAGTAAGTAGAAAAAATACTATGGGATCATTACACTATCAAAAGAGATATCTAAGAGAGGTGGAGTAAGAACCGTGTGTGTCATTAGGTGACATGCCTCCATGCCTAAAATATGAATCAGTAAGCCATTGGTCCTATGGGAATTGAAGTTAGAACCCTAAGGTTATTTAGTGACACACCTTCAATCCTATAATCAATGTGAATATTTCATATATCGAGACATGGAAGTGATAAGTATAAAATGTATGGTTTCACCTTCGAAATATAAGTGGAATGCAGAAACAAATCAATAATTATGTCTAGAAAAGATGAAAATTTACTTCTGTAAGGCCATGCTATGAACATCATTATTAATATATATTTCATCACATAAGATCAAGATATACTAATTTTAACACAAAAAAAATTGGAACTATATTAATGATAAATCATTAGTGCATAAAGATATATCAATGTAGATTATAAAGAGTAAGGTCTTATCCAAATACATGCCTCATATATATATATATATATATAAGATATAGATCATAGTGATATAATAAAAGTATGGTCACAATAAATATATAATAATAATCATGGAAATAAAAAAATATAAACATAAAGATTATAATAAAAGTATTGTCACAATAAATATATGATAAAAATCATGGAAATAAAAAAATATAAACATAAAGATTATAATAAAAGTATTGTCACAATAAATATATGATAAAAATCATGGAAATAAAAAAATATAAACGTAAAAATTGTGAAGCTTTCATAGGCCCACAAGAGAAATAGATATGATAAAAAACATACGAAACATGCTAACAATAAAAAATACATGAGACATGCTAAGATACATAAAACTAATGAAACATTAAAAAATATATCAAAAAATAATCAAATTAAAAAATAAAAAATATATCAAATATTATAATACATATAAAATATATAAACATAAAAATATATATAACATATTAAATCTATAAAAAAAATAATAAATGTTAAAGAAACATATAACATATCAAATATATATAAAAATAAAAAATATTAAAAAATAAATAAAAAATCACATATAAATAAAATAAATACATATCAGATAAATAAAATCATATCAAGCAAAACACCATATAAATAGAATTAAAAGTACATCAAACATTTAAATAAAATATAAAATAAACAAATTTTTAAAATGAAAGAAATATTATGAATACACACAACATGATAAATGGCTTATAACTAACATGAATGAACATAATAATGGGTAAAACATAATAACACATGAGCATCAAAAGTAACATAGAAATACTATGAATAAACATGAATATAGATGATAATGGGTAAAACATCATAACCCCTGAGCATCAAAACACATAAATCACATACGCATGATGAACATATGGGAGACAATATATTCCTAACAATGATTATTGCAACACACCATAAGCAAACAATTAAGTACCTAACAACCTAGTAACATGAATATCATCATAAGAAGATAATTATATCATAACAAACTTGGCAATTATGTATGCCTTATAAAAATGGAGTATAATTCGTGCATCATAAATGATGCTAGCGGATTGATGCAAAGGATATATATATATATATATATATATATATATATATATATATATATATACACCTTGTTTTCAGAAGTTTTAGTTCCTTTCTATCATTCATCACCACCACATAAATTATTGGTTTTGTGCATTTCTCTAAAATATTAGAATATTTTTATTTTGAAAAATATTTGTTAATAGTGATATTATTAAAAAAAAAATTATTATTTTTTTTGGAAAATATTTTAAGAGAGATGTTACATTTAGGTAATATTTAATAAGGTAGGGTATCTTTTTTACAAAAATTATTCAAGATTTACATTTGGTTTACACCTTTCAACATGTTCAAAGAGTATACTTAACCAAAAGATAAATAGTTATTGAGCCGTACATATATTGGTTAAGAAAATTAACAAGACTGATACCTTATGACTCATATAAAAACCAAAGTAAAAAATATGACCCAATATAATTTTAATCAAAACTAGATGTGGACGTATGCCCCAAAATGCTAAAAGTAATGGAAAAAAAGCCAATGACCAGCCAAAGAGAACAAAAAAAATAGCAGTCAACTGAAGAGGAAAGAATAGCCTTACAGAGATTCTAATAATTAGTTATGTTATTGTCCAAGGCTAACAAGTGTAAGAGATTATTATTTACCTTTGTTATCCACCACAAGGGAGGAAGACCAAAGCCCTTCACTTTAGATTGGTCAAGAACCCAATTTATAAGTGCATCCACAACTTTATTAAAACCCTGAGAAGTATACAAATAAATAACCTTGTCGAATTGGTCTTGAAGCAATTGAGTTTGTGGAGGATTATAAAAATTCTCCAATCCTTAGAACTTTTAGAATTGGGATCCAAAAACAACTTAATCTAAAACTTAGAGTCAACAACCCATTGGATGTTCTTCCATCCAACCTACTAGGCAATCTTAAGACATTCTATAATATCTTACCCTTCAACTGAATTATTGGTGATAATACCAATTTTGGTAGAAAAAAGAAAGCCATGGAACGATCCAAATCTCTACCAATTCCTCCAATGCTAGCATAACCAAGATTTCTCCTCGAAGCTCCATTTGTATGACTTTTGTTGAAGCCTAGTATTAGAATAAAGGAATGACTCTTTCCACTATAATCTACCTAGGAGGGAGGGGGAGAAGGAACAATGTGAAGATACTAAATAATGAGTGTCTCATGCTATGAAGGTGAAATAGGGTGTTTCATAAAGTTCATGATGGATTCTTTGATATTATTAAGAGTGTGATACCAAATCCAAACACTATCTATAGCCCTTTGTTTGAAAATTCTAGCATTTTACTCCTTCCACATATTCCATAAGATGAAAGAAACCTAAACACAAAGAATTTGATCATAAAAGACATCAAACTAGATCATGCAACTCTAATTTTGAAGGGGTTGAATTAGGGATGAAATACCTATCCATGGGATGCCCAAAAGACTCACCAATAATTGCCATTGTTTAGTAATGAAGTGACATAAAAATAATAGATGAGAACAAATTTCCTCATGATCCCTACGTAGGACACATCTAAAGGGGCCATTAAATCTATTTTTCATAAGTTGATCTCTCATGAAGAAGAATATAAATGAAAAACCTAAATTTAGGCCACCAATTGTGACTCCAAAGTTGCTTAAAAATATTTTTGATAGGTTGAATTGAAGGATGATAAAGATAACAATAACCATATGCCATAGTGTAGATTTCATTAAGTTGTCCTTCCTAAGCTAATAAGTCTTCCTCATCTGATCAAGAAAGATATCCATCTTTAAGAATATTAATAAGTTGGATTTTAGATTCTAATGAAATTAGAGTCATCTAGGATTCAAGTGAAATCAACTTCCTTTCGATTGCCTAGTCTCTGCTAGACCTATTTAAGTTCTTGGAAACTTTAATCAAATATTCATGATGTATCTGTTCTTTGATCCCATGAAAATTGAAATATTGTTTAACAAGATGGGGATATCCATCCCAAGAATCAATATAGAAATGGACATTTTTATCATTCTTAATGATCCAAACAACTTGTTCTTAATCAAAGACTCACCAATTTTCAGAACAACCAACACAGGAGAGACTTTTGAGGGAAGGGAGAACTAGATAATTTAATCAATAAGTTTATTTTTAGCATATTTGGATCTTAAATTTTGTTTCCAAAGTCATGATGGAGACTAAAGGTGATGCTGAGAAATCTTAGCAACTAAAGCTTGACCATTTAGCTGAACTGAATGAAAGCCCAAACCTCCTTGCTTGTGGAGACAAAGTGTAGTCCATTTCACCAAAGACCATTTTATAATAACTTAAGGCCCCGTTCATAAAAGCATATGGCATGTTTGATAAATTTATTTGAAGATGTCTTTGGGAACATGCAAGATGAAAAAATATTTTTTAATAGTGGCATTCTTTCTTGTAATAGCCACCTTTGAAGGATTATACTTTTTTAGTATTTCTATTTATTTCTTTACTATTGTGTTTCTCACAATGGTGTCTTATTTTGTCAATATGTATACATTGAAATGGGTGTAATTATGAATAGATTTTTATTTTAGAAGGTAAGTTACAAATTCAAATCTTGAATGTTAGATATGTATGACTAGACTTTGCCAAAATTTGTACTGTTACATCTTTTGATGCAAAAAAGACTAAATTCCATCCTTTTCTAAGCTAGAATGAAGTGTGTTCTATGAATTCATGCATTATTGTTAAGTGAATATATTTTCCTTGTTTATGTCTAAGTTTTCTCACCTTCAGGAAGTGCTTAATCGTTCTCATAGGTCATTACAAGTACAACCTTCAGTTTATTGTCTAGTTTGAAAGTGGATATTTGCCCTCTCTTGCTAATTTAGCAACTGATTAATGCCTTGTTCTAAAATATTTATGTGAGATTGATGGTATTTGGTATTAAAAAGTATCTCATAGTGTGTTTTCTATGAATTGGAGTGATCAAATATTGGTGCATCACCACTTTTTTACATGCTTTTCTAAGTTATGTCAAATCTCTCTCCCTTTCCCAAGCAAGTGCTAGTTTAGGTTTTGTGTAGGTGATAGATATATAAAGAATCCAACCTTCTCTAGAGGTTTGATCCATCATTAGGATACCCACAACCTAAGATCGGTCCCATGTTGGACTGAATTCGAGTAAGAAGATCTGAACAATCCCCTTACTCAGCTACGGTGCAAATCTAGAACACCATCAGTTTTGGCATGCTCGATGGGACCCAAAATTTGTTTGGTATAAGTGAAGTTTGAATATTGAGAAGAAAAGAATTGCAGCAGTAGGAGAGATTTATCATCATCAAAATCTGAAGATCCTTTAGGCTATAGAACTCATAACATCTTCCAGACAATGATTTAATGCCAAAGGTTACAACAAGAGCATCAAGTAAAGGTACTTATTTTGAACATATTGAATTGCCTCCTACTTATTATAAAAGATCAAGATTCAATAGTACAAGGCTTTATCCTCCAGAGCAAAATTCATATTCTGGTCAGTCTAATTTTTTAGTCCAATCTATTGTCCCCATAAACCAAATCCCTTTTGCTTAAATGGTTATCAAGAATCAAGTGTTTGTCCTATTAATCAAGGGTCTCCCCCTAAATTTGGCTCAATATGATGACATTCCTATGTCTTCCCTAAAAGGTATCCCTTTCTTCTCTGAAGAATGGGACAAAACTATTGCTATTGAGCATATCCAAGATGTTGCCAATCTATGTTTTATTTATAATGTGACTCAAGATAATGTGGCTATCAGATTTCTTATTGCCTCATTCAAGGGAAAAACATTGCAATGATATAGGAATCATCCTTTGATCTCCATTTCTACTTGAGATGAGTTAAGTGAAGCCTTGGTTAAGTAATTTAAAGAAAAGTCAGATCATCTATCTTTAGTTGAACAACTGACTACCATTAAAAGGTACCCCCATAAATTCATGTTTGATTTTAACCTCATATTTCAAAAGACATGGGTTAATATCCATGTCTTGGTTAGAACATCCCCAGAGAATGCATTTTTGTACTACCTTAAGGCCCTTAATTTTGATATAAGTGTCATGATACAGTCCATGGGTGGTAATAACTTGCCAAATACTTATGATATTATAATCAAAGCAAAAAATAGCTTAATTCAAGATAGTAAACTTGTTCCAAGGCCTTTAATGCCCTTTTCCCCAGAATTACAACCTACTCTTCAAGTCCCTCAAGTTCCCTAGATTCCATCTATAGCTCGTATTACATCTCCAAAATTCCAATCAGTATCACCTCCTAATCAATCTAGTGAGATTGGTGATCTAAAAATCATGTTACAAGCTTTTAGAAATGAAATTGTTCAACTTAAGAGATAATAGTACTGAGGTAGACCTTATCAACAACAAAACTAGAGTACTTATCAATCTTTCAATAACCAAATACCTCCTTATCAAGGTTTCAAGGATAATAGGCAACCTTATCAAAACCAAAGATCCATAACCCAAACTAAGCCATATACAGACCTTGATCCCAATGGACCTTCTAGCTCAAAATTTATTATTCCCCAGAATAACTTAAGGCAAGATGTAGGTTGGCAGCCTTCCAATCCAAATGCCACTCAAAATCAAGCCTTGGTATCACAAGAGATTACCATGCCACAAATGACACAAGAAGATTTTTTTCTTTAAGGGAGTCAGTAAAAAGCTATGAATATGGTAGTCCAAGGAGAGGCTCAACAAGTTTTAGGATAACCTGATGCTATCAATGTTTATTGGCATTTGGATGATCACATTGCATTCAACCAAGTTGGTGAAAATAGCAACACAAATGGTGAAGTGGCAACTCTGACTAGAGATAAAATAATAGCAGTTAAGGAAGCTCAAGATGTGATAAATAATTCTAGTGTTCCTAATTTTATGTCAAATAATGTTAAAGATCAAGTTGTTATTATAGTGCAAAAGATTCAGAACACAAAGATAGTGAAAGTTCCCCAAATGCCTCTAATTAGAGAACAACTAGTGACTCAAAAATTATAGCAAAAGGTTAGTGGAACATATTTTAGCATTATTGATCAGATGAAGAAATCAAACATTATTATTATCATGTGGTATTCCTTTTCCATTCTAGGGCAAAAAGACATGTTGATTCAAGAACTTTTAGATCTCAAGGTATCTAAAGAACCAATTGAGAAACAAGAAGCTATCTTGACTAATTTAGACCAGCAAATTAAGCATCCTGATCAATAGATAAATAACATGACAAAGGTGGATAAATATAATGTCAAATCAAATAAAATCCCTCCCTTTTATCTCTCTTTGATAGTAGGTGATTGTTTAGTCCATAACTGTATGGTAGATAGTGGAGCTAGTAGCACTGCCATGCCCAAAAAAATTGTAAACAAGCTTGATCTTGTCTATGAGCCAAATAACAAAGGAGTATTATAATTATATGGCTCACAGAAAAATATAGTAGTCATAATCAAAGGCCTAAAACTGACATTACATGCTTACCCTAATGTTATTATTCAATAAGATTTAGTTATAGTGGACTTGATCCTTATTTTTACATGTGTCTGTTAAGAGATTTTACTTCAAAAATTGAAGGATATTTGTCAGCTGATCGGACCTATTTAATGTTTAAAAATAGGTATGGTACTAAGGTGAAACTATGTTCTGAACCTATTACAAGATTTCATTTAGAACCATATATTCAAAGCATGGTGAACACTAATTGTGTTATCTCATACAAGGTGTTGGAAAATAGTGAGGTGGAATCAGAATCACCTCTAGATGGAGTCCCATATGTTTTCCTTGATGATTGGGGCATTGAATTTCATGAGAATGATCCCTACAATTTAATTGATGAAGAAGGACTTGGTGTCTATTGTATTCATGAAAATGATGCACCAATTTCAACATTGATGAAAGATGATCAACCTATTGATGGACTATGGTAGCTATATTTTGATGGATCCATGAACAAACATGGTACTAGAGCTAGAATGATGTTAATTTCTCCAGCCAATCAAAGGTATTTATCTTATCTCAAGTTTTAGTTTGTTTCTAATAATGTTATTGAATATGAAGCACTAGTGCATGGTTTGCAATAGGAAAGAAAGATGAAGGTCAATTCCTTATAAGTCTTTGCAGATAGTGAACTAGTAGTTCACCAGGTGAGGGGAATCAATATATGTAAGAACACATTACTTAGGTCTTATAATCAAAGAGTATGGGACCTAGTTGAATACTTTCAAGCCTTTAATATTCAAGCCATATCAAGAATCAGAACAAGCATGCAGACAGGTTGGCTACTATTGGGTCAAAATTAAGTATCCCAGATGACATAAGAAGGGAAAAAGTCTAATCACACATCAAGGTAGTTATGAGACCTTATGTCCGAGATAACCATGATAATTGGTAAGTATTTGAAAATGATAGTCAAATTTTTAGATTCTTACAAGAGAAAATTGAATTCTCTACAAGGAACCAAGAGAAACATTTACAACAGTATGATGACCAAATTGTATAATTAAAGACAAAAAAGTTGCCTAAAGGGCTGGTCACTATAGAAAATATATTCAATAGAGATGATGAATTAAGAAAATAAAAATTTGTTTTGTCAACCAAATAAGAACACTACACAAATGTAGAGATTGCAACTGGAAAGAGTTTAAATCTAGGTAAATTTTGCACATCTTCAAAAAAAGAAGATTTTATCAAGTTATGTTCAAATTTTGTAGATGTCTTTACATGGCAATATAGTGACCTTAAAGGTTTTGATCCAAGTCTAGGTCAACATATCATTGAGTTATAAGATGAGACTAGGCTAGTCTAACAAAGGCAAAGGCCAATTAATCCAAAGCTTGAACCTTTGATGAGAGAAGAACTGCATAAATTCATTAAGTCAGTCATAATATTTCCAATTAAACACTCAACTTGGGTGGCAAACCTTGTTCCATTATGGAAGAAGAATGGTGAAATAAAGCTATGTGTTGACTTCCATGACTTGAACAATGTCTCTCTCAAAGACCACTATCCATTGCCATCAATGGAGCAGATTTTGTAGCTAGTTGTAGGTTCACAAAGGTTCTCTTTATTGGATGGCTACAATAGATATAACCAGATTGTGGTCAAAGAAGAAGACCAATATAAAACAAACTTCACCATAAAGTGGGGGACATTTACATACAAAAATATTCCTTTTGATTTATCTAATGTTGGAGCCACTTTTTAGAAGGATATGGACATGGTATTTTAGGGTCTCCTCAACAAGTTTATTATTGTTTATCTAGATGACATAACAGTATTCTATAATAGCACAAATGAGCATATGATTCATCTCAGACAAGTCTTTGAAAGGTGTAGGGATTTTGGAGTGTCTTTGAACCCAAAAAAATGTGTTTTCTCTATTCTTGAAGGTAATCTTCTTGGACATGTCATTTCAAAAAATGGTACAAGCTTAGACCTTGACAAGATTGAATCAATTATTTCACTTTCATTGCCTAAGCACAAGAAAGCCTTGTAAAGCTTTCTAGGCAAGATAAACTTCATAAAGAGACATTTTAAATTTTGATAATTTAGCAAGGTCACTCACAAACATGCTAACTAAGGGATAGAGTTTTAGTTGGTCTAAAGAAAGAGTGAAAATATTTGAAGAAATCAAGAAAGCTATAGCTAGTGCTCCTACACTCTTGAACCCTGACTTTCCAAAAGATTTATTCTTATACAACTATGCTAACATTGACATAATTTCATGTATTCTCATGCAATAGAATAAAGAGACTTTAGATTAACCAATAGCCTTCTTTAATCAAGGATTAGAATAATATGAAACAAGGTATTCTTTTATTGAGAAGCACGTTGTTTCAGTTATATGGTATCTTAAAAATTTTAGGTAATTGCTATCTAATAATAAGATAAATTTGATGGTTGCATATCCAAGTGTTAAAGATTTTATTCTAAACAAGTTATCTCGTATGAGGAAGTAAGTAAAGATACCTCTATACCTCAAGGCACTATCTTGACTACACATAACAAGAGCATAAACACCCAAATTCATCCAGTGTCAGTGGTGAAGCCTAGGCAATAACCTATAAGAAGTGGCCCTACACCACTAGTTGGTAGTATGGTGCCATTATCTTCTATAGTGCTAGTGATAACCATAAGACCAATGCCTATCCTAGTGTCTAGAGGCATTAGAGGACCAATAATAAGACAATCACCATAAGGACAAACACCTTAGGTACAAATTATTCCCTAGCCCTAGATCTATTATGAGATGGCCATGCACTTGCCAGAGTATCATGGTGTGTAAAACACTATAGACCATGTGCTCAAGTGTGAGTTACAATGACATGCTCAAGGAATAACCTAGTTCTAGTGTAGGAAACCTAGTTTAAAACAACCTTTCTTGATCATGCCCATACTTGGTATATGAAGTTTGATCTTAACCAAATTATAGTTAATTATGACACCTTGAAGGGGACCTTCTAAAGGAGTTTGATATACTTGAGTTTGAGTAGTAGAGCATCACTGCACTCAAGGAGATAAACCAGGGATTATCAAAGAGTATGCACTTTTATGATGCTAGATTCAAAATGCTCCTTTCCAAAATCCCTTATAACATTCAACCCTCCCAACATGCATAATGGTTCGTTGGAGGACTGATAGTGCCCTTCAGAAGGGCACTATCCATGAAAACCTTCACATACCCTCAAAGAGAACTTAAACACATGCTCATATTCGAGGTGGTGGGGAGTGTCAACATAGGAATTAGCCCATTCATGAAGGTGTATATTGCATATATGGCCCCCCAATTATAGAAGTTGATCGCTAATTTATCATAAGATGATCAAAGTGGGTTGTGGTGCACTGAATATGATATAGAGGGTCATAACATGAATAACTAACCTTGGAGGAATGTGCACACATTACTCCTCATTTGTGAGGTTTTTCATGAGGCACATGATGTTCACAATTTCCCCTTAGTTCAATACACCAATCAGGTCAGAATAACCATCTACTACAAGTTATGTGATGACTACACTCACAACACAATTGACTATCAGATAATTGATGAAATATACCAAAACATGAAGAGAGGCATATGGTAGGCCACTACAACAGCTAGAAGATAGGAAAACTAAGGAAATGAGGGTTATGGTCAGTAGAATAATAGCTATGGAAACCAAAGAGGTGCTAGAGGGTGAGGTGGAGGATGCAGGGAAGGGAGATTCCTATCACGATCATGTTACAAGTTTGAGTCAATTGAATAATATTAGGGTGACTACTTGATGCATCCAATGTGTGGGTATTATCGAAGAATGCATGTGATCAAAGAGTGCCCTGACTTATATAAAAATTTGACCCAAAGCAAAATGGGTGTTGATAGGTGTGTAGGCATGATCAAGCATGAGATTCAGGATACAAAATGGGCTCCAAAGGTGAAGCCAACATACACAGAGCCAATCAAGCTGCAAGTAACCACACAGAGTGGGTTCACCACTTAGCCACCAACTATTGTAAAATAAGATCTATGCTTGGAATATGGAGAACCAAGCTACACCAAGCATATAGCATTATTAGAGCCAAAAGTTGTGCCTTACCCTGACCCAACACTTCAAAAAGACATCCTACATCAAGCCATGACAATAATATAAAATTTATAGGTAAAACTCTAGTTGGCTAGAGATCTAAAAGCACTACCTCACATAAAAATCAATATAGTCAGAAGGCTAAAATATAGGTGCTGATAGAGATCTTAAACCTCTTGCAAATATATTGGATGCTTCCTTTATTAAAAATTTTACTTTTAGAGCATGTAGGGAAAAATTCAAGTGAGGTTGATGAGCCCCATGTAATTGAAGTTGTTGCATTGCATATGGAGTCGGTGCATGAAGTAAGGCATAATCAAAATTTAGAGTATGACCAAGAGTTATTGGTCAATTCCATGAGCAATAGATGGTCCATCTATGAGGTGTTAATCGACACCAGTGTAGAGGTCAATATCCTGACCAAGAATGCATGAGAGAAGATGGGTAGGCTAGCATTGAGACCTTCTCCCCAAGTAATTTTCATAGCCAAAAATACCCAAGCACAACTGATTAAAATTTAATGAGGCACCATTGTAGATATTATGGGCATCAAATTCCATGTTGACTTTGAGGTTAATTTAGTTGGTTGAACAAGTTAATTATCTATCACTTCTAGGAAGGCCTTGGTGCTATGCCAACAATGTAGATATGCAATTCAAGAAGTGATAAATGACCTTCAAAAATAACAAGGAAAGGGTAGTGATCCCCCTTTAAAGTGACCAAGGATCTCCTTATATGGAGAACATTGATCTGGAGGACAAAATTAACCATATTTATAACATCACATTATAGGGTACTGAGAATCTCAACCCTTATAATCAAGGAGTTATCTCTTGGAAGGATGGGCAATTAGTATCAAATGCCACTAATGTCACTTGCGATAGATGGGTTGAAGAGGCTTATGACCTCACTAGTCATAGATGTCATTTGGTGCGTGCAAAGGTACCTAAGCCCATGAAAATTGGCAAGGTCTAGATTGATCACACTCTAAAGTGATGGGTCCCATGCAAGGATAAGAAAGGAAAGAGGGTGCTCTGCTTGAGCAAAGGCAATCTTGTAGCACTCCTAAAATTTTAAGGGAGAAACCCAGTAGAAAGATATGTCCATAACCTTGAAGCATGCATCCCCAATAAGATAGACAAAATATACACACTTGTTTACACCTCAAAGAGCACTATCATGCATTGGTGGGCAGTAGAAAGGTCTAATTTACTGAATTGGCTAGAGGTAAAGGTAGCCATGTGCACTTGGTTTGATAGAAGCAATGAGAACTTGAATATCTCAATATACTCTGGTGACTCTAACCCCATAACACATGTGTGCCTATGTGAAGAGACGTGGACTGAATGTGGTGTGACTACCCCATAGAACTTGTGGATGCATGCCTTTTATAGAAATCTAAAGACATGGGCATGATCTTGGTAAGTGGTCAATGAGACATGCTAAGAGATATCAAATATAGAGGTCCTTAAGGAGAAGTTTGTGCATACCTTCTCCTTTTCCTCATAGAACTTAGAACTAGTTGAACCATTGTAAGTAATTCGGTGGGCAATGTTTGAAGACATCGCCATCCTCTAAGAGCACTTGAAAGACATTTTTAGAGAAAAAAGGTTGGAACTCCTAACATTATTTGAGGAACAAACACTTAATAATGACTCCAATGAGGAAGATGATGAAATTTAGAAGGAGCGCTATTGGAAATGTTGATCGCTAGAAGGAAGCTCATGCACCATATAGATGATAACACCCCCAATGAAGAATACCCTAATCATCTTTGCATTGAGACAACATAAGGAACTCAGTAGGTTGAGGATTCTCAAAAGGAGAAGAATGAGCCATATCATGCCCCACTTAAGACCATCAAAGTGGATATTAGTGCAGAAGGAGAGCCAAAGATGGCTACTCTAGGTGACTATTGGTCTGACGTAGAGCTGGAGTGAATCTTAGACCTCTTGAAGGAGTTATAAGATTTGTTCCCTAGGACTTATCAAGATATGAAGGGCACCCACCCATGCCTAGGAAAGATGAGCATAAATATAATTGATGATGCAGGATCGGTCAAAAAATGCCCCTACTAGATGAATCCTAACCTTTGTGTTAAGGTGAAAATAGAGATCGATGCTATGTTAGTCATAAGGGTCATTTGCCCTGTGTAGGAGTTTGAGTGGGTGAGCCCAATGGTAATAAGAATTAAGAAGGATGGGTGCATTTGAATTTTCATCAATTACAAAATGTTTAACACTAATTGTGTAAATTTCCCTTTTTTAACTCCATTCATTGATGAAGTCTTAGAGGGCATCGTAGGCTGTGAGATCTAAACCTTCACTTATGGGTTCTCTGGCTATCACCAAGTCTAGATTGAGGAGGGGGACAAGCCTAAAACAACTTTTATGATTGAATGAGGTTATTTTTCATATAATGTGATGTCCTTTGGACTCAAGAATGTGCCAACCATATTCTCTAGAGTGGTGATCACCGCATTCAAGAATTTCAACCATAGGTTCCTCCAAGTCTATCTAGATGATTGGATGATGTATGGCCTCATCAAGGACCATTATGATAACCTATGCTAAATGTTTGAGAGGTGCATGCAACTTTAGATATCCTTGAACCTAAAAAAGTGCATCTTCATAACACTATTTGAAACCCTACTTAGGCACATCATCTATAAGGATAGTTTTCTCATCAATCTAGTGAAGATCACTATCATCATTTAGCTTTAAACTCCTTCCACACAAAAATATGTTTATGCCTTTCTTGGTCACTATGGATATTACAAAAACTTATAAGGAGTTATGTGAAGATTGCAGTGTCACTAAAAGAGATTCTACACGAGGATGAACTATTCTACTAGGGAAAAGCATAAGAAGATGCTTAAAGACCCTAAAGCTCAGATTAGGTATTGCACCTCTCTTATAGTTCCTTGACTAGACAACACTTTTTCATGTCCATGTTAATGTTTCTAGCTTTATGATTGGTGAAATCTTAGCATAGCTTGGTGAAGGCAGAATGGATCATCCCATCTCCTTCTCCAATAGAAAATTAACCTCAACAAAGTAGAATTACACTACCATAGAGTGTGAGGCACTCACCATAATCTATGCCTTGTAAAAATTCAAACAATATTTGTTGGCAACCCCGTTCATCTTTTTCACTGATCATGAGACACTCAAGTACCTCATGAACATTTTTTTTACATGAGCACATATGCGGATGGATAGTTTTATTCTAGAATTTACAATTATCCATTACAATTAAGCCTAAAAAATAAAACTTAGGGCCAGACCATTTATCCCACATCAATTCTGGTGATGTAGTGATACCGATTGAGGATGACATGCCAAATATGAAACTATATAGAGTCTAGTGCATCCCCAAGGATTTGATAGAGATCATCACCTTTTTAACATTTAGAGTTGCACCCTAGAGTATGATTAATAAGGAGAAGAAATAACTAGCAATTTGCACTTCCCCCTTTCAAATCTTTAGTAGAGAACTAAATAAGCTAAGTAGAGATGAAGTGATATGTCATTGTGTCCTAGAGCGTGAAATAAACTCCATCTTGTAAGAGGCACATGAAGGCATAATAGGAGGACATTGCACTGGAGATGCAATGGCAAGAAAAGTGTTGCAATCAAGTTTGTGGTGGCCAATATTGTTTTAAGATGCTAAAGACTATGCCAAGGCATGTGATATATGCTAATGCATAGGGAAGACCAACCATTGAGATGAGATGCCTCTCATCCCCATTCTTTCCTAGGTGCCATTTAAAAAATGGGACATTGATTTTGTTTGGATGATAACTCCCATAGCACGATGCATAGGTGCAAGGTATATTTTGGTGGCCATAGATTATTTCACCAAGTGGGTCAATGTCATGCTGACAAAAGATTGCACAACTACCATAGTTGTGCTCTTCATCTAGGAAAACATAATAAGCCAATACGGGTGCTTGCTCAATCTGAATAGCAATAAGGGCACTCACTTTATCAATAAAACTATGTGTATCCTATTGACTGAGTGTATGGTGGGGCACCATAAAATGACCCCTTTCATCTACAAGGAAATGGCATAGTTGAGGCATTTAATAAGATAATGGGAACATGCGTCAAAAAGATATGAAATGTTGGTTGCAAGGATTGGGATGATCATGTATTGGTAGTACTATGGGCATATAACACAATCTACAAGCCCCTGAATAAGGCTACACCATTTCAACTAGTGTTTGGCACTAAGGTGATCCTACCAATGGATTTCTTGGTAGCATCATTGTGTATCACATGTATTGGTCAATTAGATGACCAAAAATCACTAAATGTAAGGCTAGAGGACTTGGAGAACCTAGATGAGACACTCACCCAAACCAAGTGGAGCCAACAAATAGAAAAGGCATGCTAGAAGCTCTAGCATGAAAAACATATAAAGAATAAGGTGTTAGCAAAGGGATATTTTGTTTTGATCTATGACTCCAAGTATTTCAAGCACCTAGGCAAACTATAGATAAGGTGTATGGGTCCCTATATCATCCACCACATATTAGAGACAATCACATGCAAGTTTTGCATGTTGACTGGTGAAATGCTCCCTAAACATTTCAATGGCAATAGGTTGAAGCCATATTGGTAATAGGATGGCGTTTGAGCCATGAGAACACCGACTTTTTGGTCACTAGTTGATTTAAGTTGAGATGGCTAAATTAATGTTTGCTGCAAGCCAAATAGTTTTTTTTGTTTTGTCCTTTAGGCATTAGTGTAAAGAGTCTAAAAGTGGTACTTTGAATCCCACCAAGAAAATATACTAGAACTTCATGCATTATTCCATCTAGGTGAGTTGAGCACTTATGCTTTCTAATCACCTAATGCTAGACACCTAAGTTCTAGGTGAGTGAGGATTGCTAATGTCAGATGAGAGAATTGCACTAGACCATTATTTATTGGATCTTAGAGGAAAGGCACTTCTAAGCCCTAGGTAGACATTCATAAAGCCTTTCATGCATAAATCTAATTGAGCAAGTTAAGCACTTGTGATCTATAAATGTGCCTAAGCCCAGACATCTAAGTGGTGGGTGTATGGAACTCGTCAGACTCAAGAGGAGGATACACAAAATCTAGGTGCACATGAGATAGATTATAAGGCCATAGAGGTCCAAGGGAGAAATACTCTGGCACTTCCATGCATAATTCCAATCAAGTGAATCAAACCATTTTATTTATAAGCACATAGGGCTAGATACCTAAGTTTTAGGCATAAGAAGGTTGCCAAACTTAGAAAAAATAGGATCTAAGCGAAGACAAACAACTTGATCATGCACAAGAAAGATAGTGAAGATGCACAACATGATTATGCACAAGAAAATTAGAAAAATAAAATCAAGCATTGGAGGGCTAGTGCAAGGGATTTATATGGGGTAGGACAAGCCAAAATAAGGTAAAGCATAAGAAACTGACCAAGATAGATAAGTGCACTTGAACTAGAAGCACAACAAAAAGAGAAGATGGAATCAAGGAGGCTGAATCACATGCATGTGAGGCACTGCACCCAAGTTAACATATTTAAGGCAAAGGTTGTACCAAAATAACAAAGAACAAAGCACAAAAATGGGATCATCATAGATAGTTAACATCCACCCATATTTGAATGGGAAGTGACTATTTGAACCACAAGTAACTTCACCAAAATACCTTTAGAATCATTAAATGTGGTGGTGATGGAGGCATAAAGATATTCATTAAATGAGTTGGTGGCATATCTTTTTTATAGATTTTATGGATTTTCATGGAGTTCAAGAAATCTAGACACTATCATGCCATTAACGTAATTACATTAAAGATAATAGATGTAAATAGGGTATAAAATGTCATGTGGAAGTCTAGTTTCCTTTACAAACTTTGTGTAAACTTTAGACGTCAATAAAACTAGAGAGAACTAGCAAACTAGAGAGACAAAGCATAAAAACCCTATTACAGCAAGAACCCAAGCACCCCCAAACACCTAGAGTGAACGATTATGAAGCTAGATAAATTGTACTCAGAGTGAGATTGGTGTAGAGAGGTGTAGGAAGATTATTCAACAAGAACCAGTCAATGGAAAAGTGACTTACCACTAAAGATGCCAGTAATAGTATACAAAACTCAAATCCAAAGGTACAATCACAAGTCTCATGATTGTGAAGTGCTAGGAACTATTTGAGGCTTCGGTAGACCTAATTGACCATGTTTCAACACTAGTAAGTTTAGGATGGGAAAGAAGCAAATGAGAATGGGTCCACAACAACAAATTCCAAATCAAGCATGCATAATGATATAAGAGACCCTTGAAAAAACAATAACACCATCAATAAAAGCAGTTAGCATCACACAAGTTGACCTTGAGGTGTTAACAAAGATGTACTATCAAGTCATGCAATTTCCCCTAGAAGTCCTAATAGGAGAAAACTAGAATTATTTTATGCACACCTGTTAGCTGAAGGAGTACAACCATTATACTTCCAACCATGAAAAAGACCTAGCATCAGATTGGATGGTGGATATAAGGAGCAAGACAAAGTAGAGTGCACCATTTTTTTATGTCTTCATTCAAGATAGATTGACAACCTCTGATGCAACACAACTGTATGAGTTTCCATGCTTTTGGAAGCCATAGGATCTCATTTAATTCTTTCTATCATGTGTCCATGGTGATCTTATATAATTTATGGGGAGGAACATGAGGATATCAATGTGCCTCATTAGAAGGATAACTAGGCTCCTAGATGCCAGGAAAGACATCCACGAGATGATAAATGATGATGAAGAGGTGGAGCACGTGGCAAAGCTCCTAAGTTATTATAGGAGACATTTGTATTCCCCATTAAATATTTTAAGAACCTCAATATGAGGGTGGCCTTATGCCTCATGAGCTCAAAACTCTACCCAGGTGGTTGATGGACTAATGTTACAAAAACTTACCTTTACATTGCATACCATATGACACAGGGTGTGAAGTTCAACATTGAAAAATTTGTGATAGAGGAGCTTGTGAAGAATGAAATAAAGTGCTACATGATGAAGGGGACATTTAGGTGGTGGTTCATTCTCATCCTGATAGTCATGGAGGAAATTGGAAAATCAGATGGGGATGAGGATAATCTCTAGGTTTTTTTAGAGCACAATGACTCCCTGGAATAGAAATACAAGGACTTCACTTTCCCTAATTCCTTCAACACAAAATATAAAGCATATGTGATGAGATGGTGTGAGAAATATATAGAGGCATTTGAGATCAAGTGGCGTATCCCCTAAGAGCTCCCTAAGAGAATGTAAGGGATGGAAATATTTTCCATTATATAACATTTTTGCATAGTGTGCTTATTGCTTGTTGATGGCAACATGTCAAGCTAACTAAAGCTCCCATACGCTTTCTTAGCCAAGTATTTTAGGAACATGCTGAGAAGGATCCCTAATGTGCAATAATTGGATGTTCTAATGAGGGAAATAGACATGGAAAGGAACAAGTTGTGTTAGCATGATTATGTATTTAACTTAGGTTATTGACTAAGGTAATTTGTCTTTGGTTAGTTTACTTAACCACTTGGGTTAAGAGGTTAGTTTGTTTAATAGGCTTAGCTATTTCATGCTAATCAATGTTGGTTATTTTACCCACCCTTTTCACATGTTTCTCAAGTGGTTCATTTCTTTGCCTATTTAATAAGCCTTCTTGTATTATTCAAATATGGAATGTATGATCTAAATATAGTCTGGTTCTTTCTCACTCTATGTGTTTTATCAAATATGGTATCAGAGCTTGTAGTTTAGGAAGCTTAGGAGGAAGCCAATGAAGTAAGAGAGGACGGTCTTGTAAGGGAGGAGCATGAAGCACTCGGTGGAGAGCCATGAGAGGAAGAAATTTATTTATTTTTTCCTATGACCAACCATTTAACTTGGAGGAAAATCCTAAAAATTCATTTGAACACTATTTTTTATGATTCTTGTTTCTATAAAAATTTTTGGCTTAGAATTCATCTGCTGGATTAGACAAAATTAAATTCTATAAAGTATTTTGTCTAAAACTACATTTGAAGTTTTTTGGTTGGTAATTTCCATACATTTTGGGGAAGAGACCAGATTTTCATTTGGGCACTATTTTTGGTGAGTGAGGGGTCTAAAATTTTCTATTTTCTAAGAGGAGATGATAAGAACTGATGGAATTCAATTTGACTGAGTATTTCTCTTGGAATCTGCATCTGAATTTTTGTAGGTAGGCCAATTTTTTGATTGGATAATTTTTGTTATGAAAATTTTAATTTAAATTTTTAGTATTTCAATTAATTTTAAAATTTTAATTGAAACAATTCAAAACTTTAGCTTATAAGGGTTATTGGAGACCTACTGGTGACTAATTATCTTAGAAAAGTTTTGAAAGGTGAAAATTTCACCATTTTCTGGGTTTTTGATTTGAATGTTGATGGAGAAGGAATTTTTGAAAATGGAGTTTTATATATCCCAATTTAATTATTTTTGTCTATTTTTTAGTGTTTTTAAAGATGGAAAATTAAAAATTTCCCAAATGATGATGTGTTTTTTGCTAAAAACTAGAGGTATTGACTAGTTTGTGATTTGAATCAATGGGTAGGAGGAATTTTGTGTAAATTCATTATAGTTTTTTTGATATTTTCATTTTTGGAAAAACTAGGTCAAAATAGCTTGTTTACAACACCTCTTATTGCCAGATTCACAAAAATTGACAATAAAAAAATTTAGTTTATGGAGTCACAAGGTTTTAATGATATGTGAATATTGGAACCTAGATTAAATAGTACTTGGTAAAGAGCAAAGGCTTGATACTAGTTATGATGACTATGATAAACATCATCGAGAAGCTCTTATGTTGTTAAAACTATTAGTAATGGATAATCTAATCTCAGAGATCAAATATGTGACCATAACATCAGATCTATGGAAAAATCTAACTTCAAAATATCAGGCTTCTAAAGTCGATAGGGTATTGCATTTGAAGAATTTTTTGTTTTCTACTAAGATGCAGGAAGGTGGCTCTATTTCTAACTTTTTATTATAGATCAAGGACATCAATGATCAGTTGAAGGCTATGTAGAAGCCTGTTGATGAGCAAGATTTGATTGCTCTGGTTATGTAAAATCTTCCACCTTCATTTGAGTCATTTGTGGAGTCCTTGCACATTTTTGCTAAGATGCAGACTTTGAACTTTGAAAAGTTATTCACATTGCTAGTCCAAAAGGAGAGATGACAAGAGTAGACAATGTTGTCTACATCTACTTCTATAGAGTGCATTCTTCATCAAGGAAAAGGGTAAGCAGTTTGGTAAAATTACTAGTTCTCTAACAAAAACTTCATAAGTAAGTGGTTCTAATAAGATATCTAAGTGGAAATGTTTTTACTATAAGTAACCCGGTCACCTTAAGAAAGATTACAGGAAAAGACAACAGGATATGGCTAACCCTAGAAAGAAAGCTCATCATGCAAATGTAGCTAAAGGTGAAGGTGAAGAATGATCTCTTGATTTTGCTTTCATGGCTTTCAATGATAATTCTGTGATGGGTCGAACTTGGTTATTTAATTCAAGGGCATCTCACAATTATACATGCCATAAGGATTGGTATGTGGATTTTGTTGAAAATGATAGTAATAATGAATCTATATCTTTGGGAGACGGTAGGGCTCATTTTGTGAAAGGCTATGGTAATGTTCAGATTAGATTTGATGGTACTATCTAGTATACATTTAAGAATGTTAGGTATGTGCCAAACATGAACACAAATTTTCTTTCCATTAGTGAGATCAATAAAAACTCTAATTTTGTTGTAGAGTTTCAAGGATAATAATGTTTAGTCAATAAAAGATCCACATGATTATTGTTGTTGGTATTGGTGAAAAAGGCTTGTATAAGCTTGCAAATCCACATAGAGCAAAGGAAAGTGCACTTGCAATGATTGATAGCACAAGTTTACTCTGACATGAAAGGTATGAGCATTTGAATTTATAGTATTTGACTACATTGAGCAAGACTAAGATGGTTAAGGGGATTCCTTCTATTTGGGATAATCATCATGTTTATACTGGATGTCAGTTGGGGAAGAAAGTTAGACAATCATTTGATGTTGGTAAAGCTTCAAGAGCTAAGGGAGTATTGGATCTGGTACATGTGGATTTGCACGGTCCAATACATACACCTACCCCTTCTAGAGCCCATTATTTTTTGTTGTTGGTCGATAATTTATCTAAGAAAAAGTGGGTATACTTTCTAGTGAAGAAATCTGATTGTTTTTCTAACTTCCTTACCTGGAAAGCCATGGTTGAAAAATAGGCAAAAAGGTCAGTGAAATCTCTTAGAACAGATAATGGGGGTGAGTTCATCTCAAAATAGTTCAAGGAAATTTGTGCCATTGAAGGCATATACAGACAATATACTACCCCTTACACTCCACAAAAGAATAGAGTTTTGAAAAGGTGAAATAGGATGGTGATGGACATGGCTCACTGTATGGTCCAAAGAAAAAATGTCCCATATAGATATTGGGTAGAAGTAATGAATACGGTGGTGTACATCCTAAATAGAAGTCCTAGAAAATCATTGGAGAATATTACTTAGAGGAGGCTTGGTTAGGTCAAATTCTAGATGTAAGTGCTTTTCAAATTTTTGGTTGTGTAGCTTTTGCAATTATTCCTAATCAAAAGAGAAGTAACTTGGATGCAAAAAGTAAAGCATACATGTTTGTTGGGTATAGTGAGTAGTTAAAGGCCTATATATTACTTGATGTTTCTACTAATAAAGTTTTGGTAAATAGAGATGTCATAGTACATGAACAAATTTCATATTTCACAACAATCAGTATAGTTTTAGATATTGAGTCATCATTTTCTTCTAATGATTCTATTATAATTTGTGGTTTAAAAGTTGAGAAAGATTCTAGTTCATCAGTGGAATCACATTCTAGGGAGGGAATTGATGCAAGTCATAGTGAGGTTCCAATAGAAAAATTAAAGAAACCAAAGTGTTATTCTACCACTATGGAAGCACTAAAAGAGGGAGACTTGCCACAAGGTGTGGAAGGAAGAAGATTGAGATCAAGAAAATAGTTTGGTAATATAGGTGATCATGAAAATTTTGTTCTAACAACTGTTGTTTCACATGTTTTTGAGCCTAATTATTTTTCAGAGGCCAAAGGGAAGCATGAGTGGGAATCAACCATGCAATTGGAATATGATTCCTTGATGAAAAATAAGACTTGGGAGCTCATAGAGGTACCACTAGGAAAGAAATCCATTGGTTGCAAATGGATTTACAAGGTAAAATGAAAAGCAAATGGATCATTGGAAAAACACAAAGCCAAACTTGTTGCAAAAGGTTATGCATAAGAAGAAGGGGTTGATTATGAAGAGACTTTTGCTCCTACTATAAATATGGTAACTTTTTGTTTGATTGTTGCTATTACTACTTAGTTTTGATTGTGAGTGTACCAAATGGATGTCAAGAGTGATTTATTGAATGGAGATCTAGAGGAGGAAGTCTACATGTTCAGCCACAGGGTTTTCAAGTTCCTGGTAAGGAACATCTTGTTTTCAAATTTATCAAGTCCTTGTATAGGATTAAACAAGCCCCTCGAGCTTGGTATATGAAGATATATACATACCTTAGGGAGTCTAGTTTCAAAATGTGTAACTCTGAACCAACTCTCTATGTAAAGTTGTCTAGTGATGATATCCTAATTTCCATTGTATATGTTGATGATATAGTCATAACTGGGAGTAGTGCTAGTCTCATTTAGCAGATGAAGGTTGATATTTGTTGTACTTTTGACAGGATAGACTTAGGACTACTAAAATATTATTTAGGTGTTGAGTTTTGGCAAAGTTATTGTGTTGTATTCATGTCACAGAGTAAGTATGCCAAATCATTATTGGAAAGGTTTTGAATGATGGATTGCAATCCAACTCACACACCTATGGAAGTTAGAGCTAAATTTTTTGCTAACACTGATTCACCTCTGGTCAATGAAATAGTGTATTGACAGCTAGTGGGTAGTCTCATTTACCTCACTACCACTAGACTAGATATTTGTTTTGTAGTGAGTTTTCTATCTTGCTTCATGTCTAAACCACATGAAGTACATTGGTTAGCTGTAAAATGGGTATTAAGATATGTCAAAGGTACTCTTGACTTTGGCATACTGTATAAGAAGTCTATAGATTTTAAGCTTTTAGGATATTTTGACTCTGATTGGGATGGATTAGTAGATTCAAGAAAATCTATAATAGGCTATGTTTTCACTCTTGGTTCAGGAGTTTTCTCATGGCAGAGAAAACTACAAACTATAGTGGAATTATCTTCAATAGAAGTAGAGTATAAATCTTTGGTCAGTACAGGTTGTGAAATTATATGGATAAAGAAAATCTTGGAGGATATTCAATTTGAGTCATCAAATCTTACTCTAATTTTTTGTGACAACTAGAGTGTTTTAAAGATGGTGAAAAATCTAGTATTCCATGTTAAGACCAAACACATTGAAGTTCACCATCATTACATTCAAAAATTGGTTACAAATGAAGATATAAGTCTCTTCCAGCTGATATAATGACCAAACCACTTGGGTTAAGAGGTTAGATTGTTTAATGGGCTTAGCTATTTCATGCTAGCTAACGTTGGTTATTTTATGCACCCTTTTCACATGTTTCTCGGGTGGCTCATTTCTTTGCCTATTTAATAGGGCTTATTGTATTGTTTAGATATGGGATGTATGCTCTGAATACAATCTGGTTATTTCTCACTCTCTGTGTTTTATCTAAAATTATGGTGCTAGTTCATGCACCCAGATGGGAAGGCAACAAGGGATGAAGATAATGATTTAGACTGCACCAACATCTACCCCCTTTAGGAAGTTACCATACTTAGGCACATCCATAGGTTATACTATGAGATGAAGCCATTGAGGAAGGGCCCCAATACCTAGAAAATTGTCGACCCCCCCATCAGGATCAAGATGAAAGAATGCTAGTGCCAACTAAAAATAATAAGTCTCCTAAGAAGAAGAAAGGGGAGACACTTGAGGAGATTGAAGAGAACATAAAGATTAAGATTTCCTTAGGTGATGAAGCCTCTCCATTGGCCCCATAATGAAGCACATAAAGTTTGCACCAAATACTTCTCCTATCTCAAAGGAGAAAAAAAAATCTAAGTTCCCATCTAAGATGCCTACCATCACCCTAATAGATAAGAGGTGTAGCAAGAATTGGAGAAGGAGGTAGAATTGGGGAAGGGTATGTATGTTATGCCAGAAGAAGACTCCTCATCTAGTGAGTAAACTCTCCCACTAATCTAAAGTGAAGAGGCAAGGTAGGAACAAGCTTGGAGGAAGCTTGGCCTTAGTGATGTAGACATTCAGAAGGTATGAGAGTTGTAGAAGAGGAAAGAAGAAATGAGGAAGAATGGCATGATAAAGGAAAGGATGAAGAGAGCCAAGGTTGAACAAAAATGCAAGACAAAAGGAAAAATTAAGAGCCCAACATGGTAGAGGTGCATGAGGCTCTTTAAGGTGGTACTATTGCTACACTTGGAGAAGTAGGACCATCAAGTGCACCAACCAAATAAACCAAAACATAGCCTCTGTAAGGAAAAGATGAGTTATGGTGAAAATAGGAGAAGAAGGGCATTGATCAAGATCATATTGAAGCAGTGCTAGATATGCATCATAAGAGAGAGGCAATGAGGGCCTAGGGCATGACCCAAGCAAAAATTGATAAGATTGAGGCTGAGGAAATGAAGGCCAAAGAGGATAGAACCACTATGATCATAAAGAAGTAGGAGGAAATAAATAAGGCCTTAAAGGATAAGGTTAGGAAGGATAAAGAAGAAAAGAGGGTTACCATAGGCATGGAACCCATTAAAGACAAGATAGTAGAGGTGCCTAACACCCTACCAGCCCAACAGAGGAAGCTTTAGAATAGAATGCCCTAGTATTGAAGGGGTGCTTGGAGATAAGGAAGGTGATGCTAGCACCTCAAAGGAATAAATAGATAGGGAAGGGAAAAAGTAGGCTGACATCAAGAAGGAACCTACATATGTTTGTGCCAAGGAGCCACATGAAGAAAAAGTGGATGAAGGGTAAATATTTGAAGAAGAAGAACCCCTATAGGAGAGAGAGGAAGAAGAAGGCATCGAGGAAGGGAGAAATGCCAACAAAGAGGAGTAGGAGAAGAAAGATTTGGCCATTGAGAAATAGCAATTTGAGCCAAGCTAGTGAGAAAAGGTGTAGAAGGGGTTTATCACAGATGAGGACTTATACATGTTGGAGTACATGACCTTCAGAGATGTAACAACATTGACACACCATTAATTATCATTGACCCTTGATTTCTACATGGTAAAGCCTCATTTTAAGGTTCCAACCAATGTAATATAGAGCATAAAGAAACTAGAAGAGGGGCATGACTACCAACTAGTCAACCCCCAAAACATGAACCCAGTAAGGTTAGCTAACACCCTACTTACGATGGAATTCGAGATAGTGTGAAAAAACATTATCAATGATGTTCATGTCAAAAATTAGAAAGATATAACACTGAAGGCAAAGGAAGAACTCAATGCCATGAAGCTCAAGATCAGGCAATTGGTTGAGTGTATTGAGGGAGCAAAGCCATCCCTTTTGGATGGTATTGATACTTCCAAATTGTTCAAATTTGATAAGGTGTGTGTGTTAGTCAAACATATGATCCCTTGGATGACGCTGATGTAAGAAGAGGAAGATGACCCTTACAAAGCTATAAATAAAGAGCTCAAAAAAAATATTGATGAGGTAGAGGACTTCTTTGTAAGGCTAGAGGAATGCATAGATGATGCTGATGTCATATTTTATAACTTTTCTACCCAAGTGTCAGTCATCGATGGATGCCTCCAAAAGGTAAAGGATGAGAAGGATGCATTGATGAAGTAAACATTTAATGTTATTAGGGTTGAGCACATACAAATTATGGCACAAGTCAATAGATTGAGCACCCAGTTGAAGACCTAGGAGCAAGACTTGGAGGAACTCTTCCATGCCTTCTAGACAAAAGCAAGTGAGCAGGGAGCCATCCTAGATGATGGGGTTTGAAAAGCTAAGGAAAGGCTAAAGGCCTTATGTAAGGAACTATATAAAACTAATGTGCTCACACTCAAGGTTACCTCTATAGAGATTGATAGCTCCATCAAATAAATCAAGCTCACAATATAGGGATTCAAAAAATTTAAGGTAGAATTATAGTAGAGTGCACCCAAATTTTGTGCAACTAAGGTGCTAGGATAGTCTGAGGGTGGACTAACATTTTTGTATGGGGTAATGTTGGGTCCCATTTTGTGTTAATTAGTGGATCTGTACCAACTCGATAAACACCTGGGCATGAGGCAATCATGGAGAATAATTATTATTTTGTCTTCTAACAACACCAACTGGTTAGTGGCTAATAACTCTAAGCAACATTAGGAAGGAAATATAAAGGACAATGAATTACCATTAAAGACAAGTGACTCATTTTGAATCACATAGCATTGGGAAGAAGGTGTATGGTACAATGATAACACATTAAAGGCAAAGCATAGTGGAGGTGGTAAGATGTGTACCTCCAATGCCAGCTCAAAAGTTAACGTGCTCGATTACCCATGAACCTAGGATGCTTCAAAGCCTATAAAAAGAAGCTTAGTTTAGTTGAAGAGAGGAGGCAAACTAGAATAGTGAAGCTCTGGTGAATTGATACTACATAGTTGTCATTATAAGATAGAAGTATTTTGGGATGCTTATAAAGCTCCCCTTTATAGTGCCCAAGTTTGCCTGTGAGGCTCTGGGCCTATAGTAGCTTAAGTCGAGCTTATGTTCATTTTATCTAGATGTAGTCATGTAAAATTCAAAATTTGGTTACTTTAGTGTGGATAATGACAACTAATCTATAGGTCCTCTTACTTGATTGCACAACCTTAACGGCTTTTTTTCACCAATTCCCAATCATCCATAGCCTTTCAAACTCAACCTTTACATGCCTAGGTAGCTCTTTTAGGCCCAGATCCATCCCCCTAGGTCTCATTCCCTCTAGACAACAATATCCAATTTGGATAGGAGTGTTTAAACCCAAGGTGTCCTATTTTTGGCACTGTTATCCAAGTGCAAAATAGGTTCTAATGATCATTTTCTTCTAAATCCTTATCCTAATTCATGTCAGCCTTATTCAAATTAATTTAACCCATTATCATTAAATCCCCTATAAAAGGCCATTCAAAGTCCATTTATAAGGGTTAACACTCATTTACAAGAGAGAAACAAGAATACAAGAAAGTACACTCAAGCACTTTTCCATATTCTTTATATACAACCTTCCAATATTATTCTAATCTTGTTCAAACCTTTACACCAGTCCCTAGCCATATAAAGTACACCCAATTTCACATCTAGTTACCATTTCATACACAATTATACTAAGCAATTTAATGGGATAACTACATTAGCTTGATCCCTCCTTGGAGTATTAACATGTAGGCAGCGTGCCCACACACAGGGTGTGAAGTGCATCTAGCATATCCTTTACACACTAACCCCTTTTCACTCAATCCCAAATTTCATTCAAAGTTTAAGCACAAAGATCTCTTAGGGATTTTGAAGATTAAAACAAATGCACATTGAGCTCCATAGACTTTCAAGCTTCGATATTTCACTAACAGGGTAACATAGACCTATCGAGTAAAACCCATAAAACTCAGATCACTTAGATAACAACATCAAAAAAGGACTACAACATCTAACAATAGGGTATCCCACTTTTGAAACTCCTATCCAATTAGAAAATGAAGTTTAGGAACCTATTTTTGACACTGTCCCAGTCTTGTACCTAAATTCTCAGACCATGTCTCAGACCAGACAGCTCAGAATAAGCCAAGTTACTTTTCTCCTTGCTCTCTTACTATTTTTAGAAAGGTCAAATTGTAATTAAATTTCACAAATCAATAGCCATAATTTGGAATATTATTTACTAATTTTCCCTACTCAGAACTGTTTATTAAATAGGAATAAAACTCCATTATTCCCAAAAATAATAAAACTTATGGTGAACGTAACTTTGAATTTCACACAAAAACCCTAAAAACCCCAGGGTAAATTATTTCTAATTTTTTGTCAATATTTCCTAATTTTTTGTTTTATTTAAAAATTAGAAATCTACAAATTAATATAAAAATTATCATATATTTTGTTAAAATCTAGTTTGCACATACTAGGTCCTTTTTGCATACAAACACATTCCAAATACTAGGAAAAATATATTGCTAATTTTAGAAATATTTTCTAATTTTTCCTAATTTTTTAAAGCAAAATTCTACAAATTCATATAATTTTTTTTGAAATTATCATACTAATTTTAAAAATTTATTCAAAAAACTCTAGTTGCATCAACGAGCTCCCAGTTATTTTCCATTACTTTTCCAATGATTTTATAAATTTTTTTAGTTGCATATCAAACCCAAAAAATCAATTTTAAATTCAAAAATTCATAGTATTTTGCATAAATATTTTTAAAAAATCCTTAGTTGAATATACTAGCTCCTATCTTGCTTCTTACAGTATCACCTTACATCCATAATTAAATTGCAAAAATGTTGTTCATTTATTTACAAACTTTTCTTCCATTTCTTACAAATAATAAGGAAACCTTAATGGGCCATATCATATATGTGAATGATTAAGTCTATCATATGTTAGTACAAAGCTTAATTCTTTGCATTTCATACTTATTTTTGATTATATGGGATAATGTTAAACAAGTTATTCTTAAACATGTTAATACATCTTTTGCATCACCTTCCTTAAAGCCTCTACACTGTGCCGAGTCATGTTGCATGGCCCATTTTTCCCTTCCCCATGTCACTACCCATTTCCAAAGAGCCTAGTTGACACCCTTTGTCCCTCCACCACCTGAAACCATCGATTATCTTCACTCTCCTCCTGTACCTACTACTACTATATGGATAGTGGATAATGTAGTTAGAGCTATTACTTGATGTATCACGATGCCTCCTCTATGTACCTAAGAACCCCATCACCCTACTATTCCAACTCATCTTAGGCCCAACCCATCTACACAGGTAGATTTACATAAGGCATATGACAATGTTGATCAAATGAGAAACACTCCAGCTAAAATTTCCATGTTAGAACTGCTTCAAAAAGCTAATGTATTTAAGGACATTCTTTATCAGGAACTCACTTAGACTTCTATGCTTATTGATTCAAAACTTTCTTATTTTGCATCAGTGGTCAACACTTTAAAAACTATAGAAGATGTAATTTATTTTGATAATGAGGACGTGCCTTCTCAAATAGTTATTGATCAAAATTTTCCACTATTCATACAAATACAAGTCAAAACTAGCACAATCAAGAGAGTTCTTGTTGATAGTGGTTCTAGACTAAATATATGTAATATCACATTCTTACAAACCATGGGTGTAGATTTGGCATAAATACAAAAATAAAATAAGAACATTCAAGGGTTTGATGAAATAACATGATAGACATTGGGCACTATTACTTTAGATAGCATGGTGGGACTAAAAAACCTCCCTATATAATTCAAGGTCATGCCAAATCCTCTCCACTATAATCTGTTACTCAGATGACCCTGGATACATACTATGGGGGCCATTCCTTCCACTCTCCATCAATGTATTAAGTTTCTCTATGAAGGATATCTATACACATAACCAACAGATAACCAACCATTTAGATATTGTCAAACTACATAGTCATCTTTGACTATTTCACCAAATGAGACACCATATTTCATAGTACAACCACCACCTCATAGCATTTATCTTGATCAGATACATACATATGAGGTTGGAGAGACTATCACTTCTCACACTACTCCAATCACAGTTGCACCATTAGCACCAACTATTTTTCGAGTCATAACAACATCAACCATTCCAACTACTTCATCGGTCATAGTTTTGACACCTATTACACATCTACCATCACCGATGAAAGTACCAAAAGTTTAAATTGATTCCATAGTTACTCCACCAATTATAGATACCTTCACAACAACACCATATTTTTCTACTACAAATGATGAGACTCCTATATCACAATTACCCCTTATGGTAAATTCTTAGTTATCATATGTACATGAAGTTGATACAGATTCACAAACCTTTTCAGATGATGATAAGACACTCACACTCATAGATGACTATTTGTGTGGATTGAGATTTACACCAGTTAGCCCAGAAGAGTATCGAGATGAATCTAGAGCTCTCATACAACATCTTATAACACGTTTGGCATCTCACACTACACTCATAGGATATACTCCACACTCACAACCACAATCAGACCACTTGGCACATACAGTTCACATGGTTACCTCGATGGATTAGAGCTAGTTATTCAGATTCAAGCATGCAACACACAACATCAGCCATAGTTTATGTTATATATATTACTTGATCGTAAATTGATCACATTACCTATAGTATGACACAAATCTGTTAGCAGATTGTCACATCAAGATTGTCACCCATTTTGTACTTTTTATAGGATTACATGCCATGATACAAAATCATGTATATATTTACAATAAATATTGGTTAAACTATAGGATCGATGCATTATTCAAATTATAACACCACCAATAACACCAACTCTACCACTTCTACTAAAGTCATCTACTAGCAGGACTAAACATCTTAGAGCATAGTCAATATCTCCACCACCAGAGCAACCTTCAGTTCACCTTCGATAAGATGCCACCATAAACACAAAATATACAATGTATGATGATAATTATGATGATGATCTTGAGGTATCTGATGATGGTCATGACCCTTTCCTCCATTTCCATCCCCAATAAGCTCCATCCTTGGATCCCTTCCCCCCACTAGCCTAGTCTTTTATATTATCATGTACATATTGCTTTACCTGCATGCTTGCACATGGTTTATTTTAAACATTGATTGTATATAATCTCTCCTGCTTGATTGTACATAGTTTAAATATTTCTAAAAAAATACAAAAATAATACAAAATTCAAAAATACCAAAAACCATTTTGATTGTATGCATCATCCATACTTTACATTACTACTATCATGTTAGGCCTTACATTTATTATTTCATGCTATTATTTGTCAATTATCTATATTACCATGCTTCACTTGATCTTCTTTGAGTGTGTACAGTGACATCCAACTACTTGATTGCTTCACTCTACCCATTGAGGGTGCATTCCTACTTCTACATTCAAGACACACATCGATATACATACCCACTGGAGGCATATTCTACATGACAACACCATCTAGGTTATTTCAATCCTAAACTACACACTCCGAGTTATCATACTAATGTATATTAATTACCAGATTACACAAATTACTATATCAACATTTCACTAGTATCTAGTACTCATGTATCTCTTAGCATATACCTAGTCTTGTACTAAATGTGTCTTGCATACTTTCACTCTTGTTTTGATTAGTTAGATGTGATTATACCTTTCCAATTTTTACATGCTTTCCTTTATTTTTATACGTAGTAAGATGAGATTGCATTTCTAGTTCCAATTTTGTTTTTTATGTGTGGCTTAAGACATCTGCCAATGTCCTTTTCTTCTATTCATGTGTGTGTACCTTTGAAAATTTGCCAATGTCCCTTCCTTATATTCTTCTATGTGCCTATAGCCCTCGTGCCAATCTTTATTTGTTTCAAATTGCATGTGTATGTGGCATTTGAACACTTCTATACTTACTTTATAGTTTGAGTGACATGTGCCCATGTCCCTTGTTTTCATGGCCCTTTGGCCAACCTTGTATGCTTCTTGCTTCTTGATTTGTATGCTTGTTGGTTGATTAATTTTTCAATTATTTCAATGCCATGATCCATATCATGCATTTTACTTGATTTTTTGGATGCCATGATGGACATCATGCTCCATCCCTCCTTGACAACTAACAACTAACATATAATATTTCCAATTATAGTTTAGTACATTACACATGCTTTTACATTGTTATACCTATCTAGGCATACCCTTGTTGATCTAACAATCTCTCAATACAAACATTGCTATATATAGAGATATCTTGTCAAATATCATTGCTATATCATATATCTATGCAACTTAACACACTTGAAGGACTCTTTTTCTTCTAAAGGTAGTCATTACAGGTTCATCATTCCTACCCTCAGAAGAGGGGGTAAAAAATAGGGTTTTGTCATAGAGATCAAAGCTCTTAACAGTCAAAATAATAGCATTTAGATCACCCAATTTAGAATCTAGAGGTCAAACCATTCAAAATAAAATATAAAAAAAGTGACGATTCCATATCAACAACTAGATTCAACACATGATAAAAACACTAGAAATGGATAGTAGTTTCAAACATAGGGGTGTCCTCATTTTAGTGCTCTTTTCTAGGTAGAAAAATTCCCAGGTTTTATAGAAATAAATAAAAAGTTTATCTCAGCTACAATTTTTGCACATCCAGATCAGTCACAATCAGACATTTGAATATTGTTTTCTTAGGAATTATAGATATAGGGGGTATCAACCTGTTATGATGATTCTCACTTCTAGTTTCATATTAGGTAGTTGAAATAACTTCTATAGTAGAATCCATATTCTAGACACGATATATTGGTCTTTTTTATTTTTGAGTTTAGTTTATTACCTAGGCATTCTCAACAATTACGTGCTTTACTCCATCTGTAGTTGGTTGGCACCATTTCTCAAGTTGAAATTTCATACAAGTTTAACTTCCCTAGTACATGAGTTCCTAAGTTGGTTTTCACATAAGCATATTATGTCAGGTACCTAGAACAACAAACATGCTCTGATACCAGTTGTCGGGGAATCCAAGAACAAACACACTTGTTCTGATCCCACTTGTTAGGATCTTACTCCTCAGAAAGAGCACAATATGCTTACCAAACTTAAGCAATTAAATATGTGGAAATAACCAGAAGTACAAGTAACTAGAATTCACCAATAGCACAGAATATGAGAGACAATATACAATCTTATATTAATACTTGTATAGAAAAGAATAAAATAAAGAGCCGCCACACTCTTCCACCTTACAGAGGCTTCCCACACCTCAAGTGTATAGTAATTATTCTTCAAAACACTCTCCTACCAAAAAACGGTCCCAACAACCAACTCACACACAGAATTGGTGTTCACCTCTCCAACCAGTCAGTAATAACCTTGCTAGTACACCAAGCACTCTATAGTACTTCATGTTGATCTCCCATGAACCTGCAACCTGTAATTCAACATACCATTCTTACAATGGAAGGATCTTCCTTGCCTTCCTTTCAAGCTCATTAATGGAACTAGGAGAAACACACACTTTGTTCTCTTCACTAGCACACTTTACAATACATGCCAATGGGTCTATAAATAGATCCCAGACTTGAACAATAACTTAGACTCTTAGTTTACTATAATTATCCATGCAGCTCAAGGCTCAAAATAGCCTTTACATGCAAACACTCCATTCACTAAACTAACTGTTCGTGCAACGAACAATTCTGGAACACACAGGCGACCGACGTCGGTCCCTGCTTGCCTGGTGCTACCGATGTCAGCCGACTTCCTGCCGATGCTAGTTGCCTTCTACACTGATCATGACCAATGTCGGTCATGCTACCGATGCTGGTGCCTCTGGGTCTTCAACAACCTCCTTTTCTTTGTCTGCAACAAGTTGAAGATTTTAGCTCCATAACCTAACAATCTCCCACTTGGAGATAAATAGCTGCAACTATACCTATACCTGTACACCGTCTAGTTTGTTCCCTTGGCTCTGTATCCCTCTTCAATATCACTCTTGAAGACCAACCACCACAAAATCTTGTAGTGCAACTCCTGTCACCCAAATCACCTGCCACATCCACATCTACAACCCATGTAGAAAATAACTAGAACCTGCATAGCATGTGCACCTGCTACTGGTCCCTTTAAGAATCCACTAAACTGCCCTCCAATGCTTCTTTCCCAAATTGGCTCCAAACTTGTGACAACTCCCACTGCTTGGGAAAACTCAGGTTTAGTACATACCATGCACTTAACCTCATTATGTGAATCAAGACACTGTTCTGTGAACTATCCAACCATCGGCGTGCTAACCGGTCTCACACAATCAGCCTAAAACAAAGTCAACATATGACCTTCCACGTCCCTAGAACACATTCATGCCAAAGAACCTTGTTACTTCCAGATTCTCCATGACATCCCTCTAAACTAGCTTTACCTTTAGTTCAGCAATACTTGTATATGTAACCCTGCAACAAGCACATTATACAGTAATAGGATAATGTAGCTAATATTATCCAACCTGTTAAAGAGAAAACACAATGATCAAACCTCCATTGCCCTTCAGCTTATACAAGACCATATACCCTAATCTTCCGTCTCACATATCCATTTCCACTCTTCTTCATCCTAAACATCCATTCATCTCTCAGTGCTTACTTCCAGTTGGCAACTCCACCAAAAACTCCTGTTTGGTTCTCCTCCAAGGAATCACATCCTCCATCCATGCCAAGCTCCCACTGTTTCCTGGATCTACCTGTTCTGCTTCTTTAATAACTCCCTAGTTCTTTACCATAAGTGAGAAAAAAGTAGTGTAAAGAAGGGAAATGACGAATTTGAGGCTTACATACCCTTTAAGTCCTCCATATGGGTGCTTGAGACTCCTTGACAGCTTGCTGTCCACCCAAAATTTGTCTCAGTGATCGATGCTGGTCACATTCTAGTCTGCACCCAATTGATGTCAGTTCCCTGCGACTACCTCATCACTGACGTCAGTTTCCCCCTTGCCAACGCCAATGTTTATCTACCCTAAGTCACCGATGTCGGTCTGCACATAGCTGATGTCGGTCCATGTCTGGATGCCGACGCCAGTTTTCCTACCGATGTCGGTCTCTATGTTTTGCTTGTGAGAACTGACTTCTACCTGCGAGCTCCTTTTGGATCAAACCCTTGTCCAAATCAACCTTGCTCTACTCAGAATTCTTTTGCCCCTTGTGCTAAACTCTGTCCGTCACTTCTCCTTGAAAACCAAAGCTTTGATGTTCTTGTCACTAACATTGGATTCCTCAAGAAACGTCAGCTTCTTCTTCTGCATACATAAATCTCGATCCATGCTCTTCAAATATCAAAAGCATACCCTTTGACTCAAGAACATGCATCTCCTTCTTATTCATGTGACCAAGCCTATTAAGCCACATCTTCGAATCTATAGCTGAAGTAGATAACCCAAAAAGAGAATCAATAATACAAGTAGATAGATAAAGCGTACCTACTTTCTTACCTCTTGCTACAACAAGTGCACCCTTGGTAACCTTCCAAGAGTCTGCTGTGAGAGTTACTGTGCAACCCTCATCACCCAAACTTCTTACAGAAATCAAATTCCACTCTAGAACTGGGACATACATGACCTCCCTTAACACCCATGTGTTACCTGTCTGCAATTTCAGCTTCACTTTCCCTTTGCCAACCATCTGACAAGGCTTACCATCCCCTACACAAATTTCTCCAAAGTCTCCTTGGACATACTCATGAAAAAATTCTCTAAATGGGGATGCATGAAAAGAGGCACCAGAATCTAAAACCCTAGATTCTACTTTATCTAAAGAACATACCAGAGCATCTTATGCATTGAACTCTGCAACACCTGCTTCTTCTTCATGTCCTTCATACTGATCTGCTACCAACCAACAATCTTTCTTTTCCTGCTCTTTCTTTCCATATCTCCAGCAGGTTATTCTGCCATACCTAAATTTGGACCTCCTGCTATTAAACTTCTTCATTCATAGTCTACTGTCTTCTGCCATTGCTCTACTCCCACTCAAACAAAAACCCCTGTGAGTAACCTATAATCAACACACACTAACTAGATCTGAAACAACCTATTAGTATCCCAACCAAAAGCTCTGATACCAGTTGTTAGGTACCTAGAACAACAAACATGCTCTGATACCAGTTGTCAGGGAATCCAAGAATAAACACACTTGTTCTGATCCCACTTGTTAGGATCTTGATCCTCAGAAAGAGCACAATATGATTACCAAACTTAAGCAATTAAATATGCGAAAATAACCAGAAAGCACAAGTAACTAGAATTCACCAATAACACAGAATATGAGAGACAATATACAATCTTATATTAATACTTGTACAAAAAAGAATACAATAAAGAGCCGCCACACTCTTCCACCTTACAGAGGCTTCCCACACCTCAAGTGTATAGTAATTCTTCTTCAAAACACTCTCCTACCAAAAAATGGTCCCAACACACCAACTCACAAATAGAATTGGTGTTCACCTCTCCAACCAGTCAGTAATAAACTTGCTAGTACACCAAGCACTCTATAGTACTTTAAGTTGATCTCCCATGAACCTACAACCTGCAATTTAATAGACCATTATTACAATGGAAGGATCTTCCTTGCCTTCCTTTCAAGCTCATTAATGGAACTAGGAGAAACACACACTTTGTTCTCTTCACTAGCACACTTTACAATATATGCCAATGGGTCTATAAATAGATACCAAACTTGAACAATAACTTAGACTCTTAGTTTACTATAATTATCCACGCAACTCAAGGCTCAAAATAGCCTTTACATGCAAACACTCCATTCACTAAACTAACTGTTCATGCAATGAATAGTTCTGGAACACACAGGCGACTGATGTCGGTCCCTGCTTACCTGGTGCTGTCGACGTCGGCCGACTTTCTGCCGATGCTGGTTGCCTTCTGCACTGATCATGACTGACGTCGGTTATGCTACCGACGCCGGTGCCTCTGGGTCTTCAGCAACCTCCTTTTCTTTGTCTACAACAAGTTGAAGCTTTTAGCTCCACAACCTAACATATTACATCAATTTTGAAGTGGCTTTCATATAAGCCTAACCTCCATCTTTTAAAATGGCCAAGAGTGGCCTAGTTTCTAGCATACATTTGACTATCCACACTACATTATTAGACTTTTAGAGCATTCATAGGCTACATGAGCCATCTCATATGACATCTATTCTATACTGGTATCAATGCATAGCTTCACTTCATGGGGCAACGATGGAGCCAAGGTCTAGCTAGCCTTTGTATTCTTGAGCCATCTATTTAGAGGGACTGGACACATAGTTCAAACATTGATTGACACATGCATGATTCATTTGCTGCACTTAGTTGGTGATGATGGAGCCAAAGGGCTTGATTTTGTATTCTTGAGCCACTTTTTAGGTAATTGATCACCCAACTCCATTTGTGATATATCTTTTGGTACAACATCATCCAACACAATCCAACATTACTCAGCCTACTTAGGATCATAATAGGTTTTGTATTGGTTCACATACCTAGTGAGGTGTATTCATTCCTTTCTCTTCCTTTTATTTTTACTCAAATTTTGTATGTTTCTATTTTAAATCACATATAATAAGTATTGATCTACTCTTTGTTTCATTTTGTAAATTCAAACTTTCCCAAATTATTCTCTATGCACTGTCTAACATTACTCAACATCACACAAGATTCATGGGCTTCACCTTTGAAAGTAAGTTCAAGTACACTTTTAATTTATTTTCCTTTATCCTAGTATTTCACTTTATTGCATCACTAGAATAAAGGGGGGGAAAATGTAGTCATGTAAAATTCAAAATTTTGTTAATTTAGTGTGGATAATGACACCCAATCAATAGGTCCTCGTACTTACTTACACAACCTTTATAGGATTTTCTTTCACTGATTCCCAATCATCCACAACCTTCTAGACTCAACCCTTATAGACTTAGGAAACTCTTTTAGGCCCATATCCATCCCCCTAGGTCTCATTCCCTCTAAAAAATAGTGCCCAACTTGGACATAAGCACTGAAACCCATGGTGTCTTATTTTTTGTGATGTTGTCCAAGTGCAAAATAGGTTCTAATGATAATTTTCTCCTGTATCTTTATCCTAATTCATGTTAGCCTAATTCAAATTAATTTAACCTACGATCATTAAATCCCTTATAAAATTCCATTCAAAGTCCATTTAGAAGGGTTGACTCTCATTTATAAGAGAGAATCAAGAATACAAGCAAGTACACTCAAGGACTTTTCCCTATTCTTTGCATACAACCTTCCAATATTATTCCAAGCCTGTTTAAACCCTTACACCAGTCCCTAGCCATCTAAAGTACATCAAGTTTTGCATCTAGTTGCATTTTCATACAAAATTGCACCAAGCACTTCAATGGGAGAACTACATTAGCTTGATCCCTTCTTAGAGTATTGGTAGGTAGGCATCATTCCTACACACAGGGTCTGAAGTGCATCCAATGTATCCTTTACACACTAACCCCTTTTCTCTCTTTCCCAAATTTCCTTTCAAGTTCAAGCATAAAGAGCTCCTAGGGGCTTGAATATTAAAACAAATGCACAACAAGCTCTCTAGACTTTCAGGATTTGATATTTCAATTATAGGGTAACACAGACCTACCGAGAAGAACCTAAAAAACTTAGATCACTTGGACAATAGAACCAAAAAAGGACTACAATAATGAATAGAGGGTGTCCCAATTTTAATGCTTTTATCTAATTAAAAAATGAAGTTTAGGAACCTATTTCTGACATTGTCCTAGTCTTGTACTTGAATTCTCAAACCCTGTCTTAGACTGGATAGCTCAGAATAAGCTAAGATACATTTTTCCTTGATCTCTTACTATTTTTAGAATGTTCAAATTGAAAATAAAATTCACAAATTAGTAGTCATAATTAGGAATATTATTTACTAATTTTACCTACTTAGACCTATTTATTAAATAGGAATAAAACTCCATTATTCCCAAAAATAATAAAACACCAGACTATGCATGTGTTGTTGTTTAACATATTAATGAAGAATGCTTTGGGATATTGGTTAATGAACTAAATGGTTAAGTCTTAGAATGTTATTTGATTGCATACATTATTCTATTGAACATGTGGTTGATTTCTTACAAGTGTTCTAACTAGAATCATTCATGGTAGACCTCTAACTGGACATAAACTCATGCCTATGATAAGAAATGTGTCAAGTGCTCTAAGGACCCTGTGCCCTAAATGAAACCTACACCTAAGTGCAAGACCATGCCTAAGTCCCTTGACCTAACACCTAGTTGGACCTTAAGCACATGAATGCCATTAAACCCATGAAACCAAAGGCTTACACCCATGAATGCCCAACCATCATTGCACTAACCACATCCCTTGAAGAATAGAGTTGTGTCATGGCACAACTCACCCAACATAGAGGTCGGTCCCTTCTCTACTATGCTTCAAGTGAGAACGTAAGGCTTTCACCATATGTATATTGATGCTAGCACATCTGAGCATTAAATGTTGAGCACCATTGGAATCATTAGGGCTTATACCCCTTAGAACATGCCTAAATTTGACTTGGAGAGCTAGGTAGGTGCATGACTAGGCCTATGACTAGAAAGACATACTTTTCTACAATAACTTTCATGACTTGAATAAGGCCTCTCTCAAAGACCACTACCCATTGCCATCAATGGAGCAGATTTTGTAGCTAGTTTTAGGTTTAGAAGGTTCTCTTTATTGAATGGCTACAATGTATATAACTAAATTTTAGTCAAAGAAGAAGACCAATATAAAACATGCTTCACTACAAAGTTGGGGAAATTTTCATACATAAAGATGACTTTTGGTTTATCTAATGATGGAGCCACTTTTTAGAAGGCTATGAACATGACATTTTAGGGTCTCGTCAACAAGTTTATTTTTGTTTATTTAGATGACATAAAAATATTATCTAACAACAAAAATAAGTGTATGATTCATCTCAAACAAGTCTTTGAAAGGCGCAGGGAATTTGGAGTGTCTTTGAACCCAAAAAATTATGTTTTCTTTGTTCATGAAGGTAGGATTCTTAGACATGTCATTTCAAAAAATGGTACAAGCATAGACCCTGATAGGATTGAATCAATTCTTGAACTTTCATTGCCTAAGGATAAGAAATCCTTGTAAATATTTCTAAGTAATACAAACTTCATAAGGAGATACATTTTAATTTTTTCTTCTTTAACAAGGCCACTCACAACCATGCTAAAGAAGGTTCAGAGTTTCAGTTAGTCTAAAGGAGTGAAAAACTTTAAAGAAATCAAGAAAGCTATAGCCAGTGCTCCTACGCTCCTGAAACCTCAATTTATAAAATATTTCTTCTTATACAACTATGCTAACATTAACACAATTTCAGGTATTTTAATGTATTAAAATAAAGAGACTTTATATCAGCCAATATCCTTCTTCAATTGAGGCTTAGAATAATATGAAACAAGGTATTCTTTTATTGATAAACATGTTATTTCATTTATAAAGTCTCTTAAAAATTTTAGGTACTTGTCCAATAATAAGATACATTTGATGGTTATACATCCAAGTGTTAAGTATTTTATTTTGAACAAAGATATAAATGATAAGAGAGCTAGTTGGGTAACCAAGGTCATGGAATATGATATTGAGATCAAAGTCACAAAGCTGGTGAGAGGCAAAGGACTTTGTGAATATTTAGCCCAAGACTTGCAGGAATATAATGAAATGGTTATGAGAATAAATGATGAATAAATTGTAAGTGATCAAGTCTTATCTTCTAGCTGGTTCTAAGATATGGTAAGGTATCTACAAGATTGTATTTATCCTCCTCATCTCACTCCTTCAAAGAGGAGATATTTTAGATTGAAGTCAATTCCTTTTCTCATTATTGGTCATGTATTATTTAGAAAGGATATCAATGGTATACTACTAAGATGCATAGAACCAGGTCAGACGTAGAGGTTACTTGAGCAGTTCCATGATAAACATGGTGGAGGGCATTGTTTATCTGGGATTACAACTCATAATATCATAAGATGTGCATATTATTGGCCAAGTTTATTTGGTGATTGCCATACATGGATCAGGAAATGTAGATAGTGTGCCACTTTTGTTGGAAAGGTGAAGCTCACAGCCTTACCTCTCCAACCAACTTTAGTTAATCAACCCTTTGTTAAGTGGGGATTATAATTTATTGGTGTTATCAACCCCCCTTCAAGATTTGGACACAAGTAGATCCTAATTACCATAGATTATTTTACCAGATGGACAGAGGCAATAACATTAATGAAAGCCAATGAAAATAGTCTTTTAGATTTTTATGAAGGTTTGCTTACCATATTTTGGGTCCATTCAACTATAATTTATGATAATGTTATGGCTTTTTTAGGATCTAAGATTATCTAGCGGGCAATTCAACATAGTGTTTTCCTCAGTACCTCATCAAACTATTATCCATAAGGCAATGGCCTTGTTAAGTCTACCAACAAGAATTTGTTAAAGATCATCAGGAAGACTGTCAAAGACAACTAAAGATCATGGCATCTCAAATTAATTTTAGCTTTGTGGGTTGACAAAATTACCTATAAGAGATCAATTACCAATTCTCCATACAAGCTAGTATATGGTAAAGAAGCAAGAATGTTTGTTTCTCTTGAATTCCATGCTTTAGAATTAATGCATTAGCTTGAACTTTTGGAAAATGAGCCAATGAAATTAAGATATTATGAGATCATGGATCTAGAGGAGACAAGGCATCAATCGATGTTGGCTAAGGAATCCCACCAAGTAATGATGAAGAGATCCTTTGATAAAGGAGCAAGTTCAAGAGCTTTCCAAGAAGGAGATTTGGTCCTCAAGTGGGATGAGGACAGAGTCAAGATAGGAAAGAATAAAAAATTTGATTCTCTCTGGAGTGGTCCATATATAATCTCCAGCTGCAAGTCCCACAATGCTTTCTAGTTCACAAGAATGAATGGTTAATAACTTCCTATCCCAGTTAATGGGATACATATCAAGTATTATTATTAAGGACAACTAAGTCCACTGTATATAGTTGGTTATTCCTATTTTTATCTAAGTGTTTTTATAACACATTTTATTTTACTTTATGCTTTTTTCCCAAATAAGTGTTTCTATTTACATGGTAGATAAGGATTTTAGTTATCTTTTCTTTTTATGTTAGTTTCCCTACTTTAGTTTGTTTTCTTTCCCTATTTGTTGGAATTCTTTTGTCTTTGTAAATCAAAAGACTTTCTTAAAGTCATGTGAATGGTCCATATATTATCTATTATAAGTTAGAGTCATATATATGGTCTAAGTTCTCAAGCATACTAGGCATGCTGCCCATCCAATTCACCAAAGATGTTGACCAAATTTGGTCTACATACCAAAAATATGACTACTCCAAGAGTTCAGTAGTAGTAGGATCTTCTTTTTTACATTTTCAAATAGTAGGTAACTGAATAGTTTTTTATGGTGTTCGAGCCTTCAAAGATCAAGCAACATTTCAAGTTTAGTTCAAGATAAATCTAAGTACTAAACCCTTTCTGGACTAAGTCTTTACTTGAAATATTTTGGACCTTTTATTTGATAAAGTTTTCATTCTTTCAGGCAAATTCTTTCAAGCTTTCATTTTGATAAGTTGATTTCTTTCAAGATCCTTTTTTTGGCTAACTGTTGAATTCTTTCAAACAAATTATCTGAGACAAAGTTTCAAAGGCATGAATCCTTTTGGACAAAATGTCTGAAGTAAAAGAAAAAACCTATTTCTTTTGGGAAAATTGTCTGAATAATTTTCCTAAAGGATAATTCTTCAAGAGAATGGTCCTATATAAAAATTGAAAAGGGTAAGTATCCAAGTAAGGTGCCCTATAGAAATTTTCTAAAGGGTCTTTTCTTGAGAAAGAGAACTATACAAAATTCTTGAAGGATTTTTCTACAACAAGGTGCCTTATACAGTTTTCTCAAAGTGTCTTTTCTTAGGAAAGTGAACCATACCAAAGTTATGAAGCACCATTATTCAATAAAGTGGTCTATTTTCAAAAGTCTTGTAAGGATAATTCTTCAATAAAATGGTCCTATACAAAGTTTCCAAAGGGTATTTTCTTTAGGCAAATGGTCCATTTTCAAAAGGACCAAAGGATTTTTTATAGAAAAGTGGCTAAATGACTTTCTCAAAGGGTTATTTCATGGGAAAATGGTCCAGTTCAAGGTTTCTAAAGGGTTATTTAAAATAAGGTTCCTGAAACAAAAGTTTAGGACAACCCTACAAGTGTCAAATTTAAATGCAAAAAATGACCATTGTTTTTCAAATATGTAGTGACATTCGTGCAGATAGTTAATACATTCATGCAAATGTCAAAGTTTAGGTTATAAGAAATAGTTATTTATATTCAAATGGGTTCAAGATCAATGGTCTATGCTCAATCCAAGCAAAGATATGATGACACACATCAAGTCAAGAAGTCAATCAGACATTCACGTAGTTGTTAAATTCAGACCATGGTAAGTAACCATTTAATTTCAAAAGGTCCTTGAAAGTTTTAAGGTTGGTTAATATCTAATAGTCTATGGGAGCCCTCATACTGAAACATGAGATCTAATGATAAGTTATGGAGTTTAAAGGAGTCAAAAGGTCCCCAAGATAAAGCCTTTAAAGATATACAAGTTCGACATGATCCAATGGTGCAAGATCATCAATCTGAGATCCAATGGTGTGTGTTCACTAATAAAAGGATGGGTTGAAGATAAATCAATGATCAACATGACCTCGTACATCTTGATCTGCTGAAGTGCAAGAATTGATAGGAAAGTGGGACCAAGGAGATCTAAAAGCTTATGTTTAATTAGGCATTCAAATCTAATGATGAGTGGAGGTCAAAGGGTCAGAGGATCTAAAGAGTAAACGCATCATGACAAGAAGTATAAGGACATTCAGTTTGTAGGATATCGATGATTCCTAAGCATTTATGTACAAAAAAATCCATGAAGTGAGGCAAAGTCAATAATTCAAAATGATCTAGAAAACCAATAAACATAGAGATAGTTAGACACCATTGTAGACGATCTAATTTGGAAATCGACAACAAATAAACAAAAGTGAGCTCAGAACATTTTTGATAAAAGTTGAAGAAGTTTAAATGGACCCAGGCAAAGCAAATATCAAGAATCCAAGCTCTAAAGTGAGCCAGGGTTGAACCAGGGCCACATTTTAGAGATTGAGCATCATCAACAAAGCTCCTTATAGGTAAAATAAATATTTTAGGTCTAATACAAAGGGTAAAGATAGACTAGTGATTGTGAAGCAAATTTGATAATATGATTGTGTGAAAACCAATGGTCTAAGATTGGTTTTCACTTATAGTGGATCTGTATGCAGACCATAAAAATGTGTCTCACCTATCATCATGGTGACATTTTTGATAAGCAAGTTTAAATGGCCACCTAATGTAGATGTGACACAATTCAAGCATTTCTAAGATATAATCCTTATTAGGACATCAATTAAATGATATCATGGAGTTCCAAGAAGAGACCTGACAGTTAGATAAGGATAATGAGCATTCAATTCTTTTATAGAATTTGTTCCTTCTTGATAAGATCATAAGTCAACATCCTTGAGAGTGTTAATTTTTTCAAAAGTGGTTGGGCCTTTTTCAATGCATAGATATTTCTCTCTTTCCTATTTATATACATAAATTATTATAAGCCTTATAATGGATCCTTCTATCCCTCTTTTTTGGTATGACCAAGCTCTACCAAAATTTATACTGTGACACTTTTTGATCCAAAAAAGATGAAATTCCATCTTTTCTAATCTGGATTGAAGTGTGTTCTATGAATTCATGAATTATTTTAAAGTGAATATATTTTCATTGCTTATGTATGAGTTTTCTCACCTTTAAGAAGTGCTTGATAGTTCTCACAAGTCATTATAAGTGCAATCTACAATTTATTGTCTAGTTTGAAAGTGGATTTCTACCCTCTCTTCCTAATTTGGTAATTGATTAATGACTTGTTCTAAAATATTTATGTGAGATTGATGTTATTTGGTCTTAAAAAGTGTCTCATAGTGTGTGTTTTTTGATTTGGAGTGATCAAATCATTGGTGCATCACCACTTTTTTACATGCTTTTATAAGTTTTATCAAATCTCTCTCCCTTTCCCAAACAAGTGCTAGTTTAGGTTTAGTGTAGGTGATAGATCCATAAGGAAGTCAGACTTATTCAAAGGTTTGATCCATCATTAGGATAAACACACCTATGGGTTTTTAAGTTCCTAAAGACTATTGCAAGTCATCCATACTTAGTGGTTGCTAGGTTCCAAAATATAATGACTTTTTGTTGGAATAATGCATATTTAAGCTTACCTAGGGTTAATAGGGTAAGTTATTTATTACCGAAGGTTAATTTTATTTACCTCGGTTAATTTATTTTATTGTTGAGAATATCTCAACAATATATTTATTCGTAGTATGAGAAAACAAATAGTTTGTTTTCTCTATTTTCAAATCACTACAAATAGTTTGTTGTCGTGAAACAAACTATTTGTATTATATATACTTTACAATTTATGAAAAAAATATGAGAGATTAATGAGAGGATATAGAGAATTTTGTGGATTATCACCTATTTTTTAGGTGTGACAAATTTATTTTATTCTCTAGTATTATTTGCAGGTTATTTGTTGTGGGTTCTTTCTCCTCGATTGATCCTGTGGATCCTGTGTATCTCCTGCTCATTCTTTCATGGTATCAGAGCTTGGAGTTCTAGTTGAAGATCCTCTTGCCTAAAATTTTTCATCTGTTAACACATTCAAAAACATTATTTTATTGATGTGTTACATATATTTTTTATTCTCTCAAATTCTGGTTCTTGTTTACAAGTTTTTTTTGGAAAATTCCGTACTTTATGCTCATTAAATGACCGTATAGATTTCCAAAATCAGTTTTTTTTTTTCATAAGGGCATAGAAAATAAAGTTAGGAATCCATTCCAATTTGAATTTTTGCATTTAATGCTGGCCATACAGCTCTTTCCTTCAAAATCTTGCTAACTGGTTCCTGTTGGCAGATTGCAGTACCTGTTCATTTTTTTGATGTGGCAGATCGTACGGATGATTTTTTGGAAATATGAAACCTGTTAATGAAAGATGACTGTTATATATTTCTTTAAATATAAATTTGGATGAATTTGGACTAGGCCGTATAGTGTTTTGGAAGCTTACAACAGGAATTTAAAAACTATTTTTTGGTCTGCAGCATAGCCGTACGGATTTTTCATTTTTGAACGCCTTATGATGCATAAAATCCAAATCTAAAAATTTCATGTGATATCAGATTTCCAAGGCTTTCATTTCATGCTGAGAAGGATGGATTTTGACCAGGCCATACAGTCCTTTTGGCAGATCCAGTGAAGCCATTCTGCAGTTGCTAAGAGGTGTTTTTCCTTGGCTATGTTTACAAAATTTCTCAAAAATTTCCCTGATCACCATGCCTTACTGGAAAAAGAGTTTATTTATGATAAAGACAAAGATTATTCAGCTGTTATCTCACATGTGTGAGTCATTTTGGCTTTTTTTTAATTAATTTTTTTAATTTTTAGTGGTTTAAATGCAAGTCTCTAGCTTTGAAAGTACAAATTTGACTTTGCCAAAGCGGCTAGAGATATTTTGTTAAAAATTTGTAGGGAGGAAGTCTCGGGGTCAAATCCCCCTACATTTTTTTTGCATAAATCCATTTTTTAATTTTGTATAAGCCAAGGCTTTTTTTTTTTTTTTTTTTTTTTGTGTCGGGAGACGTTGAATTGTAACGGGAGGGGTGTTTTTTGAAGAAGAACGAATGTCTAGGTTGTTCTTGTCAACATCATCGTCTTCCTCGGGAATGGAATCCTGATTGTTTGAACCCCTAAATTCTACAAATTACCATGTTTGGAAGCCAAGAATGCAACGACTCCTTCAATCAAAGGGCTTATGGAGAATTTTTTTTGAAACAATACCTACAGCATTCACCACTGAAAAAGACAAATATGCATATGGTTGTAAGCAGGATGAGGCTCTTGGATTGATTTGCCTCAATGTCTTAGATAATCTTCAATTTCACATTGCAGATGCTACTACACCAAAAGAGGTATGGGAAAAATTTAAAAACCTATTTGGCAAAGTTAATGAGTTAAAATTTTTACAATTAGATGCAGAATTGAGTACTTTCTCTCCATCAGATTTCCCTTCAATAGATGAATTCTTGGAAAAATTCAAATTTATAAGGTCACAATTGAAAGCTGGTGACAAGGATAAAAGTGATCAAGAGTGCATTTTCATGATTTTTTCAAAGTTTAAAGGACCATATAGTGTTTTTTCCTCTACTTTTTATACTATGATGGATACATTAGGTGATGAATTCAAATGGCCTTCCTTTGAAGTTTTTTGTGAAAGATTGACTAGGGAGCAAACAAAATTAATGGCCTTAGATGCTCTACCTGGTCCTAGTCATGCTCTAGTTTCTAATTCAACTGAAGTAAAGCCTTCACCTAAGTCTAAACAAAAGCAAGCACCTTCAAATAACTCTCCAGAGTCTACCACCTAAACACCTCATCATTCTAAATCTACTAAGACCAAAAAGTCCTTTAAGAAAAATAAGAAAACATTTGGTCCATGTAATTTTTGTGGTGGTCCTAATCATGATGAAAGTAGATGTTTTAAGAATATGGAAGCATTAGAGGCAACGGTCAGACAACACAAAATTTCCATTCTGTCTCCATCTCCTTCTACTTCTCCTACAAGAAAAGGGAAAGCACTTTCAGCAAGGGCTATATCTTCATGTCATGATTAGTGGATTTTTGACTCAGGTGCTTCTCACCATCTCACACATTCTAAGGATCTATTGTCTTCTCTTACAAATTGCAGTACATCACATATTGTTATGGGTAATTCCTCACAAATTGAAGTTTTGGGATCTGGTACTGTTGATAAACAAGATGGATGTTTTAATAATGTATTACTTGTACCCCAGATCTCTTCTAATCTTCTCTCTGTATATCAAATATGTAATTTTGGTACTAGTAAAACTATGGAGTTTACTTCACATGATGTTGTAATAAGAGAATGTAATGATCCTAGTGAGATAGTTGCTACAGGTATAGTAGACCATACTGCAAGACTCTATACTTTTGATAAGTTTAAGTCTTTTATGTCTTTTGGTTCTTCACTTATAGCACATGGTAATAATCTCAGCAAATTGTGGCATGAGAGATTAGGATATTTGAGTTATGGATATATGCAAAAAATGAGTACAAAACATCTTGTAAAAGGCCTTCCTAAGGTCTCATGTATTGATGGGGTGTGTCCTGGTCGTCTAGTTGGTAAACAACACCAGGTTCCATTTCTAGTTGGTAGGGCCACATGTGTAAATGCACCCTTAGGGTTGGTTCATAGTGATTTGATGACTTTTATAACTCGTTCTTATTTAGGGGCTAAATATGCACTCACATTCATTAATGATTTCACTCGTAAAACTTGGGTATATTTTCTCAAGTTGAAAAGTGAAGTTTTTGAGAATTTTAAGGCCTTCAAATCCTTTGTTGAAAAACAATCATCTCTTCCTGTTAAAAATATATGCACTGACAATGGGGGGGAATATGATAGTAATGCTTTCTATGATTTTTGTATTGAGCATGGGATACATCACCAGTTCACTGTACCACACACTCCTCAACAAAATGGTGTAGCAGAGAGGAAGAATTGAACATTGAAAGAGATGGCTAATTGTATGATTCACTCTAAAAATTTGGGTCCATAATATTGGGCTGAAGCTGTAAATTGTGCAAACTACATTCAAAACTATATGCCTCACAAAGTTGTGCAAAATATGACACCAAAAAAAGCTTGGTTCGGGATCAAGCCTGATATTTCAAATTTTTGTATCTTTGGGAGTCAAGCATGGGCGTTTGTTCCTGATGACAAACGTAAAGCATTGGAGAAGAAAAGCCAACCACTCATTTTTGTTGGCTATTGTGAAGATGTAAAATCCTACCGTCTTTTTGATCGTATCACACATGATGTGTTGTTTCAATGGGATGTTCAGGTTGATGAGTTACCCACTCCACAGGAGTGTACATCTAGTTCTTCTTCTCCCCCTCCTTCTTCTACCGAGGATAGTGAGGATTTTCTTTCTATTATTGATGATGATGATGTTGCACTTGTTCAACCACCACAACCATCTTCTTCACCACCTTTGCCCAAGTGGGCAAAGAGCACTCTACAGGCAGCTGGTTCTTTTGTTGGTGATCCATCTGATTCTCATCGCACTTGCTCATAGATATCTGGTGTTGCTCTTTTGGAACAAGCTTGTACAGATGATCCAGTGTTGTTTTTTGAGGCTATTGGTATACCTGAGTGGGATGTTGCTATGTATGATGAGTATTCTTGATTGATGAAGAATGATACTTGGGATCTTATCCCTCTTCCTAAGGGAAGAAAACTTGTAAAATGTAAATGGGTCTATAGGACCAAATATGCTACAGATGGATCAATAGATAAGTACAAAGCTAGATTAGTAGCTAAGGGTTTTTCACATGTTGAAGGGGTTGATTACTCTAAGACCTTTGCCCCTATAGCTAAGATGGATTCTATTCAGCTTGTACTTTCTCTTGCTGCTTCACATTCTTGGTCAGTTTTTCAGATGGATGTGAAGAGTGTTTTCTTGCATGGTGATCTCCATGAGGAGATCTATATGAAGCAGCCTCTAAGATTTTTGCAGGACTCATCATTGGTTTGTAGACTCCATTGCTCTCTTTGTGGCCTCAAACAAGCTCCTAGAGCTTGGTACAAGAAGATGGATAATTTTCTTTTGAGTTCTGGTTTTATTCATTGTGAGTCAGATCACAATGTATACATCCTGAAGCAAGGTGAGGAGCTTGTCATTTTGGTTTTGTATGTTGATGATCTCATCCTCACTGGTAGTTTAGATTTCTTGATACATGACATCAAGGATAAGTTGGCAGATAGGTTTGATATGATAGATCTAGGACTTCTACATTATTTTCTTAGTCTTCAAGTTTTTCAGTCTTCTGAGGGCATCTCTATTAGACAGCAGAAGTATGCAACATATCTTCTTCATCAATTTGGCATGGCTAATTGTAAGCCTGCACCCACTCCATATCAGTCAGGTATTGTGTTGTCTACCACTTGTACGACTCCTCTTGTTGACTCCACTTTGTATAGGCAACTTGTAGGTAGTTTTTTATACCTGACTCATAACCGTCCTGACATCACATTTGCTATGAACCTTGTCTCTCAATTCTCACATGAGCCTCATGAGAGTCATTGGCAAGTAGCCAAGTGTATTTTGCACTACATTCAAGGCACCACTCACTTTGGTATACATTACACACCATAGAGTTCTACACAGCTTGTTGGATATACTGACTCTAATTGGGCTGGTGATGTTGACAATCGCAAGTCCACTTGTGGATTTGCTTTCACACTTGGTTTAGGTCCAGTTGCTTGGGCATGCAAAAAGTAGACTGCTATTGCATTATCCTATACTGAGGCTGAGTATCGAGGTGTTGTCAAAGCTAGTCAGGAGACACTTTGGCTTCAATAGTTGCTTGGAGAGTTTGGCTTCACACAGCAGGGTCCTACTACTCTTTGGTGTGACAACCAAAGTGTGATTGCTATTTCACGCAATCCTATTGAGCATCAGCAGACAAAACACATTGAGATTCACATGCACTTCATTTGACATCTTATTCAGGATGGAGTTCTTTCTTTGGAGTTTGTGCCTATAGCTAAGCAGATTGCTGACATCTTCACTAAACCTTTGGCTTCTCCTCGTTATCTTCAGTTGCGAGTGATGCTTGGGGTGAAGGAAGTTGTCCTTGGGGGGATTTTTGATGAAGTCCTTCCTTATTTTATTTTTCATATATTTTGATTGGTTTGTACATGGGTACCTTATCAGGCCTAGTAGCTAGGACCCATCTTTGTTTGTCATTCTCCCTATGTTTCGCTTAAGGGAGGGTGTTGGAATAATGCATATTTAAGCTTACCTAAGGTTAATAGGGTAAGTTATTTATTATCGAGGGTTAATTTTATTTACCTTAGTTACCTTATTTTATTATTGAGAATCTCTCAACAATATATTTGTTCGTAGTATGTGAAAACAAATAGTTTGTTTTCTCTATTTTCAAATCACTACAAATAGTTTGTTGTCGTGAAACAAACTATTTGTATTATATATACTTTAAAATATATGAAAAAAATGAGAGATTAATGAGAGGATATAGAGAATTTTGTGGATTATCACCTATTTTTTAGGTGTGACAAATTTATTTTATTCTCTGGTATTATTTGCAGGTTATTTGTTGTGGGTTCTTTCTCCTGGATTGATCCTGTGGATCATGTGTATCCCCTGCTCATTCTTTCACTTTTCATTAATAACTAATGATCAATAAGTTTATTGAGGAATATGACAAGTATGAATTTCATTACTAATACCCCCATAAATTTTGACATGGAAGAAATGTATAATATGACACACATTATTACCCCCATCGATGAAAGCTTCTATAATTAAAAACATGTTCCACAATTATACAAAATTGACTTTTGTGAGAGTTTCTATGAAAGTATTTACCACTTGAATATTTGATCTGCATAATTTTATATAAATAAATCAATCATTTATTGTGTAGTGAATTCACTCCTTATGTGACCTTCAACATCAATGAAACCACTCTTTATTTAATACCTTAATCATCTATTAAGAGACACTTCACCGAGTACCTCAATAATCAATGAAGTGAAAATTATTTCAATAGCTCAATCATCAATAAAGCCTTTTATTCATTGGATACCTAAAAAATTAATGAAGCATGTAATCATTTGATTATTAAACATCAACAAATCCATTCTTCATTGAATATCTTGTTGGGTGAATATTTTGTCGTCAACTAACTGATGACAAAATGGGTATATCAACCACAGCACAGGGAGATTTACGCCACAAAAAGTGTGGGTTTACCAGATCTGGATGAGGTAAATCTCTCCTCTCATCAAGGGGAGGTTCCCTATGAATATTTATGTGCTATATGTATATATATATATATAATTAAGTAAAAAATAACACATGGAGTGGTATAACAACACCCACCTCTCTTTTTTCAGAGGTGATGTACAAGGAACAAGAGAGAGAAATCTTGGTCATTGGCCAACAACATTCCTCTTATTTCAGGAATGGTATCCAGTGTAGAGTAGAAAATCACCTAAAGTAACAAAGTTCACAAGGAAACTCATGTAAGCACAAAGTCTTCCATAGCCTCCTTCACCAATTTGAAACAAGCGTAACCGTAGAGTGAAACGAAGTACAAAGTCTTCGCCTGAAACTACAAAAGATAAAAGGATCACAAAGATAAAATTAGCTCAAAGTCTCTCTTTTACCTTTTAGAAACACCCTCAGATAATATCAACACACCCACTTTGATTATTAAATCAGACAAATAAGAGATTATCAGGAAATAGGACATAAGAACTGTTTCCTAAATAACACAGATAATTTGAACATAAAGTCTGAAATAAACCTGCTTCTCATTCATTTAACAAAATATGATTTACAAGTTGAGCACAAAGTCTCAAAAAGTGTTTCAATTTTGGCAGAGTTTTTGCTCTCAATTATCCAAGATACATTTACAAAAGAAGTCTCCACTATATATAGGGAGAAACCTTCAAAATTAAAAAGATTAAAATATAAAAATATCTTAGTCAAAGATGACTCATCTTTGACTTTTGAGATATTTTTCTAGATTTTTACATGTAATTAAACATTAAAAAATTACATGCACTTTTACATGACAAAAGTGCATGAGAAGAAGAGATAAGGAATGTATGGGTGGCAAAAAATGCCGCCCCTGCATATTAGAGAAGTTCTCATGCATAGGTGGCAAAAATTGCCGCCTGTGCATGTCAAGGAGCAGGCGAACATGTAAGGGTAGAAAAAATTGCCGCTCTTGCACCTGGAGGAGAGGAAATGGTGATGCAAGGGTGGCAAAAAATGCCGCTCTTGCATGAAGGATGCAAGGGCGGCAAAAATTGCCGCTCTTGCATAGAATATGTAAATAGTTGTCACGTTCTACTGAGTCAAGACGTATTCCGTCACTTTGTCTTTTTGAATCGAGCATTTTTTCATAGGCTTTTCTCTTTAGTTGGGCTTGGTTCTTCCATTGACTGAGGCTGCCTTTTATCCTTTCCAGCTTTGTCTCTTCCTGCTGTGATTTGAGCTATCGCGTTATGTTCCCAGCTTTACTAGCTCCTTACGCTCTTTCTCTCAGCGGTTCTTCCCTTTGGCATTTTGGCTTTCGAATGCATTTGGGTCCGCACTCAAACTTTCAAAGAACAACATTTATTTCCTTGCCATGAATTTGATGTCTGCGGGCCCATCACTTTCCTTGGCAATTTCTTCAGCTTTGCTGTTTGGTATTTTCCAGATTGACCCTGTCTTCTCGGGTCTTGAGAAATGACCCTTTGGATATTTGCCCAGGCTTTTCCTGTGCTACCTCCCATGGAAATTTCCCCTTGGGAAAATTTCCATGGACAAAAATTCTGGGGAACTAATTTTAAATGCTTTAAACAAATCTGAAAGAATAACCTTTCAGCCTCCTTGAAAATGACCCTTCTGAAGGATGCTTTGATCAATTAAGTGCCCTTGACTTGTCCTTCGAGAAGCTTCCTTTTGCATTGAACCACCCCTTTGAACCATGTATTTGAACCAAGACGTTGAACCAATTAGTTGAACCAAAAATGGTTCAAGTCGATGGTTCAAGCCGATGAACTAAGTATTGAACCGAACAATGCTAAAACAAAGGGAATGAACCACCCGAGTGAAATAAAGTGCTGAACTGCTTGGTTGAATCAAGCCATTAAACCATGAACCCATTGAAATTGCTACTGGTGTTCACCGATGGAGATTTTTGTTTGAACCAAGGCACTGAAACAGTCCCAAAAAATGACTAAGTGTTGAAAAACTGATTCTTTTGACTGAAACCATCTGCAGAAGCCTTTGACCTTGAATGCTTAGAACAATTTTTGAAAGGGGAAGAGAGGATTTTGATCTGTAGGTTGTCCCAAAAATGAGTAGTCATTTTTTAGGGACAACATATCTCAATCATCAATGAAGCCTCTATTCATTGGATACCTCAACATCAATAATTGTATTAAGTATTTAGAACAATATATCTTCCTTATCCATATGAGTACATCCCATTGATATTATGGCCTAACATCACATATTTGGACACCTACTAAAATATAAAATGAAGGATAAATAAAGAGACCCAAATCCATGATGATGAATATATTCCCTCATCATGCTCTATTTCAGCCAATTAAAAATTATGCCTTCATATCTCTTCTTGTACCTATGACTAGCATAGCCAAATCCATGATGAACAAGATATCTCAGATATGTCACATATTGAGGATAATAATGAAACTTATGTTCTCAAAATGATTAGTTATGGGTCCTATAATAATACCTATACATGAATGAATCAAACTGATTAAAGTATCTCTTCTTCTCATCTTTTCTCTTTCCAAAGCATTTCCTCACAGAATGTCTTTTCTTGCTAGAATAGAATCACATCTTCTTCTTCCCCTCCTTGCGAATATCATGAGATACATTTGAATTTTTTTATCATTTATTAACGGAATCCTTCATAGCTATATGGTGATGATAATCCCCTAAATAAAAAATTACTCCTTTTGCCTATGTGAAAATTTCCTTTATAGGAAGAATGGCCATTCTTTCCAAGTTCATCACTTGTATAACTCATTTTGTGAAGTAAATTTGATCCAATTCATTTTATGTGATTATTAAATGATCCAATATTAGGATAAAGAGACAATTTATCAACATGATCGTCATTAATATGATGAACATGATATAAAACATTATCATTAATGACACAAGCATCAAAAACATGATCAATGACATGGTCATTAGTAGCATCATTAACACAAAATTATCATAAATACAAGAAATAATAAGATCATCAATGAAGGTATAAACATCAAAAAACATAGAATTGGTAAAATTAAAAGAGTCAACCCACTACTTTGATATTTCTCAGTGTCTTCATTCCTCTTCCTTAACTTGATGATCTCCCTTGAAAGTTGTTAATTGAGTTCCCTCAATATCTAAATTTATTTTCTACATTAAACAAGATCATCCTCAAACAAGTAATCATCATATACCTTATTGAACTTATGCCATGTCTCATTTAGAATATACTTCCCTTCAATTTCACAATAAAACTCAAGTGCAATATTGATCAATATCTTTTCTACCACTTGATCTTTCCTATTGAGATTTCAATTCTCTTCTTCTTTGGTAGAAGGAACAATTTCAATTTCCATACTAATATGCCACAAGCCAATAATAATCGATACATGTTAATGTATACAAATAATTTTGGTACAAGCCTTACTATTACAATGTCTTTAGTGTTATTTTGTGCATATGTATCATTGGTTTGAATTAGTCTCTTATTGGCACTTTTTCCATTTATTATTCCTCTTTCTCTTCTTTTGTGTATGGCATTATTTCTTGTCTTTCCTTTATTTATGTATTTTATTTATTTATATGTATGCAATGAGGTCTCTTGTCTTTCTCTATTCTTTGTCCTCTTTTTTTTCTCTATTAGGAAATATTCAATGGTCTTATTGAATGTGCCTTGGGTGGATTCAACAGTCTATCAAATTTATCCCTTTCCATTATTTGGGACCTTATACCATATTTTTATCTTCTTCAATGTTTGGACCTGTGATTTTCACTTATTAAGTGTTTTATTGGATTGATCACATGCTAATAGGTTTTTAATACAAACTAGGAATGTCTATATATACAAATCATTTTGAAGCATTTCACGAGGAAGAATAATGTATAATTCCATTAGAATTCAAGTTTAGGAACACTTTCTATTGCTAAATTTTTGTTTAAACAATCACTTCAAGGTTTTATAGATACATATTGTACCAAAAGGAGGATTACGTGAATGCCATGAAGTTTTTTTTCAATTAGGGGATCTAAAAGGGAGTTTTTCCTCTCATACTTCCATTCACACTACACAAGAACTACATGGGATACGATTCCAACATGCAGGATATACTATTGAAACTTCCTATTAGTTTCTCAACCTAACTAATTTATTCCCTTATCTTCTTCTAGAATTTGAAGTGACTTAGGTCAAAAAGAAAGGAGAAAAATTCAGACACATTCTTGCTAACAAAAAATGAAGCCAAAGACAAAGATATAAATAATATTTTATGATGCATAATTATATAAAAAATGCAAAAGTTAAAAGATATCATAATATATCAAAAATGATCTATGACCTGATTGATGATTAACTGGGAATCACCATAAACTTGAAGATGAGATATATTCGAATGCACTACTTGTTGAAGTGGTGCAACAAGTACATACTTTGTTGATGGTGATGAGTTGCTCTGATCTATGTTATCTTAGACTGTGATGAAAATGGAGGAAAGAGAGAAGGAAGGCACACGGGGGAAGGAGGGCGCGAAGGGGGAGAGTGCAGGTCATAACTACAAGGCAGCATTGGGAGTGCAGCAATTGGCCCAGGGAGTGTAGCAGTCGGCCCAGAGCCTGAGGAGTGCTGGAATGGTTTCCCCCCACTGTTTCCAGGTCTAAGTGATGCTAAAGAGCCAACTGGCATGAGACTTCCCAAGGTCAATGGATGCATGGAAAGATGCAAGGAGAGGCCCAAATTGGTCATACCTATGGGATATCAAATATTATACAAATCATTCTCTGTATTGCAAGTTTTTAGGGCTCAGGACTTCATTCCAGTTCTTAGAAGTGTGGGCTTAGAGGACATGGGCTTCGAAAGGAGAAATGGATATCATAATGTTAGCCAATAGTTATTTTATGGTCACTTTTACCTACTTGACTGACTATAGTAGAGTCTTTGCTGGAGGTCCATACTTTCACAATCAGGTGGGGCTGTTTATCAAGCCGTGGCATGCTGGTTTTATACCTTCAGAGGAATTGCTAAACCGTGTTCCGGTGTGGGTGTGACTACCTCACTTTTTGGTGGAATGTTGTCATGAAGATACCCTACAATTTCTTGCATCCCTCTTGGGAAGGCCAGTCGGTTCATCAATGTCAATCCTTGGGAAAAAGGTAATGACTTATGCCTGCATTTATGTTGAAATTGATCTTAGTAAGCCAATACCTGATGCTGTTGAAATGAGTGCGAGACCCTTTTCCTGGGTACAACAATTGGATTATGAAACTCTTCCCTTTTGCTATCACCTTTGCCATGCTTATGGTCACTTGCAACGATGGTGTCCCAAATCTAAAACCTTTGAATCTCAGCCTACTCAACTTACTCGTAATCTGCCTAGAAATGACGAAGCGAAGGGCTCGATTCTAAGTGAGGTGCCAGAAAATGATGGTTTTATCCCAGTTAAAGGGTGATATAGAAGTAAGGGTCACAAATGGTCTTTGAAGGAAAGATAGGCAGATGACTCGCTTAACAGATTTGAAGTTCTAGATGACCTTAACCAATAGGAGGTGAACCCAAGGTTGATGATTTTGGATCAACAGATTGAGGGCCCAACCCAGGAGAACAATGTTTCAGTTGATTTAACTAAATCATAGGATGTTGGGGATGGGCACATGGATATGGACCAGCAGATGTTGATATCAGATGTTTTGACTTCCTCAGCTGTTCCCTCTAAAGAAGATGGGAATTTATCTTTAACAGGGAAATATGGAGAATTAGGAGCAACAAGGAGTAGTAAATCTTCTCCTCACTTAGGACTTTTATAAAAAGACCTTAAAAAGGGTGGGGGGAGAAATCAGTCAAGCTTGGTAGGAAAAAAGACTTAGAAAAGATGAAACTAATGCGAGAGACTTTGGTGGAGTCAGGGTCAGTGAAGACTCTAGATGCTCACTTTTTAAATCCTTTGAAATGATTGTACTATCTTGGAATGTAAGGGGTTTGAACAACAACCCTAGACAAAATGATGTTCACAACTTGATTAGAAGTCAAAGACCTGATGTCCTTTTTTTGTAGGAGACTAAGCTTTCAGTAGATGCTATGTCCATATTAGCGCCTAACTTGTGGAGACAAGGGGATTGTCAATGCATTGGGGCTACCAGATCTTTAAGAGGATTAGCTTGCCTTTGGAACCCCCACAAGATCGACCTCATAAGATGGTTGTCCTCTAAGTATTCCTTGACTATGATGGCTTCTAGCTTTGAGACGAGGGAGGTCATTCTTCTATCTAATGTCTATGCCCCTACTGATTGGCAGGGTAAACAATCCCTATGGGGCCACATTAGTTTTGTTCGTAGCTTGGCTCCCCTCCAACTGTGGATTATGGCTAGAGATTTTAACGCTATTTTGGATTTGACTGAAAAATGTGGTGGTATGACAAAGCTTGACCCCTATGCTTTGCTTATGCAAAATTACATTGAAGTTTTGAATTTAATTGACATTTGGCCCAACAACAGACAATTTACTTGGAATAATCGGAGGACTGGCCAACATTTCATTACTGAGAGACTAGATCATTTTTTGGTTTTTGGCTACTGGGTCAGGGGTATGTGGTCTATAGGGTCTAAAATTTTAGATTGGAGAGGATCGGATCATTGGCCTATTAAGCTGAACAGTGTTTCAAAGTACCAGCCTTGCTCTCCTTCCTTCAAATTCCAACTCATGTGGCTACGAGATTAATCATTGTTCGAATGTGTGGCCAATTGGTGGAGGTGGGGTAGGCCTGCCCATGGTACGATGATGTATATTTTTGCCAAATCACTATAGTTTGTGAAGTATAAGCTTAAACAATGGAATCATCAAAGCTTTGGGAATATTTTTCATGCTAAGGCTGATGCACAGGCTAAGCTTGATGGTATCATGAGAACAATTAGGGAGGAAGGATTGACTAAAATCTTACTTCAAGATGAAGCTCAAGCTATGAAAGACCTAGAAGAATACGAGCTATAAGAGGAAGTGTTTTGGAAGCAAAAAACTCGAATAGAATGGCTCCAAGAAGGTGATAAAAATACTTCTTTTTTCTTTCAATCCTCCAAAGCCAGGAGGCACGGCAACTCTATCTTGGTCCTGGTCAATGAAAGAGGTGAGCGGCTTAATTCCTCTCTTGTAATGTCAGAGGAGGTGGTGCAGTATTTCTATACTCTTTTTAGGGAAGATGCGAATGAGAAATTACCCAAAGAAGCACAGGTTCTCTACTGCATTTTGCCCTTGGTGATGCATGAAATTAATGAGAATTTAATGAAGGATATCACACTTGGGGAGCTTGAGGTGACTATTTCCCAGATGAAAAAGGGGATAGTGGCTAGTCCTAATAGCTTCCCAGTTGAATTCTATCAAGAATTCTGAGATATTATCAAATTGGATCTTTTATCTATTATTCAAGAATCTCAGTGGAATAAACAAATGCTTAAGGCTTCAAATGCGACTTATCTTGCCCTCATACTAAAATTCAAAGGAGCTGATAGGCTAAGTCAGTTCTACCCTATATCTCTTTGTAATGTTGTTTATAAAATCATATCTAAAATCATTACAGAAAGGTTAAAAATTGGGCTCAACGATGTGATTTCTAAGGAACAGAGTGGTTTTGTGGAAGAAAGGCAAATTCTTGATGGTATTGTCATAGTGGTTGAGTCCATTCACTCCATGGCCAGCTCCAAGGATAAGGCAATGTTTATTAAGCTGGATATGGCTGAGGATTTTGATAGGGTTAGATGGTCATTCTTGTGGAAGGTTCTCAAAGCTTTTGGTTTTGCAGATGAATGGACCCAATGGGTCATGAGCTGCATTTCCTTGATTTCCTTTTCGGTGCTTATCAATGGGGAACATACAGAGTTATTTGGTGCCTCTAGGGGGCTACAACAAGAAGATCCCTTGTCTTTGTATCTCTTTTTTCTTCCTGCTGAAGGCTTGGGGAGGATGATTAGAAGGAACAGAGAGGATGGGCATATTCAAGGCTGGCGATGGGGGGGTGAATTGTTGGTGTAGTCTCACTTGCAATTTGCTAATGACACTGTTCTGATGGGCAAGGCCACAATGAGTGAAGTCACCAATTTGTGTAGGGTGTTGGATGTTTATCTAATGGCCTCGAGGCAAAAGGTCAATGAAGATAAGTCATCCATCTTCTTCTTTAATACACCGTCTCTCATACAGTAGTGAATTGCTTGGACTATGTATTTCTAGATTGGGACTCTCCCCTTGATTTATCTAGGTATTCCTATTATAGCTGGCCGTATATGCAAAGAATCTTGGCAGAATATTTTGGATAAATTTCAGGTGAAGGTGAATCATTGGAATCATAGGTGGCTTTCTTTTGTGGGCTATGTTTAATTAATTCAATCTGTGGTGAAGGCTTTGCCCATTTACAGATGTATGTTCCAGGTTGCCCCGGTGGGAATTGTTAAGGAATTTGACTCAGTTACTAGGCAATTTTTATGGGCTGGTACTTTGATGACCTCAAAATAGAGCTTAGTTAGATGGGAGATGGTTTGTAGCCCCAAATAACATGGGGGGCTTGGCTTAAGGCAGACGGACTTAAATGGAGTTGCTTTGGCAGCTAAGCTTTATTGGCGCTATTGTAATGAACAAGACAAGGCCTGGGCCAAAATTCTCTCTCAGAAGTATTATTCGGGGGCCACTCAGAGTGACATTCCTTATTATCCACTCATTGGGAAAGGCTCAACGATATGGAGGACTCTCAAAAAAGGGGCTGCTCTTATTAGGGAGGGCTTATTCTAGATTTGTAAGCGGGGATCCAAGGCTCTCTTTTGGACTAATTCTTGGGACAGTAACCCTGCCATTATTTCTCAGTTCCCTAATCTGTCAAACTTTTGATAGAGATTCCTTGATGCTGGTTGGTCTTGGGTGAGTGACTTTAAATCATACATTTCCTACAGACAGCAGGAGGTGGCAAAATGGAAAGCGCATGAGGTTTGGCCAGTTGTTGGAATGTAGGAGGAGCATGATGAGCTACTGAACCTCCTTTCCAAATGCTGATGTAGCTCCCTCCAGGAGGAAGATGAGCTTGTTTGGTCTCCCAATGCTAAAGGAAACTATATAATTACTTTTGGATATCAGGCTTTATTATCTCAGAGATTGGGTAGGGGAAAAGTGCAATGGTGGAGATAAGTTTGGAATAAATTCTCATGGCCAAAATGCAACTACTTTGTTTGGTTGTTGGCTTGGAACAGGTGCTTGACCTGGGACAATCTTTAGAAAAGAGGCTTCCAAGGCCCGTCCATTTGTGTTATGTGCAGAGCAGCTGAGGAGGATTCTACTCACCTATTTTTTTGTTGCTCCTTTGCTTTACAACTCTGGCATTATTGGTGGGACGTATGGCAACGCCCCTATCTCCATGTTTCATCCTTGGTTGATTTTTGGAGTGGTGTGGGAGAACCCCCCTCAAGGACGGCTTTTCTATAGAATGTTTGGTTAGGGGGGCCCATCTTTTTGATGTGGAAGCTCTGGTTGGAGATAAATAGGAAAATATTCCAGAATGAGAGGATTATGGTACAACAAATATGGTAGAAAGTCGTAGGGACGATTTAGGAGACTGTGCAGGCCAAGAGTGAGGTTTGTCTCCCTTTATCTAAATAGGACACTGAGGTGGTGGCGCACCTAGGAATCCAATAATTTATAGGTAATTTGGCTTATGTCAGGAGAGGTCAATAGGGCGAAGAGAAGATTCATAGGGATGATCAGTGGCAGTACCCTCCCAATGGGTTTCTCAAGATCAATACGGATGGCTCTTCCAGGGGCAATCCCGACCTTGTGGGTACTGGTGGGATAGGCAGAGACTCTAAAATTATGGTGATTTTTCTCTTTGCAATCCATGAGGGGATGCAAACTAAAAACATGATGGAAGGCTAGGCTATTCTCTATGCTCTTGAGAAGGCTCAGGCATTGGGTTGGCATAGGATCATTTGCGAATCAGATTCTCATGTCGTGATCAACCTGATTGTTAAGAGGAAAGTGCTGGATGTCAATTGGTAATTGGCTGGGATTGTGTAGTAGATTTTGAGGATTATCTCGCTCATGGATACAATTAGGTTTGTTCATATCCCCCATGAATGGAATAGAGTAGTGGATTGTTTGGCAAAATGGGCATTCGAGCATTTAGATGGTGGTAATTCTGAGGATTGGGAGTCTCTCTCCTTGGAGCTTCACTTTAATCTAGAACATATTTTGGAGGAAGATAGGAAGGCTCATATCAACATATAGGTGGGTTCATCCCTAGTTTTTCTGTACTTGTTGTTTTCCTTTGGGTATTTCGGTCCCCTGTTCTTCTTGTAATGCTCTTGTTCTTTTATTAATATATTTTTACCCTTTTTATTAAAAAAAAGATATCATAATATATGTTTTTCAGTAGAAAACATAATTAGAAGTAACATAATCAGGGCACATTCAACAACCGAATCCATTAGGGTAATATTTAGTGATAAGTTGATAAGCATCAAATCCATTCTCTAAAAGATAAAGGTCTAGATTTAACATAGAGCTAATACATCACTTGAAAAACATTGTTGCACTCTTAAAATCCCAAGATTCTACCCAAGTGTGTTCATTTCATCACTTATTCTATTTATTTTAGTTAATAATTGTCAAATCATTTCATTTATGCTTGTTTACTATTTTCATTTACTAATTCAAATATAATTTACTATGTACATTGTTATATGATAAATCCCCCTTATGAAATTTTAAAAATTCATTGTGCATAGATTAATTTATCTTTGTGTGCATTCTAGTTAACAAAATTCATAAATGACTCTAAATCCTTGAAACTGTGTCCTTGTGATTGTTGTGATCTAAATAAGATAATAATATGAATATTCATGTTATGTAATATAGGGAAAGAATAATACAAATATTAATGTAAAAGGGCAAATTAATATTAACCTTACCATATTTAGAATTAACAAAACAATGTAGGAGAGATGCACTTAGCTTAATTATGATTTATATATCTCATTTCATTTGTCACTATCCGTAAAATGAATCTATGTGTGCTATGTAATCACTTAGATAGGAAATAAGAGATCAAACTTATTAAGGTGTTATTGAAAAAACATAGACCCCTGTGGTAATGAATATTGTCCATGATTTATTGGTATTATCTTTTTTGACTATGAAACTTTGTGCCTTAAGACATTATGTATACACCTGTAGATACCTCATATGTATGACATCACCTTAGGTTATATGCAATAATACTTTATTTTCCAATCATTCGTTTGAAACCCTAATCACTCTTTTGACACAAGTTGACCTTTCTGAAAAGGGGTTAGAAAGTTGGGTTGGACAAGCCCAACAACTCCACATTGAGTGACTAAGCATTGATTACTTTTCAATAGTCTTAAGAGGGATCAAACAGTAAATATTTATACCACCTAGGTGTTTGTATGTACACCATAATGATCATGCTATAATGCAATGCAATGTTTAGATTTTGATACTTGGCACCATGTAACCTCAAATTGGTTTATGTTCAAACTTGGCTCTAGGGCTATTCCTTTGAGGGGATTTTATATGTGTATGATTTAAAGATAATGTCTCTATAGAGTGATGCTTTATTTTTTAATGTAATTAATAAGTAATGAACAAATGACCAAGTGAGTATGACCTTAGGATTGACTGTATTTATACCTAGCGCTTTTATATTTACCATTATGACCAACATATAAGATGCATTTAATTTGATTATATGGAGACTTCCTAATTTAAAAAATAACCATTGAGTTTTCCTAAACACTATTGATATAAATAGACACCTATAAAAAAATTGTAACTATTTGACTATTGATGGTATTGTCTTAGGAGAGAAAATTAATAATCTAAGATATGGTGATAGTTTATGTAGTATTCTAGAGTGTTCTTCCATAGACTTCAGTGACCTTAAATATGTTTATTGCTAAATATGGTTAAATAAGATAATAAGTGGGTATATATATAGGGAAAAGTGTGCCAAAGCTGATGTTGTCAAATGTCTAATACAGAATTGTCAACACATATGAACCCTAGAATTCATCTACATATTTGAACAAACACCTTAGATAATTTTAGAATGAATTTGGCCCCCTCTTAAAAAATATAAAGAACAAACCAAGCTTAAATTTTTATGATCTTTTTGAAAAATAAAAAATTATTCAATTTTTTTGAAAAATTATGGTTTAACAAGATAATTTTATTGAAAACCCAAACTCATAAAAGAATTACTAAAAATAGGTCATAAATGTCTATAAAATTATTTTAAACTTAGCTCTAATATCAGGGTGCAAACTTCAACTACTCATAACTCCCTCAATACCTCTAAGAATTTAGAAAACAACCACTTTGTGGAAAGCTCTAAAATTTTACTTTCAATTGGACTGATATTCAAATCAGTTTGATGCTTATGTGAAGATAATGATCCTCATCTTTCTTGGATGATGGATTTATCTTTTAGTTTCTTCTTGGCATTGGTAGATTAGAATCTATTTTATCAAAATTAGGATAAGGAAATAAATTTAATCTAATTTAGATAAACTAATGAGTATAATAAAAATGCATAATATGTGAAATAAATCACACAAGACTAATTTGGAACTTCATTTTTATGGAAAGATGCCAAAAGGGGAAAGAAATAAAAAAGTAACTTAACTGGACCCATGTTTGATAAACTATGATAGGGATTATGTAACTAGTTTTGAGACTATGTGAGGTCATTATGAATCGGGAACATGGATCCACATCTACCTAGGACAAGGACATGATATTAGGATGAGGTCAACCTATGCTAACATATGTAGGGAATGTTAATGTCTAATATATATATTTTCCTTTATGTGAAACCTGACTGGTGCACCTCTACCTATAGGTCTTGTGTGATTGTGTGAAATATTTTGATCTGATGTGAGATCCATTGTAAGCCTTCTTTCTCATTTAAAATCTTAGTTCAATAGTCAATGAGGAATAAAAATAATAAATGAGAACAAGGTGTTAGTGGTCAAATATGTGATTGACCTCAAAACTCCCTGTGTTGAGCACTACCTACATAGCAATACTCTGAAGAGGGATAAAATTCCATGTAGTTCTCCCATAATACAATGTTGTATGTGAAATGATGGTGTGATGCTCTATGATAGTGAAATCCTGGTGTAATTATGTGCTTCAACAATGTCTTCTAACCTTTGAGGTGTATTCAGACTTAGCTTAGGGATACTTGGCTTGAGTAGACTTAGAATGGGGAATAATACATGCTTTCAATATAAAGGAGTTTAGATTTATTATGATACACTAATCTTCAATCCAATTTGTGTGTTATCTCTCAGATTAAAACCTCAATTTGGATCAAGGCTAGAGGAAAGAGATTTATTTTTATCCTACTATCAAAGTTCAACATCTCTAAAATAGTTTTATGAACTATCAAATGCCTTTCAAATCATGAAAATAATTTTTATAATACTAAGGTTACATGATTCACATGTGTTATTTAGTCTCTATACTAAAAACATGTATGGATGCTCACATTATGTGTACTATTATGCTAGTTATCATTGTCAAATTTTTAAGTGACATGTGATGCCAATGTGTACTCTATGGGTAGGTATAATTATGAGATGGATTTGCGATGAGATATTTTGGTTATGGACATCGAGTGTGATGTATGTATATTGGATCATATGATTGTAATTGTGACATGATTTTTTTTTATGGACATGGAGTGTGATGCATAATCTTGTATCATGTGACCATGATGGGATTCATAATTTTACATGGTCTCATTGTGTGAATACTAATTTTATTATTATTATATTAATTATCTTATGTAAATGTTTTACAGGTGTAATAAGTGTGTAAAAGATAGGTGTTTGAAGGCATGAAGGGGGACAAGAGATTGATCATAGACCCAATGTTTTCTCCTATCTTACTTGACATAGGGACCATGTATCTAGCATAAAAATTGCTATCTAACCTATGTGTATGTGGAAAACATAATATCTTGAGATAAAAATCCTTATATTTATTTTATTTTAAATGTGAATATACCCTTGATTTGGCACATTCCAAGAAGTGTGGAATTCAAAATCACCTTAGAAACCCAAAAATGGCAATCCTCAAAATTGTCTCTTGGATTTTTATTAGCCCAGAATGAGGTGCTTTCGTATGGGTAACATTTAAGCCTTATAAGGAAACCTCTATCCAAAATTATGGTCTTCTCTAGACTACTTGGGAGTGGTGGAGCTACAAGCCTAAAAAGGACACATGTCTCTTTGTGAATGGTTGAAAATATGCATCAACTTGCTTAAGTTTTATACGAATTTTTGGTATAGTCTCTGCAATCATACTGCAATAAAAAGGAGTCCAGATTGTAGAGAAGAAATTGGATAAAACAAATAAGAATAATAGAAGGTGGAATCTTTACCCTTGAAGGAGTTTTAGGTAGCATTTGTATCTTATTTATGTCAAGAACTATATGTTGTGTTTATGGGATATTTGTTAGGCCTACAGACCTATGTTGCAATATGTTAAGCCTTGGGGAAATGGGGGAAGCTTAGGAGAAAATTAATGCCTAGGGCTTATATTTAGTTCTCCTAGGAGCTGGAGAAGACTAGGTTGTTATGGGACCATTCTTGACTCTCCTCTTGCATTTTTAAAAATAAATATTCACATTGTTTACATTTTAAACTAGAAGAGGAGATGATAAGCTTTGGGGCCTGCAAAGCTGACTATCAGATGGAAAAAGGATTTAAAAAAAGAATTCTCTAGTAAAAAAAGGACTTTATCATTAATTTGTGATTTTTACTTATTTATCCAAGTGAACTATAATATTCAACGCACTTCTAAAAATAGGTTAAGAGTTGACTTAAGTTATAATACATTCATAAAAATGAAATATTTAATCATACTACGTAGGGGCATGATGTGTGCCTTAACAACTACCAATTATGCCACTTACCTACATCATAGGGTTTGCCACCCATGGTCTTGCATGGCAAGTTGTAGGCGATGTTATTGTGATGTAATGATTAATTTTTGTAACATTTAAAAAAAATCTTCATTTTAACCTATTTGGGTTTAGTATTTTCATTTGATTAATGTATTTATAATTGTGAACTATTTCAAGAAAATGATTATTGAAGGAGATTGTATTATAGTTTGAATTTTTAGATTTGATAATCATGATTTTAGTTTTATCGATATTTAATCGACTTGCAAAATTATCGAGAAACATTTCAGTATTTTTTCAAGTCATCAAATTATTTGAAAAGAAGTAAAATTTTGTTTGTATAAAGTAAAAATACAATAATGTAATTTTGAAGTTTAGTCCCTATTCCCATTGCCTCTATTAAATATTCTTCTAAATGATCTATATAAATTCTAAAAGAGTTGGAAACAAAGGACAACCTTGTTTTTCATCAATAGTATAACTAATGTCCTCAAACTAACCTTGGACTAGTTTTAAGTATTAACAATGACACATTTATAAACTTTACATACCACAAACTTTACATTTAAACAAATCGTATCAAAAGATTTTATAAAATCAAGATAATTAACAAAAAGATTATCTTTATTATTATAACACATTTTAAAACTAATTCTAAAATTAAAAATGTGATAAATTATTAAATATTTAATTTTAAAATTAGCTTAACCTTTAACTCTAAGTTTATCATTATTTAACCAATTACTAATTTTTCTTCTCTAAAATCATTTAAAAAAAAGGAAAAGTAAATCATATTAATAATTTGGAAAAATATTTTCATCCCAATTTTATATATAAATATGATAAAAGAATGCTATAAATAATAATGTAGTTCTAACAAAATGTGATTAAACTAATATAAACTCATTAAAATGCATACAACCAATTTTATGCAGAAGACTCCATGGAACCACTCCAAATTTCTAGCATATTATTTATATATATTCTTAAATTTTTATCGCTGGATTTAAGTTGATAATATCCATTAGAGATGACATTGTAGACTTAAATTTTAGTTGATATTAAACATAGAATAATATAAAAACAAATGTCTTCCAAAGCGTAATTGAATTATTCCCATGCCAAAGTTTTGTCTGGTAACAAGCATAATTGATGGAGACTAATCTACTATCAATCTAGGTTCATGCCTATGAGGACTTTTTCATAATCATATATTTTTTATATTATTAAATTATAAAAATATAAGGAACATTAATAAAACATTTAAATTTTTTTGGGTTGTAGTGTTATTATAATATTATTGTAACATTTAGTTTTATTTGTTAATTTGTAATATAAAAGTTAATTAGATACATTTGTATTAGAGTAACCCAACTTTAAATCTTTTTTACGATTAAGAAATTTATAATAAAAAATAGTTGAAATGTATTTGATGATGTAATACAACATCATAATAATCTATTAACATATTAGATAGAAATTCAAGAATTGAGACCCCACTATATAGATAATACAATTCATCATATACTTCAATGGTGCACTAAGGACATTATATACAATATTCTAAATTAAAATTGGTAAATGCTATTTAGATCATTTACAAGTGTTTGAGTAATTATGCAATATATACAGAGATTTATTTTGTGTTATAGTTTATTAATTTCATTTGGTTACTCTAAATCATGTAGATGAAATATGAGATAAGATTGAGAAACATATGTCAAATGCTTGTATAAATTTGGATAATAAATTGGGTGTAATATGTAGAGAAGTTTAAAATTTAGTTTCTTTAATGAATTATTGTGAAGAAATCCCCTAAATATAGGTGGATTAGGCTCAATTTTGAAGGTACCTCCTAAAACAATCTTGGAACTGCAGGTTTAAAGTGCATCTTAAAATCCTCTCAAGGAATGTTTACCAAACCATCCTATTCATTTTTTTCTTTTGGAACCAATAATGAAGTGTAAGCTCTAGCATTGGTAGATAACCTTCAACTAACGAGAGCATAAGGAGTGGAGTTTTTAGAAGTTAAAGGTGATTCACAACTTGTCATTAATGTGATAATAAAATTTAAGATCCCCAACTATAAACTTGATTACCTACTTCTTCCTACCTTCGACTGCCAAAGTTTATTTTATCACATGTCCTTATCCATTTGCTATTGGGAAGCAAACAATGCAAAAAAATGATTACTAAGGTAGGTAATGATTTGGGCATATATTCAAAAATTGAGAGCTCCCTTCCTTCAGATTGGTAGGGATTAGAAGTTGTTATCCAACATGATTCTTCACATCTTGCCTAATTAAATCTCCTAAGGTTTTTTGAATGGAAAATGTCTTGGTATGAGCATGATTAATTTGACTAGAGTATTTTCATGCATCTTCCTTCTCATTGAAGTTATCCTATCTATAATGGCAATAAATTAATGTTGGGTAATCTTGTAGCTATCATTATATGATCTCCCACCATTCTATACGAATGATAAGATGAAATATGGCTCTCTATTGTATGTGGCATGATTTTGTCAGCTTGGGTAAAGCATGATTAATAACACCTTTAAAAGCCTTCTTTTATTGACTCTCTTTCTACATTTCACTTTATTATGGCTCTACTCAAGTATGCTCTCATGCCCTATTTCATCTTTGGCACCAAGTGCAAGTTATTCTCAAGGTGGGGGGGGCTATTTTTTCTGCGCACCTACAAATATGTTTTGCACTTGACATCTTTAGAGAGGTTATGATTCTACATTTTCTTGGTAAGGATGATGTGGAGAGGTCCTATGTGTCAAGCATATAGTTGACACCATCAATGAAAAATTATTAGGAGAGCTAGTTATACTTACCCTTGCCTTTTACATTTTCTAATTTGATGTTAAATCCCTCTTTCCCCCATTGACTCTTCAACATGTGGAGGAGTTCAATAGGTATGAAACATTTTTTGTTAGATGATATTTCCATCCATTAAAAATAAGGATAATCATATTTTCTATTGGTAGAGTCTGGCACATGAGCTACCACATTGGTACCCTTCCTAACAACAATTGACTAAACAACATGATTAAGGCATACATAGCTAGTTGGATGAAAATATTTTTGGATTGGAGAAATAGTTGAAACCCTATAAAAATCTTTTTAATGAGCACCTTTTTTTATTCTTATCTCACTAAGAAGAGATGAAGACTAGGTAAAAATACCATAGGTTAGATGAAGTGACACTCTCCTACCCTTGTAGGCATGGATAATATAGTTTCATCTCTTACTCCACTCATCACGACATACATGATCAAAAATATGGGGCATGGTTCATTTTAGTGGGCCATATAAAAACATACATGGAGGTCTTGAGGCAAATTGTATATGCAATGGTGGAAAATTAGTTTAGAAGGCATATCATTACATAGGTGAATCATGTGATGTCACATAGTGAATGATGCAGGTAAATGCTGGCAGTGTGTAGACGAATGCTTATGCAACATAGTTAAATGTTAGCATGACACATAGTGTGGGTAGATGCTGGTATCATTCAAGTAAATTCTAGATGGTGCAGGTGGATGCTGACATCATGCAGATGAGCATCTATATAATGTAGATGGATGTCAGTGACATGCCAATAGACATCGAATGCCACATCTTGGTGCTAGCACTCATCCAAATTATAAATTAGAATTTATCCACACACATCATGCATTGGGGTTTGACAGTAAACATTAGTGTGATGCGAGTGCTTATCTAAGATTGAAGAATAATGCCAATGTTGTGTGCTCACCATGTAGCTTCATGAATATCAAAGGTTAAGGGAAGATTATTTATAGTGTCTCTCCATAATGATAAGGTACCTAGGCATGCATGTGGGATTATTATCCACCATAATTGTGCATGTGAGATAATTATTCACCATACTAGGATGCTACTAATCTATTGACATGCCTAAATGCCACTATCTACAACTATCCAATGATAGACTGTGGGCATCTGTAGGTAGCCTACAGGCATTTTTTGGTAGCTTGGGGCTTGTGGATGCCCATGGGATGCCTACCGATGGACATATATAACCTGTCGATAGATGCCTATAGGCTACGGGCATCTATCGGTAGGCATCCCATGGACATCCACATGGAGTCTTCAAGTGAATGCCCATAGACTGATAATGCCTACTCATAGGCTATTGACACCCACTTGTACAGTTAAAAGTCCCTAAAAATCAAATTTTATCTTTATTTTTTCCATGTTTTTTTCTTTTATTGACACATAATTTACACAGTGCATAGTATCAATTTTTTATGTAGACTGTCGACATCCACCTGATGGTATATGATGAATTCCTCTAGATTGGCTTTCGAGGTACTGATAAACTACATTTATATGAGGAAATTTATATTCAAATGTAGGAAAACCTCTCCTCGAATTTAACTTTGACCCTAAAAGTATATGTGATCCCACCTTGTTAGCCACTCCACAAAAATTGCCAAATACTGACTTCAAAAAATGGAATATTCGTAGATTAATGAAGATTCACCACTAAAAAAAAACCTTGATATGGGGGTTGGTCAACAAAGGAATGATTGATGCCTATAAATGGTTTTCTCTTGTTTATGGATATCTTTAAACATCCCACTCATACAATGTCCAATCTTATGTAAATGAATATAAGTGTTATTATTGTTGAATTTGGAATTTTTTCTAACGTGCTAAATAGAAATGGCTTGGGTTTTATGCCATGAAAGATCATTTCATGGACAATATTTATAGGCCTAAATTAACCCATATTGAATACTCCCCACTCCATCACAATTAAAAAAATATAAAACCCAACAATCAATCTTCAATGCAAAGGCTTGCTCCATCAAAATTAAAAAAATATAAAACCCCAATAATCAACCTTCAATGAAAAGGCTTACTTGAAGTCTCTATAGGAAGCCTTGCAAAATAATAACTTGCACTCTCTTCTCATTTTTTCTTGTCTCAAGAGGAAACATTGGTTTTAATCTATGGCTCATTCAAAATTCTATTTTTGTATTTTTTAATGATGCAATAGTCTTCCTTTGTTCACTAATATCTTGTATTTCTTCATATTTTTTCTTTTTAAGACCTTCTTAGTACTCCATACCTTCCTAGTCCTTCATTGTACCTTCTCTCTTCTTACTCCTACTTAGATTTCAAATGTATTACACTTTCAGTGGTTGAACTATAAGGGTGTATTTCTTAGTAATTTTGTTTCTTAAGTCCTTCTTAGTACTCCATATCTTCCTAGGCCATCATTGTACCTTCTCTCTTATTAGTCTTAATTAGATTTCAAATATATTTCAATTTCAATGGTTGAATTATAAGGGTGAGGGTCCACTTATTGGTCTTACTTAGATTTCAAATGTATTGCACTTACAGTGGTTGAACTATAAGGGCGAGGGTTCACTTATTGGTCTTTCTTAGATTTCAAATGTATTGCACTTACAGTGGTTGAACTATAAGGGTGAGGGCCCAAATAAAATTCTTTATTTTAATTATAAAATGCATGTTATTATTAATTCATGTTATCTTTTGGATTTGTTGGAGTTTCTTAATATGATTATTGAATTCATTAAAAATATAATAAGGAGGGATATAATATATGTGATATCACAATTCATTACTAAAGATGATTACCTATAATTACCTATATTTAGGGAAAATCCATGACAAATCATGATAATTAACCATTAACCCATAGTGGTAATCATATTGGCATACAAATAACAAAATATGTTATCATCACTTAGAAAATAACAATCTAAAAAAAATTGTTAAATAATACTAATAATTTTTTTTTTCATTCTCAAAATTTCAAACTTGTCACCAATTCCTTTTAACATCATCATTTTTACTATTTATGTTGTCTATTTGAGTTTAATATGAGATAAGATAATGATATTAATATCTATGAAAGGTTAAAATCATTCTATGAGACTGAAAATGTACAATGTAAAGTAAGGAATAAGGAGTACAAGAGCAACTCCAAATAGCCCAAAAACTATAAAAAATTAAGCTTTATTGGTTAGAAATTTCAACAACCAGTTTTAGCTTAACACTTCATATTTGTAGCATGAGTAAACATTTACTAATATTAGAAGGGTTTGGATTTTAGTTCCTCACTACAAAGGTGTTTTTTTTTGGATTTATTGGTTAGAAGTGGCCATTGTTTGCACCATCACTTTCCTCAATGTGTTTGGCAAACAATTAACCATGTTCAAGAAAAGGGCCAATGCTACACCCAATGGAGTTTAATATAATCTCTCAAAAACTTGAATAATCTCCTATGAAAGAGACTTTGTAAATCAAAACAACTGAGCTAAACAAATAATAAATAAGCTAAGAGCACAACAGTCTGATGTGAAAATTAAGGCTATCAATGAAGATGGCAACCATCTCACTAGTCTTCAAGACATGCTTCAAGCCTTTATTCAGAATTATAATTTTCTTTTCAAGCTTAGGCTCCTTCATAAGACAAGGACATTTATGTAAGAAAATGCCTTGATTTAGTTCCTTGTAAACTCATTTCAAGCCAAAGAATGGCCTATGATGAGCCCCTTTCTATTAAAAAACTTCATAATGAAATGATTAGTATGGCTCATGACAAAACTCAAGGAATTGATGGTTTTCCTTTTAAGTTCTACCAAACCATGTGGGATTGTGTTGGATGTAATTTGCATAAAATTTATCTAAAAGCTATGGCCAAGTGTTATCTTCACAAGCTCATTAGCAAAGGTAAGTATAAGTTTATTCCCAAGGTAGGTGAACCTAAGCTAATCACCAATTGGAGGCCTATAACCCTCTTGAATGTTTATTATAAATTTATTTCCAAAGTAGTGGCCCTAAGAATTAGGTACATCTTTCATTTGGTGGTTAGGCTAAAGCAAACTAGATTCATTCAATGAACATATATCCTGTATAACATCATTATTGTTTGGGAAAGGATGGAATGGGATCAAACTTCTAAGCAAAAAGTTTTGTTTATTAAAATTATCTTTTAAAAGGCCTATGACATGACTAAATGGCCTTTAATTCTTGACATATTTCAATCCCTTGGTTTTGGCCCTAGGTTTGTTCACTCTTTCTAGATTTTCTTTCAAGACACTTCTGCTTATCTCACTATTAATGGTATCAAACTGAATAATTTTGGTATTTTCTAATCCATCAAGCAATGTTACCCTTTAGCTCCTTCTCTATATGTATTAGTTATAGAAGAATTGGCTACTTTTTGGGTGACTATTATTCTATAGGGTCAGTTAATGGAATTTCTATCCCCCATTCATCTCAAAACAAACTTCTTAATGGTCACTTTACTAATGAATCACTCCTGACTATTCTAGAAGATGAAATGGTGGTTCATAACACCATGAAATGCCTTCAGGTTTTCTACATGACCTCTAGCTCTAGCATCCAGGGGCCAAGAATCAATGATATAGGCAATCTTATGGCCCTGAACCCTATTGGCTTAAGGCTTAATGGTGGAAATTTATTGCTCTTGGGGAAACACTTAAATATTTGGGCATTGCTTTTTATTTTCAACCTTTCTAGGTTGAGCTATGGAACTTTTTTTTAAGAGTGGAGAAAAATATTTAATTTTGGATTACTAAACATGTCTCTCTCATGGGAAAGTTTCAAATTTGTTCTAACATCTTGGCTACCACAAATGTTTATTGTTCATCTTGTTGATTTCCTTCTAAAACTGCCTATACAGAGCTTGAAAAGTTATTGCAAGTCTTCCTTTAGGCCAAATCAAAAGGTAAAAATAGCTTTCTTAGATTTATTTGGGACATCTGTTGTAGACCCAAATAAGGTGATGGGATAGGGCTTATTCATATTGCCAAGTATGGAACTACACTTTGTGTTTAATGGATCACCAGGGCCATTGAAAGGTATGAAGCTTATAAAGTACTTCTCTGGCATTGTATCTCCTCTAGTAATTCTTATAGACAATGAGATTGGAAGAACTTGGGGTTTTACACTTTACTTGTTACTCCTGTTTCAATCAATATTATAGGCATGTTCATGGCTAAAAGCATATAGACGGTCTGGGACACCATTAAATATTGGTTCGTGTGGAAGGGGGATGGCTTGAAATCAAGGCTCTCTATTAATTCGCACTACCTATGGTGGTCCTTAATTATTGATATTAATGGTAAACCCTTGACTGAGGTTTTTAGAATCAAATCCCTTCAATTTTTTCATAAAGGCATTCATGCCATTAAGGATGTATCTGACAAATGATCTAGATTTGAGATAGTTAGAAAGCCTTAAAAACTAAATTCAAACCTCAACAACTAGGATTTTGAATCCATTGTTGAGATTCAAATGACCATGATAGACTATGCCTTGCAAAAAACTGGAATTAGATGCTCATCCAAATAGTGGAAAGATTGAAACTAAAGTGTGTCTACTCTTTTACATTAGTACAAACCCCAACTTGGTTATCAATGGCTAAATCCCAAATTATAACCTAGGAAATGTTTAACAAATGGTGGAACCTCAATAACTCTATTTCTCTCTAGAGAAAAATATTCCAAACCGTATGGTCTATGGTTGTAGAGCCCCAAAAGGCTCTTTTTACATGGTGCGTTCCCTACCAAGGTCTTTCAGTGGGTAACCTATTGCTTCATTTAAGGATCTTATCTGTCAAATGCCTTGCTTATAGAAAAAATGAGTCTCTTAAACACATCTTTTGGTTTTGTGGTAGAGTCCACAAAGTATGGAGGTGGATTCACACCTGTTTTCATCCATTTAGACCAAAAACATTTTCATGGAACATGGTTCTATTAGGGAATTTTGATGTACTCCCTAGGAGGTTCAAGTAATTTTGGCATATTTTTTGTATTGATATTTTCTTTCTTCTTTGGAAAGATAGATTTTTTTTATATTTAATAAAGAAAATTTAGATACAAATTTCTCTATTGCTAACAAAATTGCTAAGATATCAAATGTCGTGTTAAAAATTTAGGTGCAAATGGAAAAAGTGGCATTAGAGGCGGAACACCTTTGTACTCTTATTAGTCATTAGGACAACACCCCTTATGTTAATTAACAAGGTGCTTCCAAATTTCCCTCACCAATACCCTCCTAGAAGTGATTAGGAGCAGAGGGATAGAGGTAGGGGTCAACATAGGTCATGGAGTCGCTTTGGATTTTCCACCTTGCCTCCTCCTCCCTGCTACCAATTCTGACCGTTGGGGGGCCATAGAGGGTGGCCTTGACTATAAGTTGTTTATGTGTCTTTTGGCTTTGTGCCTTTTGGTTGGGACATGTAGGAAAAATGCCTTTATTATCTATTGTTATATCACCCTCTAATTGACATATTACGGAAGATGTTGAAGAAAACACTAAACAAGATGGCTAAGAATCTAATCCCAATAATCTGCACCCCTTTGGGAGCAGTTGGGGAGATAAGCCAGATAATCCACCGCCTATTCCTCCACTTGTGAAATTAATTGTACTAATGGCTTAATATCTTATTTCTTTCTATTTATAGTTTTATCTTGATGTCACTGATTATGTAACTTTATAATGATATTGTTGTGGGATCATGACTAAATCTCTATTTTTATCTGAATATATTTTTTATTATACTTTTTACTTATAATATACTTTTTTACCACTCACCTTTTTGATTGTGTATGTAATATATTTTTATTCTTTAAAACTATAATGTAAACTATCAATCCCCAAACAAATAAATAAATAAACTAACTTACTTTTTAATCTTATAGCTACATGTTTTTGCTCATTACTAATACATCCTAAGAGTGTTCATGTAATACATCTAACACTCTTCATTGAAATGTAGTCTTCTACTTTATATTTAGTCTTTAGTCTTCATAGGAATTAAAAGAAATACATATGAACATCTACCAAATTAAAGCATATACATTTGGACTGTAGTTCGGATTCCCACCAACCAAATATAGTCCGGAGAACATTTGGTTTAAATTTGACAATCCACATTGTCTATAAAAGAAAAGATTTATGACATTTATCTATTCAATATTCTTTTTAAAAAAATTAAAAGATTAAATATATATGATTAAATAAATATATGTATAATTTTTTTAAATTTTGTTAGTTGATAATTTTTTTTCCCTATTTAATATAAATTTTGAACAATTTAAATTATATTTTATAATTAAAATTTTGAAAAAGTGTTTATATAATAATTAAATTTAAAATTCGGTAAAATATATATTATTGTTAATTTTGATAGAGTTTTTCATGTTTTTGTTATTTTTTAATTTGAGTGTATTTTTTTATATGTTTTTTCTTGAATTTTTTATTTGGTTTTGATTTTAAATTTAGTATTTTTATATTTCTTTTTAAACTAGGGACTAAACTCTTTATTGTATCCTAGTTTTAGTTTTAAATTCTGGTTTTTATAAAAAAAAATTTATCTAATTTATAACTTCAATTTCAAAAAAATTTACACAATCAAATAATTAAAAATAAATAAAAATCAATATCATAATTTCTCTACCATCCAACATTTCAAATCTCACAACTATATCTCTCTTTATAATTTAAAAATAAAAATAAAAAACTGATACTTAATATTTACAAACTATTTATACATATAAATACCAAGTGAAGCACACCAAAATTATATTGTACATTAATCAACGATCTAAATTATATTGTATATCGAACATGCTTTCCATTTGACCTTGGGTCAAAATGTTTTTGAACAATAAAGCATCCAACGACCTTGATAATATAGTTGTATTCTAACAAATAAATAAATTTGTAGTTGTTCCAAATGTGCAAGTTATATTATAAATGATGTAAAATTGTAAAGTGAAAGAGTATAAATCGATATTTGTAATTCACTCAAAATTTATGATTGATAATTATATTTTGTTTTTTGTGTATAAAATATTAAGCAAAAATAATTTTATATTTTATGGTGGATGTGACAAAGTAAAATGACTTTGTATGTTTCTTCATACGATATGAAAATGAGTTATACAAGGAGGTTTATGTTATACACTAAACTTGGATTTACTTGACATATAGTAAATTTACATGATTTGCACCCATTCAAAAGAGGTTCATAACTTTCTATGTAATGACATTTTTAATTGGTTATTTTATATTGTCAACAATAAGAAAGGATGCCACCAAAATTGATTTGACAGTGACAGAGCTCCACATCCAATGTGTGGTGCCAATCAATACCAAAATCTACATTTATATATAATAATTATAAATATAATTTATTATAATAATATATAGTATATCACCAATAAGATGTGAGTAAGTTGGTAAAATAGCTTGGTTGTTTCAGGCCCCACTCAGATTCAAATCTCACTAAGATATCTAAGGTCGAATGTAGACATCGTTGATATTCTTGGGTCGATTATGAACGTTATAGGTATTCTTGGGTCGGTTATGAACGTTATAGGTATTCTTGGGCTGGTTGTGGTCATTGTTGGTATTCTTGGGTCAGTTATAATCGTTATTGGTGTTCTTAGGCTGATGGGCTCATAACTTTCTATGTAACGACATCTTTAATTGGTTATTTTCTATTGTCAACAATAAGAGAGGATGCCACCAAAACTGATTTAATTGTGACAGAGCTCCACATCTAATGTGTGGTTCTAATCAATACCAAAATCTACACTTATATATAATAATTATAAATATAATTCATTATAATAATATATAGTATATCACCAATAAGATGTGAGTAAGTTGGTAAAATAACTTGGTTGTTTCAAACCCCACCTAGGTTCAAATCTCACTAAGGTATCTAAGGTCGAATATAGCCATCGTTGGTATTCTTGGGTCGATAATGAGTGTTATAAGTATTCTTGGGCTGGTTGTGGTCATTGTTGGTATACTTGGGTCCGTTGTAATCATTATTAATGTTTTTGGGCTAGTTATAGCCATTGTTGGTATATCTGGTATATGTGGTAGGTGATCACTTGAAGATCTAAACTCTCGATTGTGTTTCAAACTGGTTCATAGCTTCAATCAAAAAATAATAATATATAGTATATCATATAGATAATTCTAACATATATTTATAACTACAAATATTATTGTAATATATTGATATATTGTTAATTTAATATATGTAATATGATTTAATAGTATTAGTTCTCTCTCTCTCTCTCTCTATATATATATATAAATATATATATATATATATATATGAACTATATTAGCATTTTAAGGACAATATTGAATAGATCCATCATAAAAAAATTCAAGATTAACCATCAAATTTAGTTATAAACACAAGTACAATTATAGTACACATGTATAAATTAGCATCAATAGTTGGAAGAAACATTATCTAAGTTTTTGTTTGTTTGCATATAGATCATTCATGAGACATGAATATACTAGATCTCTCAAATAGTCTCCTACATTTATTTTGATCCTTATTAACCAACAAGTTTAGATTGCATAACCATTTATATTCATCCCTACATGCGATTATATCTAATGGTGGGTGTGTTACAAAATCACTTATATCCATCTCCATCTATAACTATAGAACACACACACACACACACACACACACACACACACACACACACATTTTACAATAATATTTATAGTTATATATATATATATATATATATATATATATATATATATATATATATATATATATATATATATATATATATATATATATATATTGGAGCCACACATTGGATGTGAAGCTCTGTTGCAATCAAATCGGTTCTCATGACATCCTCTTCCATCATTGACAATAAAAAATAAACAATCAAAGATGTCACGTAGAAAGTTGTGGACCCCTTTTGAGTGGGTGAAAGTCATGTAAATCCACTAGCTGCCTTAATCTAAGTTTGAAATATTACTTACTTATACTCCAAACTAGCCCAACAAGTAGCGTAAACACCATTTTTAAAAATATTGATTTTGGTGATTCTCATAAACCCAATCAATCTTTGAAGATCATTATAAGAAAAAGACCCAATTTAACTTGCATATTTTATTCACTAAAATAGAAAGCAAATGGTGCAAGTGTCATTTAAATAAAGTGAAGTACACCATTAATCTAAAGTCATATGAAGGAATGGGTTCACAAGAAGGATTGGGCTCACCTAAGAAGGAATGTTCCTTTGGTAGATCACCTTGGGTTATCATATGGTAACATCTGCCAACTTTCTCCTTGTCAGGTTGTTAGTCTTTTTGGCAAAAAATTGTCCTACTTTTAAAACTATGATGGATTTTCATGGCCATACTTTTTGTTAGTTTTATCTTGCCGATGAAAGGGATGGTGAAATTATGCGCATGCTTACCCATGCCACCCACCACACGCATTGGAATGTCTAGAAAATATCCAAAAACAAATACAAATGGCATATCCACTTGTTACTTCATAATAAAATGCCTCTGACATAATAAATAAATAAGCCAACCATAATTGAAATAAATATGGTTTAAAAATCTAAATAAAAACTAAGAAGTAACTTAATGTTTGTTTGTTTTAGAGTTTCCACATTATGTTATATGGTGTACTCAAGTAGATGTTTTGGGAGTGTTGTTGGTATTCATATTTATATTTGTTTAAATGAGATGAATGTAAACATCACATGCATTCATTCATGACTATTGCATGTAGTCAACTATCATCAACCAAAATGATCAATCAAAACACATTTGTGCTTTAAGTAGGTCTTGACTTCCCAACATTTTTCTCAATAATAAAGTGTATTTAAGGTTTTATTATGTCCCCACTTGAACAATTATCCTTGAAATATCATGGTTCTCTAGCATGGCCTCAAGGATCACTTGATCCCAATCAATATCATAAAATTTGAATATTTTTCTCTCCATAACAATATTATTCGAAATCATTCTTTGCATTCCTGAGAATAGTTCCAATCATAAAAAATATAAATAGAATTGAACCTAATTTACCTTAAATTTACAAATGATAAAGTATTTGATCAACATGTACTAATTATTCAATATTTTGTTTATTATGTTGATCAACATGTATTATTATTCAATCTTGTGTTTATTATGTTGAGGCAAATTCTCTATTCACAATTTTTATTTGCATTCTTGAGAATAATTCCAATCATAAAAATATATATATAAATATAATTGAACCCAATTTACTTTAAATTTATAAATGATAAAGTATTTGATCATCATGTATTAATTATTCAATCTTTTGTTTATTATGTTGAGGCAAATTCTCTATATCATTTAGAGCCCACAATTCTATATAATAATGATTATTGGTATAATTAACTATATAATAAATAATTGTATTATATATAAAATGGATAGAATAAAAAATATGGGCATATTATGAAAGATGATTGTAATGAACATGTATAAAGCTGCATGTGGATGAACTTGTCAATTTTTTATTTACTGGTGCCTGTGTTTTGAAATTGCAACCTTGCACCTGTCAAGTCAACCAAATACCTTGTTAAATTTTTACTTATTGGTGCTTGCATTTTAAAATTACACCTCCCACCTGCTAGCACAACACCCCAGTCACTCTTTTTCTGCATGTGTTTTGAAACCTATTTGATTGCATTTTTATTTATCAGATTAAAAGTCAAATTTATTTTTTGTCTTTTTATATTCAAAAAGCCTCAAGTAATATTTGTGGGCGTTGATTAAGCTCACCCTATTATAAATATTGAACATGATGTGATTATTATGAATGCATAGTTGTTGAACATGATATGGTTATTTGATATGAGTGCCTAGTTATTGATCATGAGTGTTCACCTAATAGAGGTGTATGGTTGGTGTCATTATACAAAAATATTTAATATTTAATACAACTAGGCTAAGCTTCAATGATTTAGATTATTAGCTCTTACTAGAAAATATTGTGCAAATCTATATTTCATTGATTTCAATCTTATGATTGAGATTACGAGTAATTTGAGTCTTTCCAATCGCTTTGTTTATAATGTTTATTAGTATTTCGTGTCTAGAAAATTTGACTAAATTATTCTAATTTTAAGACAAGACAACACTAGTAAACCAAGGGTTAGATTTTAATCCTAGAACATATAGGGATTTAATGTTTCATGTTTCTCACAATAATGTCCTTGTTAAGAATAACAAGATTGAGATATGGGATTGGCCCATAGATTATCTTCACTAAGTGGGTTTTGCTAAATTAAATATGATTAAACCACTTTTTTATAAAATGTATGAACCCTACATAGATAATGAACTTTGTCTTGAAATTTCCTCCTCTTGTTATGTGATGTAGTTGTTGTGAATACCTTGATTCACTTGGCTTTTGTTTTGGTTGGTATGTAAAATGGGGTATGAACCGTTGTTCAATTAGCTGCACAGGAGATGTATGATCAAACTTACCTTGTCAGTTAAAATCCAGCTACACATCTTCATCTATTGCATTTCACATTTTTGTGGCTACATAAACACAAGGATCACACTTTGTAGGGTTGAACTTGGGTCACCATCATAGTTTGTGAATAATGTGTTGCATAAATTTCTAAATGTTTCCATCTTTTTTTGGTTTTTTTGGATGCAATATCTAGTATCGGTAAGGCATCAGGGTAACTCTTTGTGAATACTTTGTCTATCTAATAACTATTTTGTTATAAGGGCAATGATTATGTCACTTAACCTCTAAAATAGTTTTGTAGCTCTATAATAAGGGCAATAATTAAATCTTACCAATACATTGTATATATTGTATTTAGACATTTGCCTCTAGCCTTATAGCAAATATGAGGATTCTAAAGCCCTGCATACCAAACACGACAGCTACGACGGTGGCATAGCTTCAATTATTTCCGTTCAATGACATTACCATGGCAGATAACAAATTGTTGACAATGCCAATCCCCACCTAAAAGCTCAAGAAACAAACCTTGGTCACCATTGACTAGGTTATATTACAAAACTGATATTACTATAAAGAACAAGAAAAATGTTTTTCATTTATTCTCTGTATTTTAATTTATTTTGATGTATGATAGACGAAAAAATTATTTTTATATAATCCTTAAATTTTATTTGCCATTGTAAAAAAATCTACATTTACCTAAGTTAATAGTTACATCACACCATTTTATCTAATCATAAGCTACTAAATTATTTTATTTCTTATTTTTATAACAGATATATTTTCAACTCCAATATTAAAAATAAAATATTTGATAAAATTTTAACATCTATTAAATAGATGTTATCCAAGAAAAAACTCTATTACGGAAGTACTAATAATCTCAATTTTGATTCTTAATAAATGATATGTGATTACTCATCAGGTTGACGGTTCACCAAGCTTTACACTAATTCCAAACATTCCCATAACAAGAGTGTATTCTTATTAAAGAAATTACAGGGGAAAGTACAATTCTTTAGATTATAATTATATTAAGAAAGTATATTGCCCAAGAAAGAGGATGTTTTAATCTACCTAAATAGCATCCAAAGAAACCTCAAATGTAATTAAGCAACCTTTTTTTCCTTTTGAAGTGTTTTTTCTTTAAATAAAATAAAGCAAATTTCTTCCAATATTTTTATTGGTTTATTAAATTATGAACCCTTTTTAAAAAAAGACATATTTCGAAATTGACATGTATATGCTACATAGAAAATGAGGGCTATTTGTGTAATAAGGTTCTTGTGAGGGTTTTTTAAATGTTCGAGCACTTAGGATATACTAATTTGTTTTGTAATTAAATTATTACATTAACGTAAGATTAACCTAGAGAATGAGTGAAAGGAAAGGGTAAAATAGTGAGCAACACAAGATTTCAATTAAATTTAATATAAATATCTAATTATCTTCAACTAAATTAAATAAAATGTGTAAAATAATAATTAATTTAATTAGTTAATTTGAAATTTAGAGAAAAGAAAAGATATGTGAAGTTTAAGTTTGTTTGATTTTATTTTACAATTTGTTGGTAGTTTTAAGTGTAATAGAAATGCTCATTTAAAAATTGAAAAAAAATTAATTTAAAAATTTGATGATGATTAGAGTAATTTGTGTAGACTATATAATTATGCTCAAGCTAATCAAAACTTTACATTGCTCTTCTAAACAAAAGTGCATATATGCTTGAAATAATTTGACAATTGAGTTGAGTTAATTTTAACCTTTTAAAACCTTGTTTAGTTTCCTAATATTTTAATATGATCTTTTGATTTTTTTTTCTTCTTGCTCTAATTATGCAGTTTAATATCTCAAAAACTTAAGGAAAATAATATATATTTTGAGGAATGCATTAAACCAGAGAATCATTAAACTATATTGATATTTGTTAGGCCTTTAGATAATGATAATATCGTATACAAAAAAGTTTAATGATGAACAATATGCAAACCAATATATTGTTATTTATCTAACATGAACTTATGTGTTTCAAATAATGCTCTAATGATGGTTTGATTTCTTCTAGAATGTTTGTAAGTGCTCAATAAATTCTTATGAATAATAGATAGGTTGTGTATGAATGATTGTTAGATGTTATGCCCAAATGAACTATGATGTTCATGTATTTATAAACAAGTTGAATTCAAATTAAGACCCTAATGGTGCACTAATCAACACCAAAATGCTCACATGGTGAAAAGGTAAGACAAAGAAAGCAAGTGAATTCTAGCCACTATGAGCCACACAAGTTTCTTAGGACCGCACTCTCATGCTCTCAACTATTTAGAATGTTAAAGCACATTCTAAACAAGGAGCTAGAATGGAAAGAAATTACAGGGGAGAGAATATGATAGAGGGGTTGGGAGACGGGTTTAAAAGAATAAAAAGTCAAAAAATATGTTAGTACTATGTTGGTATATTATTCTATATGTACCTAATATTAAGCTAACTTAGGTTAGCTCCTATACTAAGTATACTTTGTCACACTTCTCTAGGTTTAAAATACGATAAGTAAGCATTTTATGGTCACCACCATTAATAAATGCCACCTCTATATGGGCCAATCACATGTGCCTATTATGTGACCAATAAGAAAAGGAGAATTTGCTCTTGCTAGGAATATATATACCTCTCATCTCTTTATTTATTGATGGATAATTCTTGGCTAAGCAAATGGATAATTAATGCAATAAATGAAGCTATGTTGTAATCTACTTTGTAATGCTTTCCTCAACAATAAAAACTTGTTACCTTTTTCATTATTTTACATAGTGTTTCATGCATATTAGAGTGAGTTAACTCTGAGGAGTTTCTTGGGCACTCATATTATTATATCATTCTCTACATGGTGATCGAAGCTTATTTGCCACATGTTATTAAATCTTATTTCCCACATGGTATCAGAGCTTTATTAAGCCTATCCAATGCACCTATCTTTAGTGATGGAATAGACAATCCATTTTAATATATTGGTGTACTACTTAGTGTTGTAAAAATTTCTTAGGATGCCTTGTAGAATATCACAACACCTCTAGTCACTTATATTGTTTTATTGGTTTTTTGAGAGACCTTTGTAGCATGTCTCATTTTTTCAAAGCACATTCATTTTAAATGGGCACCTCATCAAGCCTAGTCATCAAGACCTATTTCCAGAGGATTCTTAGCATTATTGTTGTGCATATGCCTTCCTAAGTTGCACTTAATGGGAGGTGTTGTTGCAATATTTTATATACACCTACTACTAAGTTAAATTAGGTTAGCTACTATATTAAGTATGCTTTGTCACACTTCTCTAGGCTTAGAATAGGATACATGAGTATTTAATGCCACCATTATTATTAATAACACCTTCATATGGGCTAATCACTCGTGCCTATTATGTGGCCAATAAGAAATGGTAAACTTGCATTTACTAAAGGTATATATACACCCCATCTATTTATATATTGATGAATCATTCATTGATGAACAATGCAATGGAATTGTAAGTCATGATGATTTGATGTAATCTACTTAGTAATATTTTCTTCAATAATAAATATTATGTTACCTTTTTTGATTATTTTGCAGCGTGTTTCAAGAATATTTGAGTGAGTCCATTTTGAGAGTAGTTCTTCCTAGATGGTAGTTGCAGATTTTTGAAGAGTTTTATATTTTTCTAAATTCCCTCACACTTATCCAAGTCCTAACATGTTTCTAAGCTCCCCATCTTTCTAGGTTTTCAAAAATACCATCTAGGTAATTTTTGTTTAGGAAAAAACTAATTTTTAGCGATTTTTTGAGGATTTTTCCATTTTCTGGAAAAATACATATTTTTTAGATAGTCCCAATATTTTTCTAAAAAGATTCAAAAAATATGAAAATTTTAAAAATTGAAAATTGGGCCCGATAGTTCATTTATGGTAGTTTTTTAAATTTTGGCATTCAAAAAGTAGTAAGGACTACCAGAGTCTTTAATAACAATTTTACATTTTTTATGCATGTTGAAGAGCCAAATCATATATTTTCATATTCTAAATCCAAAAAGTTTTCTAAAAAGTTTAAATTTATAAAAATGGACAAGCAGGGCTCCTGTAGCATTTGTTTGAAGTTATAACTTTATTTGGAGGATTCCTTAAGGACATGTGCACTGTACTAGCAATTTAGTTACTACACCTAGATTCATCACTTGTACTACACACATTTCCATCATTGCCACTCTTACACTACTCACTTACTTCAACCCCCTATGCGCTTACCCTTGATCGCATTGACGATTTCCTGCTCTACCAAAAGCCTTGATTATAATGTGAATTGCACATTAGCTTAATCATTAACAATAACTTCTAGTGACATTCGCACCATGTGACTGATTACTAGAGAATTTTTATCCCCCAAAGGCTCACTTTTGCACCCTAGCACTCCATTTGACCTCTTGGAACTCTAGAGATCATAATTTTTATTTTGTGAAGGCTAGAGACATGTCATTTTTTGTTGGAATTGTGGTTCTGACACCAACCTATTAATGAATATTTCAGGTCACTATTTGTAACTAATTTTTCTTAGAAGTGAATATTGTTATTGTAAATCCTATAGGGTTTGGTATTTAGGCATCTTTGTGGGCTCATATCTTGAGATTCATAATGAATTTTGAGGAGTCATTTTTTGAAAATATATGTTTTTCCTATAGAATGTGTTTGCATGATAAAATTTGATTTAAGTATCACTCTCTCTTCATCTCTTTTTTATTTTATTATGAAATACTCAATTATTCTATATCATAATTAAATATTTTATTATTGTGGGGGGAAGGGTGGGGAGGAGTTAATGCTTATTCTTTTGAGCGCATTGGTTTACATGTCAAACATTATATTAGGGAACATATTATAAAATTTTATAATTATAAGAGATGGGGCGGGGGGAAGGGGGAGGGTTTCTCATAGTTTTATTGTGTTTCAGTTTGAGGTTATCTTCAAGGAATTACTTTTTGTGTTACTTCATTATAGTGGCTTCGTGCTAAGACATCCATACCCTCATTTAGACCAATAATAACATGGAGTTGGAAAATGACATGTTATTATTTTAAGTATGCACACTTTAAGAGAATATGGTAATTTTTTCAATAGAATATAAAACTTAAAAAAACCCTCGCTATGTCTCTCACTCATTTCCAACAAATATTCACTCATTCAATCGCTAAAAGACATAATTTCACACTTGCAACATAAGATTGATATTATGGACACTTCTTCCAACAAGACTAATCCATAATGTGACACACTACATGTTTTTTATTCTTGTACACATCTTATTGATACACTATTAGAATGTGATCTACCAAATCAAGAATTGAATTTTGTATATAATGCACCTATTATTTTTCTTATTATAACCCACACTTTATATCCACTTGTATATGTGTTTGGCTCATTTGAGAATCACACCACTAGTATTTTCTCCCTTATATTCCATTCCATGGGCCATCTTGGCAAAGGTATACAGGGTACCATTTCTCCTATCTAGGATGTTCTCTAGACTACTCAACATAACATTGGCTATCGAGCATGTGTATTTTGATCAGGATCACTTCATGTAAACTCATCACCTATTATTTTTCACTCCACTCTTTGTGAAGATATTGATAGACACATGAATTATTTTGCACATTTTATCAATCATGAGAGACCAAAGATTGATTTTGCTAGGAATGAGAGTCTTGAATTAGTTTCATATTTCTCTAGGCATGAGACTTCTATATTTGATTTAGATGTTTATTGCACAAATATTTTGGAGTAAAACCTTTTTTACTATCGATAACTAATTTTTATCAAAAGTGCATTTTCTTTTTGTCAACCCTTTAATGTTTAAGATTTGGGCACCTTTGTGGGCTCATAACTTGAGATCCATTTCGAGGTGTTATCTATTTTGAAAATGCATTTTTTACCTATAGAATCTATATGCATGGTCAGATTTGATCTATATTGTATAAAAACTCATATTCCATCCTCCTTTTTTATTCCATTTTGATAGTGTAACTCACACTGTGAATTTATACTAAGTTGTGAAAGGTTCTAAATTAATTATTCTACATTAATATTTAGTAGTTTACTATTATGGTGGGGGTAAAACTTATTTCTAATCACATTGGATTGTGTTGCATACCTTGTATTTAGAAAAATATTGTTAAAAGTGAATAATTATAAGTAGTTTGGGGGTTTATCATATTTTGAGCGTGTTTCAATTTAAGGATATTTCTAAGGCATTTGTTTTTTACTTTCTTAATTGTAATGTCTTAGTGTGAATACCTCCACACTTTCATGTAGGCTAATAATAGCCTATAGTTGGAAAATAACATGTTATTCTCTAAAATATGTGCACTCTAGGAGAATTCAGTTAAATTTGTTGAAGAGAATTAGAAACTTAAAAATTAATATTTTCAATATCTCTCTTTAATTTCTAGAAAATATTCCTTCATTCACTAAATTTAGTACATAGTTGCACACTTGTAATGTAATATTGGCATTATGGGCATCTCTTCCATTCAGACTAGTCCATCATGTGACACATTATTTGTTCTTGATTTTAGTGTGTATCTTCTTGATGCATTTCTATATTTTGATCTACTACATCATGATCTAAATTTTGTATTTGATGCACATGTTTTTTCACCTATTTCAACCCCCATTTTAGATCCATATGCACATGTGTTTGGATCATTTGAGAATCAAACCGATGGTTTTAGCTCCCACATAATCCATTCCATGGGTCAACTTGGAAGAGGTATTGGTAAACACTTATAGGGCACTATATCCCCCATTTATTGCTCACTGGACTAATCACCATGACATTAGCTATCAAGCACATGTTTCTTCATCAAGACCACTTCGTACAAGATAAAAACTTGTATTTGTTTGCTCCATACTTCGTGAAGACATATATTAAAATATGAGCACTTATACACATTCAATTAGGTATGAGACTCTAGGCACCTTCATATTCATACATGCATGATATTCTTAAATATAATTCATATATTTCCTTACATATACCATTTGTACACTTGGTACCAAATCATATGTATACATCTTATTCTACCATCCATATTCATCTGAGATGGATTTCAAACCAGTTGTCATGACATTATCAGCATTCCTTATGTAAAATCTATCATTTTGGTTCCTCCACCTTTCAACTGCATCATCTACACACTATTAATATTGCCTAGAAATGTTACCTTTTTGGAGAAAAGATCATATTAATGATGGCCTTTTTTGACATATTGAAAATCTTTTTTTATGATATATTTTGGTGTCTTTAATGTCTCTTTATATTCTTTAATATTTTTAGGATTCTCTATGCATGGACTCCCAACACTAGTTGTGCCATCCAATGTATATTTTATTAATATTATGTGAGTTTTTTTCATATTATTTGACTCCTTGACAATAAATCTATTATTTTGAGTGTTTTATAATATCCCTAACTCCACTACACCAGTTCAAAATTTGTGGGGGGGCGGGGGGGGGGGGATTTATGGTTATATTTATTTCTTTAGGTTTTGTATGTAGCTATGTTGGTTATCCTTTTAGTGTCATATCTTTGCATCTACATTCAAAAATTCTTCTATTGATGGATTTTATTTGGTGAATTATTTTCATTATTTTATAGAGTATTTCATGCATGTTAGAATGAGTCCATTCTAAGGAGTTTCTTGGGTATCTATGATCTTAGATCATTTCATACACAGTGATTAGAGTTTATTTCCCATATATACCTTTTTTGGACCAATAACTGACAAATACACAAACATTCTTAAATCATGCAATTTGATAACTAATAAATACACAAGGACCATTTTTAGATGTTACAAAAACATATATTTTGGAAAAAAATTAGGTATGTGAATAAATAAGTTGAATAAATAGAATTTTAACACATCTTTGAAGATGATCTAGATGAAAATATGAAATTCTAACTTGTTTTTGTCACTTAATAAAAAAATAATTAGAAGCAATTGTTTGTGTGTGTGTGTGTGTGTGTTTTGTGTAAAATATAACAATTTTAGTGTTTGGAAAAATTTCCAAGGCATCCCAAAAGAACTAATATGAGATTGAACTGATTTTTAATGTAGAATATAATATTACTCAAGATGATTTTATGTATATGTTATATTTTTTTTAGGCCATTAAAATTTTTTTTAAGAAGGGGATATGAAGTTTTAAATTAGTTTCTAAATAAAAACAAAGAAGCATGGATAAAGTTGTAGAGCACACCAATTTTTAAGGAATATATTTTTGTAGTAATAGTCTAAAAAAGGAGAGTTCATAAGTGGGAGATCAAATTGATAAAAATATCATGTTAGATTTAGAAAATTTGAAGATTTAATTGACCAAAAGAGGAGGCTCCTTTAGTTTAATTGATAGTTTTGAGTCCAATAATGTAGTCAAAACATCTCCAAAATGTTAATTAATGAAGCTAAAAATTGGAATCAACATATCATAATTACTTTAAACCCTAATTCATCTATCTATGTTAAAGATGTTGGTCCTAATCTTGAACAAGAACAAATCTAATACATGTAGGGGATTTTAGCACTTTCATAGTGTTTTATCTTGTTTTTGATTTAATGATCTAAATAAGTTAAAACTAGAGACTATTCAAATTGTATAAGATATATCATACATTATGCATATATAAATGTAAAAAATAAATGATATTGAGCTTACTATACATGGAAATGAAAAAGGAAAGGAGTAATTAGATAATTTATTCTTATTTTTGCTTAGTATCTTTATCACAATTGCTAGATATACTCTATAATAGCTATGTGTTGACTTAGATCAGGACAAAAACTATAAAATCTCTTTAGGACACTGTTGATAATGCTCAAACACCTATGGTGACAAGATCTATCCAATGTTTGTCAAAACCATCTAGGATGACTATGTTAGTTTGTGATTATTCATATTGATGTTATTATGTCTGAAAATGGTTTATATACTTTCATTCACCTTTGACCCTATATAGATAATTCTATTTTCCTCCCATTTTTATTCAAAGCCTAGCTTGCACTTTTGATACCAAGATGAATTAAAACAGGGGTTAGAAGGTTTGGGTTGGAATGACCCTAGCTAATCCTCATTGAATATTTGAGTGTTGCATATGTTACTATTATTACAAAGAGGGATCAAACAACACTTACTTCTCCCACTTATGCATGTGTGTTCCAAATCATGTGAATATAATTCTAAATACAGTTTTGCATAGAGCCTTATTTGATACAAAGATAGGTTTTGTTTATTTATCAAACTTTAGATTTAGAAATAACAATAAGCTATGTATTTTTTGATCTTTGTATTCCTTCATTCATTAAATGAGTGCTTATCCTTAAAATTATTTTAAAGGATTTGTATATAAAGTTTTTACCTTTGAATTTGGAACTATTGGTGCACATAAACTGATTGAATAAGATCCAAAAAAGTAAAATAAATACCATCAAGCATGTATGACACATGCAAAGGAGCATGACAAGGAAGGTACGAAGGAGAAGGAGGGAGAGAAGGAGAAAGAGTAGAGGAAGGGAAGTGATCATGATAAAAATAGGGTAGCAATTGTTTAGCAAGGTTTGGGTTCTTTGTAAATTCAAAATTTTGCCAATGTGAAAGGTAAATTCGATGGTAACCATGGCAAAAAAGATCATAGGAAGGTTTTGGAAGATGTGATTGAGGAAGATTAAGAATGGTGGGATGAAGAGGCAAGTGCTAGTAGAGTTGGTGCCAGTTGGAAAGGCAAGCTTGTAGGGTTACAATAGTAGATCATGAAGAAACATGAGGGGATTGAACAACCTTCATGGATTGTCAATGTTGATGGGAAGGCTAGGCCAAAGTTTTTTAAAGATTCTCAACAGGTGGCAGTTGGAAATAAGTTGGTGGCTAATCAAGAGGTTAATACAGGGGTTTGATTGGGGGGTGGAGTGAAAATTGGAGAAGTCAAAGCCATGGAATGGTACTCAAACCTTTTAATGCAAAGATTCAACTCCTATTTGACTATGCCCTAATTTATAAATGTGTTAGTAAATGGCCAGAAGTGGGAGTTATTGAACTCTAGATTAAAGATCAATGGGGTGTAGAGGTGGAATTTAGATTTTTGCTAAAAGGTTTTTTGTTGACAATCTTTATGTCCAAATAAGAGAAAGAAAAGGTTCTTAATTCTAAAACTTGGTCTATAAATGGTTTGGGTCTTTAGATTAAAAAATGGAGCCCTAATTTTCATCCATTAAAAGCTAGGAAGGGTAGTTATCTAGTCTGGATAAGATTTTATGGTCTTCCTCTAGAATATTAGAGTGAAGACTGTTTGGCTTCTTTGGGATGCTTGGTGGGTTTGGTAGTATAAAGTGATGCAACTTTGATGAAAGGTTGTAGAGCTGCTTATGCATGAGTTAGGGTTGAGTTGGATTTAGATCAAGATATTCCAAAGTTTGTCATCATTGAAATAGAGGGTAGGGTTTGGCATTAGAGAATTGATGTGGAAAATATTCCCTTTAGATGTTATAATTTTCACCAACTAGGGCATATCTAGATGTTTTCTAAAAATAAGAGGAGCTTTCTTCAAACCAAAACAATCAAGATGAGGCCTCAATGGAAACCAAAGAAGGACCTAAAAGGGAAGAAGTATAATCAGAAGGGACTAGAGCTTCAAGAGGATTAGAATAAGAAGGATAAGGATGTTTGGCCAATTCATCCTAAAAATATTAAGGCAACAGAGGATCTGTTAGTAAAGCTAGGCACAATTGAGATAATCTCCCTAGATTCGGTGATTAAAAGTTGTGATTTTATTGAGAAAGAATATTTATCCATTAGAGAGATTTTCTTCAAAAATCAAATGAATTATATTAATAATAGTGAGATGAGAATTTTAGAGGCAGAGGCTCAGGATGTAATCAATTTTGATAAAGATATTAGAAGAAGATTCTGAAGGGGTTTTAAACTTTAAAGAAAATATTTCTATATCTAAGTCTCAAATCAATATTTTAAACCCTAATTACAGACCCAAGAGTAGGAAAGGTAGAAAAAATATGAAAGATCACATTGTAGGTGAAGTTTTAGCAGGAACATGGGGCACTTTAGAAGGATTTTTAGATGTTGTAAAGCAGGGGGTATAATTCCCTCCTCTTGAAACATGAAGGTGATTTCTTAGAATGTTAGGGTTTTGAATGCCCCTAATAAAATATGCCTAATTAAGCATCTTATCAATATCAAAAAACCAAATATTTTGTTGTTGTAGGAAACTAAACTAAATAAGGTAAAAGTACAATGCTTTTTGAGTTTGTTCAATCAGTGTTGGCTTGGAGTCTTTGTGGAGGCACTAGGAGTGTCGAGGGGTTTGGCCATTCTTTGATCACCATTTTTTACTAGAATAAAACTATTGGATTTAGGTCAAAATTTGTAAGTGGGCAAAATATTTAGCTTTAAATCAGATTTACAATTTTTTTAGCTAATATTTATGGGCTACAAGGAGGTCTACTAAAATCTAATTTGTAAGGAGATATTTCATCCTTTATCAAGGATTTTTAGATGGAAAAATTATACTTTGGGGTGATTTTAATGCCATTTTGAGCTAGAAGGATAAGCAAGGAGGAGTGTTCTTAGTCTCTCAGATGAATCAAGATTTTAGTTTTTTATCAAACAGAATGATCTTGAAGATGTTACACCTAACTTAGGTTGGTTTACTTGCAATACTAGATGGATGGGTAAGGATAATTTCTTAGAGAGGTTTGACAGGTTTTTTACTTCCTCTAATTAGAATCAAAGTAACATAAAATTGGATTGTTGGGTGTCATAACATATTGGATCAGATCATCAACCTATTGTTTTGAACATAGATTTTGATTCTCTTCTGGAAAGATACCCTTTCAAATTCAAATTGATGTGGCTTCGAGATCCTTCTCTCTTTGAGTAGGTTAAGGAATGGTGGTTCCAATGTTTGGATACTCAAGGTTACAAGATGTTTTTGATGTTTAAGAGATTGAAAGTTGTGAAAGAAAATCTAAAAGTGTGGAATCACGAGCACTTCAAAAACATTTTTCAAGAAAAAATAAGGATTGAGCTGAGATGAAAAAATTGAATGAAAAATTTTTCAAGTAGGGGATGGATGTGGAAACTTATCAACTTGAAAAATATTTAATAAGTGAGTATGAGGAAATTATCTGTAGGGAAGAAATGTTTTGGAAATAGAAATCAAGGGAGAATTGGCTTAAAGAAGGGCATATAAATACAACCTTTTTTCATTAGTCAGTTAAATTTAAAAAGAAGGTAACTAGGATAACTCATCCAATCAAGGCAAGGGGTGGATTTAGAAATTCCTAAAGAGACTTAGCTAGAAGCAGTCCTATTCTTCCAAAATTTGTTAAATGATGAAGTTTTATCTAATTTGAGAGTGCATAATGATTTTCTTCAGTTTATTCTAGAAGTAATATCTTAAGATATAAATGATAAGATGATGGCTCCTTTTTCTTTGGAAGGAATTAGAAGGGTGGTGTTTTATATGGCCAAAGATAAAGCCCCTGGTCTAGATGGTTTTCCTGCTACTTTCTTTTAAAAATTTTTGGGAGGTAGTTGGTATCGATGTTTAGAAGATGGTAGAAGAATCTAGAAAGAAGAAAAAAGTGAAACCAAAGCTAAATTTGACTTTTATTTCCTTTTTTTTTGAAAGGTGAATATCAATATTTATTTTTGGATTTCAGACCTGTTTCTCTATGTAACACCGTTTATAAGATTATTTCAAAATCAATTGTAGAGAGCATGAAACTTTTCCTAGATAAATTAATTTCTAGAGAACAAGCGGGTTTTGTGCCAGGGAGAAGTATCTAAGAAGGTATTATTGTAACACATGAAATAATGCATTATCTGATCCATAATAAGAAAAAGGCATGATGATAAAATTAGACATAAGTAAAGCTTATGACAGAGTAAATTGGAGATTTATGTTTAAGATTCTATTAAAATTTGGGTTTAGCAAAGACTGGTGTGAGTGGGTTTTCAGTTGCATTTCAAATCCAAAATTCTTAGTGTTAGTGAATGAGAGCCTTTATAGTTTCTTATCCATATCCAGAGGCTTGAGGCAAGGGGATCCTTTATCCTTTTCTATTTTTATTCTCATGGAAGAATCCTTGGGAAGTGTTGTTCATGAGACGTAATTTCAAGAAAATCTGCATGGTCTTCAAATTATGGATAATTTTGAAACTCTAATGCATGATCAATTTGAAAATGATACTTTTCTTTTTGGAAAAGTAGTAGTAGTAGAAGTTATGAGTTAAAAATAATTTTGAGAAGTTATGAAGAATATTTTGAGCAAAGAGTTAATGAAGGTAAGTCTGAAATTTATTTTGTAAATTGTTGTCACAGGATTGAAAGAAATTTAAGCAGGATTCTTGGTTTTAAAATTGGGAAACTTCCAAGCAAATATCTAGGGTTTATTTTTTTTAAAGGGGTTGGTTCCTTTGATATTTGTAAAAATATGCTGGAAAGGTTTAAGGCTCATCTAAGTTCCTAGAAAGGAATATGGCTTTTGTTGGTTGGTAGAATAACTCTCATCATAGCAATTCTCAGTGCTCTTTTGACTTACTAATTCTTGGTTCTTAGTCCTCCAAAGTAACTTATAAATTCTATGAATATGATCATGAGGGATTTTATTTGGCAAGTCTATGGAGAAGACAAAAAAAAATCCTTTGATGAAATGAGAGCGTGTTTTTAAGAGGAAAAATAAAGGGTGGGTATCAAGGATCTTCATCCCCAAAATTTAGCTTTGGGGGCTAAATTGGTTTGGAAAATGGTTTTTGATTCAAGTAGATTTTAGAGTAGACTTATCCATGCTAATTATCTAGATTTGGACTCTCTTGAGCATATGGTATCAATTATGAATCCTCCTAGAGGATCTCACGTTTGGAATTTTATGTGAAATTATAGATCGGTTATTGCACATGTATAAAGCAGATTTTTGGAATGATTCTTGGAATGGTCATCACCCTTTGGTAGAGGAGTTTGCTGATAGTTAGATTAAGTCTCTTCTTGAAATCAGTGGGGTAGGAAAGTGTGTGATTATGTTTTGTTTGAACCTCACTCTAGAAGAGTTGATTGTAGTTGGAAAAGTTTGCAGGACCTTTTGATCCCATGTGAGGAGGCTTTATCCTTAGAGGCATGCCTCAAAAAAAGGATTGTTGTTTGAAGAATAAGGAGGACTAGCTTCACTAGATTAGAGAAAAATTAGGTTTGTATTCAGTCATATTTGGTTATCAAATGGAAAAATTTGAAGGTGTCTCTTTAATCTGGACAAGTTTTCTTTGCTAGAGTAAAGAATGTTTGTAAAAAGTAGGTACATTTGCATGGTTTGAAGTTCATGGTTGCATTCTGACTAAAGATCAATTGAACAAGATTGGGTTTGTGGGTCCCTCTAGATGTTGTTTATGTGAGGAAGAGGAAGAATCTATTGATCATCTTTTGTTTAACTTTTCTTTTACATGTTGGTGTTGGATTTCACTGTGTAACAAATTCAATTGGTCTTGGGCTTGATCAAAGACACTTTTTCTAGTTTTTGTTTCCTAGCCAGTAGGAGATATGAAGAATTATTTATTTTGTTTATGGTGATGTATCCCATCCATCCTTATTTGGATGGTGTGGAAAGAAAATAATTCTTGGATCATTGAAAACAAATCTCACCCATTGCAAGTAGTTTTGAGAGAAATGGAACTTTCCATTTTTGAAGTTGTCACTTATCATTTTCAAAGAAAAAAAGGTATGCTGACACAATGGGATATGCAAATGTGTACAAATTGGAAATATATCAAAATCCCTCTCGTTAATGGATAAATGGTAAATAATAAAGAAAATAAAAGTAGAAAGGAGGCAATCTAAAATGCACCTAAACCAGGTTGGTTTAAATTAAACTTTGATGGGGTTTGTAGAGGAAATTTAGGGGGTTCTGGTGTTGATTGTGTTAGAAATGATTGCAATGGATCTCTTATTAGAGCTTTATCTTTGAAGCTTATAGATAGAACCAATAATGAAGCTAAGGTGTAGGCTTTAGTAGCTAGAGTGGAGATGGCTATAGAATGTGGCATCTCCTTCCTAGAAATTGAAGGTGATTCTCAGGTGGTGATTCAAGCTTTGACTAATCAAAGGGATAAATCTTGGAAAATAGATAATATTTTAGATATTATATGGCCAAAATTAGATAATTTTGAAGATTGGTCTTGCTCCCATTACTTTTGGGAAAGCAATAAAGTTGCTAACTTTTTGGCTAATGTAGCAATAGATCAAATGATGGACGTAAGAATGGATAACATCAGAGATAGTTGGTAAGACTACAGGGACTTAAATCAAATTGAGCTTTGAGATTAATTAGGCATTTTATATTTGTTTTTATTTAATAATGGTATTATTAAATTAAAAATTAAAAATTAAAAAAAAAGATCTTTTTGTTTTTTGTTCTCAGGTGTTAATACTAATGTGTCTGTGAGCTTGTTTATTCTGAGTTTTGACAATAGAAGATATCTTGATTTCCAAGTGAAATGATGTGCCTTGCTATCTTATTATGGCCATCATAAGATTTTATACATGCGCATTGATTGTTGAAGATTGTTTTTTGAGCACAATGATCATGGGAAGGCTTTCTTTATGGGTTTGGTATTTGGCTTTGAGACCATTTTGCATGGAGAGTTGGAAAGATGGATAAATTCTATGTTGAGTCTTTGAGGTGGTTGATGATTTTTGGTAGAGATAAAAATAGAGAGATGGGGTTTACAATCTTGGTGTCCATTATGCGTATTTATAATGTTTTTTGGATTCCTATGATGGAGGTAAATGAAGCTCTTGAATAAGTTTTGGGGATGGAAAATTTGGCTGCTTACAAATGGTAAGAGAAATTTTAGATTTGGCTTCTTTATTCACAAGTAATCTCTATTTGGTAATGTCATACATAGAACAAGTTCAGTTGTTGGTAGAATTTTTTTTGGCTTGAATATAGGATGGGTTTACTATCAAAGATTGAAACCCTACCTCTAGGTCCAACCCCTATGCTTTTGTTCTATGGTAGGGATAATTTGGGTTTTATTCCTTTATCTATTTTTCATGATCTAGAATCAATATTTTTGGTATAGTGAATTTCACTCAATAAGTGGATGAGGCTTATGCAAGGAATAGGGGCATCTGTATGCCTGAAGTTCAAGATTTATTGAAGTGTATCCCAAGTTTGGAGGAATGGAGGGTGCATATAAATAAACTAAAGCAAGTAAAAATAATTAAGTGGCTATAAAAATGTGTTACAAGGGGGTATTCAAGTCTCCCCCTTGGTGGAAAGGAAACTTTTAGTTGCTAAAAGACACGGGTAGCTCTTAGAGATGTCTTGTCTTGGAGTGAAGTCTAGGAAGGTGGCAATAATGAAAGGAACAAATCCTGAGGTAAAGGAGCATGAAGTGCACATAACCAATTTCAAAAATACTATGAAGTCACTAGCGTCAGGTGAATTCCTACCCAGTAATGGCAAATTGGTGGAATTATTTTTTGTAATGAATTTTGTTAGTCTAGTCTTTTTGGATAATATTTTAGACAACATAATGTAATAAGTTGTTATAATAGTGACTGTTCAGTAGTAAGGATGGTGTATCTTAGAACCATTTTTGTTTTTTGGTTTGGTCATTCTGTGTTAACATAGTCAAATGTTAAGCCAAACCATTTTTTATTCTTATGATTTTCATATGTTATAAGGGCCAGCAACTTGTAAATTCTCTAAGATCGATTAAAAAAATGATAGACATTATCGATAACCAAAATTATCTGAGATTACTAACACTTTCCAAAACACATATAAAACTCAAAATTAAAATAATAGGTTTAAGGATCCTTGTGACACACTCAATAAAGATATTAAAAATCCCAATATAAACTTATGTAGTCAAATGATGTAGAAAAGAAGGGATATGGCCAAGACGAATGTTCCAATAAGTATAATATTTTGAATTGAGAGTCTATACATGAAAAGGCACATTAAAGACATTGGCTAAATAAGGCTTGTACCAAATTTGGCTGTCTAACATTACCCCCCATTTAATATAGTATTTAGATGTAATAAAAAATATTGGTTTAAAGGGATAAAAGAGAATGCAAACTTGGTTTGGAAATTTTGAACTTATAAGTTCATTACCCTAATGTTTCACAATATATGTGTACTTGAAACTAAAGATGTGCACAATTAGATAGATTACTATTCCAATAAAATAAATGTAGTCATAATGAAAAATCAACAATAATAAAAAAAACTACACATGTGGGTATGCAATCTTCTGTTACTCATGGTGTATGCTCATTCAATTTAGAGTGGAGATACCATGGGTCCCAAATGACCCAATCCATATGGAGAAGGTGCCCTTAGTCCTATTTGATTATTGGCTAGATAATTGAATGAGGTTTCAAGCATTGTTTATAGATGTGGACTCCCATACAAGGTTTGTACGTAAAAATGGTGGATCCTCGTACTAAGCTTGTATGAAAAATTTGGAATCCCACATTAGGCTTGTATGTAAATATTAAAACTCTAAGTTAACTGCTACATTTGAATTTTAGATTCAAAGTGTTTACATAGTTACCTTTATTACCATAATAAAAAATAGAAAAATGCATGCATAGACAACATCCATGCCCAAATGATCTAATCCATGTGTATCTTAATGTGATATAGATTTCCATAAATATGTATGTCACTCTCAAAAATATGATAACCTAGAAAATATGATCCCTATAATATAATACATTTGTTCAATATGATCCATGTAATATGTCTCTTCATGTCATATAATCTATCACTTTTTCATCATGATTATGTAAAATTCCCCACATATGGCTTACATATGTGTGAATATATCAATCTGTCATAATTTGATTTGAAATCTATCCCAATCTATTTCATAATCTATCCTAATATGAATACCAATATGCCCCAATCTATCTCATAATATATCCCAACTTATCTCATAATTCCATAAAACACCTCTAAATGTTCTCCATAATCTTGTGAGATGCCCTACACATGCACTATATATGTCATAAATTTTTGTAATCTATGTCATCTAAACCATAAAATATGCCTCAAAAATACCAATGCTCAATCTGATATGGTTTGGTTCTTTGGAAGAATCCCATTGTATACCCCTTTTTGATAGGAGGGAGGAATATTGTTAATAATTTGTGTCAAATGGCCCACTTATATGCATCACATGTTGTAGAGAAGATATGATCATGTGAAACACATACGTCCACATGAATAGATATGTCATTAGAGAAATGTTTGGTCATTTGTAATTATATGTGATGTTATGTAATCCATAACGAGTGATAGAGTTATGGTTTTGTATGTAGTCATTATATTGTGGTACATAGAGATATTAATGTAATTAAGTACTAAATTTTCATTTCCAATTATTAATTTTGATAAGTTCCTTGAAATATTTCAATTTCACAAAGATGTGTAAAACATTATACACATAGAGAGAGTTATTTTAATTGAAATTGCACCATTTAGTCCTAGTGGGTAATAAAATGAGATAGATGATTAAATCTTGGAGAACAACTTGAATTATTTGCATATATATTGGTATACAATGTTTATTGGAGTGTATTATATCCATTGACAAGCCCCCAGTATCTAGGATTAAGGTGAACATATAAAATGTTCATCTATGATATTGTAATGAATGATTTAAAATTTATTATCATGCATAAGAGTGTCTCACATGTGTTCCAACATAATTTATGGGAGGTTAAATAAACATACAATTCTCAAGATATCACATATATCATGTCGTAGTAGATTATTAGTAAAGTTAATTTTAATACTTTAAGCACATAAATTTTCTTATATAAATAGGTTGATTTTTTTTAGAATTCATTTGATATTTATTAGAATATTTGGTTTCAAAAATGTAAATGTGATGAGGTGTGACCAAGACAGTGTTCGAGCATTTGGATAGTTCATTATAGGTGGACCAACCTTTAGGGCTATTTTTTTCAAAAGATAATATTTTTAAAACTTATTTACAGGATTTAAAAAAAACTTATTTTTGTAAATATGTCCATTTTATGCATTTTTAGTGTGTTTAAGGATTTAAAGGAGGTGTCCTACACATGTTAGATATGTCCTTCCTTTGTCGACATTATGTGTTTATCTATCGATAAATCTATTGCAGGGGCCTCATTGTTGCCACATGCATCTACTGAAACATATTTTTTAACCTTATCTAATCACCATTTATTAACCCAAAACTCCTCTAAAAACCTCTAATCCACTTAGATCCATGCACCCTTATTTCTATGAATTTTAAATTCCTAAATCCCACCTACCTATATTATGATAATCACCTTTTAATTCCCATTAACCATCCATAAGAGGCTCTAGATATTTATAAAAATCTATAAACTCTCACTAATTCATATCTAGATTTTCATAGGAATCTTTAATTCCTATAAAATTCCTCCACCATTAATTTGATTCAACCATGGATCAAATCCAACCCTCTATTTTATCTACCACCCTCTATATCAGTATGCATATCTCATGCACAAATACAAGAAAAATAATATAGGACTTGCATGTTGTCAACTTATCTCCATCATCAAGTCTTGAGCTCCTCATTATAATCCAAATTATCAAGTATAAACATTATATCATCTTGGGGTGCATCTACTCTTTTGAAGGTAAATTATTTGTTGCATTGAGGTATTATTTTTATTATTTCAATCACTATATTTCACTTAACTTGATTTCCTTTCCCAATCTTGAGTTTTAGTTGAATTTTAGAGTTGATTTATAGTCATTAGTGTATTACTTGCATTTCAAGTTGTGATTCCAAATTTTACCTATTACACCATGGACAAAGGTGGAATTATTATTTCATATTAGTTTTTTTAATCTATTTTAGGATCAATGTGACCCTAATAACACAAAAATTATTAAATATTAATATTTATTAAGATATACAATAATTGCACAAATTTGAATGCAACTAGCGAAATGTAGTAACTTGATGTTTCTAAAAAACACTAGGAAGATTATGCACTTAACTTGTTTTGGATGAATGAAAGTATGTAATAGGCACACACATTATAAATGCACTAAAATAGGCCTATAAACACTTGTATCTTGAAACATAGTGTTTTTATGAGTTTGGATAGGTTTACACTTTTTTAGATGCCTACGCAATGTGATACTATCTATTAGGGTACAAATTATATCTATAAACTATGCAGACCCTATGAATATTATGATGAGTACACCTATGTGTATGGATGGATCTTGTCTATTTATAAGTATTCATTTGGTTTTACACAACTATGTTTACCTTCTCTTTGCTTCAAACCCTAACTCTTTGCACTGTATAATGAGATAACTATGAATGGGTAAAATGGATGGGTTGAGTTGGCTTCAGACACCCCCTATAAATAAGCACTACTACATATCCAATAATCTGAAGAGGGACGTCAAACCACATGTATTTATCCCACCTAACTAAGTGTGTGCAATCTTGTGTAATGATATTATGTACTGCAATCATTTGTATGGCTTTCACAACTTGACAACATATGACTTGACCTTGAAAATTGTATTCAAACATAGCTTAGGTTTTATATTTTAAGGGAATTCAATTTTGTAGAATTAGGGAGGTTATTCTTAATGTGAATATGTATTTTTAGTGAGTGTTTGATAGATTGCTAGATATGTAAATGCTTAGACTTGATATGTTTATATAAATGAATCTTTGGGTTATTTCCTCCAAATTGACATACAAAATGTATGCGCTGATCCTTTTGAACAATTTAAATTTTAGAAACTAGTCGTTAAATGATGTAGGGAAAGGTCTGGCATAATTCGACAAGTCCACAATAATGGACTTGTTTATGAAATACAGACCTATCCAAAAAATAGGAACAATGACATGAGGTCAAGATCTAATATGAGAATGATATAAACTTATTTAGGCAAAGACTAGGAAGATCCTATGTAACAAAAACATAAACTTGTAAGGGTCTGACCCATATATGAGAATGAATAAGAGTCATGTAATTGAGCATAAGTAAAATTATATGTCAAAGGTTTTTAAAATTACACATTTTAAAGTGTATAATACCAAATGTGAGTGTCTACTACATTCCACCCTGCTCCCACCTCCCTTTTATTATGGTAATGGAATTTATAGAGTAAAAGGATATAAAGTGATACTTGAGTATAATCATGATGGGTGTGCTCAAGTATGTACTATGTGTTGCACTTTGTTCCATGCAATCTTAAAATGAAACATGTAGAAATCAATTTTTACATATGATTTAAATTTACAATTAAAAACATTAAAAATTATGTGAAATAGAAAATAAAGGAATGAATACAATTGTGTGTATGCAGACTGAGCTTTTCTTCTAGAGATAATGGATAATGGGGTGATCATGACCCATTGGAGATGCATGTGTAAAACCATGGGTTGAGTTGAATATACCCTACCCCTCATTTGAAATGGAGAAGTTCTTAGAAGTTATGTTATGCATAAATTTAGCCCCACAAAAATTTAATAAATATGAGTAAATGGAATCCACTACGGGTTCTAATAAATACAAGAAATGCCTGAGAGTTTACATAAATATTTTGAATATAGATTATATGATTCAATCTAAGTAGTGCCTGAGTATAATTTAATATTTGAAATAAACTTGAGTAATACTAAGAAAATAATGACATGACTTACCATTCCATTTGGTAATCTAAGTAATTGTGAACATATGTCATGTATATGCCCCCATTACAATAATTTATGTAATCTAATTCTTTTAACATGTGAAATAATATCATAAAATATATGAAATCCATAACATATGTCATGCATATGCAATTAATTTAAATCAAACCTGTCATAATATAAATAAAAATTGTAATAATCTATGTATAACTTGTAATAATATGTGTAAACTTGTACCATTCTTAAGTAATTTGTGCCTAAAATCTGAATTTTTTATAACTATAAAAGTTTAGTCTCTAAGATATGACACTATGTGTGCCCCCATTTTTAGGTGAGGAATTTAATATATAAATAACGTATTTCAAAAGAAAGGATTTATATGCATCATTTTATATATAAAAGATATAAGCAATGTAAGACATTTACTAATGGTTGTCACTTGAACTTTCACCCAATAAGGAGATAGGACAAGCTTTTCCTCATTCAAGTGAGACAATGGAACCACCTCAAGGCTGTGGGTATCCCTATTAGGAGGTGGATCTCTAGATTAGGGGTTAGTTCCCCTTGATGCATCACTAAAGCTCATAGCCTACTACTAGCACTTGGGGGATGAAAAGGGATAGGGATAACATGAAATTAAACCTAGTATATAGGAGGTGATACATCAAAAAATTTAATCTACTCATACCCTTAACATGCACTTAGAACTAAGGACAAGTTACACATACACTTCATCTAGTGTCAATCTTCCCTCTCACATCTATGCTTCAACATGGGGTCTTTCATGTACACTTAGTGAAATATTTGAATGAGGTAAAACACTTGTATTTATTATCTCAAGGAAATTTTTTTTTAGGGACTTTCCATACCCAAGTAGAGAGATTAAATACAATGCTAAAAGGCCAAAGTTTATAGAAGAAATGGGGAGAAAGAGAGAAGAGGAGTCCAAGAGTCATTGAGACACTTGTCACAACTGAAAAGATTAATTATTTGTGCATGTGAGAGAGAGATGGGGTGATCCATGTAATTTTAGGGGTTACAAATGTCATTTGAAATAATCCAAGACTTGTAAAATGGTTTAGAAACTCCTTTCCATGCACAAAAAATTTCCCCTCATGATTTGCCTTCAAAAACTACCTTATCACTGCAACTGATTAGGCCTAATGATGGTTTTGAGTAAGAGGGCTTACTATCAGGTCCTCATATGCATTGGACTCATATCTAATCACTCTTATCATTTTGTTCATACACCATCATCCAAGACAGTTCCAAAATGGGCTTCCTCCATGCACCCCTCACACTTGGCACCTAAAACCTTCCCAAATCTACTATCTGATCCATGTACAAGAAGGGATGACATGTGTCCAAGGTGTCCATAGCATCAATTTATATAAATTGTCCTTATAAGGCCTACCAAATGGAGTTTCACTCTCTTTCACCGAGTGATCACTACCTACCCACTAGATTGGTTGAAGTGAAGGAAGTAGCAGATAGGTTTAAGAGATTATACACCTGATCAAATGACCATGAGGACTTATAACAAGTCCTAAACTTCTTCCCAAATGTGATTAGGTCTCTTGAAAGTCTTTAGGACCTATAAAAAAAATTAAATTTTCAAATAAAACTATTTTATGCTTGACCTATATGGATTCTATACAATCTGATTCTATGGATTTGATCCTCATGAAGTTTTCAACTTCTCTTTTACACTCATGGTCAAATTCATCCATTTGGAGGCACTTTTAGTCTCATATCCTCCATCGAGTCCTAAAATAGGATTTGAGAGGGTTTTGAAGTGATTATCCCTCTTAGCCTTTGTTTATAAAGGATACATGTTAGAATTATTTCTAAATTCCATTGAGGGCTCCTCAAAGACCTTCTCGAACTTCCCTAAATGCCTCAAGGTCCCATGCATCAGGTCATGAAAGTTACAAGCATTTCAACTTGGACACTCAATTACTTCTTGTGTATTCTATGAGGGTTTTGAAAATTTCCACAAACATGCCTCAGTCATTTGAATGGCTTCCTTAGAGCTAGAAGTGAAGAGTGACCCTATTTTGAGACTAAGCCTAAACCTCATCAATAGGTCTGTATGCACCTTTGAGACAAAATGAGGTTAAAGTAGATTTATTTTCATCTTAGGATGGTTATAAAATTTATTAATAGTCTCATAAACATTATCAAATCACTTAGGAAGTTTATCTAAGGTCCAAAATGAAAATGACCATCTTAAGTAAGTTATTTGCTTACCATTCCTCGCCATGGTGACTGCAACCTTTGTAACTCAGAGAACCCTTTTTGATTCCAAGATTATATCAAGGTTTTTTAGGTATATATGGATGTGTTACAGCTTTTAAAATTATCATTTTATATTTTCTTGCCTTTTGGTTCACCATTTCATCACTTTTCTCAAAACTGTCATCTTCATGCATGGTAAAATTGACCCTCATTTGAGATAAAATAGAGAGGGTTTTCAATATTAATATTGAAAAAATTATTATTATATGATATTATTGGAATCCTAAGGGTACTCTATACAAAATTTTATCTTCTAGATCCTCCATTTAACTCTCCAACTCTTCAAATTTGCTAGGTAGACTTTATGAATAGGCAAACTGTGAGGGTAGGCAAGGTATAAGCTGGGTTGGAGGTTTTAGTGATTGATTAAAGATTTATTATGATATATATGGATAATAAATTCCTATCATGATGTATTCCAACCATTATATATTCTATTTTCCCCTTAAACACTTCTTATGATTTTGGAAACCTAGAATAGGTCTATGATTGCCTAGAAAGGGGATCACTATTTAGGCCTAGTTGTAGGTTATCTTGAGTTTGGTTTATGATTTAAGGACATAATAAAAACATATTATTATGTTAAAAATCTCATAAAATTTTTCATCCACCATTTTTTTAATCTAAGCTCCATCTTTTCCACTAATGCATCCCACATTCCTAAGACTAGGCCACTGCTTATTAAGGACTGAGATAGGCTTATAGGTTGATTTAGCTTTATCCACACTTGTATTAGGTGAATTTATATTTTATATGAGTTAGTTATAATCAAATTTCATTAATTTCACCTGTATCCACTTTGAAGTCTCCAAATGAGGTCCAAACTTCAAACTTCTTCCTTATTGCCAATATACCCTTTGACTATGTTTCATGAGTTCTAGGGCTACCTGTAGGTGTTCTTGAGCTCCCTTAGGTCATGTGGTTGAAAAAAATAAATTTAACTTTATACCTAGTACCATACAAATATAAAATTCACCATAGGCCTCCAATTTAGTTAATATATGCCCAATTGAGACAAAATATTGTTAAAGCTTGGTGTATGGATAAGGGGTTTGCATTAGTGGTCCAAACCTAAAAATCCATCTTTTCTCTATCATATTAGATCACGAGATTCCTTTGGACCATTTGGTATGGTTTAAACTTGATGGAATAATCTAGTATTATCAAATTGAAGTACAAGATCACTCCGTTAACAATGTCCTATAGATATCACTATTCCTTTTCAGTGGTTTTTTAGCCATTTTTAGGCCTTTAAAACTTCATCTCTCATTTACCCTTTTCTCCTCAAAATTGGCATAGTTGTTTCATGTGGATAGGGATACAAGGTAAACATGTGATAAGTCTTTAAAACCACCATTGTCTCTTTGCATGAAAACCTCAAAAACACCTGGGAGCTTTGTTTTGTCCATGTAGGGACTATGGGCCCAAAATGGTATGATCATCCTTTAAAGTGAAAATTTTAACTTGCATAGTATTTTCACCTTCATAAAATAAAAAATATGATATTTTTGGTATGCTAGAGTCTCAAAATGAGTTTCATCATGTTTTCACCATTAACACCTCCGTACAAACCTCTTGAACTTCTGTATAAGGTGACTCCAAGTGCATTTTGCAGACAAGGCAGTGAACAAGAGAATATAGACAATTAGCTTTAGAGGATGGTGGTTTGATTTATCACAAGGACATACAATGAAATAATCTTGAAAACATGAATTCAAACACATTAAACATCTTCATGGAGGTCCTTCTATGTTCAAAAAACATAGGTTACCCATTCATGACTACAAACTTGAGAAATAAACATAATTGGGAAATCTCCCTAAAAGACATTAAGAGAAGAAGTTTTAGATGATGAGAACACCATGGAGAGGATCCATTCAAACTTTAAAACACTCCATCCAAATCATATGGATTCATAGGTTCCTAAAAATAATAAACAGATGCAAACCTATACCGCTCTTAAATGCAATTTCATAAAAAGCTGCCTGGAGTGTTAGCAATTGTTCATAAAGGAGGAGCCAAAAATTTGAGAGTTATTGTTATGTATGTGAATTAAATTCAAATTACTATCCAACCTAATACCATTTTTCTTGATTTCACTTGTATGACCCATAACAAGTGCTTGAATTTGACCTTCTTTGGCTTGCCTAGAGAAAATGAAGGAAAATAATTTGGAAATGAAATTTTTAATGTGATATTTACAAAAAAAACATGGAAATAGATTTTGGGGAGGTGAAGAGTCACACCACCCACGTTTTTAGCTGCAAGTAAACTCAAGGAGTCCATATAAGTGCTCAAAAGCCCCTAAAATCAAGGAATAACTACCATTTACTAAACATAACTACTTCTTGGCTGACATCTGACTACTCATAACATGATCTTGAACTCTTCCACATTTAAAATCACCTTGGTGACATTTTCTTGCATTAAAGTCTGTACAAGTTAATTAATGGGCTAAAAAAGTGGCCAAATGACCCTTTTTGCATATGAAACCTAGCACATGATACATTCATGACTTGAAAACACTCAAAAACATGTCAAAGACCATATTATGACCTATTAAGCATAATTTGGACCTTTTATCAATTTTGACCAACTTTGACTTTGGTTGACTAAGCCATTTCAAGGGGGATGAGCTTGGAGAAGGACTAAGACAAGGCCAAGTAAGATAATAGACCAACATGACACCCTATAGGACACATGAAAACCTTATTCAAAAGTTTATAATAGTAGGGGTTGACCCCATTTGACTAGAAGTCAAATTTAGTAAACACTAACATTACACACACACACACACATCTCAATGAGAAACATATTGAAAAGTCAACATAGTAGTGAGAATCCATAAACTGAGTAATAAATCACATAAATGTGCATGATATGTATCATGGCACCACAAAGAGGAAAAAGAGTATGTGATTTAGATCACGACACAAGCAAAATCAATAGAAAATATTAGATGTATCCACACAAAGAAAAAATATATAAATAATTACATGTGATGTAATGGCCATGATAAACATAATAAAGCACATGAAATAGTAGTCAATGTCACACACAGCTTAGGGCCAAACATAATAGACAAGTAAATGTCATAGAAGGCTTAGGGCCAAATACAATAAATAAGTAAATGTCACACAAGGCTTAGTGCCACACACAATAGATAGGTAAATGTCACATAAGGCTCAAGGCCACACATAATAGACATGGGAATGTCACATAAGGATCATGTCTACACATATTAGACAAGAAAATGTAACACAAGGCTTAGGTCCACACATAATATACATGGGAATGTCACACAAGGATCATGCCAACACATAATAGACAAGAAAATGTAACACAAGGCTCAAGGCCACACATAATAGATAAGAAATGTCACATATGGCTTAAAGTCACACACAATAGAAAAATAAATATCACACAAGGCTCAAGGCCACATAAAATAGACAAGAAATGTCACACAAGGCTCAAGGCCACACATAATAGACAATAAAATGTCACACAATAAGTAGAGTCAACCTAAAAACATTGAGCATGCATAGAAAAAGTAAGGCTAATCTACACAATTGGTGTATGTCATCATCGCATATAAAAAATTATAATATCTAGTGAGGTAGAAAAGTAAATAGTATGAATCAGATAAATTCATGTATAATCATGATAAAGTAATGCACTATGATCAATGGAAATAATCATAACAATATAAAACCTCTATAAGTTAGCAAGATTCCCCTAGTAAGAATGTGCCACCAGTGTAGGAAAATGGTTCCTAGGTGTAGGAATGTCTTGCATATTCATGTGCATATCATAAATGACTTGTATGTCCTGCATATCACTCATGTATGTCATGGAATGAATTTCAATAGAAAAATTAGATATCTAATTTATTATGTATGATAAAACATAAATAAATCATGTAACAAGCAATACATGTTATGCATAGGACATAGGTTTTGTTTTTTGAAAATTTGTTTTTTTGTATTTTTTGGAACATTTAAATATGAGTAAAAATTTGAGTAGAGTCAAATAAAGTGAACTTTAAAATCTATAAAAATAGAAGACTGGAAATTATCCAAACAATCTACGACATTTGTCAAGGCATATTGTGCACCAAGTGTAATAACATATCAATCAATAATAAGTGAAGGTTAGCAATATGTCCCCACTATATGCATAAATCAAAAAATCATATCTCACAAGAATGTTCAAGATTGGATGAGGAGGAATAAATGTACATGTTCATGTCATGGTATGTAATCACAATTGTATATGATCATGTAAGCTCAATATAGGCCATAAAAAGTATAGATGATATATATGTAAGGGTGAGTAAGTAGTATGCTACAAATAATGTTCATTAGAATTAGGTTGATGTAAATTATATATCATTGTAGGATATATTCCAAGGATGTATAGATTAGGTTAAAAAATCAAAAGGCAAGAGCCATGTGAAAACAAAGCCAAGGGCTAGAAGAAGATCATTGAATTTTTTTTGTACATATGTGTGTCGTGATAGAAGAATACAAAGAATGAATGATTAAAAAATCACCACTATATGTACAATAGATTATGTTATAGATAAAAAATGATCCCATAAATATTATAGTCATACATATGCATTATCATACATGTCATAGTCACCAAGTGTATCATTATAATTATCCACTACGTTAGACTCACCATCCCAATCACTCATTGTAGGATATGTATAATCAAATGTGTCATATTTTTGAATTGTACCATTAATTTCCATTTACATTTTATTGATTATCATGCACATTCAAATGCCTTGCATTCAATAATGCCAAATGAGAAGGATTACACTGGAATATTTTTATAGAAAACTGTGTGCTAAATAGACATTCCTCACATATTTGATTATGTGGAGTGATATGATGTATCTCATGAGTAAGATAATAATGTGGATTCAAATATGTCATTATGATCCTAGGAATACTTGCATTTTTATTACATACCCTTGTTAAATATGTATTTATTATCACTTGGAAATAATAATAGCTTGAAATTATTTTTATTTCTTCTATTTGTGAAGCCCTCTTTATTTTATCAATCCCTAAAATAAAATTTGTTTATTATTCTTTGGTATCTATATTTGTGTGCTATGAAATATGATTATAATCTTAACAGGAGCCCTCTTTGAAAATGCTCTATCTCTTTGATATGTGAACAAACCACATTGGAAGTGTAATGAAATAATCATATTAATGATATCTAATTTTACTTCCATTTGTTTTAACCATGTTTTTCCAAGTATTGCATTTAATTGTACAAGAGTAGACTTAACATAGAATCATATCTCCATTTTTTAGGCCCAGCATAACTGGTATAGTAATATACCCTATTGTATCTTCATTATTTCTTATATGTTGTAACTTATGTTCATTGTATCCTTAATCTTTGAGAAACCCAAATGTACATTTATTTTATTATGCCTTATCAACAACATCAATACCTTGTCTATATTCACTTATTCTATAAGCTCGAATGAACATTGAATCCTTTTTAGGAACTTCATGGGATACATAGATATTATTAGAGTGTGAAGTAAAAGGAGATTGAGAAGTCAACCTTGTAGATGTATTGTAGATTTTTCAAATATAATAACACATTTATCCATAAGTTGTTCCATTTTATTTTTCAATGCATATCAATTGTTATCTCTATTCCCATTGATATGATGATAGTTACAAAATGATCTTGTTCCCACTCATTGAAGTCAATGTGTGGAGTGATGGTGATTAGGAATTAAATTGATTAACTTTATATCCAAAATTATTTTAAAAATAGTATTTGGTATATCCTTGAAACTATCAAGTTGGATTGATTGATTCAATTTTGAAGGAGTCTTATGAATTATCTTCTTTGGAGATTACTTATTTGGGTGAAATTCACTTTTAGGATTTGAAGTTGTCAACTTAGGAGTAAGATGATTATATATCCAAGCACATGATTTGCATTATTATCCTTATATGATTTAAATTCCAAATTTAGAGTAGTAGCTGCGATGCTCAGAATGTGATGATGGAGGAGATGTTAGATCAAGTGTTAGTCTTAAAATGAAATCAAAATGATAAAAACACGCTAATAAAGCATAACACCTCTATGCCTAGATCATAGGGGGATCTTGGTAAATAAACAACAAATGACAAAGCTCAGCTAAAATGTAAAGAAACTTACAAATTTTTCTTACCTTCCTTCAATGCTCCAAATGATGTGTTCGTTGGTTTGCTCTGATTGTGCTCAAGAAGTATTAAACAATGGGGTTTGGCTATCACCATCTCCTCTTATCACCATGGTTGGCTTGGATTTGGCTTGATGTTTGCTCAAAGTGGCTTGGCTTGGATCAATTTTGGCATTATAACACTATGTATTTGCTTCATGAGTCAAATACTACATTATAACATTACTCTATTCAAGATCTCTAAATGAAGAGCTCTAGGATTACTTTTATAGGTTTTGAAATGACTTGGAATGATTTAAATCCTACCATTGGTTGGCTTAGTTAACCCCAATAGGGTTAAAAGGTGTCAAATGGTCATGATTAACATGGAATAAGCATGGGTGGGATATTTTCCAAAAATGACAACTCACAAAAGGTAATCATTATTTCCAATGGTATTCTTTGATTTTGAATTTTCCTTTTTGATAATTCATTTAATTTCTCAAGTATGAATTCAATTAGGATTTGAGTAGGATTTTCTTATTAATTAAATCCTTTTAAGATTTTGAATATTTTGAAAGATTTGAATTAATTGATGTGTGCAATTGCTATATTTAATTGATTTTTGGGCCAAATTGATTTAATTTCATGTTATGAAGCCAAATTCAAGATGTTTAGAAATTCTTAGGCTAGATATTCAATTATTGGTAAGGATTGTTCTAAAGCCAGGTATAAAGCCATTAATGGCCAGTTTTAGATGTCTATAATTTGCCCCTGTTTGGGAAGGCATTGCAAACTGTAAGCATAGTAACATCTTTTCAAAGAATAAAATGATCCTATTGTGCTTACAACTTTAATGGTGATTAATGAACTATAGCTACCCCTGAAGGGAGCGGTTGGTAAAGGGGTCGGAAAATGGTCCCTCAAAAGAAGAAAATGAGTGGGATAGAAAAATGAAAATGATGGGGTGATAACATAATGATTTGTTCAAAGCGGTCAAAATCATTGAAAATACAGGTGGAACGATGTACAATGGTTTTCCCAAAGGTAGTTATAAACATTATACCCCAATAGTGGTAAACATGGTATGATTACACAATGATTTTCCCAAAGGTGGTTATAATCATTGAGAATATGGAGCTACCCTAGTTAGGGAAGACAAACATGATAAAAAAAGCATGCCCTAGTTGGGTAGAAGAAAGTAAATGATTTACTCAAAGGTGGTTATAATCATTAAACCTCAAATTGGTGATAACACAATGATTTAACTAAAGGTAGGTAGAATAATTGAGAATGTAGGTGGGATGGTGTATAATAGTCCACCCAAAGTTGGTTATAAGCATTGTACCCAAATTATGGCAAACAAGATTGATGGTTGATGATTGAAAACATGATGATGATAACTTTATAACAAGGATAAAAATGAATTGGGACAACCTAATAGTAGGGAGATGTTCATCCAAACTAGAAAAGGTTAAAATTATTTTGTTGTTTAATTACTCTATTTGGGATATGATTGGGATTGTTGGTGATATCAGTGTTGAGGACATGTCATTGTTATCATTTCTATGTAGACTTATTAAAGCTATTTTTTGTTGTAGCACGTGATGGTAGGCATCATGATAGAACACCATGAGGATTTGGATGAAATATGCATAAAGACTAACTCCCAATATCCAATACTCATTTGAAAATAATGCACCAATGATAAATACCATGCTGATAATGTTGATGGCTGAATATGGATAGATTCAATAATAATGTGTAAGGAATCACCCAATGAATGCACATAGATTGAATCAAGGAAATAGTACTTAAAGAAAATAAATAGGCATGCAAACAAACACACAATCAATACCAACAAAACAAATAATGGTTAGTCATAGTGTTAGTACAAACAATGCAACACAAATAACACAACGAACATTGCCCCTATAAAATAGGTGATAACTTAACAAACAAACAAGATGGGGGAATAGAAGAAAAGGAAGGGGTGGTCGAGATATATCCATATGTATTAGGCAAGTGGATTTTGCCTACATAGTTCCATGGATGATATATCCAACAAAAAATTTAGGTTTAATTCAGTTCTCCCAAGAAATGGGATAGAAGAAAAATAATGATAAAAAAAAACAAGATGGGTGTGATAGAAGAAAATAAATGGGCTCGCAAAATGATGAGAGTGTGGGACAAAAGGCCAAAAAGGATGGGGAAACTAAGTGACAAGTGATTTTTGTGACCTAGTGAGGGTTCCCAAAATTTTTAAGGCAAAGAAGTGGTCAATAATTATAGTTTTTCTAAATGATTTTATAAATGTTTTTTGGAATTTTGAGCATCTCAACTCGATCAAGAATGATAAGATACTAAATGGTCCAAGCTCAAAAAGTGATGAGAGCTTATGGAAATGGGGGATTGAACTAACCTCAATAAGTATTGAGCATGACCTACATAATCCCAAAATGGCCTAAGGTAATAGTAGTTCTACCTTACAGTGGAAGAATCTAACCAATGTAGTATCCAACTCAAATAAAATAGGGAAAGTTGGCACAATACGACATAAGAATGGCTAATTCATATGTTAAGGCACAATAAATAAATGTTGATGCTAGTTTTCCCATTGGCGATTATAACTAGGATACAATAGATTAGATCAATGATACCAATTTTCCCATAAGCAGTTATAATTAGTAACAAGACTAGTGAAACACTGATTTGCCCCTATAGGCAGATATAATTAGGCTCACATAAACAAACATGATAATAAGGGAACAAGAAATTATGGATGTAACTACCAAAAATCTTGTTATACTACTCTAAAATATTACCTCTTCTAGAATTATTGAAACAACTACTGAAACTGATCTCATTCTTCGTGTTGAATGTGAAACCAATAGATGAACCAAGGTCAAATGGGCTAGTTGGGGAGTGATCAAAACATGTTTTGGTTGATAGATTGGAATGATAAGATGGATAAGTGATAAGCTGATAGATTGATAGGATGATTAGATAAATGGTAGGAGGGTTTCCCCTAAGTGATAGGGCGAATGGAAAGGTATGCATCAATGGTAAAAGGAATGGTAAATTAAAATGGTATGGTACATGTTGTTGGTTGATAATTGTGGCTAGTTTTGGATGTGTTTGGCTTGGGTATGGTAAATGATTATGTTTTTACTACTAATGGGGAGATGCACATCTTGATTAGTAAATGATTTAACTAGAATAGTTAAACATGTTAATTACTACCCCACACCTCATTTGAATAGTTGTTATGTCAAGAAAGGGATACAAATTTGGACATCAAGAATGTTGTTGTGAAATTTATTAGTCATTGAACAAATGAAGATCAATATTTTTAGGCACACACAATGTTGTTAATTCTAGATTTTACATAACTTTGGATGTGGTGGGGTTGAAGACTTATGAATGTTCTCTTAATATGACCACTAGGTTCTTCTATTATTTGGGCCTAAGAGTAGCTACTATATAATTAGGCTGTAGATTGGAAGTTATATTGATTTGATCTTTGATTTTGTCTTCATCAAGCAGTGAAGAACTTTTATGCTCAGTTATTGGCATCTCAAAGAGGTTTCTACCAATGAATTTGTCTTTATTGTCCCATAGTGCCTCTAAAAAGGTTTCACTAAGTAATATTGACTTTTGACTTTGATTATCTTCTAGCACCTCTGAAAAGGTTTCACTAGAAGATGCTAATTTTGAAATTTGATTGTCTCTTAGTGCCTCTAAAAAGGTTTCATTAGGAGATTGTTCTTCTTCTACATGAATGTGATCTTGGCCTCCTTGTTATTCTTTAACTAATATGCCATCATGGATGTAGTTCAATAGGGTGTGATTCTATCAGTCCTAATCGACACTTGTGGGAGGTGGAATGTTAATGTAATGGCTATGCTGGTTGGTGGTAATGGAATGAGATGAGGCAACACAATCCTCATAGAAGAAACTAGGAGACCTTATATTGATGCTGAAGTAATATCCTCAAAAATCATATAAGGATCACAAATGTATTCAAATTGATCTTCAAGGCATGCATATTCAATATTGTAATAGCCACAAACATATTTTGTTTTTAAATCTGATTCTGAATTAATGGAAATTGAATCCAATGTTGAGATTGATGTTGATTCTGCTTTTGATGCTAAATTTGATGTCAGTTCAAGAATAGAACCTAACTCTAACTCTAGTTTTTCATATGGCGTGGATGTTATTATAATGATGTTTTGTTAAATGTTTGATATTGGATAAGTAACATCTTATGATGGCACGGTGGGCTCCACAAAGACTAATTTCTCAAAATGAGATTCCTCAATAATGGTAAATAGGTCAACATACAACTCCTCAGAGATTGGCTTATCAAAGGGAGGCTCTTGAAAAATAGGCATATGGTCAAGGTAATGATTTGGCCAAAGGCAGTTATAATCATTAAGAAGTGACTCAACAAAGACTGGCTTATTAGTGTGAGACTCCTCAACAAGATGAATAGGATGGGAATGTGATTCATCATAGGTGGACTTATCACAAATGGTTGGTTCAACAAAAATAACTTGGATTGGTTAGCTCTCTTGGCCTTGGTTTACAATCAATTATAAAATGCCAGTTTTGAATACAACTTGGTCCTCAAATGATTAGCTTGGTTAAGGTATTGATTGGCTCAATTGGGGTACTAATTGGCTTAGTTGGGGTATTGATTAGATTAGTTAAGGTTGTGATTGGATTGGATAGATAGGTACTAATTGGCTCAGTTAAGGTTTTGATTGGATCAATTGGGGTTTTGATTGGATTGGTTGGGGTTTTGATTAGATTGAATGGGGTTTTATAAAGTTAGGAATGATTGGCACTAGATAAAAAATGGTTGATATTTGGATAATGGTAGGGCATTGGGGAGCATGATTTCTCACAAGATCCACAAGATAAAGCCCTGTAATGATAGTGATAGGGCATTATAAATCTTGGTTGCTATCGTGAGCCAAAGGATAAAGTCCTAGAATGATATGGATGGGGAATTATGGAGCTTTTTTTCTCACATAAGCTAAAGGACTAGGTCCTGGTATGATAAGTCTAGGGCATTATGGAGCCTGATTACTCACACAAGCCAAAGGATGAGCTCCTGGTATGATAAGTCTATGGCATTGTAGAGCCTAATTACTCGCACAAGCCAAAGGATTAGGTCCTAAAATGATACATCTAGGTCATTGTGGATCTTGATTGCTTTCACAAGCCAAAGGATGAGGTCCTAGTATAAAAATGGTTGGGCATCATGGAGTTTGAATGCTCACATAAGCTAAAGCATCCAAGTATTCCTAAAAAACCATATCATCCCAGTTGGTAACTTGATTTGGATCATGAATATGCATTGAATTTTGTTTCTCAAATAGGTCATGATTGTAGTCAATTCATGCAACCATTCTATCATAATTTGGAATTTACATGACTCCACCATAAGTGTAGCTAGACATATCTACATCAATGAATAAATCTCCAAAATAAAGAGGTTTTAGATTTCTACAAACTCTAAAAAATAATATTTAAAGTATAAAAGGTTTAAAATTGGTCTATAGTGGTCAAAAATAGGTGTGGATCTGTATCTCCAAATAATGGTCTAAAAATGGAGTTGTATCTCCAAAATGGTCTATGCTAAAAATTAACACAAAATAGTCTAACATCAAGTGCCATACACACAAAAGGTCGAGCATCTAAATTAAAAATGGCATGTTAAACTTTATGTCTAAAGTGTTCTAAGCAGGTATAAACTAGGAAAGGGAAATGTTGTTAGGTTTTTTGTCCAAATGAGGAGTCAAAATATAGGCTCAAATAGGTTGTGCTAGGACTTTTGGCCAAACATGTTGTTAAAATCTAGACTTTAAACAAAGATGATGATGAGATTTTAATTTAACAAGCTTGAAACACTTTGATATAAACTAGACACATTGAATCAAACATAAACATGATCAATTGGTATAAATCACAAGGCAAAAGGCACCTAGAGAAATACTATGTTCTCCCAAATAAAGGTACAAATAATGACGAGGATAGGATCTATGAACAAACAAATAAGTAATAATTTTCAAATTTAAGTAATCAATTAACCTAAGTTATGCAACCTAAAAGAGAAATATCTATGTATCAACACTTATGAAATGAGGCCTAAACAAAAATCAATCAATGTTTGAATTCAAACTTGTCAAAGTTAATTAAAAAACTCAAGTGTTGAAAACTTTAGTTTTAGTTGACCAAACAAGCTAGACAAATTTGAATAGCATGACCATGCTAAACAAAGGTCCAACAAGGCTAAAATGATTGATTTTTAAACAATGATAATTGAGACACAAGACAAGAGAAGTCAATTGAAACATTCGAGCAGCCTAATAACATCAATGCTTTCAAAAGATGTGATCAATGTTTTGATTCAAAGACTTGTAAGACACAAAACTTGAAATAGTTTGGGTATAACAATGGTACCCATCTTAATCAAGTGCCATACTCAATGTTTTTGACATGAAAGTTTTCTAAGTTAAATCAAGGTGTCAAATGGATGGCATAACGCCTCCTCAAACAATGGAGTAATGTTGGACACAAGAATAGCTCATGACATGGTTTAAACAAGAAATTTTTTAGATTTAACACACCAAGCAGTAAAATAATAAATGACCAGCATACAACTAAGTATAATTGTCTTAGATCGTATCAAGGTGTGGCAATGTGGGGTTGACAAGTTACGACCATCTAGATTGATCCCATACATAAAAACTTTCATGTTTTAACATAAGAGAAATACCACGTCAATTGGATTATTATGAAAAGGTTTTTTCTTTTTCACAACCACTACATTCATCAATTACTTAGTGTAGTGTGATGTCTTGATTGATCATACGTTATGGGCCACTTGCCACTAATAGAGATGGTTTAACCACTCAAACCACCATCCCAATAGGGAAATTCCAATTTATATACCCCCCCACCATGGAGATGGGTTAAAACACTATCAGGAGATGAAGTCCTGGGTTAATGCTTCCCTAAAGAACTTGTGAGAGGCAATGACACCCCCTTCATAGGTTAAAATTCATGAAAATAAAATATGAGTAGAAAGACTTTAGGGTTTCTTTTCGATCACCAAATAATATGTGAGTTTGGGGAGAGCCTAGGAAAATTTCTTTCTATGCCTTGAACTAGGGACCAAATGCAATGGAAAGGCACTTTTGATCCCACAATTTCCATATAGGGAATGGGGTGAGAGCATACACGCACTATCCTTTTTATGAAGCAAACAATTAACAAATAAGTTTTACAAACAATTGCAAGTGAGGTTTGATTTGAAGCACTGAATTGAATTTGACATTGTTCTTTACTAGACCCTTGGCTTAAGTGCAAAAAAATGAAAAAATATTTGCACAAAAGACCAAATTAAGTAAGACCACCTAGTTCTACAAAATTGCATAATTATGTGAATACAACAAAGTCACTAACTACAATGATACTTATAGACTTATAGTCTTATATAAGAATCTTCAGCAAGATGTATCCTAAGTTCATTTTAAAACACCAATTTGAAATGTTCAAGATTTAAACATGTGTTTTAGGTACCAAATTTGAAATATTTCTAAGACTTAGCATGCTAGATTCATTTTAGACACCAAATACCAAATATGTAAGATCTAACATGTTCATTTTAGACCCAAATTAAAATGTGCAAGATTTTACTAATTCCTTTTAAAACCCAAAATGAAATGTTTTTTTAGTCTAAGCATGCAAATTTGGTATTCAAATTTATCCTTTAACCTACAATTTTTAGATAATGACAACCTACTTTGAAGCACTTTCACTTCATTTTTGATAAAATTATCTTTGAAAAAGAGCTCTCAGGTTTTTACTTTGGAATACAGAGTGGTTGTGGATGGTCATAAATGACCATCACTAATTTTAAGGCAATTGTGGTGGTGTGGTAATAGGTAACTATCATCTATCAAGAAAAATTGACATCGGTTGATAAAGACCATCATCGATCACCTGTGAACTTGAAGGTAAAACCATAAAATATAAATGTGTTAAGTTAGGCCTTAGTTAGCACAAAGATCAAGAAAACTTATAAGGTTAAAATAATTCAATGAATTTAAATGAATTTGAAACCCAAAAATCACAAATCTAATTAATATAAAGAATCAAAATGAAATCTTTAAACCCATTTTTGACCTACAATTTGACCATCAGTGGTCACATAGAATCATGCTCAGTTGAGCAAAACCATGGTTATTTTTGGCCTAACCATTGTCAGTTATACCTAACTATCATCAATCTCTATGTAGATCTAAAAAATAAACCAAAATCAAATCCAACAAAAATAGGGTTAGAAAATCAATTTTAGAGAGCTTCAAGCATCCAAATGAAGATTTAAAAGTTGCATATTGATGTCCTTGGTACATAGGATACATTGGGTCCCATCGGGTATGTCATTTATGATGTTAAGAATTTGATGAGGGAGGGGAGGTTATATCAAGTGTTAGTCTCATAATGAAATCAAAATGATAAAAACACACTTATAAAGCATAAGACCTCTATGCCTAGATCATAGGGGGAGCTTGGTGAACAAATAACAAATGAAAAAGCTCAACTAAAATGTAAAGAAACTTACAAATTTTCCTTACCTTCTTGAATGCTCTAAATTATGTGTTAGTTGGTTTGCTCGGATTATGATCAAGAAGTCCTCAACAATGGGGTTTGGATATCTTGATCTCCTCTTAGCACCATGGTTGACTTGGATTTGGATTAATGTTTTATCAAAGTAACTTGGCTGGGTTCAATTTTGGCATTATAACAATTTGTCTTTGCTTCATGAATCAAATCATGAATTATAACTTTACTATGTTCCAAGATCTCTAAATGCAAAGCTCTAGGATTAATTTTATAGGCTTTGAAATGACTTGGAATGAGTTAAATACTAATCTTGGTTGGCTTAGTTAACCCCAGTAGGGTTAAAAAGTGTCAAATGGTCATGATTAACATGGAATAAGCATGGGTGGGATATTTTCCAAAAATGTCAACTCACAAAAGGCAATGATTGTTTCCCTTTTTGATAATTCATTTAATTTCTCAAGGATGAATTCAATTAGAATTTGATTATTAATTAATTCCTTTTAGGCTTTTGAATATTTTGACAGATTTAAATTAATTTATGTGTGCAATTACTCTATTTAATTGATTTTTGGGCCAAATCGATTTATTTGCATGTAAGAATTGTTCTAAATTCGGGTATAAAGCCATTGGTGGCCAATTTTAGATGTCTATAGTAGCTTGCTTTTGATGTTCATTCATTGCATGTAGCATAGATGTGATATGACAAGTAGATATGGTAATGTTTTAGAAAGTTTCATTCATAGACTTCATCTCACCATATATGTCAAACACGTGTAAAATATTCATTGCAAACATTTTTATCATTGAATTGCTTAAAATAATTTTTATAGTAAATAAAGACATCATTGCAAACTTTAGAATTGTTGACACATTTATTTTCTAAAGAAGGAGGAATATCATCACATTGAATTTTAGTTGTAGAAGCATCACACAAAGGAGAATATGTAATATCACACGCATTTTCAAGGGAAGAGAGAGGGAAATCACATTTATTTTTAAAATAAGACTCAAATTTCATTTCTAAAGGAGAAGAATAAGCATCATTTGATTCAACATGTAATTCATGCATCCATTGCTTGAGTGTATCCTCATTCCTAAGGGGAATCATAATATGATCAAGAAGTGCATTACTTAATTCCATGTTGATTTCTTATTTTAATAGTGTAAGGCTATTGGAATAATGAATAAATGGAGAAGGATAATAAACTTATTAAATTCTAAGACCATTTTATTTTTCTTCTTCCCCACTATAATTATATAAGTCATTAGCATTCTAATATTCAACATCATCATTATCATAACTATCATAATCATTTCATTCACTTGTGCATGCACATTATTCATCCACATAAGCATTATCATTAGGCACATAAGCATGATCATCTATAACTTGATTTTTCCATTCATTATCATAGTTTCAGGGTATGGCCTGAGTAAATGATAAGGGATCCATATAATTAGAACTATTACGGTTTTTATGATGCATAATCATTGAAAAATTACCAAACCCTAGGATAAAAAAGAATAAAATCACAAAACCTACTCCTATTATGTTTAACAAAAATATAAATCAAGGTTATTGAATAATGTAAACACTAGGAAAGAGGCCTCTTCAGAAGGAGATATCAAAAATCAGGTCTAAAAATTAGTCTTAAATATAAAAATATGAAATGCTTAAGAAAGTATAAAACTTTACTGGTGCATATACACGAAAAAATGACTTGACAAGGGTCAAATGAGAACCAACCACTATAATAAAACCATTGGGAATTTTAGAAGCAAAAAGAGTGTTTTTAATAAAAAAATAGTATATAAAGGAAACCCATCAAATATTTTTAAAATAGATACACTCTTCACCCTCTAGCCCAAATTTACTAAAAATAGTAATTTTTTTTATTCCAATAAATATGTATAGAATTTTGAATAAAAAAATATTTTATTGATTGAACTAGACTGACTAACAAAAACCTCTATTTTTTTAAAAATAGAGTTTATTTGGATAAGATATTAGTTGAATAAGTAGGAGAATAAGACATAACCCTAGTAGAGGAATTCCTATTATGAAAATGATTGTGAAACCCTAGGGAAAAAGATAAAAACTTCAGATTTGTATAGAGGACAAGGGGAAATCAAGAATCATGTTTGAAACCCTAAGGTAAATTTATGAACCCCTATAAATAAGTCTAAAACCCTTTGGAAAAACATAGGGTTTGACATAGTCACTATAAGGAATGTGTTCACCAATATGTTTTACCTATTTTAGGATTAATTTGACCCTAATAGCATAAAATTGATTGAATATTTAGTTTGCTTAAGATTTACAATAACCACACAAATCTTAATGTAACTAGCTAAATACAGTAACTTGTTATTTCTAGAAAACATTAGGAAGATTATGCACTTATCTTATTTTAGATTAATGGAAGTCTATATTAGGAACATAGTCATCAAAAATGAACTATAATAGGCCTGTGAATGCTTGGATCCAAAAAGAGAGTGTTTGTGTGACCTTGGACAAGTTTGCACTTCCATAGACATGTGCATACCATGGTACTATATGCTAAGGTGTGGAGCTATCCTTGTACACTATGTGAATCATGTGAATATTTTGATGAGTGAATCTACATCTGTGGAGTGATATTGTGTATTGACATGTTTTCATTTATACACAACTCCATTTACCTTCTTTTTATTTAAACCCTTGCTCTTTATAAAGTTTAATGAGATACCTATGAATGGGGAAAAGGGGTAAAAGGGATGGGTTGAGCTAGCCTCAAACACCCCCAATGACTATTTAATACCCTAAAGAGGTAATTAAAATCACATGTAGTTCTCCCACCTAATTGAGTGTGTATAATCCTATATAATGCTAATATGCAATGCAATCCTGTGAATGGTTTTCAACACTTGACAACTTATGAAATGACCTTGAAAATGGTATTCAAACTTAGATCATGGATTTATCCTTCAAATTAATTAAAAATTATAATAATTGGAAGGTTCCTCTTAGGATACAAAGGTATTTATAGTGAGTGCTTGATATATTACTAGATAGGAAAATGCTTAAGATTGATATATTTATAGTTGATTCTTTTGGTAATTTCCTTTGAACCTACATGCAAAAGATATGGGCTGGCCCTTTGAATAGTTTGAATTTAAAAAACAAAATTTCAAAGGGAAAGGGGATAGGTTTAGCATAAATCGATGAGTCTATGGTATCAGACTTGCCTATGAAGCACAAGCTTTTTTAGAAAACATGAACAATGACCTGAAGCTAGGAGACAATTTGATAGTGATATAAAACTATTTTTGCAGAGACTATGAAGATCCTATGTAATGGTAATGTTAACTTGGAATTTTTATGACCATATAAGAGTAAATGGCTATGAAGAATGGTGAATATGAGTCATGTAATTAAGCATAGTTCAAATATGTTAAAGGTTTGTAAAATTAAAAAAATCAAGTTTCTAATACTAAGTATGAGTATGTACAATCAAATGCATAGTATCTTTGAGTATATTGAGGTACATGGGGCTATATATTCATAGGGTCATACCATATTAGTAAATTTGTAAATATTTTTTTATTATGGTGGAGGTCTTAGCTCAGTTACCATTTTACATTTCTCATTTTAAGAGTACATACTAGTAGCTCGTCTAATAAGTAGTCCAACTGTAGAGTGGGTACATCTGCATATTTATGTAAAGAGATGGGTTGATAATGCACATACTACTATGTGGATTATGATGTATTTTAGGATATTAATAGATCATTTGACCCATTATTTTATTTTATGTATTTTATATTGAGGATTTGTTCCATGGATAGAGGTGTCTTATAATTACGATAAATCAGATTGAGATTTTGGTTTCATGACTAGTTCTCTGATGTTTATAAGCACTTCCAATACAAGTGTTTGACAAGGTAGTTTGGTGTTATGAAAATTATACCCCCAACACCATTAGATTGGGCACCTACTCATAGAGCTGGTCAGTGTCTTGTAGAGATAGGTTGATGGAGTGTTACAAAGATATCACCTATTCTAGTATGGGAGGTGGATCTTCCATTAGTGATTATTGATGCAAATGATGTAGCATTACTATAGAGTATACACAATGCTGGGCATAGTCCCAATGGTTATTGATGTTTCCTATTGTAGTAGATACACCTACAACCGTGCCTAGGGACAACCTGATGTGGTGATGAGTGGAGATGGAAAAGAGTGACAATTGGTTAGATAACCTAATGCCCTCACAAATGATTGAGGTAGTAACATGGAGTAATTTTATAGTTTTTAATATGTTATGTCTCAATGTATTATAATTTTTGTAAATGTTGATTATTTTTTGGGAGGGGAGTATAAATGACCATTATTGAGGCTTCAATTTAAGTATTGACGGGGAATATTCTTGATGATGCAATACCAAGTGGCCTATTGGATGAAGTAGATGAAATAGAAGGTGTGCATTTATCATGTTTTGATCTTGATGTAGAGGTGATTTCCACTTAAATTATTACTATAGATGAGTGGAAAGAGCCGAGGAGTGAGATCATATAGTTGATAGTAAAACTAGTGTGCGAGCACATGCCTTTATTAGCTCCTAGTGTATATCTTGATCAAAACATTTCTACAAAGCATGTAGAGTTGCAAAGTGGGGATGCAAAGGTTGTTACAAGCTTTCAATCAATATTAAATTTTTATAAGGATCATGAGAGATGTAATAAGTATCGATCATGATGCAAGTGTGATCATAATTGGGCATAATATTCTAGGGCCCTTAGGATTTGAGATAGGGATGTTGAAAATAATGTAGAGGGAGAGGGCCATCATGTGCCATTAATTGATTAATATATTTGATTTTTAAACACTTATTTAATTTCTTTATATATGTTATTTTTATTGTACAATGTGTACTTGTATTAATAATTTTGAATAATCTATTATGTACTATTTTATTTTATTGTGTATGTGTTTAATTATCATTTAAAATTTTAATATTTTAAATGATAACATACGTATATGTGACACGTGAATTGTTAAACATTGAATTATGACCTATGTCAATAAATATAAGTAAACCAATGATCTCAAAGCAATTGAGAAAAATAATTAGGATGGATTCGTCTGACTAACAAATTGGAAATAATTTTGCATTGTATTAACCCCCATAAGTAACTAAATCCTATGATACTCAAATATTAGGAACACTTTCACTTGCCTTATGTACATGTGTTAAAAGGATCCCTCTCCTTGGTATAACGAGCACCTAAAATTCAAAGGATACCAAGATTTTCATTATGAAAAGGATCCCTCTCCTTGGTATAACAAAGCTTTGCCCATTCGAGTTCTAATATTAGCTTAGGCCTTGAAATTAATAAGAATAAAATTACCTTTCTTCATGTTATGAATTATGTGCATATTAATGGTTGTTGATCTTTATCTATGGATTTTCATCCCTCTCATTGTTGTCTTCCCTCTACACCTGTACATGGAATCAAAATCCTCTATAGTTCACACACTATATGTAAATGGGTTTGTGTAGGAATTATCTATGGAATGTTTGTCATCCCTCTTAATGTTTATTATGTTCCCATACCTCTATGCAAAACACTTATATAGTTGGTGTCTAGTTTGAAGACTGTGTTTATTTGGTTCCTTAGTTTTATTTTGTTGTTAAGCAAGTGAGGTGCTCATTCTATTTTTGGTGCATCATTGTTTTCCATTTAAACAAGCCTCTTACCCTCTCTCACTCCTTTTCCTTTCTTAATATTAGGTTTAACATTATCTATAGATTCCATTTATACTCTTTGTAAGTTTAAACACTAGTCTGAAACCATGTGCACTTAAATTAGAAGGAAACTGACCTTCTCCAGAGGTTCATGCCAAGGAGTACAAGAAGCCCATGCCTTGGAAGATGATTTCATTATTACATCAAAGCATCAAATCAATCTTAAGCATTAAGGTCTAAAGTATTTGATGTGGAAGTGTTGCACAATTTCATGTGTGAGAGTCATTCTCATCATGGGTGCAAGTTTTGAGTGATAACAATTTTTGGCATGCCTAGTGGGATAGAGATAGTCATCCCCTAGAGCTCAGTCTACTCCCTCATTTGGTAGATACCATATGTCTAGAGGAAGACTATACCCTATCCCATAGGGCATGATAAAAATTATTATCACCCAAAGCTTGCACCTATGATGAGAATGATTATTGCATGTACAACCATGCAACACTTCTGCATTGAGTGCCTTAGACCTCAATACTTGAGAGGAATTCGATGCTTCAATGTAATAATGGGATCATCTCCCAAGGTGTGGGACTCTTGTGCTTCTTAGGATGAGCCTCCATAGAAGTCTAACTTCCTTATAGTCTAAAGTGCACATTATTTAATGTGCATATGATTCCTGATGGAGACACATGTAAAAATCTATTGCACATGCAAAAATGACATGGAAAAATATAAATAATGCCCATACAACCATTGCATTTTGTCTAGGTGGATTGATAGGGGGAAGAAATAATCAAAGGTGGTATCTAAACTTGATTGGACATAATAAGAACTTGAGTTAGAGTGGAATTAAAAATAAGGCAATGGGATAATGGTAGAGCATGCACACACCTATATTATGGTTGTAGAAGTATACTTATGTCCTTGATGCACATGCAAATTATATGAAGATCTAGGAATAACCTTCTAGCTACTTCTATGATTAGATTATCAACCCAAAATGAATGAGCATGATTCACAATGGCTATTGCATAGAAGTTTGGTTCTCTTGAGTTTTGAGTTCCAAATTTTGAGTTAAGTTACTATCTACCATCTTAAATGTTAAATTAATTATGTAGGATCTTGCCTAGCTCTATATAAACCCAAATTTTATTTATGAAAAGGATACCTCTCCTTGGTATAGCAAATGTCTCCCCATTAGAGTTATAATATCAACTTAGGCCTTGAAATTAATAAAAAAAGTATTAACTTTATTTATGATCTACATTCTATGTGTATTAATGATTATTGGTCTTTGTTTGTGGATGTTTGTCCCTCTCATTGTTTTCCTCCCTCCACATCTCTACATGGAATCAAAATCCTCTATAGGTCACACACTATGTATAAACAAGTCTATGTAGGCATTATCTATGGACCATTTGTTATCCCACTCAATGTTTCATTATGTTCCCATACCTTTGTGCAAAATAATTATATATTTGGTGTCTACTTTGAAGACTATGTGCATTCAGTTCCTTAGTTTTATTATGTTGTTAAATAGGTAAGGTGTTTATTATATTCTTGGTGAATCATCGCTTTTCATTTTAATAAGCCTCTTACCCTCTCTCACCCCTTTTCCTTGGTCAAGATTAGGCTTAGGATTAGTTGTAGATTCCCTTTCTACTCTTTGGAGGTCTGCACGCTAGTCCTAAACCAAGTGCACTTAGATTAGAAATAAGTTGGTCTTCTTTGAAGGTTCATCCCAAGGAGCGTAAGAGTCCCACGCCTTGCGGATGATCACATTGTTACATCAAAGTATCAAATCACTGTCAGACATTGAGGTCTAAGGTGCTTGATACGGAAGTACTGCATGGTTGCGCTTGCAAGAGTCATTCTAACCATATGTGCAAACTTTGAGTAATAACAATTATTTTTGAGAAAATTATTTGGATAGATTGATTTTTTAAAAAGGTGAACTAAAAGAACTTATTCCATGCATTCATTTTGAAAAAGTATGATTGACCACTAGTTCATTTTGAGGAACATCCTGGGATACATCGGCCTTCATAGAATGTGAAGTAAAATAAGATGAAGAAGTAGATCTTGTGGAACTATTAGGAGACTTTACAAATGTGACAACATCTCAATCCCTAAGTTGTTCAATCTTAATTTATAATGCATAACAAGTTTTATCTCTATGCCCATTAATATGATGGTTATTGTCCCCCAAAAATATCACTCTTTTTGGGAACAACCTATGAACTATTTTGGTTCAACAGACCAAAATCCTCTCTCCCCTTTTCAAGAATTGTCCTGAGCATTCAAGTTCTTCATTCTTCAAGCTTTTCCGAAATCTACGAACTTTACAGGCTTGAAACTATGGACTCTGTAGGAAAGAAGCAAGCTCTCAACACTTAGGCGATTTTAAGGTTGGTTCAACGACAAGGTTCAACCAAAAGAGTTCATCAAAAAACTTCTAAGCAAGGATTGAACCATTGAACCTTGAACCATTTTGGTACAATGGGTTTAATGGGTTCAAGGTTCAATGTCGTCGACAAGAGTTAAGTGCTTTGGCAAAGGTTGAACAAGTTCAACCACTTCTAAGTTCAATGGCTTCAAAACACTTATAAAAGAGAAGAAGGCTTGAACCATTGAACTGTTGAACCATCGAACCAATTTGGTTCAAAGGTTCAACGAGTTCAATGGTTCAATGGGTTCACAGGTTCAAAGGTTCAACCAGTGCGATGAAGATCAAAGAGCTTAGAAAGCACAAGGAAGTGATGGATAAAGGATGAACCAATGAACCAATTGAACCTTGAACTGAAAGAGTTCAAAGCTCAATGGTTCATGGGTTCAAAGGTTCAAAGGCAGCCTCAGTCAAGGAAAGAAGTAAAAAACAGGTGGTTCAATGGATGGTTCAACTAAGGAGTGGGAAAGCAATTAAACCAGGAAGCGATGGAACAAAAGAGACAGAATGAATCGATGAACTAATGAACCAATGTACTTTCAGTGGGTTTAAAGGTTTAAGGTTCAACATGGTTCAAGTGGCTAGAGACCATTGATAGCCCCTCATATGTCAAATTTAAAGTAAGGGAATATCTGTTAAAATTCAAATAAAGCACAAAACTTAAAGGAAGAACCAAGCGATTGATCGAAAAGATAGCCTGAGAGCTCAAATCACAGTAGGAAGAGACAAAGAGGAAGATATCTATGTAGAAGTTATTTTGATAGTTGGAACAGTCTACAAAGTAGATTTTTTAGCTTACAAACATTGAAGGCGCAGCTTGTTGGTCTCTTTTGGAGTAAAGAAAAAATGGACAGCTGCGTAGATGTCAAGGGGACAGAGCAGATGATCTAGACTCAAGAGAAGACATATGGGATGAAATGACATGCCATAGTTAAGATAGCCATCCTATTTTCAATGCAGTCCTTTGACAAACTTGGAAATGCATTCAAGGCATTGAATACACAACATGGGCCGTTCTATGGAACAAAGCGGCAAGTCTTTCTTGGCTGCTATATATTATTATTATTTCTTGTATCATTCTAAGGGAGATCTTCCCAATATGGAAGCAAAAATCTGCCCAAATTGAAAGGTGAATATTAAGACTTTGAGCTCAGATTGTTGTTCATATCATTTTATCTGAATGAGAAAGCAAGTTGTTTGCAGACTTTGTGCTGTTATAGCTTGTATTATTTTAGGAGGTTTTTCTTATGTCTGTCTTCTGAATGTGTTCTTATTTATTTAATTTGGAAAGCAGAACTAGTGAAAGTAATCAGGAAGGTGTTCTGAAGCTAACTGTGGAGAGACTTTACACCCCCACAATTGCCTTTAGTGTGTTTTCTTTTTGCTCCTGTGTAAAGGATCTTGGGACAAATTTGTGCCCTCATTATCCTTCGTATTCTGTTCATGTGTAAAGGATCATGGGATGACTTTATGCCCTCATTATCCTTTGTATTTCACTCTTGGGCAGTCGAGGTGGAGACTTTGTGCTAGTCTCAGTCTGCTGGTTACTATGCTCTTAGTTACTAGTTACTTGTTGCTACTTTAAAGAACTTCTGCTATTTCCTGCAAGAACATTTTTGAAAGAAGAGAAGTGCCTTCAGTGTTTTCACCAAGATTTTTTCCTTTGTTTGTGGACATCATCACTGAAAGAAGAGAGATGGATGGTGTATCCTACCCTTGAGTGTTATTTTCTACTTGTATATATAGTATATATCGCCTTATACTTATAGGGAACCTCCCCTTGATGAGAGGAGAGATTTGTCACCTGTTGATGTAGTAAACCTACACACCTGGCCAACCAATCTCCCTATGTTGTGGTTGAAGAGACCTATTTTGCTCACCAATTAGCTGGTCAACAAAATATTCACCCAACAATGGTAATTATAAAATGATATTTTACCCACTCATTGAAGGTGATGTGCGAGATGATGGTGATTAAAAGATAACCTTATTAATTTATTATCAAGAAGTGTTTGTAAAATAACACTTGGTATATCCTTGAATCTATTAAATTGGATTGGTTAATTCACATTTGAAGGAGTAGGACTCATGTGAGTTGTCATTTTAGCAATAATTTTATTTAAAGCTTCTTTTGTGTCCATTACTTTATTTACAACTTCCTCTTTTTGAATTTGTTTATTTGTATCAATTGCCTTATGTAGAACTTAATTATCATTAATTACCTTATCTTTAATAGTATAATCAAGATTTTGAGCATGTACAAAGTACTTTTCAAGTGAAATTGTCTCAAAGCAAAGAGATTGGAAAGATTCACAAGTATGATAAAATAATCTCTCTTTAAGAAGAAATGTAAGATCCCTACACAAAATGTATTATTTTTCCAAGTCCATTGGTTGATAAATTGATTGAAACATACAAGGTTTAAATCATAATGTATAATCATTAATTGATTTAGACTTTCCTTGGTGAAGAAAAGGAAATCATTCACATGTAATGCGGGGTTGCTTATTTTGAATCTATTACAATAAGCATGACTCTTGTAAATCAAGATATGGATGCAAAGAGACACTAAGAAGATGATGGAACCAATCTAGAGATTGACCAATTAAGCTCACTGGGTATGTTTTAACTATAATTTTATCTTTAGTATTGAATTTATCCATAAAAGTCAAAACTCTTAAGATATATAAAATGATCACTACTTCCATCAAACAATGGAAATATAGGCATTATGAAGTCACAATGGAGTGGTGAATTGAGGTTTTTATGTAGGATGGGACTTCTATTTATAGCATTAGAATCAACCCAAATTTAGTATGTTTTGATTTTTAAAGGGAGATGATGTACCTTTTATTTCAAGGCACCTACAACATGCATTAAGGCTATAATCTCTTGTAAACATGTAATAGTATATTTAAGAGGTTCATTCAATGGTTGAACCTTTTGTTAATGGTTTCTATCTAAGGTACACCATATGGAATGGATTCGAAAGATTTACTCATAGGTTTCATCTTACTCTTTATATTTGATGGAGGTGCAAAAGATTCATCACAAAACTTCCTATGATTGCACTACTTAAAATCATTAGCACATTCCATAGAGACATCATTGCATAAATATAGAACTATTATTGCATTTATTTTCTAGGGAAGAAGGAATATCACTATAAATATCATTGTATTTAGAAACATCATTTCAAGGTATAACATCATGAGAATCAACATGTATATGATCTATCCATAGACTTATTGTATCATATTTCATAATTGGAAGCCTAGTAGCGTCAAGAAATGTGTTAGGTAATTCATTTTATGCTTTCTTCTTATTCTAATGTATGATTAGTAGCAGAATTTAAAGACAAACAAGGAGAGATGATTTATTGAATTATCACATTATTATCTTTTTCCTTTTCCTTATTATAATTGGACAAAGATATATCACTAGCATATCAATCTACCACATCATCATCATCATCATCCTAAATAACATAGTCATTCCCTTAGTTATACAAGCATGTTCCTCATCTACATAATAATTATCATTAGACACACAAGCATGATCATTTACATGAATATTTGTCCACTCATTAGGATAGCTATAAGGCACGACATGGGTATACAATAAGGAATTCATAGGGTGAGACCTATTAGGGTTTTGGGGATGCGTATTCATGGAGAAATTATTAAACCCTACGATGTCAAGGAATCCAAGCACAAAGCCTACTTCTATAATAAATACAAACATGGAACTCTAGGGTTTGAAGGATTTGGAGATCAACAATTGAAACCCTAGATGAAAAAGATACTAGTGCATGGGAGATGAAAAATGAAATCTAAAAATCAAACCTTAATGCAAAAATATGAAACCTTAAGAAGGAAGGATAAAACCCTAAGGGATAGAGACCCAAGGTTTTCCACACTGGAGAGAGGAATCAGGGTCACTAAAATGTTATAACGTATTTTGGATTTAATGATCTAAAAAAATAAAATTTAAGAAAAAAGACTATAAAATCTCCCAGTCATTAGATAGTTCTGTAATAGCTTTGTGATGACTTAGATAAAAAAAAAGACTATAAAATCTCTTTAGGACATTGTTGGTAAGGTTAAAACACCTACATTGACTAGATTTATTTGTTGTCTATCGAACCATCTAGGATGAGTGTGTCGGTCTATGTCAGGCTAGATCGATGCACCTGTGTCTATATATGATTTATAGACATTCATTTATGTTTGGCCTTGTATGAATGATTTTGTTTTCCTTCTCTTTTACTTTAAAGCCCTAGCTTGGACTCTTGACACCAAAATGACATGAAAAAGGGGTTGGATGGGTTGGGTTGTGCTAACCCTAGCCACTTCCTATTGAATATCTGAGTGTTGCCTATGTTGCCAATACTTTGAAAAGGGCTCAAACTGCATGTAGTTTTCCTACTTACACATGTGTTTTCTAAATTATGTGAATGCAAGTCTAAATGCACCTTCGCCTAGACCCATCTTTGATATAAGCATAGATTTTGTTCCTTTAGATAACTTTAGATTTATAAATAGTAGTAAGCTAGGCGTCTTTTGCTCTTTGTATGCATTTGTCATCAAATGAGTGCTCCTTAAAATGCTCTTAAGGGCTTTCTATATATAGGATTCTCACCTTAAAATTGAGGAACTCTCAGTGTGCACAAGCCAACCAAACAAGATCCAAAAGAGTAAAATAAAGTGCTCTAAAAGGTGACATGTCCCACAATAGACCTAAAAGATAAAAAAAGATGTTGCCAGTAATGATGAACATTGTCAGCAACTGACACTGTCCGAAACCTATAGAAAACTTCATACCAAAAAAACAAAACCAAAAATCCCTGTAATAAAATTTAAAAAAAATGATGAAAATCCCAACAAAAAATTATACAATCAAAAATAAAATATACAAAAATATATATAACTTAAATAACTATGTCAATAAATATCCTATTCACAATTAAAAATTTATATACAAAAAAAATTACATAAAATTTATTATATAAATAAAATTTATACCAAATTTAAATATCTACACATAAATTATTAAATTATAAATAACTTAATCACCTAAATCTTAATACTATAAAATAATAAAACCTAGTTTATCGAAACTTATAACACAATTTTTTTATGAACTCACTCTCAATCTACTTACAATCAGTCTTTATCTATCACTCAATCCAATTACAATCAATCTTTATCTATCCCTTAATCAATTTGAACGTTGTCACAAATACTAATTCAAGTATCAAATTAATCCTAACGAAAGATTTAAAACAGTGTAATATTTTATAATTAAAGTAGCAATCAATCTTTGTCTTAAAATTAATCAACTTAAATTAGAGCGAGTTATAACAACAAAAATGAAGGAGTGGCCGTCTTGTTTGACAAGTGTTCCAAAATTAGTCATTACCACCACTTCAATTTGACAAGACTTAACACGTCAAAATCCTCATTCCACTTTAGTGCCGTATTTTTAGGCTTGTATTCTCATCGCAGTCAACATTGATGAATTCATTAATCATTAATCAATGTTGGTTATGTTTCTTTGTTGTTTGTGTTATGTATATTTGAGTTAGTTTGACCGTAGTTATTAGTTGGGTTGTGATTTTTTTTGTTTTTCTTAATTTTTTGGATGTAGTTTTTAAGGTGTGATTTTTCTATATATTTTTTGTATGATTAATATTGTACTATAAGTTTTTTTTTAAATTAATAGAAGTGAGCTTTTCAATTTAAAAAATGTTATAATTCTTTAGATAAAACATATAGATATCAATATTAATATAACTTAAAAGAACCATTACAAAAGTACACCGATCATAATTCTTGTATTTTATTTGAAATTGCCATTCAAAAGCTTTATTCTAATTATATTATGTAGATGTATAATCTTTTTCAGAGTACTCTAAAAAAATCTTGTTTACAACACAAAATCAATTCAACAAGTAATAAAGATTGACAAATAAATTAAAAAGTTCGAAGACGATCAAGTGTATTTTTTTAGAGATTTGAAATTATAATTATAAAGTTTTTCTAATTATTACTTTGGGTTTTAAGTTTCATAACTCAGATTGCCGTTATAACTATTAATAGTTTCAATACAAAAAAAAAGTATTATCATCTTTCAAATTTATAATGTTCACTAACAAATATTTCATATAATCTTAAACTTATCGCACACTTTTTTTTTTTAATTTAGATATAAAAAGAGTTTTAAAAAAAAATTCAGCTAATTAATTACACAATTTTTTTCTTTACAATTAAAAAATAGTCTCAAAATATTTTATAGATTTTAATTTAATATTATTTTAAATATTAAAAAAACATAAATACAGATATCAACATTATGATCGAATCTCTTCATACCTTACTTGCACACGTGAAGCTCAAGTTGACATATCCAGTTACGTCCCTAATTATGACCTTAGCTCAGTGGATAAGAATGCTGCCATATTACCCATGGAGTGTGTTACACTAACTACAATGATAGGGAAAGCATATGTCTTGATTTTTCCTTCAGAATTGTGACGGAAAGGATGGATGGATGGATGATTTGAGCATTATGCCTTGTTTGATGTTTTTGTCTATTTACATAGAAAATATTAAGAATCGAGTTTTATGTGAGTAAAAATTGTGTGACATATTTTTGATCGATATTTTATTATTAAAATGTTTTAGTGGAATTTTATTTAAAAATAATAAAAAATAAAAATTTATATAATAAAGTGGTTAGTTTATATGTACAACTTAAATTCTATATTGGATGAGAAGCTCTGATTCACATAAGAAAATAAAAAATAATATTATTATATCATATAGTTTAAAGTGACTTTGGGATATTTTTTTCTAAAGATAAAACATAATTTTTTCACCTTTTTTCTTTGTGATTTTAGTGCAAACTTTTGGTTGAGGTCTAGCAGTAACCATTTGTAGCGGAGGATCAAACGAGGCTTGATCCTTATCAAACTTAGAAGTTTCAGATTCATAATATCGTTTGATTTATCTACCTGTAATTGTATCTGCATATGTCTCATTGTGAGAGGGGTGTTCTACAGGGGATTCTGCCCTAGCCTCTAATCCATCATTCTTCCTTGTTCCATCTTTATAATTTACCTCGGCCTCGGATGACTTCCCAAAAACTGAGGATGGGTACCATATTGATCATGGTAGGTAGCGACATGCTACATATGAAGGAGTCATGTGATTGACTTTTATAGTTATTGTCTCTTGTTGATAACTATTGTCAAGAGTGTGGTGTGAACTTGTTGCTATTAGAGAAATAGGATGTGAAAGCATCATTCCTACATGGTGATCTGGTGATAAGATAGAGTAGCCAAGAGGCTATGATGTTGAGGCAAAGAGCTAATTGTTTGCAAAATTGAAGACCATATGGGTTCCATCAGGATGTTGATGTGAAAACATTGAAGGAGAGGTCGTTGGCAGGTGAGCAATGCCCTTTTAAGAGAAACCCTGAAATTTTTTTACCCTGTTTATTTCTAGGCTTGTTAAATGGCACCATGATGGATGACAGGTTGCAAGGAGAATGCAACCATTGTTGTCTTAGTCTGATCGTCGTCAAACCCTAACTACTCTATTGTTACTCTATTCCACTTGCTCTATTATTTTGGATCACTCATTAATCAAAAAGTTTATTGTATAATTATTTTTCAAAAATTTAATCAAATGAATTGTAAAAACCTTGTCTTCTTTTATGTATGAACGGTATATTTTGTACATTGTTTATCTTTGTACATTGGTTTTAGATGATTTATGATTGTTGTCAATAATATGTTATGTATATTTGTAGCATTGTTCCTTATTTTTTGATGGTTTATAACTGCTACCAATATTTTCTCACTTTCAAATATTCTTCTGAACATTAAAATTTTTATATACATTTACATTTCTTTCAATACCAAAAAAAACCATTGTATTTTAAATAACATATCATGTTACAATATTATCGAGTATTTCATAATTATATCGACATAACTTCAAGCCATTAATTGACATATTAATATGTGACGTATCATATTAAAACTCAATATTTATCCTTGGACCTCCATCTTATAACTATCAAGGCACCTTAAATCGAAGGGCTAAAGGATTGAAAAATTAGAGATCAACATATAAACATATATATGCGATGAATTTACAATGGATATATTTGATATGATTGTGACACCATTATGCCCAAGGATTCATATGATAGAATTTGTGTTTTGGGGGCAAGGAAATCACTTGTTTGAATCCCAAAGAGGAGTAAGATATGCATGTCCCCTATGGTAATAACCCAATTATGTGTCATCTTGCCTATTTAGAGTAGTTATATAAGAAGTATAAAGTGATTTCAAACATACATGCATCATGGATCTTAAAAAGATATTTCTTTTCCTTTCATTTATATTTTATTTATAGAAAAATTGAAAATAGTTAATTTATATGGAAATAGTGTTGAATGTAAATTATTTAGTGAAATTATTAAAAAATAATTATTTGTTAAGATATATATATATATATATATATATATATATATATATATATATATATTTTAATTAGTTATATATATAATTTATTTTAGTTGTATAATAATTTATGTTAAAGATGTATCAATTTTAATTTTGTCAAATAATTGTTCAAATCGTCATGAGGTAATAGTAAAGAATGTGTGCATAAGAGTATGTTGGGTATGAAGTGATTATTCATAGTCACTATTTATGAGCACTATTCATAGTCACTATTTATGGTGACATAACATGCAGATGATGTGGCATGTGGGTGCAGATGATATGGCATGCAGGGGATGTGGCATGAAGATGATGTGGTGGTAGGGCCCATGATGGGTCCTAAGTGTGATCATGATGATGTGATAGGTATGGGGCATAGTACTCCACTAGAGGACATGGGTTTTGTCTTTAGTGAGTCACATGTAGGTTGTCACATGGTGTAAAAGATAAAAGATCATGCATGGGTCAAATTTATAAGGGGACTCATGATTCACAAGTGTAGAGAAGGTCAAAAGGTGATTGTAACACTTTTTGGACTCTTGTGATCACATGTGAAGATGAAGACAAGAATGCACTATTATAGATTGGCCCCACATGTGTGAGTGGCGAATAATTCTTGGAGTAACATGTGGTGGCTTGGATCTTGTCTAAAGTAGAGCATCTACTTTGTTGACCCTTAGATATGAAGACAAGAAGAACACTATTGAGTGTTTGGACTCACTTGTGCAAGTAGGGAGCAAGTTTTAGAGCCACATGGAGGTGGCACATGTTCTTATCTAAAGTGAAGATGCTTTTAAGACTTTTGCACATGGTGGCAAACACCTTAAGGAGATCACATGACACCCCACTCATGTGTGGATCAAATTTCTTTGGGCCACTATTCATTCTCTCCCCCCCTCTCTCTAACATTGTACAATGCTATAAATGCATTACTCCTCTTTGTATTTTGATTATCCATTTAGTGGATCACTTGGATCCTTTCAATTTTGAACTTGCATGATAGAAGGTTGGAGTTTGAAAGGCTTATGAGCATAACTCACCTATATTCTTGGGTTGTAAGCATCATCATGCTTAGGTGGTTAGAGCCTATAAGGCTTAAAGAGCATGGCTCACCTAGTGTATTAGAAGCATGGAATGGATCCTTGGAGATGGAGTTTGGAGTCTTGTTAGCTCAACTCATGGAGAAAGAGGTAAAATCTTGGAGCTCCCTTGGATGCTATGGTATTAACATCATAATGTTGGAGGTTGGAGCCTATAAGGCTTGGTTGCAAGCTTGGTTCACTTGAGTGCTTGTAAGTAGTAAAAAGGAGTTGCTAAAAGGAACTATTGTAGAAGAGAGTTTCTAATAGAAATATGAAGTCTAGATGTTACCTTTGCCCCATGTTTTTTCCCTAGCTAGTTTAGTAAGGTTTCCATGTATATCTTGTGTAGTGTGTTATCTCTCATGTTTTATGTTTTTGTAGCTTGTTTTAATATTTGTAATTTAATTATTGAACATGTTTAGGATTAGGCCTTTTGATCCTAACATCTGGTATCAGAGCCATGTTTGTTTAGCTATTTTGTGCAAGTGGGATCTACAGGTGGAGAGACCAAGCTATTAATTAAAAAAGGAAATAAAAAAAACTTTGCATGACAAGTATTTCTCTTTGTGGAAGATGAAGATGCAGATGGATAAATGGAAGAGAAGATGAAGAAGCTTTGTTAGACAGATCAGCATCAATAGTGTTCCTATTGAAGAAGCAACCATACAACTTGAGGAGCAAGGTAGACTCCATTGGTGTAGATGGAGTTTCTCGATAGATGAAGGGGTACAAGTTATGCGATCTTACTACCACATTTTGAATCGATATGATGCATAAATTTTATGTAGAGGAGGATGTACAAAAAACCTAAATCTATACCTATTGTACTAGTGGATGGAGAAGAACAAATACAACCTGAGATTTCATGGAAGGAGAAGGTCATGTGTTTGATATGCGATAGAGCAGGATGCAGTTTGACTGAATCATTGGGGCTCAAAAATTTGGTAGGTGTAGTGATGCACTAAGTAGAAAAATGACTTCTTAAGAACTAAGGATGGGTACCATGATGAGCATGGTGGGTAGCAGTTTTCTACATGTAAAAGTTAGGTATTTACTTATATGTGCTCTTCTATCCTATTGTTTGAATTAGTGCAGGATGGATGGAGAATAATAAGAGACCTAAGGTTATGTGGAAGGAGAAGGTCATGTGTGTGACATGTGGTAGATCAAGATGCAACTTGATTGTATATTTAGGGCTCACAAACTTGGTGGGTGTAGCGATGCACTAAGTAGCATGATGACTTCTCAAGAATTGAGGATGTGTACCATGTTGATCATGGTGGGTAGTGGTATGCTATATATGGAGTCATGTGATTGAATTTTATGGTTATTCTCTCATGTTGATAACTACTATCAAGAGTGCAATGTACACTTGTTTCCATTGGAGTAGTGGGATGTGAAAGCATCATTCCTACATGGTGATCTCATGATGAGATAGAGTAGCCAAGAGGCTATGAGGTTGAGGCAAAGAGCTACTTGTTTGTAGAATTTAATACTGTAAGAGTTCTAGAAATCATGTTGATGTGGGTCCCTACATAATTTTTTAATTTTTTCCTTTGTGACCTTAGTTTAGACTTCTGGGTGAGGACTAACAATAACCATAAGAATCAAAATTTTTGACATAAAAATTGTGTGATATATTTTTGATCGATATTTTATTACTAAAATATTTGAGTAGAATTTTATTTAAAAATAATAAAAGAATAGAAGTTTATATAATAAAATGGTTGATTCATATATACAACCCAAAATCCATATAAAATAATTTTTTTTGACTCACACAAGAAAATAAAAAATAACATTATTATATTATATAGCCTAAAGCGACTTTAGAATATCTTTTTCTAAAGACAAAACATATTTTTTTACCTTTTTTAATTGTGACTTCAGTCCAGGCTTCTGGGTGAGGACTTACAATAACCATTTATAGCAGAGGATCAAATGAGGCTTGATCCTTATCAGACTCAGAAGATTCAGATTCATGACATCATTTGATTCTTCTACCTGTAACTCTATCTGCAAATGTCTCATTGTGAGAGGGGTGTTCCACTGACATTTCCTCCCTAGCCTCTGATCCATCATTCTTCCTTGTTCCATCTTTATAATTTACTTTGGCCTCAGATGTATCTATATCGATTAAGGCTTCTATTTATTCATCCTTTGAACGCATAGGTTCATACAGTTGCCAACCTTTGGATTTAAGGGGTTGGACCATTTGTTTTGGTTTATTCACTTGGGGGCATGACAGAAATAACATATAAAAGTCATGTTTTCATAATCCAAGGTTTGCCTCCAACTAAAATTATCATGTTTCAACTATAATCTATTTGGGAGACCTTTTTTGAGGTCCATCTCCACATCAATACAAACAAATGTGAAATGTCCTTGTTTAGACCTCTCATAGTGCATCTTGATGAAACTTTCCAGGGCATTTCAAATAGCCTCATACACTAAAGGGCACGATAAAGGAAGAAGAAGATTTGGGAGACGAACCCAAACTGACATTTTGGACACCACTAAAGTGGTAGGATAAAAATCCAAAAACCAAGGGGTAATAAAGAGCCCAACTCTACCCTAAAACCAAGGTCCCTCCTTATATATTCTTTGATAATCTTTAAGTGAGGAGAACTGAACTATAAAAAACCCTTAGAGTATAATTGTATCACACAATTCTTGGTCTAGGTAGAGTAGACCAAGAGGTGCAATTCTTATGACCGAGGCCAAAACTCATAAAAGCTATAAATAATTATAAAATTATTTAATGTCAAAATTAATGTGTTTATCTCAAGAAGAGATATCTCCACTATTGGTGTCTCTTCCAAAATTTCTAGAATATATGGGCTTGGAAACACTCAAGGACAGGGCATTGGTGGGTGAGCAATGCCCTTGTAAGAGAAAGCCTAAAAAAATGAATCCTATTTATTTCTAGGCTTGTTAAATGGTGCCATGATGGATGATGCAGGGTAGAGGTTACAGGGAGAATGCAACCACTGCTATCGTAGTCTAATCATTGTCAAACCCTAACTTCTCTATTGCTACACTATTCCACTTGCTCTATTATTTTTGGAACACTCTTTAATCAAAAGGTTTATTATATAATTATTTTTCAAAAAAGTAATCGAATGAATTGTAAAAACCTTGTCTTCTTTTATGTATGAATTATATATTTTGTACATTGTTTATGTTTGTATATTGGTTTCAGATGGTTTATGACTATTGTCAATAGTATGTTATGTATATTCGTAGAATTATTACTTATTTTTTGATGATTTATGACTACTACCAATAGTTTCTCACTTTCAAATATTCTACTAAACATTAAATTTTTTATGTACATTTACATTTCTTTCAATACCAAAAATAAACCTTATATTTTCAATAACATCTCATGTTATGTCATTATCGAGTATTTCACAATTATATCAACACAAATTCAAGCCATTAATTGACATATTAATATGTGACATATCATATTAAAACTTAATATTTATCCTTGGACCTCCATCTTATAACTATCAAGGAGCCTTAAATCGAAGTTATAAAGGATTGAAAAATTAGAGATCAATACATAAACATATATATGCGATGAATTTACAATGGATATATTTGATATGATTGTGACACCATTATGCCCATGGATTCATATGATAGATATGGATGCCCCCTATGGTGGTATCACAATTAGGTGTCATCTTGTCTATTTAGATTAGTTTTATAAGAAGTATAAAGTGATTTCAAACTTGCATGCATCATGGATCTTAAAAATATATTTCTTTTCCTTTCATTTATATTTTATTTATAAAAGAATTAAAAATAATTAATTTATATGGGAATGGTGTTGAATACAAATTATTTAGTGAAATTATTAGAAAATAATTATTTGTTAAGATATATATATATATATATATATATATATATATATATATATAATTTGTTTTAGTTGTATAATAGATTATGTTAAAGAAGTATCAATTTTAATTTTGTCAAATAATTGTTCAAATTGTTAAGAGGTAATAACAAAGAATGTGTGCATAAGAGTATGTTGGGTGTGAAGTGACTATTCATGTCACTATTCATGAGCACTATTCACAGTCACTATTTATGGTGACAAGGCAAGTGGATGATGTGGCATGTTAATGTTGATGATGTGACATGCAAGTGATGTGGCATGAAGGTGATATGGTGGTAGGGCCCATAGTGGGTCCCAAGTGTGATCATGATGATGTGATAGGTGTGGAGCGTAGTACTCCACTAGAGGACATGGGTTTTGTCCTTAGTGAGTCACATGTGGATTGTCATATGGTGAAAAATACAAAAGGTCATGCATGGGTTGAATTTGTAAGGGGACACATGATTCACATGTGTAAAGAAGGTCAAAAGGTTATTACAACACTTTTTAGACTCTTGTGATCACATGTGAAGATGAAGACAAGAATACACTATTATAGATTTGCCTCACATGTGTGAGTGAGGCACAATTATTGGAGTCACATGGGGTGGCTTGGATCTTATCTAAAGTAGAGCATCTACTTTGTTGACCCTTGGAGATAAAGACAAAAAGAACACTATTGAGTGTTTGGACTCACTTGTGGAAGGAGGGAGCAAGTTTTGGAGCCACATGGAGGTGGCACATGTTCTTATCTAAAGTGAAGATTATTTTAAGAATTTTTCACATGGTGAAAAACACCATAAGGAGATCACATGACACCCTAATCATATGTGGGTTGAATTTATTTGGGACACTATTCATTTTCTCCCCCTTCTCTCTCTCTCTCATGTTGTAAAATGCTATAAATGCATTACTCCTCTTTGTATTTTGATTATCCATTTAGTGGATCACTTGGATCCTTACAAGTTTTAACTTGCATGATATAAGGTTGGAGTTTGGAAGGCTTGTAAGCCTAACTCACCTATATGCTTGGGTTGTAAGCATCATCATGCTTAGGTGGTTAGAGCCTGTAAGGCTTAAAGAGCATGGCTCACCTAGTGTATTAAAAGCATGGAATGGATCCTTGGAGGCTTGTTAGCTCAGTGCATGGAGAAAGAAGTAGAAGCTTGGAGCTCCCTTAGATACTATGGTATTAACATCATGATGTTAGAGGTTGGATCCTATAAGGCTTGATTGTAAGGTTGGTTCACCTTACTGCTTTTAAGTACTAGAAAGGAGTCATTGAAAGGAACTATTGTAGAAGAGAGTTGCTGATGGAAATATGAAGTCTGGATGCTACCTTTGCCCCATGGTTTTTTCCTAGATATTTTAGTAGGGTTTCTATGTATATCTTATGTAATGTGTTATCTCTCCTATTTTATATTTCTGTAGCTTGTTTTAATTTTTGAAATTTAATTATTGCACATGTTTAGGATTATGCCTTTTTATCCTAACATTAGTATCAGATCCATGGTTGTTTATCTGGTTTGTGCAAGTAGGAGCTACAGGTGGAGAGACCAAGATATAAATCAAAAAAAAGGAAAGAGAAAAAAAGTTTGCATGGAAGGTATTTCTCTCTATGGAAGATGAAGATACAGATGGATAAATGGAGGAGAAGTTGAAGAAGCTTTGCCAGACATATCAACACCAATAGTGTTCTTGTTAAAGAAGTAACCATACAACTTGACGAGCAAGGTGGACTCCATTGGTGTAGATGGAGTTTCTCGACTGGTGAAGGGGTACAAGTTGTGGGATCCTACTACCATAATATGAGTTGAGATGTAAAAATTCCATGTAGAGGAGGAGGTATAAGAAACATGAATCTATACCTATTATAATAGTGGATGGAGAAGAACAAATATGATAGAATAGGATGTAGTTTCAATATATCTTTAGGGCTCAAAAACTTGGTAAGTGCAGTGATGTACTAAATAGCACAATGACTTCCCAAGAACTGAGAATAGGTACCATGTTGAGCATGGTGGGTAGCAGTTTGTTACATGTAGAAGTTAGGTATTGACTTTTGTATGTTCTTCTCCCCTATTATTTGAAGTAGTGCAAGATGGATGGAGAATAATAATGGACCTAAGGTTTTGTGGAAGGAGGAGGTTGTGTGTGTGACATGCGGTACAGTAGGATGCAACTTGATTCTATCTTTGGATCTCAAAAACTCGGTGGGTGTAGTGATGCATTGAGTAGCATGGTGACTTCCTAAGAACTGAGGATGGGTACCATGTTGATCGTGGTGGGTATCAATATGTTACATATGGAAGAGTCATGCAATTAACTTTTATGGTCATTCTCCCCTGTTGATAACTACTATCAAGAGTGTGGTGTGCACTTGTTGATATTGAAGTAATGGGATGTGAAATCATCATTCCTACATGGTGATCTCATGATGAGATAGAGTAGCCAAGAGGCTATGAGGTTGAGACAAAGAGTTACCAATTTTTAGAATTAAAGATTGTACATGTTCCAATAGGCATGCTAATGTGGTTCAAGAATACCTTCATGGAGAGTCAAGGTTTACTTGAGGTTGTTACTTTATGTAAATGGCATGTTGGTTGCAAGCCCCAACATGATCAATTGTGATATGGATCAGGAGATTAGGATGAGATGAAAGAGCAAACCAAGGATAGAAATGCACATTGGACATGAAATTAAGAAAGTTATGTATCCCACTTCTTGCAGTTTTATGAGTTGTCTTCCAGAGTGTCACTTTTCACTTGCAATTAAGTCAAAGGTTACTAATCATAAACATTTAGATTAAAACTTATATATATTTGAAGAAATTCAAACTTAGATTTTATTTGTAAAAATAAAATCACCGACTAATTGAACTAATCACTTTTAGCTATCATGTACCAAACTTTAAAGTAAAACTATTCTTTTAACAAAATTTAAATATTTTTAAAACCTATATAGAAAAAAAGGTACATTAATTATAATTATGATTAGAAATTTAAGGTTTTTATAATTTATTATAAAATATTCTTTTAGCACAATTTAAACATTTTAAAAACATATATTAAAAAAAGGTATATCATTAATTAAAATTATCATTAAAAATTTAAGGTTTTCACAATTTATTATAAATAAAAAATATGTTGAGAAAATTATGTATAAAATATTTTTTTTATAATTATAATGAATGTAAATTATAATAATAGTTATTTGAAAAATAGATTAAAAAATACTAATAATACAAAAGGATATAAATGACTTATATGATTTTATAATGTTCTAAAAGGCATGCCACATAAATCTAAAATTTAGAACACATAATTATGATTAAGATGATTACAATTAATAAATATTGATATGATCAGAGATAATTATTATGTTTCTACATTCTATTTTAGATAGGTGTTTAGACTAAACTCTACAATATAAATAAAATATCTAAAATTGAAAATTGATTCTAAATTTTGTTTACTTAGTTTTCTATTCACTTCATTATCCTCAAATATCATGTTATGACTCACATGTCCTTGCAGTATATGATTCTTTTATGTCCTAGAGTGTAAAATTAAGAAAGTGAATTCTAGGACCTATCTTTTAATGGGTTATCATTGATTTATCAATCTCCTAGAATGGAATAAAGATATTAGAAAAATAGTAAATAACATAATATAAATAACTTAAAAATGTGTGCTAGTAGTATTCTACATTAGAATGATAGTTAGAGAATAAGAGCTTGCTTTATGTCTAAATGAGTTACAATATTTGTTTATTTATAGGTGGTCTTAATTTAAAAAAATATATATTGGCACATGTGTTGACTTCCAATGACTAGAAACAAGAAATACAGAGAGGGTGATTGAGCTAATTAGCTAAAGGTGAAGCAAGAACCATATTATACAATCTCGACATGATTTCAAGACCATACTGTTTGGTCTAGAAAATGGGACTAGGAGTTAAAAAAGATGAATTGGAGATTACTCTAGGAAACTAAAAAGGGGTTTTCATATTTTGGAAGTCGGAGGGAAGTAACAATATCACTAAATTTAAACTACATTAGATATACATAGAAAGGTGTACAAAACTTGACTTAAATTAACATAAAAAAAGGCCATGAGGTCATTTTAGGATACTCCATTTTGACCTACTTTGAAATATATGATTTATCACAAAAAAAGGTTTTGCAAGCATTAACTTCAAAGGAGAATATAAAAAATGATATTGTTAATCTAAACTTTTGAAACTAGAAATGATAAAACCCAAAACCTACAAAACCACTTTTTAGTATAAATATTAGAGTAAAATAATAATAAATATTGGATATGGAAATTAAATATAACGATATACCTCTTTTGTCCTTAGTAAGTAGAAAAAATGCTATGGGTTAATTACATTATCAAAAGAGATATCTAAGTGAGGTGGAGTAAAAACCGTGTGTGTCATTAGGTGACATGCCTCCATACCTAAAATATGAATCACTAAGCCATTGGTCCTATGGGAATTGAAGTTAGAACTCTAGATTTCGTGACACACCTTCAATCCTATAATCAATGTGAATATTTCATATATCGAGACATGGAAATGATACGTATAGAATGTATGGTTTCACCTTTGAAATATAAATGGAATGTATGAAACAAATCAATAATTATGTCTCGAGAAGATGAAAATTTACTTTTGTAAGGCCATGTTATGAACATCATTATTAATATATATTTCATCACATGGGATCAATATATAATAATTTTAACACAAAAATAATTAGAACTATATTAATGATAAATCATTAGTGCATAAAGATATATCAATGTATCAATGTAGATTATGAGTAAGGTTTTGTCTAAATACATGCCTCAAATATATGTATGATATGGATCACACACACAACGTAAAAGTATTGTCATAATAAATATATATATGATATGGATCACATGCACAAAATAAAAGTATTGTCATAATAAATATATGATAAGAATAATGGAAATAAAAAAATATAAACATAAATATTGTGAATCTTTCACGAAGCCCACAATAAAATTAGATATGATAAAAAACATACAAGACATGTTAGCAATAAAAAATACATGAGACATGCCAAGACACATAAAACTAATGAAACATTCAAAAATATATCAAAAAAATGATCAAATTAAAAAATAAAAAATATATCAAATACTATAATACATATCAAATATATAAACATAAAAATAAATATATATAATATATAAAATATTAAATCTATTAAAAATAAGAAATATTAGAAAAATATATAACATATTAAATATATAAAAGAGACAAAAAATACTAAAAAATAATAAAAAATCACACATAAGTAAAATAAATACATATCAGATAAATAAAATCATATCAAGCAAAACACCTTAGACATATAAATAGAATTAAAAGTACATCAAACATTTAAATAAAATATAAAATAAACAAATTTAAAAAATGAAAGAAATATTATGAATACATACAACATAATAAATGACTCATAACTAATATGAATGAACATAATAATGGGTAAAACATAATAACACATGAGCATCAAAAGTAACATAGAAATACTATGAATAAACATGAATAGAGATGATAATGGTTAAAACATCATAACCCTTGAGCATCAAAACATATAAAATACATACGCATGATGAACATGCTAAGACATATGGAAGACAATATATTCCTAACAATGATTATTACAACACACCATAGGCAAACAATTAAGTACCTAACAACCTAGTAACATGAAAATCATCATAAGAAGATAATTATATCATAACAAACTTGCCAATTATGTATGGCTTATAAAAAGGGAGCATAATTCGTGCATCATAAATGATGCTAGGGGATTGATTATTTATATATATATATATATATATATATATATATATATATATATATATATATACCTTGAAAACTAGAAGTTTTAGTTTTTATTCATGATTCATCATCGCCACATAAATTATTGGTTTTTTGCATCCAAAATATTATAATAATTTTATTTTGAAAAATATTTTTTAATAGTGATATTTTTTTTTAAAAAAAACTTTTTTTTTTTTGGAAAATATTATAGGAGAGATGTTACATTTAAGTAATATTCAAAGAGATAGGGGTATCTCTTCTACAAAAATTATTTAGGACTCACATCTGGTTTATGCCCTTCAACATGTTCAAAGAGTACACCCAACCAAAAGATAAATAGTCATTGCGCAGTACATATACTGGTTAAGAAAACTAACAAGACTGATACCTTATAGCTCATATAAAAACCAAAGTAAAAAATAAGACCCAATATAATTTTAATCAAGACTAGATGTAGAAGCACGCCCCAAACTGCTAAAAGTAATGGAAAGGAAGCCAATGACTAGCCAAAGAGAACAAAAAAATAGCAGTCAATTAAAGAGGAAAGAATACCCTTACGAAGATTCTAATAATTAGTTATGTTATTTTCCAAGGATAACAAGTGTAAGAGATTATTACTTAGCTTTGCTAGCCACCATAAGGGAGGAAGACCAAAGCCTTTTACTTCAGATTAGTCAAGAACCCAATTTATAAGTGCGTCCATAACTTTACCGAAACCACGAGAAGTATACAAATAAATAACTTTATCGAATTGATCTTTAAGCAATTGAGTTTATGGAGGATTATAAAAATTCTTCAATCTTTAGAACTTTTAGAATTGGGATCCAAAAGCAGATTAATCTAAAACTTAGAGTCAACAACCCATTGGATGTTCTTCCATCTAACCTACCAAGTAATCTTAAAGCATTCTACAATATCTTACCCTTCAGCTGAATTGTTGGTGATAATACCAATTTTAGTAGAAAAAAGAAAGCAATAGAATTATCTGAATCTCTACCAATTCCTCCAATGTTGGCATAACCAGGATTTCACCTCGAAGCTCCATCTGTATGGCTTTTATTGAAGCCTAGTATTAGAATAAAGGAATGACTCATTCCACTAGAATCTACTTAGGAGGGAGGGGGATAAGGAACAATGTGAAGATCCTAAATAATGATTGTCTCATGCTACGAAGCTGAAATAGGGTGTTTCATCAAGTGCATGATGGAATCTTTGATATTATTAAGAGTGTGATACCAAATCCAAACACTATTTGTAGCCTTTTGTTTGAAAATTCTAGCGTTTTACTCCTTCCACGTATTCCATAAGATAAAAGAAACCCAAACCCAAAGAATTTGATCTTAAAATACATCAAAATAGAACATACAACTCTAATTTTGAAGGGGTTAAATTAGGGATGAAAAACCTATCCACGGGATGCCCAAAAGACTCACCAATAATTACCATTGCTCAATAATGAAGTGACACAAAAATAATAGATGAGAAAAACTTTCCTCATGATCCCTACATAGGACACATCTAAAGGGGCTATTAAATCCCCTTTTCATAAATTGATCTCCCATGAGAGATTTACCATGAAGAAGAAGCCAAATGAAAAACCTAATTGTAGGCCACCAATTGTGACTCCAAAGTTGGTTAAAAACCTTTTTGAAAGGTTAAATTGAAGGTTGATAAAGATAACAATAACCATATGCCATACTGTAGATTTCATTAAGTTGTCCTCCCTAAGCTAATAAGTCTTCCTCATCTGATCAAGAAAGATATCCATCTTTAAGAATATTAAGAATTTGGATTTTAGATTCCAATGAAATTTGAGTCAGCTATGATTCAAGTGAAATCCACTTCCTTTCAATTGCCCAGTCTCTGCTAGGCCTATTTAAGTTAAGTACTTGGAAACTGTAATCAAATATTCATGATGTATCTATTCTATGATCCCATGAAAATTGGAATATTATTTAACAAGAGGGGAATATCTATTGGGTGAATATTTTGTCGACCAACTAATTGGTGAGCAAAATAGTTCCTATCACCACAACATAGGGAGATTGGTCATCTAGGTGTGCAGTTTTACTACATCAATAGGGGACAAATCTCTCCTCTCATCAAGGGGAGGTTCCCTATTAAATATATGGAGGCTATATACTATATATATAAGCAAAAAGTAAAACATAGGGGTGGGATAAACCATCCATCTCTCTTTTTTAAGAGATGATGCTAAGAAATAGAGGAGAAATCCTGGGTGATTGGTGAAGGTAATTCTCTTCTTTTAGAAGTAACATTCAGCCAAGAGCCAGATCCCTTCCTGGATAGTATAAATCTTGGTGAAATGATGAAAGGCACTTCTCTTCTTTCAAAAGTGCTTGTTCTTGCAAAAAATAGGAATCTTTCTGGAAGTGACAAGTAACAGAATGCAGAACAACCAACAATCTAAGGTGTAGCTCAAAGTCTCCACCTTGACTGTCCAAGAGTGAGGTACAAAGAACAATGGGGCACAAAGTCGTCCCAAGGTCCTTTACATAGAAACAAAAAATAAACACACACTGAAAACAATTATGTCAGCACAAAGTCTAAAAGTAACTGGTTTCAGGACACCTTCCTTATCACTTCCACTAGCTCTGCTTATTAACTTAAATAAACAAGAACACATTAAGAAGATAGACATAAGAACAATCTCCTAAAATGATACAAGCTATACAACACAAAGTCTGCAAATCACTTGCTTTCTCATTCAGATAAAATAATATGAAATACAATCTGAGCTCAAAGTCTCAGTATTCGCCTTTCAATTTGGGTAGAGTTTTGCTTCTATGGTCCAAAATATCTCCCTTGTAATAATGAAAGAGTTTTACATTATATAGAGGCCAGGAGAGACTTGGCACTTTGTCCCATGGAGTGACCCATGTTGCATAATCAATGCCTTGGCTACATTTTTGATTCTATCAGGAAGGGCCATGCTGGAGCAGGGTGGCTGCCTTAACTGTGGCATGTTGGTTCATCTTCCTTGTCTTCTCCTGAGTCTGAATCACTCATTCCATGATCTAAAACTCAAAATTTTTGGTTGATAAATATCACAATAACATAGAAATAACATAGTAACAATGAATTCTCTGAGAAGAGATGTAGTATTACTCAAAATCGCAATACAAATATATGCTTATCTCTGGGAAGAGATGTCTGTCTTCACATTTCAGGTTACCTCTTCTTTTATACACAATTTGAAAGCATGGGGAGGATTTGGAAGGTCACCAATCTCGAGGGAGATGAAGTGGTACGACTTCCAATATTTAAAACAATACATAATTCGAGGAATTACTATTTTTAGAAACTTACTATTTTTAGATAGCACTATTAAAATTAAAATTTGAGGCACTTCCATTGGGTTTTAAGGGGTCAAACTTTATCAATTAGAGCTTAGTGCCATTTCATGACATTCCCCTCATTCTTAGCTTTCCAACGGTTCAAACGGCGAGTCAATTGCAGCTACGGTGCAAAAGTTATGGCTCCCAGAAGTTCCGTCATCAATTGGGGTGGAACTGTCACCCGAATTGTCGCCTAAATTGATGCCTAGATCATTCCTCCCTCCTTGAAAAGCAATGGTCCCCATTGCGTCAATGCTCCCCACCAGCTGTGGTAGTTGTTTCTTGATTTGATTCTCTGTGAGCCACTCACCTTGATGGCTAAGCTGGCCCCTTTTGACCACTCGATAAAGCGGAATAGAACGTCCTCTAGTTGTCTTCATCCAGGTATCCACAATTTGATCCTCTTCCACTGGAGCAAAACTCTGTGGATCAAGTTCATCAATGTCGAGTTGTTCTACTACAATTGAAGTGTTCAAGAGAGGTGGATGATATGGCTTGAGGAGCTCCACATTGAATATTGGGTGCAAACCAAGGTAGGCTGGGAGGTTCAACTCAAAAGCATTTTCTCCAACTCTTCTGGTGATGGTGTATGGACCATATCGTAGAGGCCAAATATTTTTGTGTGGGCCTGCAAGTCGTTCCTTCTGGAGCTGCAACCAGACGTTGTCACCCACAGCAAAATGGTGTGCAATCCTGTGTTTATCATGGCGTTGCTTGTACTTTTGATTCATCTTCTCCAAGATGTCATGAACTTGTTGCTAGAGGTGTTGCATTTGTTCAATAAACTTTGTAGCTTTTGTTGCCTCAGATCTTCCATGAGGTGTGTATTCCATGGTGGAAAATGGAATTGCTATATCAACTGGTGCCATGGGTTGGAACCCAAAACATACTTGGAATGGATTGTGCTTGGTCAAGTTGTGCAGTGCTCGATTGTATCCATGTTGTATGAAAAGAAGTCCCTCATCCCATGTGCATGGATGTTTGGAGTGGTACATCCGAATCATGTGAACAATCAAGCAGTTTACCATCTCTGTTTGACCATCAGTCTGTGGGTGGAAGGCTGTGGACTTCATTAGCTTAGTATCCATCATCTTCCATAGAGTGGACCAGAAGATGCTCAAGAACCTGCTATCTCGATCTGAGACAATGGACTTGGGAAGACCAAAATGGAGCCATACATGACTAAAATATAGTTGAGTAGTTTCCTCAGTAGATATATTTTTTTTATAGGCAATCATGATAGCCATTTTTGAAAAACGATCAACTACCACAAAAATACAGTCCTTACCATGTTTTGAAGTGGGCAAACCTGATAGAAAATCCATTGAGATGGATTCCCAAGGCCTGGTTGGTTCTGGCAATGGCATGTACAATCCTTGCTTCTTATTTGTCAGCTTGGCTATCACACATGGGGTGCAAGATTTGAGATATCTTTCCACATCCTTTCACATATGAGGCCAGTAGAAGTGTTTTTAAAGAACTGCCAATGTTTTCTCAATACCAAAGTGTCCAGCTGTCCTACTGAAGTGTGCTTCCCATATCATCTTTTGTTGCTCTACAACTGGAACACAGATGTGTCCCATGTGACAGAGGAAATTATCTTGCAAATAGAAATTAGAAACATGTGTACCTTTTTGAAGTGCTTGATATGTAGCAGCAAAGGTAGGATCTGCTTCATACAGGGTACCCCAAGTGGCAGTCTCATGTCTGCATAGGTCCAAAACTGTTGTGAGTGCAGTAATTGGTGGGTGGCTCAGACAATCTACAGCTGTATTTGAGCTCCCCTTTTTGTGTTTGATTATCAGGTGGAATTGCTAAAGATATGTGGCCCACTTCTGATGCCTCTCATTTCGGAGCTTGATTTGTGTCTAGATGAATTCCAATGGTCTGTGGTCAGTGTGGATGACCGTTTCTTTTCCCAAGATGTAGTGTTTCCATTGTTTGCAGGCTTGCACAATGGCATAGAGCTCCTTATCATATGTTGGATATTTCCTAACTGTATCAATGAAATTTTCACTGTGATATGCAACAGGATGGCCATGTTGCATGATGACAGCTCCCATGGCATATTCAGATGCATCTGTCATCAATTCAAAAGGTTGATGCAAATCTGGCAAGGCAAGAACAGGGGTTGAGCAGAGTCTGTTCTTCAAATTCTCAAATTCCCTTTGCTATATTTCACCCCACTGAAATGTAGCTTTTGCTCCTCCTTTAGTCACTTGGGTTAGTGACCAAGCAACATGTGAAAATCCAAGAACAAACCTGCGGTAGAAATTTGCAAGACCCAAAAAGCTACGAAGCTCTGTGAGGGTCCTTGGTGTGGGCCATTCTCAAATAACCCGAATCTTTTTTGGATCAACATGGACCCCTTCCTCATTCATAACATAGCTGAGGTACTGAATTGTTGTCATCCCGAATGTGCATTTGTCAAGATTTGCATACAATTTGTGCTCTCGAAGAGTTTGAAGCACCTTACGAACATGTTGCAAATGTTCTTCCCACGTTCTGCTATAGATGAGTATGTCATCTAAGTAGACAACCACAAATGAGTTGGTGAAAGGTCATAGGATGTCATCCATCATCCTCATGAAGGTTGCAGGTGCATTAGTTAAGCCAAAAGGCATAACCAACCATTCAAAGAGCCCCTCCTTAGATTTGAATGCAGTCTTCCAAACATCAGTTGGATCGATGGGAATTTGATGATAACCAGATTTGAGATCAATTTTGGTGAAGAACTTCGCACCATGGAGCTGGTCCAGCAGGTCATCAATCCTGGGGAGAGGATAGCAATTCCTCACAGAGATTTTATTTAGGGCTCGATAGTCAATACAAAGCCTCCATGTTCTATCTTTCTTCGGTGCCAAGACAATTGGGCTACCATAAGGTGAAGAGCTTGGCATGATGTGACCCTTTTGGATCAATTCTTGAATCTGTCTTTTTATCTCATCATTCTCCAAAACTGATCTGTGATACACATGACTATTAGGCAAAGGTGATCCTGGGATCAAATCGATAGAATGTTTTACCTGGCAATGTAGTGGAACTCCTGTGGGTGACTTGAATAAGTCATCATATTCTCCTGTGATGCATCCTATTTGCTTCTATTGTTGTGTTGATTGCGTAGTCAGGACTGCAACATCGACCTTCATGGATTTCTGTGGCTTGACCACCATGAGGACAAATTGCTTTGTTTTCTCTACCAATCTCTTGCATTGCTTCGCACTGATCAGGGAGACAGATGTGGGAGGTGGTACCTCTGGTACCCTATAACGCCATTTTACAAGGGTGAGGGTAATCCTTCGGGTTTGTAATTCATAGATGCCATGTCGCTCATACATGAATGGCTGACCAAGGAGTACATCACAAATATCTAGATTGACTACATCACACAAGACTTCATCTTGGAATGGTTTTATGGCATATGAAAGAAGACACTGATGGGTGACATGGAGGTCTCTCCCTGGGCTTAACCATCCAATACTATAGGGTTTTGGATGAGGCTTCACAGATAGATTTAGACTTTTCACAACTTTAGCAGAGATTAAATTCTTTTGACTCCCACTATCAAGAATGAAATGTAAAGGCGTACCTTTTACCCATAGTTTGGAGTGGAACAATCTTTCCTTATCATCTGGTTTTTCCCCACGGTTCTGTGATGAAGTGACAATGGTGTCAGGCTCATCATCTACAATTTATTCTTCGTCCTCTTCGACTATGGGTTGTGTATGAGGCAGAGTAGTGGACGTCGAGTATTAAGACTCAGAAAGTAATGACTTGATGGCTCGACATTCTTCTTTGGAGTGAGTCCCAGTTTTGTGGTAATCACACCATTTTCCAGCCTTCCCTTTCTGGGATTTCTTATCCTAAAACTCCTTTTGCTTCCAATTTGGGACTCGTGTTTGACCTTCCTTATCACTTTTCCATTTTGAGGGTTGACTCTTCGTATTCTTTCTGCCATTTTTCTGTTCAATCTTCACTGCAAATTTGTATGCCTCACCGAGGGTTTCCAAATTGAAGAGTTCCATTTCCCCACGTATGTACCATTGTAGTCCACCATGATATTTGAGAGTCTTATGTTTCTCACTTTCTTGAATGCCCAACCTTACAGACAAAGAATGAAAAGTGTCTGTGTAATCTTGAATAGATTGGTCCTTACCTTGGCGAAGTTGTTGCCACTGTATGTAGAGATCATCATATGCTCCGATGGGATAGTATTCTTCTTTCACTGCTTCTACAAAATCATCCCAGGTAGGTTCCACCTCAAGGCCAATGTCATCTATGCTGAACCTCTTTTTGCACACTTCCCACCAGTTTTTCATAGGCAATGTTGATTTCAAAAGAGCAAAAGTAATCTTTTCTCCATCGATGAACTTATTTACAGAGAAGTAGGAAGACAGTTGATCTAACCAATTTTCTACTGCATCAGCATTGATTTTACCTTCAAATGTAGGAATATCAAAATTTACCTGGACCTTGAAGGGTGTTGGGGCACTGAAAGGTCGTTCCCTGGATGAAGAGCCAGGAAGTGGAGCCACGGAGCCAGGATTTCCTATCGGAAGTGTTTGAAGAATTTGGGCAAATTATTGTAGCATCTGTGCTTGTTGCCATTGGAGGGCCTCATTCACCATTTCCTTAAAAGGATCGGATGTCTCGGTGTTGTCCACCATTTGAGGTCATTTGGAGCGAACAGGTGGAAAATTTGGAAGCTCTGTTGTTTCCCACCCAAGCTTCTTATAGCCTGACCTCGTCCTCGGGATCATACACTCTCAAGACAAACCGCTCTGATACCACTGATCCAAAACTCAGAAGTTTTGGTTGACAAATATCACAATAACATAGAAATAACACAGTAACAATGAATTCTCTGAGAAGAGATGTAGTATTACTCAAAATCGCAATACAAATATATGCTTATCTCTGGAAAGAGATGTCTGTCTTCACATTTTGGGTTACCTCTTCTTTTATACACAATTTGAAAGCATGGAGAGGATGTGGAAGGTCACCAATATTGAGGAAGATGAAGTGGTATGACTTCCAATATTTAAAACAATACATAATTCAAGAAATTACTATTTTTAGAAACTTACTATTTTTAGAAAACACTATTAAAATTGAAATTTGAGGCACTTCCGTTGGGTTTTTAGGGGTCAAACTTCATCGAGCAAAGCTCGGTGCCATTACACAACGTTCCCCTCATTCTTAGCTTTCCAACGGTTCAAACGGTGAGTCGATTGGAGCTACGATGCAAAAGTTATGGCTCCCAGAAGTTTCGTCATCAATTGGGGTGGAACTGTCACCCAAATTATCACCTCAATTGATGCCTGGATCATTCCATCACCTGCTAGCTACACAAATGTCTATTATGGATTTAATTCAAAGGGGACAAATAGGCTGCACTTTCAATGTTTACATGCCCCAAATATCTACTCGACAAACTGCTTCACCTACTAGAATTAACTCTCGCTGAGTTTCCTTCTTTGACTCTTCCTTCTCTTGGTCCCAGCCTTAGGGTCTTTAAATGCATCGGGTTCATGTTCTAAGCCTACAAGGATCAATCAGATGCTTCACTATAGAAATTTTGATGTTCACGGGTCTCTCTTCCTTTGAAGGTTAACAATTGGCCATTCGCCCCAATTTTGATGTTTACAGGCCTATCATTTTGTTGTGACATAGGTGAGGACATGTGGTGGCATTCACAGCTTTGAAATAAGCTTCTAGGAATAGGCCTTGAGACTTGTTAGAGGCTAGAGGCACAGACACAAACACGTGGTAGTTTTTGTTACACTAGGATGGGACACGTGGTGCGTTCCACTCTATGAAGCTTCATTTGAAACTGTGTCTTGGCATGTGACACTTGGCAGCTTCCACTGCACTTTTGAGGCTCAACCCTTCCTGAAGGGAACTTGCCCTTCAGGATCTCGAACATGGTCCATTTTATGTGTCAAGTGTCCCTTTGCAAGGGTCTCTATCCTTTTGGATCCTCCCGATGGCCTTCATGCTTTTCATCTTTAGCGGGCCTGTTGTTTCATGTATTTCCTTCAGACAAATTATTTGAATTAATTCCTTCATTTTCTTCAGACAAAAAGTTTGAAGAAATTCCTTTCTTTGGCTCTGTGCCTCCTGCAAGGGCATCCCTCTTTGACACGTGGTAGTATCCATCGCTTCTTGCCAAGGACATGTGGAGTCTTTCACTGCATTGTGTTGAAATCCTCCACCATCAACACCTGGCACTTTCTGCTATCAAGCTTTTGTAGCATCATAGAAATGCTTGGGGCTCACTCGGGTTCTTTCGGATGATGACACTTGTCAGCTTCTGTTGATCTCTACATGGGACACGTGGCATCATCTGCCAATTCTCAGAAACAAAGTGTAATGGGGCCCAACTGATGACACTTGGCAGCATCTGCCTGACTCTTTCTTTTACACGTGCTTCTTTTCTTAATTGAGGCGGCCTTTGAACCTTTGAACCCTTGAACCCGATGAACTTATGAAGTGGTTCAAGGTTCAACAGTTCGGTCGATTCGTTCCTTTGAATCACTTTGGCATCTTTGAACCAAGCACGTTGAACTATTTGGGGATTGAACCCATTGAACCGTTGAACCAAAATGGTTCAAGGTTCAATTAGTTTCAAGCCTTTGAAACTCGTTATATGCTCAGAGCTGTAGAACTTTGAAACAGTTAAACTTTGAACCTCTACCAAAGCGCCTAGCTCTTGTTGATGGCGTTGAACCTTTGAACCCATTGAACTGAAATGGTTCAAGGTTCAATGCTTGCCGATGGACTCTTTTTCAATTGAAACAAGGCACTGACCCAATTGTGAAGATGACCAAGTGTTGGAAACTAGTTCTTTTGATTGAACTTGCCTATAGAAGCCTTTGAACCTATTGAACCCGCTATTCCCCTTACTAAAAAAGCTTGAAAAATGAGGAATTTGAAAGCTCAAAACAAATTTTAAGAAGGGAAGAGATTATTTTTGGTTGTGTAGTACCAAAATAGCTCATAGGTTGTTCCAAAAATGAGTGACATTTTTGGGGAACAACAGCTAGCTCCAGTTGGGGAAATTCCTTCAGATGAAAACTTGGAACAACTGAGGGGAGAAGAAACCAAAATCTCTGGTGCCTTGAAGTGTGCCATTGGGCTACGGAGTCATGCCACCCAAAAAGAAAGGCTCTAAAAAATGACAACAAACAACACACAAAAAAAACAAATATCATATAGATATACATATGTACAAGTGAAATTATCTGATACTTCAAGAATTGAAGTGATTTAGATGCTGCCCATTGTGAAATAATGAAAAGGGGATGCCATCCTGATAAACTAGTAGGAAACCATTTTGTCCCCAGAAATGGTGATGGGTGAATGGAACTCTCCACTAGGAAACCAATTTTCTACGTCTTCCTATTGGCTCTTTCTTCTTCTTGCCCCATGGCAGGACATGGTCTTCAAACTAAAAATCAAAACTCCTTGCTCTCTTGGCGAAGAGTTCTTTTTGCTGACTTTGGAGTACAATAGTATGGTCCACCACCATAGCTTGTTATTCTACTACTTTAGTCCAGCACATGCTTTGATTGTCAACCTCAAACTCCTGACAAACCATTAGCTCAACATCTCCTTTGGTGTGAAAGAGTTTGATCTCTTCATCCTAAGCAGTCTTCAATCTGAGCAACAGAGATCCGCATCTAGCATGAGTGGAAGAATTGCTGCCATTGGATTCTAGGATCCAAGCATCATCAGAAGCTAATCTTCTATCAGGTTTCTCTTCATTGGAGATGGAAGATCCTTCTTGATTTGTACTGCACCCTACCAATTCTTTTGATGTCTTATTTGGATCAAATCTTAGATTGCCAGCTACATGACTTTCATCAGCTAAGACATGAGCATCCTCTATGGTTAAGAAGTAATTACCCCTGCTTGACAGCTCAAATAGAATTTGAGCTGTAGGGGCTGACATTTGGGTGACCACAATTTTTGCCTCAGACAGGTCCACACCTAGTTCTCCACCAATGTCCAATTGCTCAGGATTGGCTTGCAGGGATTCAAACTCAGTCATTTGAATTTTGGATTTCTTGACATGATCAATCATGTCAAATGACTGAGATGGACTTGGAAGAGAGGATGGGAGTTCATCCTTTTGGTTTTTGGGAGGGGGAGGACTAATCTGTGAAGTTGAAGTAGAAGGTGCAGAGATGTTTGATGTACTTACTCTTTTGGAAATCACTGGGTCCTTTAACTAGAAAGGAAGAGGGGTTCTCTGATCAGTAATTGAAATTGTTGGTTGGGGTCATTCCTCTATCTTTTCTTTGTCGGCCTGCTGGGCTGAATGATTCTTAGACCAGGTGAATACTGCATATGATCCTTCAACTGCTTCATCTTCACTTATGGGTTCATCTTGGTAATTTAGGAAACCAATGTGGGAGTCACTAGCTAATTCTTCTTGATCCTCCATGAAGAGATCAGCATCATTTTCTTGCTCAAACTCAAGTTGGAAAGAGAAATCATGTTCTATTTCTAGATATCCAACTACTGAGTTGGTTAGAGGTGCTTCAAGGGCAAGGTTCCTCTGTGGGGGAGGAAGATGATTTGTTTGCCCTTGACTTCTGGCAGCATTGCCTTGATATGGTTGGTTCTAAAATGTCCTCTTTGGCATATCCTGATTAGGAGGAGCAAACATACTCTGGGCCATTTGCCTTTTCAATGCTAGCAGTTCATTTGCTAGCTTTTGCACCATTTGATCAGTGGTGGCTGAAGGTGGATACTCAGAAGATGAAGAGGGTTTACCTCTGTTAAGATCTCTCCTTATCTTTCCTACCAAGATAAGGTCATATTTTAGCTCAGTATCCAAGTCCTGAGCAGCAACAAGGTCTATGTGTCTAGCCCATCTTAGTAAAAAAGTCACTCAGGGAGTTGTGAGTTGATGAAGAAACACTTGAGATTTTGAGGTGTTGGCTAGGCGACCATGGGAATCCTGTGCCTCAGCTTGTTGAACCTGGCAATGAAGTCCCTCATAGGTTCATGGGGCTCCTTCTTCATTTGTGTGAGCTAGGCTAACAAGGCATGTGCATCTTCTGCAGGCTTGAAACTTGCTTTGAACTTGGCTTTAAGTGTGTCCCAATTAGTCACTGATCTAGCTTGTAGATGGTAAAACCAGTCTGCAGTAGCACCTTGTAGGGTCTCCATAAAAAGCCTGACAGCCACATCTTCAAATTCCACCCCTATCACACCATAGGCTATGCTGAAGGCTGCAATGTGTTCATCAAGGTGAACTCTCCCATCTCTAAAGAATTTGGGGAAGTTCTTTCTTGAGTTGCGTGGAAGTTCATGTAGAGGTGGAATCAAGTTGAGTGGGCCAAAAGATTTACCCCAGGGGCCTCTAATTGCCATGATTTAATTATAAAAAATAGGGATGACAAATTTGGATGGAGTGGCCAGATTACAGAACAAAAATGGAAAAGAACTGACCCTGCTTCAGCTTGAGGCTTCAAACTGCACACTCTTTTCCAGCAGCTCTAGTTTTACAGACCAGATAAAATAATGGAGATGGAGGAAAATGGTAAGGCTATCATGATAATGGGTAAGACACAGAATGGAGTTTCAAGATTCTATATAATGGATAAGGGAAGGAACCACTTCAATCTGAAACTTGAGGCTTCAAACTGCACCTTCATCCCCAACGGAGTCGCCAAAAATTGTTGGGTGAATATTTTGTCGACCAACTAATTGGTGAGCAAAATAGTTCCTATCACCACAACATAGGGAGATTGGTCATCTAGGTGTGCAGTTTTACTACATCAATAGGAGACAAATCTCTCCTCTCATTAAGGGGAGGTTCCCTATTAAATATATGGAGGCTATATACTATATATATAAGCAAAAAGTAAAACATAGGGGTGGGATAAACCATCCATCTCTCTTTTTTAAGAGATGATGCTAAGAAATAGAGGAGAAATCCTGGGTGATTGGTGAAGGTAATTCTCTTCTTTTAGAAGTAACATTCAGCCAAGAGCCAGATCCCTTCCTGGATAGTATAAATCTTGGTGAAATGATAAAAGGCACTTCTCTTCTTTCAAAAGTGCTTGTTCTTGCAAAAAATAGGAATCTTTCTGGTAGTGACAAGTAACAGAATGCAGAACAACCAACAATCTAAGGTGTATCTCAAAGTCTCCACCTTGACTGCCCAAGAGTGAGGTACGAAGAATAATGGGGGCACAAAGTCATCCCAAGGTCCTTTACACAGAAATAGAAAATAAGCACACACTGAAAATAATTATGTCAGCACAAAGTCTAAAAGTAACTGGTTTCAGGACACCTTCCTTATCACTTCTATCTCTACTTGTTAAATTAAATAAACAAGAACAGATTAAGAAGACAGACATAAGAATAATATCCTAAAATGATATAAGTTATACAGCACAAAGTTTGTGAATCACTTGCTTTCTCATAAAGATAAAATAATATGAAATACAATCTGAGCTCAAAGTCTCAGTATTCACCTTTCAATTTGGGTAGAGTTTTGCTTCTGTGGTCCAAAAGATCTCCCTTGTAACAATGAAAGAGTTTACATTATATAGAGGCTAGGAGAGACTTGGCACTTTGTCCCATGGAGTGACCCATGCTATGCAATCAATGCCTTGGCTGCATTTTTGATTATGTCAGGAAGGGCCATGCTGGAGCAGGGTAGCTACCTTAACTGTGGCGTGTTGGTTCATATTCCTTATCTTCTCTTGAGTCTGAATCACTCATTCCATCACTTGCTAGCTATGTAAATGTCTATTTTGCCTTTAATTCAATGGGGATAAACAGACTGCACTTTCAATGTTTGCAAGCTTCAAATATCTACCTAGCGAACTGTTTCACTTACTGGAATTAACTCTCGCTGAGTTTCCCTCTTTGACTCTTCCTTCTCTTGGTCCTAGCCTTAGGGTCTTTGAATGCATCAATTCTATGTTCTAAGCCTGTAAGGATCAATTAGATGCTTCACTGTACCAATTTTGACATTCGCGGGTCTCTCTTCCTTTAAAGGTTAACAGCTGGCCATTCGCCCCAATTTTGACATTTGTGGGCCTATCATTTTGCTATGACATGGGTGAGGACACGTGGTGGCATCTGAGGCTTTGAAATAAGCTTATGGGAATAGGCCTTGAGAATTGTTAGAGGCTAGAGGTGTAGACACAGACACATGGTAGTATTTGCTACATTGGGATGGGACACGTGGCATGTTCCGCTCTATGAAGCTTCATTTGAAACTGTGTCTTGGCACGTGACACTTGGCAGCTTTCGCTACACTTTTGTGGCTCGACTCTTCCTAAAGGGAACTTGCCCTTTAAGATCTCAAATAGGGTCCATTTTATGTGTCAAGTCTCTCTCCGCAAGGGTCTCTATCCTTCTGGATCCTCCCGGTGGCCTTCGAGCTTTTCATCTTTGGCGGGCCTGTTGTTCTATGTATTTCCTTTGAACAAATTGTCTGAAGGAATTCCTTCATTTTCTTTGGACAAAAAGTCTAAGGAAATTCCTTTAGACAATTTGTCCGAAGAAATTCCTTTCTTTGGCACTGTGCCTCCCACAAGGGTATCCCTCTTTGACATGTGGCAATATCTATCGCTTCTTGCCAAGGACACATGGAGTCTTCCACTGCATCATGTTGAAACCCTTCGCCATCGACACCTGTGCTTTTCACTATCAGGATTTTGTAGCATCATAAAAATTCTTGGGGCTCACTTGGGTTCTTTCAGACAATGACACTTGTCAACCTCCACTGATCTCTGCACGGGACACATGGCATCATCCACCAATTCTCAAAAACAAAGTGTAACAGGGCCCGACCGATGACACTTGGCAGCATCTGCTTGACTATTTATTTTGCATGTGCTTATTTTGTTAACTAAGGTGGCCTTTGAACCTTTGAACCTTTGAACTCGATGAACTTATGAAGCAGTTCAAGGTTCAACGGTTCGGTCGGTTCGTTCCTTTGAGTCACTTTGGCATCTTTGAACCAAGCAAATTGAACCATTTGGGGCTTGAACCCATTGAAACGTTAAACCAAAATGGTTTAAAGTTCAACGACTTTCAAGCCTTTGAAACTCATTAGATGCTCGGTGCTGTAGAACTTTGAAATTGTTGAACTTTGAACCTCTATCAAAGCGCTTAGCTCTTGTTGATGACGTTGAACCTTTGAACCCATTGAATTGAAATGGTTCAAGGTTCAATAGTTCAATGGTTCAATGCTTGCTGATGGACTCTTTTTTGATTGAAATAAGGTGCTGACCCAATCTTGAAGATGACCAAGTGTTGGAAACTGGTTCTTTTGATTGAACTCCCCTGTAGAAGCCTTTGAACCTATTGAACCTACTATTCCCCTTACTGAAAAAGCTTGAAAAATGAGGAATTTGAAAGCTCAAAACAAATTTCAAGAAGGGAAGAGATTATTTTTGGCTGTGCAGGACCAAAATAACTCATATGTTGTTCCAAAAATGAGTGACATTTTTGGGGAACAACAATATCCATCCCAAGAATCAGTCTATAAATGGACCTTTTTACCATTCTTAATTGTTGGTGTAGGATATTAATTATTTCATTTACTTATTAAATGGATAAGTCCTACGCCTGTAGCTTTAGCTTACTTAGGTGTGATAAGAGGGTGAGAAGGTGAGTTACACAGTGAGTTCCACTTGAAGTTTAGTTGAGTACCACTGTGAGTTCTTTTTTAAGTTCTACAGTGAGTTAAACTTAGTTTCACAGTGAGTTATCCTATCAGTTAACTCCCCTTACTCTTTCTTTATATTCATCTTCACCATGCTATTGTAATAAATCCATTTTTTTCATTAATTGCATCCTTACTATGCAAATTATTCTTTTTTTTTTTCTCTTTTAGAAGGTATATCTTAAGTTTTATAGATGATCTTGGTTCTTGATTTAATCAATGACTCTCACATGATATTCTAGCAAATTTCTACATGGTATTAGAGCCCTAGATCTGTAAACCCTTTCTCAAATTTGAGAAAAAATTGAATAGTATTTTTTGAAAGATATATTTTTGAGAAAAATGGACCTCACCATTGCACTCAAAAAGCCTAAAAACCCCTATTTTCATATAAGGCACTCTATATTTTGGTGACAAAATTTTTTTGTATATTTTTTTTGGGTTTCAAGAAATTCAAACCCATTGAATCCGTACATGTATGGAATATGTATGGCCATACAACACCTCAATTTATATGTCATTATTATCTACGTTGATTTTGATTTTGGAGTTGTTTTGGTTTGTGCACTATCTTAATTTTGGTGTTGCCTCAATTTTTGTGCCATCTTGATTTCTATGCACAGGTACAACTAAGTTTTTTTTAATTAATTTCTTAATAAAAAAAGATTTTTTTATTTTTTGAGGGCTATCCCCCATGATATTAGATTATGGGCATATGAGTGACCAGAGCCCTAACCGCCAACCGCTAGAGACTCAGCACCTGGTCATATGGGCATCCAATAGCTTGCACAATGCCTTTTTTTTCTTCCTTGCCCTAAAGGAGTAGTTTAGTAAATTGGACATATCTTGAGCAAATGGAGTTGGATTTTTGAAAACAAATAGGTGTCAGAAATCTGGTTTTGAGAACAATTCAGTGGTGTAGGTAATTTTCCATATTTTTCTTTTGGTATAATTTATTACTGTTTGAAGTCTAGATCATATTTTTGGCCTCTGAGCTCGTATCTTTTTGCCATAATCTCTAATTTTTGTGATTCTTTTAGTTTTGGTAAGGTATGAGAAGCTCTATAGAGCCATCTATTAACATTTTTAAATTTCAGCCCTAAGTATTATTTATTCAATTTGTTGATTTTATGGCTTCTATTTGATATTTTGACATTTGGAGAAGTTTTATTTATTTTTTTGGGCTTCATTTATCAGCATCAATACATTTTAAGATTGTTGATCTCCATCTGATTTATCTGAGGAGATATCATGGGTGTTGTTATTCACCCTTTTGTGGTAACATTGGGTAAGGATAATTATGAGTCTTGGTGAAAGGGCATCTTGACACATCTTAGGTGGCTTAATCTTTTGCATTATCTTTATGGATTCATACATGAACCAAACACACCTGGTAGGAAATTTACACAAGGAAATTATATTGATCATATTTTCTAGATTGATTGGCTATAGTGTTGATTTTGACACTATGTGTTCTATATCACATAGTGAGTGCCCATGCACTCTTTGGACTAGCATTTAGGAGATCTATGGAGACCCACATATCTCTCCATTCCCAGATGATCTTGCTATGGATTGCCACATATGCCTTGATGATGTAGATTGCATACCTTTTGATGATGATATAGTTGAGGAGATTGCATATTTGATAGGTTTTGTTAGTTTAGATGACACAGAGACTTTTCTTGCCTCTCCTTCTCCTCTTATCAAGATCATATCTTTATTACGTATTGTTACATCATATTATTTACAGTAAGACATTATCAATCTTTCATAGATAGCTCATTAGGACACATATCTACTAGATATATCATTATTGTTTGTAGAGTCCCATCTTGCAAATTTGGAGGACCACATTAATGACATTTGTATTCTATTTGATGACAACTATGATGGAGTTACATCACCATCATCTTCTTTAGAGATTGTTCTTCATCCTCCTATTCAGTCACAATTTTGCAGTGGATTGGCGACATTTGAGTAGTTTTAGGAGCATCATTTTTATCTTTGGATCATGTGTAGATTTTAGAGACATTTATTCTTCTTCCTGTATATTATTATCCAGAGTAGGAATACATCATGTATACATCTGTAGTTATATTTCTTCCCAAGGGGAAGAATGTTGTTCGACGTTCATGGGTCTTCATCTTAATTCTATATAGGGCATTTTCCATCACTATGGGAGTCATCTTGAGGAGCAGCTACATGGTCTCTCTTCTCATCTCTATTTTGGGAGGGAATATTTCCTCACATGGTGTTTCATCCTTCTCACTTTTGGGGGGCTCTCCAGACCTTCTCTTTACATCCTCTCTTATGGGGGGGCATTCATGATTGTAATTTTGTGATGGATTCAATTCTTGGGGGGTCTTAGTGAAAGTCATTATTCCATCACATGTTCATGTATTTGTATTTTCTCTCTTTTGGGGGGGGGGGAGTTTTTTTTCCCACTGGGTTTTCTCCTTTTACTCTACTTAATGAGAGTTGCATTATATATGGGTACCTCATTAGGCCTTGTTGCCATAACCCATATTTTGTTTTCCACCCACCTAAGCTATGATTTAGGGGGGGTGTTGGTGTAGGATATTAATTATTTCATTTACTTATTAAATGGATAATTCTTACGCTTGTAGCTTTAGCTTACTTAGGTGTGATAAGAGGTTAAGAGGGTGATAAGGTGAGTTCCACAGTGAGTTCCACTTAGAATTTAGCTAAGTACCACTGTGAGCTCTTTTTAATGTTCTACAGTGAGTTAATATTAGTTTCACAGTGAGTTCTCCTATCAGTTAACACCCCTTACTCTTTATTTATATTCCTCTTCACCATGCTATTGTAATAAAACCATTTTTTTCATTAATTGCATCCTTACTATGCAAATTATTCTTTTTTATTTATTTTTTCTTGTGGAAGGTATATCTTAGGTTTTGTAGGTGATCTTGGTGCTTGAGTCAATCAGTGATTCTCACATGAGATTCTAGTGAACTTATACAGTAATGATCCAAATAACTTGTTCTTAATCAAAGACTTGCCAATTTTTAGAACAACCAACACAAGAGAGCCTTTTGAGGGAAGGGAGAACTAGATAATTTGAACAAGAAGTTTATTTTCAGCATATTTGGATCTTAAATTTTGTTCCTAAAGTCATGATGGAGACTGAAAGTGACACTAATAGATCTTAGCAACTAAAGCTTGACCATTTAGCTAAACCAAATGAAAGCCCAAACCTGCTTGTTTGTGGAGATAAAGTGTAGTCCATTTCACCAAAGACCATTTTATAATAAGTTGAGGCCCCTTTCATAAAAGCATATGACATGTTTGATCAATTTATTTGATGATGGATTTGGGAACATGCAAGATGAAAAAATATTTGTTAATAGTGGCATTCTTTCTGTTAATTGCCAAATTTAAAGGATTATATATTTTTTAATGTTTCTATTTATTTATTTACTATCGTGTTTCTCATAGTGGTGACTTATTTTGTCAATATGCATACATTGAAATGGGCATAATTATAAATAAATTTTGATTTTAGAATTTAAGTTACAAATTCAAATCTTGAAAGTTAGATATGTATGACCAGACTCTGCCAAAATTTGTACTGTGACACCTTTTGATGCAAAAAAGACTGACTTCCATCCTTTTCTAAGCTAGATTGAAGTGTGTTCTATGAATTTATGCATTATTATTAAGTGAAAATATTTTACTTTCTTGTGTCTAAGTTTTCTCACCTTCAGGAAGTGTTTAATAGTTCTCACAAGTTATTACAAATGCAATCTACAGTTTATTGTCTAGTTTGAAAGTGGTTATTTTCCCTCTCTTGCTAATTTAGAAACTAATTAATACCTTATTCTAAAATATTTATGGGAGATTTATGTTATTTGGTATTAAAAAGTGTCTCATGTTGTGTTTTTTGTGAGTTAGAGTGATCAAATCATTGGTGCATCATCACTTTTTTACATGCTTTTATAAGTTTTGTCAAATCTCTCTCCCTTTCCCAAGTAAGTATTAATTTAGGTTTAGTGTAGGTAATAAATCATAAGGATTTTGGCCTTATTCAAAGGTTTGGTCCATCATTAGGATACTCAAAGCCTAGGATCAGTCCCATGTTGGACTAGATTTGAGTAAGAAGATATGGGCAATCCCCTTACTCAGCTAGGGTGTAAATCTAGAACACCAATAGTTTTGGCATGCTTGATGGGACTTGAAATTTATTTGGAATTAGTGAAGTTTAAAGATTTAGAAGAAAATAATTACAATAGTAGGAGAGATCTACCATCATCAAAAGTTGAAGATCCTTCACATTGTAGAGCTCATAGCATCTTCCAAATAATGATTTCATGCCAAAGGTTGTAACAAAAGCATTACGTAAAGGCACTTCTTTTGAACAATTGAATTGCCTCCTACTTGTTAATAAAGATCAAGATTCAATAGTACAATGCCTTATCCTCCAAAGTAGAATTCATATTCTCGTTAGTCTATTTTTTAGTCCAATCTATTGTCCCCATAAGCCAAATTCCTTTTGCCTAAATGGTCATCAAGAATCAAGTGTTTTTCAAATTTAACAGGGGTATCCCCCTGAATTTGGCCTAATATGATTACATTCCTATGTCTACCCTAAAAGGTATCCCTTTCTTCTCTGGAGAATGGGATAAAACTATTACTATTGAGCATATCCAAGATGTTACCAGTCTATGTTCTATTCATAATGCGACTCAAGATAATGTGGCTATCAAATTGCTTATTGCCTCCTTTAAGGGAAACACATTACAATGGTATATGAATCATCCTTTAATTTCCATTTATACTTGGGATGAGTTAGGTGTAGCCTTGGTTAAACAATTTGAAGAAAAGTCAAATCATCTATCTTTGGTTGAATAATTGACTACCATTAAAAGGTACCCCCATGAATTCATGTATGATTTTAACCTTATATTTCAAAAGACATGGATTAGGAACCATGCATTAGTTATACCATCCCTAGAGTATGCATTTTTATACTACCTTAAGGCCTTTAATTCTGATATAAGTGTCATAATACAGTCCATGGGTGGTAATAACTTGCCAAATACCTATGATATTACAATAAAAGTAGAAAACAACTTAATTCAAGTTAGTAAACTTACTCCAAAGCCTCTAATGCCCTTTTCCCTAGAATTACAATCTACTCCTCAAGTCCCTCAAGTTCCCCAAATTCCATCTATAGATCTTATTCCATCTCAAAAAATTTAATTGGTATCCTGTCCTAATCAATCTAGTGAGATTGGTGATCTAAAAAGCATGTTACAAGCTTTTGGAAATGAAATTATTCAACTTAGGAGATAATAGTGCTGAGGTAGACCTTACGAACAATAAAAATAGAGTACTTATTAGTCTTTCAATATTCAAAGACCTCCTTATCAAGGTTTCAAGGACAATAGGCAACCTTATCGATATCAAGGATCCATAAACCAAAATAATCCATATGTGACCTTGATCCCAATGTACCTACTAGCTCAAAATTTATTATTCCCTAGAATGACTTAATGCAAGATCCAGGTTGGTATCCTTCCAATCCAAATGACACTCAAAATCAAGCCTTGGTATCACAAGAGATTACCATGCCACAAATGACACAAGAAGAGTTTTCTCTTTAAGGGAGTCGGTAACAAGACATGAATATGGTATTCCAAGGAGAGGCTCAATAAGTTTCAAGACAAACTACTGCTATCAATGTTAATTAACATTTGGATGATCACATTGTGTTCAACCAAGTTGGTGAAACTAACAACATAAATGGTCAAGTGGCAGCTCTGAATAGAGATAAAATAAGAGTAGTTGAGGAAGTTTAAGATGTGAGAAATAGTTCTAGTGTTCCTAATTTTGTGTCAAATAATGTCAAATATCAAGTTATTTTTCCTATAGTGCAAAAGATTTAGAACACAAAGATAATGAAAGTTCCCCAAATGCCCCTAACTAGAGAAGAACTAGTGACTCAGAAATTATAGACAAAGGTTAGTGGAACATATTTTAGCATTATTTATCATATGAAGAAATCAAACATTAGTATTATCATGTGGGATTCCCTTTCCATTCTAGGGAAAAGAGACATGCTCATTCAAAAACTTTTAGATCTCAAGGTATCTAAAGAACCAACTGAGAAACAAATAGTTGTCTTGATTAATTTAGACCAAAAAATTAAAAAAACCTGATCAAAAAATACATAACATGATAAATGTGGATAAATCAAATGTCAAATCAAATAAAATCCCTCCCTTTAATCTCTCTTTGATAGTAAGTGAATGTTTAATCCATAACTGTATGGTAAATAGTGGAGCTAGTAACATTGTCATGCCCAAAAAAAATGTAGACAAGCTTGATCTTGTCTATGAGCCAAATACCAAAGGATTATTGTAATTATATGGCTCACCAACAAAGATATTAGTCATAATCAAAGGCCTAAAATTGATATTACATGATTTCCACAATGTTATTATTCAGTAAGATGTAGTTATAGTGGACTTGCTCCTTATTTTTCCATGTGTCTGTCAAGAAATTTTACTTCAAAAATTGGAGGATATTTGTCAACTGATTGGAATTATTTAATGTTTAGAACCAAGAATGGTACTAAGGTGAAACTACATTCTGAACCTATTTGAATATTTCATTTATAACCATATATGCCAAGCATGGTGAGCACTGATTGTGTTATCTCAGACAAGGTGCTAGAAAATAGTGAGGTGGAATCGGAATCACCTATATATGGAGTCCTAGATATTTTCCTTGATGAATGGGAATATGATTTGCATGAGAATGATCCCTAAAAGTTAATTGAATAAGGAATTGGTCTCTATTATCTTCATGAAAATGATGTACCAATTGCAACATTGATGAAAGATGATCAACCTAGTGATGGACTGTGGCAACTATATTTTGATGGATCCAGGAACAAACATGGCACTGGAGCTAGAATGATTTTAATTAATCCAATAAATCAAAGATATTTATCTTCTCTTAAGTTTTATCTTGGTTATTCCAATAATGTTATTTAATATGAAGCACTAGTTTATGGTTTGTAATGGGCAAGAAAGATGAAGGTCAATTCCTTACAAGTCTTTGGAAATAGTGAACTATTAGCTCACCAGGTGAGGGGAATCAATATATGGAAGAACCCATTAATTAGTTCCTATAAGCATAGATTATGGGACCTAGTTAAAAAAATTTAAGCCTTAAATATTCAGGCCATATAAAAAACTTAGATCAAGCATGCAGACAAGCTGGTTGCTATTGGGTCACAATTCAGTATCCCAGGTGACATAAGAAGGGAAAGAGTCCAATCACACATCAAGGTAGTTGTGAGACCTTATGTCCTATACAACCATGAAAATTAGAAAGTATTTGAAGATGACAATCAAATTTTTAGATTATTACAAGAGAAAACTAAATTCTCTTCAAGGAAGCAAGAGAAACATTTACAATAGTATGATAACCAGATTGTATAAATAAAGACAAACAAGTTGCCTAAAGAGCTTGTCACTCTAGAAATTATATTCAACAGAGATGATGAATTAATAAAAGTAAATTTTTCTTTGTCAACCAAATAAAAACACTACACAAATGTAGATATTGCAACTGGTAAGATTTTAAAGCTAGGTAAAGTTTGCACATCTTCAAAAAAAGAAGATTTTATCAAGTTATGTTTAAATTTTGCAAATGTCTTTACATGGAAATATAATGAACTTAAAGGTTTTGATCCAAGTCTATCTCAACATAACATTGAGTTATAAGATGAGACTAGGCTAGTTAGACAAAGGCAAAGGTCAATTAATCCAAAGCTTAAACCTCTCATGAAAGATGAACTGCATAAGATCATTGAGTCAGCCATAATGTTTCCAATTAAACACTCAACTTGGGTGGCAAACCTTATTCTAGTACGGAAGAAGAATGGTGAAATAAGGATATGTGTTGACTTCCATGACTTGAACAAGGTCTCTCTCAAAGACCACTATCCATTGCCATCAATGGAGCATATTTTGTAGCTAGTTGTAAGTTCAAAAAGGTTCTGTTTATTGGATGGCTATAGTAGATATAACCAGATTTTGGTCAAAGAAGAAAACCATTACAAAAAAACCTTCACCATAAATTAGGGGAAATTTGCATACAAAAATATGCCTTTTTCTTTATCTAATGTTGGATCCAATTTTTAGAATGATATGGACATGGCATTTCAGGGTCTCCTCAACAAGTTTATTCTTGTTTATTTAGATGACATAACAATATTCTATAATAGCACAAATGAGCATATGATTCATCTCAAACAAGTATTTGAAAGGTGCAGGGAATTTGGAGTGTCTTTGAACCCAAAAAAGTGTGTTTTCTCTATTCATGAAGGTAGGCTTATTGGACATGTCATTTCAAAATATGGTACAAGCATATACCTTGACATGATTGAATCAATTCTTTCACTTTCATTGCCTAAGCACAAGAAATCATTGTAAAGCTTTCTAGGCAAGATAAACTTCATAAAGAGATACATTTTAAATTTTTCTACTTTAACAAGGCCACTCACAGCCATGCTAAATAAGGGTCATAGTTTTATTTGGTCTAAAGAAAGAGTGAAAAAATTTAAAGAAATCAAGAAATCTATAGCTAGTGCTCTTACACTCTTGAACCCTGACTTTCAAAAAGATTTGTTTTTATACAACTATGTTAACATTGACATAATTTTATGTATTCTCATGTAATAGAATAAAGAGACTTTAAATCAACCGATAGCCTTCTTTAGTCAAGGCTTAAAATAATATGAAACAAGGTATTCTTTTGTTGAGAAGCATGTTGTTTTAGTTATAAGGTCTCTTCAAAAGTTTAGGTACTTGTTGTCCAATATTAAGATACATTTGATGGTTGCATATCTAAGTGTTATAAATTTTATTCTGAACAAGTTATCCCATATGAGGAATTAATTAAAGATACCTCTCTACCTTGAGGCACTATCCTGACTAGATAGAATAAGAGCACAAGCACCCAAATTCATTTAATGTTAGTGGTACAGCTTGGGCAATAGCCTATAAAAAGTGGCCCTACATCCCTAATCATTAGTACGATGCTATCATCTTATACAGTACCATCAATAACCACCAAACCAACCCCTGACCTAGTGGCTAGAGGTGTTGGAGGACCAATGCTAGTATAAGTACTAGAAAGACAATCACCTCAAGCATTGACTATTTCCCAACCTAGATTTATTACAAGATGGCCATGCACCTGCTAGAGTATCATGGCATGGAAAACATCATAAAGCATGTGATCAAGTGTGAGTTACAATGTCATGCTCGGGGAATAACCCATTTCAAGTGCAAGGCAACCCAGTTGTAAACATCCTTGTTTGATCATGCCCATACTTGGTGTAGGAAGTTTGATCCTAACCAAACTATGGTTAATTATGATACCCTAAAGGGGGCCTTCCTAAAATAGTTTGATATACTTGATTTTGAGCAACAAAGCATCAACACACTCAAGAAGATAAACTAGGGATTATCAAAGAGTATGCACTTGTACAATGCTAGATTCAGAATGCTCCTTTCCAAGCTCCCTTATAAAATTCACCCCTCCCAACATGTATAATGGTTTGTTGGAGGATTTTTAGTGCCCTTTAGAAGGATACTATCCATGAAAAGCTTCACAAAACATTAAGAATCACTTGAACACATGCTTAGAGCCAAAGTGGTGGGGAGTATCGATATAGTCATTAGCCCATTTATAGAGGTGTAGATTGCATCTATGCCCCCCTAATTATAGAAGCTGACCACTAGTTCATCGTAAGATGATCAAAGTGGGTTATGGTGCACTGACTATGAGATAGAGGGTCATAACATGAATAAATAACCTTGGAGGAATGTGCACACATTACTCCTTAGTTTTGAGGTTTGTCATGAGGCACATGATTTTCATAACTACCCCCCATTACAATGCACCGGTTAGGTCAGCGTAATCATCTACTGCAAGTTGTGTGATGCCTACACTCAAAACACAACTGACTATTGGGTAATTGATGAAATATACCAAAACATGGAGAGAGGCACATGGTAGGCCACTAAAATAGAGGGAAGATAGGTGAACCAAGGAAATGAGGTTTATGGTTAGTAGAATACTAGCTATGGAAACCAAAGAGGTGTTAGAGCGTGAAGTGAAGTATGTAGGGGAGGGAGATTCCCATCATGATCATGTTACAAATGTGGGTCAATTGAATACTATCAACATGACTGTCTGATGCATCCAATGTGTGGGTATTGTCGAAGACCGCATGCAAACAAAAAGTGCCCTGACTTGTATAAAAATCTAACCCAAAGCAAAATAGGTGCCAACAGGTGTGAAGGCATGAGGTTAAGGATACAAATGGGCTCTAAAGGTGAAGCCAACATGCATAAATCTTGTTAATGTGTAGGAAACCACACAGAGTGGGTTCACCACTCAGCCACCAACTATGCCAAAATAAGAGCTATACCTAGAATATAGATAACCAAGCTGCATCATTCGTATAGGGTGACTAGAGCTAAAATTTGTGCCCTATCCTAACCCAACATGTCAAAAATACATCTTGTAACAAGCCATGAGAATGATATAAAATTTTTAGGGAGAACTCTAGTTGGACAAAGATCTAGAATCATCACCTCACATAGAAAATTAGACAGTCAGGAGGATAAAATATAGGAGTTGATAGAGATCTTGTACCTCTTGCAAATGGATGGGATGTTTCCCCTACTAAAAAAATTACTATTAGAGCATGCAGGGAAAAAGTCAAGTGAGGTTGATGAGGCCCATGTAATTAAAGTTGTTACTCTGCATATGGAGTGGGTGTGTGAAGTAAGGCATACTCAAAATGCATAGTATGACAAAGAGTTACTAGTTAATGCCATAATTGATGGATGGTCCATCTACGAGGTGCTAATCAACACTAGTGTAGAGGTCAATATTTTGACCAAGAACACATGGGAGAATATGGGTAGGTTAACTAAATGACCTTCTCTCCATGTAATTTTCATGGCCAATAAAACTTGAGCATAGTTGATTGGAATTTTATGAGGAACCATTGTAGATATTATGGGCATTGAAGTCCATGCTAAATTTGAGGTTATCGAGTTAGATGGACTAGATAATTACCCAACACTTCTAGGAAGGCCTTGGTGCTATGCCAATAATGTAGATATGCGATTCAAGAAATGATACATGACCTTCAAAAATGGTAAGGAAAGGGTAGTGATCCCCCTTTAAAGTGACCAAGGATGCCCTTATGTAGATAACATTAATCTAGAATATGAGATCAACCATATTTATAAGATCAAAACACAGAGCACTGAGAATCTCAACCCTTATAATCAAGGAGTGATCTTTTGGAAGGATGGGTAATCAATCTTGAGCACCACCAATGTCACTTATGACTGATGGGTTGAAGAGGCTTATGAGCTCACTGGTCATAGATGTCATTTGGTGCCCTGAAAGGTACCAAAGCCCATGAAGACTGGCTAGGTCTAGATTATTTTCACTTTGATGTGATGGGTCCCATGCCAAGATAAGAAAATAAAGAGGGTAATCTACCTAAGAAAAGGCAAGCTTGTAGCACTCCCAAAATTTTAAGGGAGTAACCTAGTAGAAAGATATGTTCATGACCTTGAAGCATGCATCCTCAAGGAGACAGACATAATAGGTGCATTTATGTACACCTCAAAGAGAACTTTCATGCATTGGTGGGTAGTAAAAAGGTCTAACTTGATAACTTTGCTAGAGGTAAAGGCAACCATGTGCACTAGGTTTAGTGAGAGTAATAAGAACTTGAATATCTTGGCATACTCTAGTGACTTTGACCCCATAACACCTATGTGCCTATGTGAAGAAACATGGACTGAATACGGTGTGACTGCCCCAAAAAGCTTATGGGTACATGCCTTTTATAGGACTCTAAAGACATGGGCATGATATTGGTCCGTAGTCAATGAAACATGATAAGAGATATTTAATTGGGAGATCCTTAAGGAGAAGTTTGTGCATACCTTCTCCTTTTCCTCATAGAACTTATAACTAGTTAAACCATTGTAATTAATTTGGTGGGTAGTGTTTGAAGACACTACCATCCTTGAAGAGCACTTAAACAACATGTTCAGAGAAAAAGGGTTGACACTCTTGACATTCTTTGAGGAAAAAATCTCAATAATGACTCCAATGAGGATGATGAAACTTGGAAGGAGTGCTATTGGGAAATATTGACCGCTAGAAGGAAACTCATGCACCAAGTAGATAATAGCACCCCCAATGAAGAAAACCCTACTCATCTTCATATTGAGACAACATAGGGAACTCGTTAGGTTGAGGATTCTCACTAAGATAAGAATGAGCAATACCATTCCCCACTTAAGACCATCAAAGTGGATATCAATGTAGAAGGAAAGCCAAAGATGGATACTCTAGGTACCTATTGGTCTGATGTAGAGTTGGCATGAATCATAGACCTCTTGAAGGAGTTCTAAGATTTTTTCCCTAGGACTTATCAGGATATGAAGGGAACCCACCCATGCTTAGGAAAGATGAGCATAAAGATAATTGATGATGTAAGATCAGTAAAAAAACACCCCTATTATATGAATCCCAACCTCTATGCTAAGGTGAAAATAGAAATCAATGTTATGCTAGTCATAGGGGTCATTTACCCCACGTGGGAGTCTGAGTGGGTGAGTCCAATGGTAATAAGCATCAAGAAGGATGGGCACATTTGCATTTGTAGTGATTATAGAATGTTGAATGTTGCTTGTGTAAATGACCCTTTTCTAACTCTATTAATTGATGAAGTCTTAGAGGGCATCATACACTACAAGATCTACACCTTCATTGGTGGGTTCTCTAGCTATCACCAAGCCTAGATTGAGGAGGAGGATAAGCCTAAAACAACCTTTGCAACTAAATGGGGTTATTTTGCATATAATTTGATGCCCTTTGGACTCAAGAATGTTACATCCATGTTCTCTAAAGTGGTAATCACCGTGTTCAAGTATTTCATCCATGGTTCCTCCAAGTTTATCTAGATGATTAGATGGTGTATGGCCTCATCAAGGACCATTATGATAACCTGTACCTTATGTTTGAGTGGTGCAGGTAACTTTAGATATCCCTAAACTTGAAAAAGTACATCTTCATAACACTTTTTAAAACCCTACTTAGGCATATCATCTTTAAGGATGGTTTGCTCATCAATCTAGTGAAGATCACTATCATCATTTAGCTACAAACTCTTTCCACATAAAAAGATGTTTGTGCCTTTCCTGGCCAGTATGGATATTATAGACATTTATAAGGAGTTATGTGAAGATTTTAGTACCACTAGAAGAGCTTCTGCATAAGGATGGACCATTCTACTAGGGAAAAGTACAAGATGATGCCTTCGAGATCTTGAATCTTAGATTAGTTAGTGCACCTATCTTATAGTTCCCTAATAGGATAACACTTTTTCATGTCCGTGTTGATGTTTCTAGATTTGTGATTGGTGCAATATTGTCACAACTTGGTGAAGGCAAAATGGATCATCCCATCTCCTTCGCTAGTAGAAAATTGACCTCAATAGAGTAGAATTATACTACCATAGAGTGGGATGCAGTCGCCATAGTCTACACTTTGTAAAAATTTAGACAATATTTGTTATCAAACATGTTCATCTTTTTCACTAATCATGAGTTACTCAATTACCTCATGAGTAATCTTGTTTTACATGAGCACATATGAAAATGGATAATTCTACTCTAGGAGTTCTAGTTCTCCATTATGGTTAAGCTTGGAAAATAGAACTTGGGGCTAGACCATTTATCCCACATCAGTTCTAGTGATGCAGTGAGACCGATTGAGGATGACATGTTAGATGCAAAAATATATAAATTATAGTACATCCCTAAGAATTTGATAGATATCATCACCTTTCTAATGTCTGGAGTTGTACCCCAGACTATGATAAATAAGGAGAAGAAATAGCTAGCAGTTTATACTACCCTATTTCAATTCATTAGTAGAGAACTATATAAGTTAATTAGAGATGAAGTGATATGATTTTATGTCTTAGAGCACAAAATAAACTCCATATTACAAGAGGCACATGAAATAATAGCAAGAGGACATTGCACTGAAGATGTAATGGTAAGAAAAGTGTTGTAGTTAGGTTTATAGTGGCCAAGCCTATTCTAAGATGCTAAGGACTATGCCAAGGCATGTGATATATGATAGCGCATAAGAAAGCCCAACCATTGGGATGATAGTCCTCTCATCCCCATTCTTGCCTAGGTGCCATTTGAAAAATGGGATATTGATTTTGTTGGGATGATAACTCCCATAGAATAATGTATAGGTGCAAGGTATATTTTGGTGGTAATAAATTATTTCACCAAGTAGGTCAAGGTCATGCCAACAAAATATTGCATAACTACCATAGATATGCACTTCATCTAGGTAAATATAATAAGCCAATATAGGTGCCTTCTCAGTCTGACTAGTGAAAGGGGCACTCACTTTATCAATGAAACTATGTGTATCCTATTGACGGAGTATATGGTGGTACACCAAAAAATAATCCCTATCATTCATAAGTAAATGACACAGTTGAAGCATTTAATATGATATTGGGAACATGCCTCACAAAGATATGCAATGCTGGTTTCAAGGATTGGGATGATCATGTATTGATAGTACTATGGGCATATAGTACAATCTACAAGCTCTTAAATAAGGCTACACCATTTCAATTGATGTTTGGCACTGAGGCAATCCTACCAATTGAGTTTTTGGTACCATCATTGTGCATCATGTGCATTGGTTGATTAGATGACCAAGAATCACTGAATGCAAGGCTAGAGGACTTAGAGCACCTAGATGAGACGCTCACTCAAGCCAAGTGGAGCCAACAGATAGAAAAGGCACACCAAAAGCTTTGGCATGACAAGCATATAAAGAACACGATGTTAATATAAAGAGATTTTGTTTTTCTCTATCACTCCAAGTATTTCAAGCACCCAAGCAAACTATATATAAGGTGGATGGGTCCCTATATCATCCACCACATATTAGAGATAGACACATGCAAGTTATGCATATTCACTAGAAAAATGCTCCCTGAGTATTTCAATGGAAATCAATTGAAATAATATTAGTAATAGGATGGAGCTTGAGCCATGAGAATAATAACTTCTTGGTCACTATTCAGTTTAAGTTGAGATGACTAAATTAACATTTGGTGCAAGCCAAATAGTTTTATTTTATTATGTCCTTTAGGTAGTAGTGTAAAGAGTGTAAAAGTGACACTTTGAAGCCCACCAAGAAAATCTACTAGCACTTCATGCATAATTCAATCCAAGTGAGTTGAGTACTTGTGCTTTCTAAGCATGTAAGGCTAGACACCTATGTTTTGGGAGATTAAAGATTACTGATGTTAGATGAGAGAAGCGCACTAAACCACTATGTACTAGATCATAGAGGCAAAGTGCTTTTAAGACCCAGGTAGACATTTGGCTATCCATTCATGTGTAAATCCAACTGAGCGAGTCAAGCATTTATGTTTTATGAAAGTGCCTAAGGCCATACATCTGAGTGGTGGGTGCATGAAACTCATTAGACTCAAGAGGAAGATGCACAAAATATAGGTGCACAAGAGACAAATTATAGGGTCATGAAGGTCTAAGGGAGAAATACTTTGGCACTTCCATGCATAATTCTAGTCAGGTGAATCAAACCCATTTGATTTATAAGCACCTAGGGCTAGATACCTAAGTTTTGGGCATAAGGAGGTTACCAAAATTAGATGAAATAGGAGCCAAGTGATGACACACAACTTGATCATGTGTAAGAAAGATAGGGAAGATGCACAATATGATTGTGTACAAAAAAATTAGAAAATGAGAATCAAGCACTGAAGGGCTAGCACAAGGGATTTATATGGGGTAGGATAGGCAAAAGTAAGGTAAAGCACAAGAAACTGACCAAGATAGATAAGTGCACTTAAAATAGAAGCACAATAAGAAGATAAGATGGAACCAAGGAAGCTAAATCACATGCATGTGAGGCACTACACCCAAGTTACCATATTTAAGGTAAAGGTCATACCAAAAGAATAAAACATGAAAAGGGGATCATCATAGATAGCTAGCATCCACCTAGATTTGAGCAGGAAGTGACTGTTTGAACCACAAGTCACTTCACCAAAATATCATTAGAAGGATTGAATGTGATTGCAATGGAGGCACAAAGATCTGGATTAAATGAGTTGGTGGTAGAGGATTTTTACAAATTTCTTGGATTTTCATAGAGTTCAAAAACTATAGACACCACCATGCCATTAATGTACTTGCAATAAAGATGGTAGATGTAAATAGGATATAAAATGTCATGTGGCAGACTATTTTATATTACAAACTATGTAAACTTGAGACATCAAGTAAACCAGATTGAACTAGCGAACTAGAGAGCTAAAGCATAAAAACCCTACTAGAGCAAGAATCTGAGCACCCCTAAGCACCTAGAGTGAATGATTATGAAACTAGAGAAATTGTGCTCATAGTGAGATTAGTGTAGAGAGGTGTAAGAATGTATCTAGTAGGAACAAATTGATGGAAAAGTTATTTATTATCGAAGATGCCATTAATGGTCTAAAACACTTAGAGCTAAAGGTACAATCATAGGTCTCATGACTATTAAGTGCTAATAACTATTAGAGGCTTTAGTAGACCTAACTGACTACACTTCAACACTAGTAGGTTTCAGATGGGCAAGCAGTGAAAGAAAATGGGTCTATAGCACTAAAGTCTAAATAAAGCACACATAACAGTATAAGCAGCCCATATAAAAAAAATAACACAATTGATAGAAGGAGTTAGGATCACACAAGTTGACCCTGAGGTGCTAACAAGGATATACTATCAATTCATGCAATTTCTCCTAGAAGTCCTAATAAGAGAAAAATGGAACTATTTTGTGTATTCCTACTAGCTGAAGGGGTACAACCATCATACTTCCATCCATGCACAAGACTTGGCATCAAACTGGATGGTGGATATAGGGATCAAGACAAATCAAGGTGCAACACTTTTTTATGTCTCCATTCGAAATAGATTGATAGCCTCTGGTGAAACACAATACAAATTGAAATCATCATAGAGTTCCACATGATTAAGGGGACCTTTAGGTTGGAGTTCATTCTCATCTTGATAGTCATGAAGGAAATCAACATACCAAATGGTGATGAGGATAATCTTTGGGTTTTTTCAGAGCATAATGACTCCCTAGCATAGAAATACAAGGACTTAACTTGCCCCAGTTCCTTCAACATAAAATATAAAGCATGTGTGATGATATGGTGTGAGAAATATATAGAGGCATTTGAGATTGAGTGGCACATCCCCTAGGATCTCCCTAAGAGCATGTATGGGATGAAACTCTTTACCATTATATAGCACTTTTGTGTAGTGTGATTGTTGCTTTTAGATGATAGCATGTCAAGTTGGCCAAAGCTCCCATATACCTTCTCATCTAAGTATTTTATGAACATGATGAGAAGGATCCCCAATGTGTAGCAATTAGATATTCCAATGAGGGAAATAGACATGTAATGGAACATGTTATGGTGCTAGTTCATGTGCCTAGATGGGAAGTCAATAAGGGATGAAAAGGATGATTTGAATTGCATCAACATCTACCCCCTTCAAGAAGTTACCATACTCAGGCACATCTATAGGTTATACTATGAGATGAAGCCAATGAAGAAGGGCCCTAGCATCGAGTAGACTATCGACCCCCCATCGGGATCGATGATGGAGTGCCAATGCCAACTAAAAATAAGAAGTCTCCTAAGAAGAATAAAGGGGAGACACTTGAGGATATTGAGGAGTACATAAAGATTAAGATTGCCTTAGGAGATGAAGCCTCTCCATTGGCCCCCATAATAAAGTGCATAAATTTCACATCAAATGCTTCTCCTATCTCAAAGGAAAAGAAAAAAATTGAAAGTTCCCATCTACAATTCCCACCATCACCCTGATAGACAAGAGGTGTAGGAATAATTAGAGAAGGAGGTAGAATTGGGGAAGGGTATGTATATTATGCCAGAAGAAGACTCCTCATCTAGCGAGGAAACTCTCCCACCACCTCGAAGTGAAGAGGTGAGGTGAGAACAAGCTTGGAGGAAAGAAGAAATGAGGAAGCATGGAATGATAAAGGAAGTGATGAAGAGAGCTAAGGTTGAAGAAAAATGCAAGATAGAAGGATAAATGAAGGAAGAGCCTAGCATGATAGAGGTACATGAGGCTCTCCAAGGTGGCATTATTTCTACACTTGGAGAAGAGAAAAGAAGAAATGGGGAAGAATGGAAATAAGAAATGCAGAAGAATGGCATGATCAAGTAAGGGATGAAGAGATCCAAGGATGAAGAAAAATATAAGATAGAAGGAGAAATGGAAGAAGAGCCATCATGGTAGAGGTGCATGAGTCTCTCCAAGGTGGCATTGTTTCTACACTTGGAAGAAGTAGGACCATCAAGTGTACCAACAAAAAAAACCACAACATAGCCTCCACAAGATGAAGAGGAGTTAAGGTGAAAATAGGAGAAGATGGGCCTTGATCAAGATCATATTGAATCCGCACTAGATTTGCATCATAAGAGAGAGGAAATGAGGTCCTAGGGCATGACCCAAGTAGAAATTAACAAGATTGAGGTTGAGGAGATGAAGGTTGAAGAGCATAGAACCACTATGATCATCAAGAAGTGGAAGGAAGAAATAGAGAAGGCGTAAAAAGATAAGGTTAGGAAGGAGAAAGAAGCAAAGAGGGTTGACATAAGCATGGAACCCATTAAATATAAGATAGTAGAGGTGCCTAACACCCACATTAGCCCAATAGAGGAAGCTACATAATAGGCATTCCCTAGTATTGAAGGGGTACCTAGACACAAAGAAGGCGATGCTTTCTCGTCAAAGGAATAAATAGATAGGGAAGGGAAAAATAGGCTCGCATTGAGAAGGAACCTATGGATGTTCATTCTAAGGATCCACAGGAAGGAAAAATAGATGATTGGGAAAAGTCTGAAAAAGAAGAACCCCTATAGGAGAGAGAGGAAGAACAAGGCATCAAGGAAGGGATCAGTGTCAAAAAAGAGGAGCAGGAGTAGGAGTTGGCCATTAAGAAAGAGGAATTTGAGTTAATATTGTAGTAAAAGGTGTAGAATGGGTTTACCATAGATGAAGACTTCTACATGTTGGATTACATGACCTCTAGAGTTGTAACAAAACTAACATGCCATCAAGTGTCCTTTACCTTTAATTACTATATGGATGAGCTTCATTTCAAGGTGCCAACCAAATTAATATGGAGTTTTGAGAAACTAAAAGAGGGGAAAGATTACCAACTAGTCAACCCATAGGACATGAACCAAGTAAGGTCAGCTAACACCCTCTTTAAGATGGCCTTCGAGGTAGCATGCATGAACATTATCAGTGATATTCATGCCACAAAGTAGAAATACATAGCACTAAAGGTAGAGGAGAAACTCAATTCCATAAAGTTCAAGCTCAAGTATTTGGTTGAGCACATTAAGGAAGCAAATCTATCACTTTTGGATGGTATTGACACTTCTAAAATATTCAAAGTTGATAAGGTATGCACGTTGGTCAAATAGATGCTCCATTAGATGAATCTAGTGGAGGAAGAGGAAGAGGACCCTTGAGAAGCTATAAATAAAAATCTCAACAAAAAGATTGATAGGGTAGAGGACTTATTTTTAAGGCTATAGGAAAACATAGATGATGTGATGTCATCTTTTACAACTTTTCTACCCAAGTGTCAGTCATCGTTGCATACCTCCAAAAGGTGAAGGTGGAGAAGGATGCATTCATGAAGCAAATATTTAATGTTATCAGGGTTGAACACACAAATTATAGCATAGGTCAACACATTGATCACCCAGCTAAAAACCTAAGATCAAGACCTAGAAGAACTCTTCCATGCCTTACAAACAAAGGTGAGTGAGCAGGAAGCCATCCTAGATGATGGGCTCTGAAAAGCTAAGGAAAGCATAGAGGACTTTTGAAAGGAACTAGATAACACTCATGTGTTCACACTCGAGGCTACCTATATAGAGATTGATAACATCATTGAATAAATCAAGCTTGCAATATAGGGCTTCAAAAAATTTAAGGTAGAACTATAGTAGAGTGTGCCTAAATTTTGTGTAGCTAAGGTGCTAGAAGGATAGTCTGAGGGTGGACTTAAATTTTTGTATGGGGTAATGATGGGTCCCATTTTGTGTTAAGTAGTGGGTCTGCACCAACTCAACAAACACATAGGCATGAGGTAATCATGAAGAATGGTTATTATTTTATCTTCTAATGGTACCAACTGGCTAGTGTCTAACAACTGTAAGCAACATCAGGAAGTAGATATACAGGATAGTGATCAGCCATTAAAGATAAGTGACTCATTTTGAATCACATAGTATTGGGAAGCAGGTACATGAGATAATGATGACACATTAAAGGCAAGGCATAGTAGAGGTGGTAGGATGTGTACCTCTAGTTCCATCTCAGTAGTTGACGTGTTCCATTACCCATGAACTTAGGATGTTTCAAAGCCTATAAAAGGAAGCCTAGTTTAGTTAATGAGAGGAGGTGAACTAGAATAGCAAAGATTTAGTGAGTTGATGCTACATAGTTATCATTAGAAGATAGAAGTAGTTCAAGATGCTTGTAAAGCTCCCCTTTATAGTGCTCAAGCTCACCTATGAGCCTCTGGGCCTATAGTAGCTTAAGTCAAGCTTATGTTTGGTGTATCTATATGTAGTCATGTATAATGCAAAATTTGGTTACTTTAGTGTGGATAATGACACCCAATCCATAGGTCCTCTTACTTTCTCACAACCCTTATAGGATTTTCTTTGATTGATTCGTAGTTATCCACAACCTTCTAGACTCAACCCTTACAAACCCAGGTATCTCTTTTAGGTGCAAATCCATCCCCCTAGGTCTTATTCATTCTAGACAATAATGCCCAGCTTGGACAAGAGCACTAAACCCAGGGTGTCTTATTTCTGGTACTATTATCCAAGTGCAAAATAGGTTCTAACAGTCATTTTCTCTTGGATCCTTATCCTAATTCACATTGGCCTAATTCATATTCATTTAACCCATGATCATTAAATCCCTTATAAAAGGCCATTTAAAGTCCATTTAAAAGGGTTAACACTCATTTACAAGAGAGAAACATGAATACAAGCAAGTACACTCAAGCACTTTTCCCTCTTCTCTACATACAACCTTTTAATATTATTCCAATCCTATTCAAATCCTTACACTAGTCCCTAGCCATCTAAAGTACACCCAATTTTGCATCTAGTTGCCATTTTATACACAATAGCACCAAGCACTTCAATAGGAGAACTACATTAGCTTGATCCCTCCTCAGAGTATTGGTATGTAGGTAGCATGCCCACACATAGGGTGTGAAGTGTGTCCAACATATCCTTTACACACTAACCATTTTTCTCTCTTTCATAAATTTCCTTTCAAGTTCAAGCATAAATAGCTCCTAGGGCTTTTTAAAATTAAAATAGATGCACAATGAGTTTCATAGACTTTTAAGTTTTGATATTTCACTGACAAGGTAACACAGACATATTGAGCAAAACTTAAGAAACTTAGATCACCTAGACAACAACGTCAAAAAAGGACTATAAAATCAAATAGTAGGGTATCCCACTTTTGGTGTTCTTGTCCAATCGTAAAATGAAGTTTAAGAACCTATTTTTGACGCTATCCCAATCTTGTACCTAAATTCTCAGACCCTATCTTAGACCAGACAACTCAGAATAATCTAAGTTACATTTCTCCTTGCTCTCTTACTATTTTTAGAAAGGTCAAATTGTAATTAAATTTCACAAATTAGTAGCCATAATGAAGAGTATTATTTACTAATTTTCCCTACTCAGACCTATGTATTAAATAATAATAAAACTCTATTTTCCCCAAAAATAATAAAACATTTGGTGAACTTGACTTACTTTGAATTTTGCACAAAAACCCTAAAAACCCTAGGGTAAATTATTTTTGATTTTTTGTCATAATTTATTGATTTTTTTAATATTTAAAAATAAAAAATCTATAAATTAATTTGAAAATTATCATATTTTTTTTAAAACCCTAATTTGCACATACTAGGTCCTTTTTTACATACAAACATATTCCAAACACTAGGAAAAATATATTGGTAATTTTAAAAATATTTTTTGATTTTTCATAATTTTTTAAAGCAAAATTCTACAAATTTTCTATAAATTCATATCAAAAATTTAAAATTATCATACTAATTTTAAAAATTCATTTAAAAAACCCAAGTTGTATCAACTAGCTCCCTGTTATTTTCCATTACTTTTCCAATGATTTTTAAAAAAAAATTAGTTGCATATAAAACCTAAAAAATCAGTTTTAAATTCAAAAATTCATAGAATTTTGCATAAATATTTTTGAAAAATCCTTATTTTCATATACTAGCTCCTATCTTGCCTCTTGCGATATCACCTTACATCTATAATTAAATTGCAAAAATGTTCATTTATTTACAAAATTTTCTAACATTTCTTGAAAATAATAAGGAAACCTTAATGGGCCCTATCATGTACATGAATGATGAAATCTATCATATGTTAGTACAAAGCTTCATTCTTTACATTTCATGCTTATTTTTCATTATATGGGATGATGTTAAGCAAGTTATTTTTAAACATGTTAATACATCTTTTGCATCACCTCCCTTGAAGCCTCTACCCCATGTCGAGTCATGTTATATGGCCCATTTTTCTCTTCCCCAAGTCACTACCTATTTCCAAAGATCTTAGTTGACACCCTTTGTCCCTCCACCACCTTGACCCATCTATTATCTTCTCTCTCCTCCTGTAACTATTACTACTCTTATATGGATAGTAGATAATGTGGTTAGAGCTATTACTCAATGTACCGCTATGCGTCCACCTACCTAGGAGCCCCATCACCCTACCATTCCAACCCATCCCACACCCAACCCACATGTATAGGTAGTTTTGCACAAGGCATATGACATTGTTGATCAAATGAGAAACACTTCAACTAAAATTTCCATGTTAGAACTACTTTAAAAAGCTAATTTATTCAAGGACATTCTCTATCAGGAACTCACTCAAACTTCTATGCCTATTGATTTTAAACCTTCTTATTTTGCATCCACGATCAACAATTTAAAAAGTATAGAAGATGCAATTTATTTTGATAATGAGGACATGCCTTCTCATACAATTATTGATCAAAATTTGCCACTATTCATATAAATATAAGTCAAAACCAGTGCAATCAAGAGAGTTCTTTTTGATAATGATTACAAACTAAATATATGTAATATCACATTCTTACAAACCATGAGTGTAGATTTTGTTGTTCCCAAAATCAGCTGCGCTTATTTTTAGAATGACCCCTACGAAACTTGTCTATTTCATGTTCTCTCTAGGTTCATCTTTCGAGGATGCCCAAATTTTTGATTAATTTCAATGAGAATGCATATTTTTCAGCAAATATGCAATGGTGGCAAATTTTGCCGCTCATGCATATTTTTCAGCAAATATGCAATGGTGGAAAATTTTGCCGCCCATGCATATTTTTCAGCGAATATGCAAGGGTGGAAAATTTTGCCACCACTGCATATTTTTCAGCAAATATGTAGTGGTGGCATATTTTGCCGCCCATGCATACCTTTCCCTCATTTTTTTCTCTTTGGAAAATTTTCATTTTCCTATTTTCCATGCTCGCTCCCCTTTTCTTCCGCTTTTCGACCTGCTCACGTCTCATCCCTTTCAAGCACATTTCCCTGATCGTGACCATCAAATGTGCAATTTTTCCAGCTTGCTACTTTCTTCCCCTGATTGCATAATCATATTTCCTGCTGCAGTTTCTGTGAAGGATCCCTCTTCATCGATGTCTTTTCAACAAAAGTTCTTCCAGATCACTGAAGTTTCTCTGAAGAAGTTGAAGACCATGAAGAAGACTGAAAATAAAGATTGAAGCTGTTCTTCCGTGCTTTATTCAAAATGCACTTTGTAATTGTCTTGGGACATTTTTGCATACAATTTTGTAATGTCTAATTACATGTAAATATTTCAAAAAAATATCTCAAAGTCAAAGATGAGTCATCTTTGACTGAGATATTTTTATATTTTATTATTTTCCAATTTTTGAGGATTTTCTCCCTATATATAGTGGAGACCTCATTTTGTAAAGGATCTTGGAAAAATTAATAGCAAACACTCTAATGAAATTGAAGCAACTTTTGAGACTTTGTGCTCAAATTTGTAAATCATATTTTGTTGAATGAATAAGAAGCAGGTTATTTCAGACTTTGCGTTGAAGTAATCTGTGTTGTCTAGGAAATAGTTTCTTATGTTCTCTTTCCTGATAATCTCTTGTTTATCTGATTTAATAAGCAAAGTGGATGTGTTGATATTATCTGAGGGCATTTCTAAAAGATAGAAGAGAGACTTTGAGCTAATTTTATCTTTGTGATTCTATTATCTTTTGTAGTTTTAGGTGGAGACTTTGTGCTTCATTTCATTCTATGGTTACGTTTGTTCCGAATTGATGGAAGAAATTACGGAAGACTTTGTGCTTACGTGGGTGTTCTTGTGGGCTTTGTCACTTCAAGTGATCTCTTGCTCTTCATTTGATACCATTCCTGAAAGAAGAGGAGTGTTGTTAGCTTAAGACCAGGATTTTCCCTCTTTTGTTCTTTATACATTACCTCTGAAAAAAGAGAGGTGGATGCTGTTATACCACCCCCATGTATTATTTTCTACTTAATTATATACATATATCCAGCACATAAATATCTATATGGAACCTCCCCTTGATGAGAGGAGAGATTTACTTCATCTAGATCTGGTAAACCCATACTTTTCATGGTGTAAATCTCCCTATGCTGTGGCTGATATACCCATTTTGTCATCAGTTAGTTGACGACAAAATATTCACCCAATAGTTTTTTGGTGACTCCGCTGGGGACTTCGGATGTGCAGTCTGAAACCTCAAGTTTCAGATTGAAGCATTCCTTACCCTTATCCATTGCATAGTATGGCGACTCTGTTCCATGTCTTACCCATTATCATTATAGCCTTACCATCTACCTCTGTTACATTATCTGGTTTACAAAACCAGAGCTGCTGGGAAGAACGTGCATTTTGAAGCCTCAAGCTTCAACTTGATGCAATTTTGGTCCCTTTTTCATTTTAAAATATGGCAACTCCACGCTACACCAGAATCCAGAGATCTAAGGGTGTTGTTGACCCTGTGTTTGAGTTGGCGTAGCAAAGTAACTTTGACCTCTTTCCTATGTCACCTTTCCTCCAATGTTCTAGGAGTTTTCCTCCTAACTTTATCAGGTCACCGACACAAGGTAGAGCTTCTTTTCCTGTGATTAACCATGCCCTGCCAGTAAATAACCCACCAAGGTTTGTTATCCCACCATTTAATTGGCCTAACATTATGGCTCAAGGCCCGTGGGGTAATTCTTTTGGTCCTCTCAATTTGACTGCACCTTTGCATGAACTACCTTGTAGTTTTAGGAAAAACTTTCCTAAGTTTTTTGGTGATGGGAAGGTTCAACCCGATGAGCATATTGTTGCTTTCTCCATAGCATGTGGCATAATTGGTGTCGAGTTTAAAGATGTAGCAGTGAGACTTTTTGTGGAAACCTTGCAAGGCGTTGTCACGGATTAGTTCTACCACCTGCAGGCTAGGTCGGTGACTTACTGGAATACACTAAAGTCCATATTTGAAGCTAGATTTAAACTCGTTGAAGATGCACATGCCTTGTTAGCGTAGATAACACAGATGACTAAAGAATCCCAAGAACCTATGAGGGATTTTATAGCTAAATTCAATAAGTTGAGAAATCAGATTCCAACTGTGGCTCAGCCCACACCAGAAAATCTCAAGTGCTTCTTTATCAACTCGCAGCTTCCTAAAGTAAGTTTCCTGTTGAGGCGAGCTGGCCCTATGGATCTAGCCTTGGCTCAAAATTTGGCTACTGAGATTGAAGATGATCTTATCCTGGCAGGTAAGATCAGAAAAGACCCAAGTAAAAATAGATTCTCTTCATCTGCTGACTGCTCTTCTACAGCTACTATAGATCCTATGGTACAAAAGTTAGCAAATAAAATGCTAGCTCTTAGAAGACAAAAGGCCCAAGTTATGTCTACTTCTCCTAGTTAGGATATGCCAAGGAGGACATTTCAAAATCAAGCGTACCAAGGCAATGTTGCTAAGAATCAAGGGTAGCCAAATCATCTTCCTCCCCCACAAAGGAACCTCGCCCTTGAAGCCCCTCCAACCAACTCAGTGATTGGATATCTAGAAACATAACACGCTTCCCCTTTCCAACCTGAGTTGGACCATCAATATGATGCTAATCTCTTTGAAGAGCAAGAAGAAGAATTAGTTGGCGACTCTGTCATTGGTTACCTGAATTATCAGGATGAACCCAAAAATGAGGAGAATGTAACTGAGGGATCATATGCCATATTCACCCAGTCCCAAAAATAGTCAGCCTGACAAGCTGATAAAGAGAAGACAAAGGAGCAACCTCAGTCAGCAATTTCAATTGCCAAGCAGGGAACCACTCTGCCCTTCCAACCAAAGGACCCAGTGACTATCGCAAAGGTATGTACCCCAAACATCTCTGCACCCTCTACTTCAACTTTGTAAACCATCCCTCCCCATCCCAAAAACCAAAAGAGTGAACTCCCATCCTCTGTCCCTAGTCCAATTCAAACATTTGACATAATTAAACATGTCAAAAAGACTAAAATTCAAATGTCTGAATTTGAATTTCTACAAGCCCATCCTAAACAGTTGGACAGGTTGGCAGAATGTGTGAAAGGTACAGCCGTCCCTGCAGGACAAGAAATTCTAAGGGTAACTCATGATCCCCCAAAGAATGTATCCACCTGGAATAATCTTGTCGTGACTCCTCCAGTTGCTCTTGGGAAAATAGAACCTTTTTATGTTTCCCTGTTAATAAACAATCGCAAGCTGAGCAACTACATCATTGATTCTGGTGCATCTGACAATGTCATGCCCACAAAGGTGGCAGATTCTCTTGGCTTGAATTTGACCAAAACTTTTGGGAGGTGTTTCTCCATGGAAAATAAACAAGTCCCTCTATTGGGGCAAATCAAAGATGCCCAATTTGCATTTGCAACATTCCCTGACAAGAGGATCAAGATGACAGTTTTGGTAGCTGACGTCCCAGCCTCATATGGCATTCTGCTTGGATGGAAATTTTTCAAGGATGTCAGAGGAGAATTGAGCATGGACTTGTCCCAGGCAAGAATCCCTGTGAAAGGTGTGATGCAGAGGTTGCTTCTTGAGGGAGAGGCAAAGTATGTGGTCACCCAAATGTCAACCCTTGCGGCTCAAATTTTGTTTGAATCCTCAGGTAGGGGTAATTATTTTTTGACCACAAAAGAGGTTCATAAAGAGCTTGTTAAAGCCCTTGAGAATGCCAACCAAAACATTGGTTTAGATGAAACAACGACAAGTGGACCTGATAGTGCCAATCAGTGGCAGGGGTCAAATGAGGACAATCAAATCAAGTGTCGGATGGAACCAGAAGAGCAACCAATTATGGTAGCTAACCATGCTGTTGCGCATCATGATCAGGGAAAAGAACTCTTCGCTAAGAAAACAAAGATTTGTGGTTTTCGGATCAAAAGACAAGTCTTGCTGTGGGGCAAGAGGAGAAAACAAAAAGGAAGGCACAGGAAATTGTTTTCCTAGTGGAGAGTTCCATTCACACATCATCAATTATGGAGAGAAAATGGCCTCTTGCTGGTTTATCAAGATAGAGCATCATCGTCACTGCCTCTAAAGGGGCAACATCTGAGGTGCTTCGATTCTTGAAGTACTAAATAAATTCACCTGTATATTTGTATAGTTTTTTGCTTTGTTTTGTTTTCATTTTTGGAGCATTTATTTTTGAGTAGCTTGACTCCGTGGCCCAATGGCACACTTCTAAGGCACTGGAGATTTTGGATTCTACTCCCTTCGATCACTTTTTACAATAGAAGGCAGTTTCCCAATAGGAGTTAGCTGTTGTTCCCAAAATCAGCTGCACTTATTTTTAGAACGACCCCTACAAAACTTGTCTATTTCATGTTCTCTCTAGGTTCATCTTTTGAGGATGCCCAAATTTTTGATTAATTTCAATGAGAATGCATATTTTTTAGCAAATATGTAATGGTGGCAAATTTTGCCGCCCATGTATATTTTTCAGCAAATATGCAATGGTGGCAAATTTTGCTGCCCATGCATATTTTTCAACAAATATGCAATGGTGGCAAATTTTGCCGCCCATGCATATTTTTTAGCAAATATGCAATGGTGGCAAATTTTTCTACCCATGCATATTTTTTAGCAAATATGCAAGGGTGGCAAATTTTGCCACCACTGCATATTTTTCAGCAAATATGCAGTGGTGGCAAATTTTGCTGCCCATGCATACCTTTCCCTCATTTTTTGCTCTTTGGAAAATTTTCATTTTCCTATTTTCCTCGCCCGCTCCCCTTTTCTTTCGCTTTTCGACTTGCTCACGTCTCATCCCTTTCAAGCACATTTCCCTGATCGTGACCATCAAATGTGCAGTTTTTCCAGCTTGCTACTTTCTTCCCCTGATTGCATAATCATATTTTTTACTACAGTTTTTGTGAAGGATCCCTCTTCATCGACGTCTTTTCAACAAAAGTTCTTCCAGATCACTAAAGTTTCTCTGAAGAAGTTGAAGACCATGAAGAAGACTGAAAATAAAGATTGAAGCTATTCTTCTGTGCTTTATTCAAAATGCACTTTGTAATTGTCTTGGGACATTTTTGCATGCAATTTTGTAATGTGTAATTACATGTAAATATTTCAAAAAATATCTCAAAGTCAAAGATGAGTCATCTTTGACTGAGATATTTTTATATTTTATTATTTTCCAATTTTTGAGGATTTTCTCCCTATATATAGTGGAGACCTCATTTTGTAAAGGATCTTGGAAAAATTAATAGCAAACACTCTGCTGAAATTGAAGCAACTTTTGAGACTTTGTGCTCAAATTTGTAAATCATATTTTGTTGAATGAATAAGAAACAGGTTATTTCAGACTTTGTGTTGAAGTTATCTGTGTTGTCTAGGAAATAGTTTCTTATGTTCTCTTTCCTGATAATCTCTTGTTTATCTAATTTAATAAGCAGAGTGGATGTGTTGATATTATCTGAGGGCATTTCTAAAATATAGAAGAGAGACTTTGAGCTTCTTTTATCTTTGTGATTCTGTTATCTTTTGTAGTTTTAGGTGGAGACTTTGTGCTTCATTTCATTCTACGATTACGTTTGTTCCGAATCAGTGGAAGAAACTACGGAAGACTTTGTGCTTACTTGGGTGTTCTTGTGGGATTTGTCACTTCAGGCGATCTCTTGCTCTTCATTTGATACCATTCCTGAAAGAAGAGGAGTGTTGTTAGCTTAAGACCAAGATTTTCCCTCTTTTGTTATTTATACATTACCTCTAAAAAAAGAGAGGTAGATGCTGTTATACCACCCCCATGTATTATTTTTTGCTTAATTATATACATATATCTAGCCCATAAATATCTATAGGGAACCTCCCCTTGATGAGAGGAGAGATTTACTTCATCCAGATCTGGTAAACCCATATTTTTCGTGGTGTAAATCTCCCTATGTTGTGGCTGATATACCCATTTTGTCATCAGTTAGTTGATGACAAAATATTCACCCAACAGATTTGGCATCAATGAAAAAATCATATAAGAACATTTGAGGGTTCTATGAAATTCCATGGCAAACATTGGGCAATATTACTTTAGATATCATGGTGGGACCTAAAACCCTCCCTACACAATTCTAGGTCATGCCAAGTCCTCTCCACTATAATCTATTACTCAGATGACCTTGGGTACATACTATGGGGGCCATTGCTTCCACTCTCCTTCGATGTATTAAGTTTCTCCATGAAGGATATCTATACACATGCCTAACAAACAACCAGCCATTTAGTTATTGTTGAACTATAGAGTCATCTTCAAATATTTCACTAGATGAGATACCATATCTCATAGTATAACCACCACCTCATAACATTTATCTTGATTAGATACATACATATGAGGTTGGAGAGACTATCACTTCTCACACTACTCCACTCATAGTTGCACTGTTAACACTAGCTATTCCGCTATTCATAACAACATCAACCATTTTAACTACTTCATCGATCATAGTTTTGACACTTGTTACACATCCACCATTACCAATCATAGTACCAATAGTTGAAGTTTATTCCACATTTACTCCACCAATTACAAATACCTTCACATCAACACTATCTTCTACTAATATAGATGATGAGACTCCTATATCACAGTTACCCCTAATGGTAAAATCTAAGTTACCATATGTACATGATGTTGATACAGATTCACAAGCTTCTTCAGATGATGATATGATACCCACACTCATACATGACTATTTAGGTGGATTGAAATTTACACTACTTAGCCCAAGAGAGTATCAAGATGAATCTAAAGCTCTCATACACCATCCTATAACACTTTTGGCATCTCACACTATACTCACATGATATACTCCACACTCATGACCACAATTAGACCACTTGGTACATATAGTTCACATGGTTACCTCTATGGATATAGAGCTAGTTATTTAGATTTAGGCAGGCAACACACAACATCAACCACATTTTATGTTATAGATATTACTTGACTATGGATTGATCACATTACCTAGAGCATGACACAGATCTATAAGCAGATTGTCACATTAGGATGGTCACCCATTTTGTAATTTTCATAAGATTACAAGGCATGATAAAAAATCATGTACAACTTTATAAAAAATATTAGATAAACTATAGGATCAAGGCATTATTCATATTATAGTACCACCAGCAACATGAGCTCCACCACTTCTACTGAAGTTATCTACTAGCAGGATGAAACATATTAGAGAAGATTCAATATCTCTACCACCAGAGCAACCTTTAGCTCACCTTCAGCATGATACCACCATAAACACAACATCTACAACATATGATGATACTTAGGATGATGATCTCAAAGGCATTTGATGATGGTTGTGACACTTTCCTCCATTTCCATCTCTAGCAGGCTGGATCCTTAGATCTCTTCCCCCCACCAACCTAGTCTTTTATATTATCATGTACATATTTATTTACCTTCATGCTTGTACATAGTTTATTTCAAGATTTTATTTTACATATTCTCTCTTAATTTATTATAAATAGTTCAAATATTTCCAAAAAAATACAAAAGGAATACAAAATTCAAAAATACCAAAAAACATTTTGATTATATGCATCATCCATGCTTTACATTACTACTATCATGTTAGGACTTACATTTGCTATTTCATGCTATTGTTTGTCAATTATATAAATTACCATGCTTCACTTGATCTTCTTTGAGTGTGTATAGTGATATACAACTACTTGATTGCTTCACTCTACACATTGAGGGTGCATTCCTACTTCTACATTCAAGACACACATTGATATACATACCCACTGGGGGCATCTTCTAAATGACAATACCATCTAGGTTATGTTAGTCCTACACTACACACTCTAAGTTATCATAATAATGTACATTACTTAACAGATTAAATAGATTACTATATCAACATTTCACTAGTATCTAGCACTCATGTATCTCTTACAATATACCTAGTCTTGTACTAAACATGTCTTGCATACTTTCACTCTTGCTTTGATTAGTTAGATGTGATTGTAATTTTATAGTTTTTACATGCTTTCCTTTCTTTTTGTATGTAGCTAGATGAGATTGCATCTTTAGTTCTAGTTTTGTTTTTTATGTGTACCTTAGGACATATACCAATGTCATTTGCTTTTATTTGCATGTGTGTACCTTTGGACATTTTCTAATGTCCCCTGCTTGTACTCTTCTATGTGCCTGTGACCCTCATGCCAATCTTTGATTGTTTCAAAATGCATGTGTATGTGGCATTTGAGCATGCCTTCTATGCTTGATTTTTAGTTTGAGTGACATATGCCCATGTCCCTTGTTTGTGTGGCCCCTTGGCCAACCTTGTATGTTTTTTGCTTCTTGCTTATTACTTCTTGATTTGTATACTTGTTGCTTTATTAATTTTTTAATTTTTGTAATGCCATGATCCATATCATGAATTTTTCTTGATTTTTTGGATGCCATGATGGGCATCATACTCCATCTATCCCTGACAACTAAAAACTAACAACTAACATGTAATATTTCCAATTCTAGTTCAGTACATTGCACATGCTTTTACATTGTTATATATATCTAGGCATACCTCTATTGATCTAACAATCTCTTAATACAAACATTGCTATATCTAGAGATATATTGTCAAATATCATTGCTATATCATATATCTATGCAACTTAACACACTTACAAGACTCTTTTTCTTCTAAAGTTATTCATTGTAGGTTCATCATTCCTACCCTCATAAGAGGGGGAAACATACAAGGGTTTTGTCATAGAGATCAAATCTCCTAAAAATCAAAACAATAACATTTAGATCACCCAATTTAGAATCTAGAGGTCAAACTTGTTAGAATGGAACAAAAAAATAATGACGATTCTAGATCAATAACTAGTTTTAGCATAGGACAACAACACTAAAAATGGATAGCAGCACCAAACATACAGGTGTCCTCATTTTGGTGTTCTTGTCTAGGAAAAAAAACACCTAGGTTTTCTAGTAACAAGCAAATTTATTAGCTCAGCTATAGTTTTTACACATCTAGATCAATCAGAATCAGTAGTTTTAGTACAATTTTCTTAAGAAATATAGATATAGGGGGTATCATGCCTAGTATGATAACTCTCATGTCCAATTTTAGATTAGGTGATTGACATAAATTTTAGATCAAAATCCATGTTCTAGACACCAGTGATTGGGGGTAATGTGCATGACATATTAGTCTTCTTTATTTTTGAGTTTAGTTTATTATCTAGGAATTCTCAGCAATTGCATGCCTTACTCCATCTACAGGTGGTTAACACCATTTCTCAAGTTGAACTTTCATATAAGTTTAACTTATTGAGTACTTGAGTTCCTTAGTTGGTTTTCATATAAGCATACTAGATCAGTTTTAGAGTGGCTTTCATACAAGCCTAACCTCCATCTTTTGAAATGGCCAAGAGTGGCCTAGTTTTTAGCATACATTCGACTATCCACGTTACATTGTCAAACATTTAGAACATTCATGGGCTCTATGAGCCATCTCATATGACATCTATTCTATATTGGTATCACTTCATAGATTCACTTTATGAGACAATGATGGAGCCAAAGGTCTAGCTAGCCTTTGTATTCTTAAGCAACTTATTTAGAGCGATTGGACACATAGTCCAAACATCGATTGCCACACGCATGATTCATTATCTTCACTTAGTAGGTGATGATGGAGCCAAAGGGCCTACCTTTGTATTCTTGAGCCACGTTTTTTAGAATTGAGAACTTATCTCTATTCATGATATAAATTTTGGTACAACATCATCCAACACAATCCAACATTACTTAGCCTACTTAGGATCACAACAGGTTTTGTATTGGTTCATATGGCCAGTGAGGTGTATTTGTTCCTTTCTCTTCCTTTTTTTTTACTCATATTTTTTATGTTCTTGTTTTATATCACATATAATAAGTACTGATCTAATCTTTATTTCATTTCATAGATTCACACTTGCACAAAGTGTTCTCTATGCATTATCTAGCATTACTCAACATCACACTTTATAGGTAAGTTCAGGTACACTTTTTATTTTTTTCCCTTTATCCTAGTATTTCACTTTTTTGCATCACTAGAATAAAGGGGGGAAAATGTAGTCATGTAAAATTCAAAATTTGGTTACTTTAGTGTGGCTAATGACACCCAATCCATAGGTCCTCCTACTTGCTTGCACAACCCTTATAAGCTTTTCTTTTACCAATTCCTAGTCATCCATAGCCTTCTAGACTCAACCCTTATAGACCCAAGAAACTCTTTCAAGACCAAATCCATCCCCCTAGGTCTCATTCCCTTTGAACAATAATGCCCAACTTGGACAGGAGCATTGAAACCTAGGGTGTCCTATTTTTGGTGCTATTGTCCAAGTGCAAAATAGGTTCTAACAGTCATTTTTTCTTAGATCCTTATCAAATTCATGTCAACCTAATTCAAATTAATTTACCCTAAGATCATTAAATCCCTTATAAAAGGCCATTAAAAGTCCATTTAAAAGGGTTGGCACTCATTTATAAGAGAGAAGTAAGAATACAAGCAAGTACACTCAAGAACTTTTCCCTATTCTTTGCATACAACCTTATAATATTATTCTAAGCCTATTCAAACCCTTACACCAGTCCCTCACCATTTACATTACACCTAATTTCACATCTATTATAATTTTCATACATAATTTCACCAAGCACTTTAATGGGATAACTACATTAGTTTGATCCCTCCTCAAAGTATTGGTATGTAGGCATCGTGCCCACACATGGGGTGTGAAGTGCATCCAACATATCCTTTACACACTAACCCATTTTCTCTCTTTCCCAAATTTCCTTTGAAGTTCAAGAAAAAAGAGATCCTATGGCTTTTAAAGATTAAAATAGATGCACAATAATCTCTATAGACTTTTGGGCTTTGATATTTCACTAAAAGGGTAACACAAACCTACCAAGAAAAACCCTAAAAACTTAGATCACTTAGACAATAGAGCTGGAAAAGGACTACAAAACTAAATAGTAGGGTGTCCCACTTTCTACACTCTTATCCAATTAGAAATGAAGTTTAGGAACCTATTTATGACATTATCTCTATCCTATACTTGAATTCTCAGACCCTGTCTTAGATCAGACAACTCAAAATAAGCTAAGTTACATTTCTCCTTGCTCTCTTACTATTTTTAGAAAGGCTAAATTGTAATTAAATTTCATAAATCAGTAGCCATAATTAGGAATATTATTTATTGATTTTTCTTACTCGGACCTATTTATTAAATAGGAATAAAATTCCATTATTCCCAAAAATAATAAAACACTAGACTATGTATGTGTTATTATTTAACATATTAATGAAGAATGATTTGTGCTATTGGTTAATGAACTAAATGGTTAAGTCTTATAATGTTATTTAATTGCATATGTTATTTTATTAAATGTGTGGTTGATTTCTTGTAAGGTCCTAATTGGACTCATTTAGGGTGGACTTGTAGTTAGACATGAACCTGTGCCTATGATAGGAAATGTGTCAAGTGTGGTAAGGACCCTATGCCCTGAATGAAACCTATGCCTAAGCACAAGACTATGCCTAAGTCCCTTGACCTGATACCTAGTTGGCCCTTAAGCACCTCAATGCCATTGCACCTATGAAACCCAAGGCTTATGCTCATGAATACCCAACCATCATTGTGCCTACCCCATCCCTTGAAGAACAAAGTTATGTCATGGCACAACTAGCCCAAAACAGACCTCAATCCCTTCTCTACTACACTTTGAGTGAGAATGTAAGGCTTGCATCTTATGTATATTGATGCTGGCACATCTGAGTATTAAATGTTGAGCACCATAGGAATTATTAGGGCCTATGCCCCCTAAAACATGCCTAAATCTAACTTGGATAGCTAGGTAGGTGCATGACTAGGCTTATGACCAAAAAGACATAATTTTATATAAAAAATTTAATGACTTGAACAAGGCCTCTCTCAAAGACCACTATCTATTGCCATCAATAGAGCAGATTTTGTAACTATTTGTAGGTTTAGAAAGGTTCTCTTTATTGTATGGCTATAGTGGATATAACCAAATTTTGGTCAAAGAAGAAGACCATTAAAAAACATCCTTCACTACAAAGTGGGGGATATTTTCATACATAAATATGTCTTTTGGTTTATGTAATGCCAAATCCACTTTTCAGAAGGCTATAAACATGGAATTTTAGGGTCTCCTCAATAAGTTTATTTTTGTTTATATAGATGACATAATAGTATTCTCTAAGAACACAAATGAGCATATGATTTATATCAAATAAGTCTTTGAAAGGTGTAGGGAATTTGGAGTGTCTTTGAACCCCAAAAAGTGTGTTTTCTCTATTCATGAAGGTAGGCTTCTTGGACATGTCATTTCAAAAAATGGTATAAGCATAGACCCTGATAGGATTGAATAAATTATTGAACTTTCATTTCCTAAGCATAAAAAAGACTTGTAAATATTTATAAGCAAGAAAAAATTCATAAGGAGATACATTATAAATTTTGCTACTTTAGAAAGGCCACTCATAACCATGCTAAAGAAGGGTCAAAATTTCAATTGGTCTAAAGGAGTGAAAAGATTTGAAGAAATCAAGAAAGCTATAGCCAAGGCTCTTGCACTCTTGAACCCTAAATTTATAAAATATTTCTTATTATATAACTATGCTAACATTGACACAATTTCAGGTATTCTCATGTATCAAAATAAAAATACTTTAGAGCATCCAATAGCCTTCTTCAGTCAAGGATTAGAAGAATATGAAACAAGGTATTTTTTTATTGATAAGCATGATATTTTAGTTATAAGGTCTCTTAAAAAGTTTAGGTACTTGTTTTACAATAATAAGATACATTTGATGGTTGTGCATCCAAGTGTTAAATATTTTCTTCTAAACAAAGATATAAATGATAAGAGAGCTAGTTGGATAACCAATATCATGGAATATGATATTGAGATCAAAGTCACAAAGTTGGTGAGAGACAAAGGACTTCGTGAATATTTAACCCAAGACCTGTAAGAATCTAATGAAATGGTTATGAGAATAAATGATGAATAACTTATACGTGATCAAGTCTCATCTTCCAACTGGTTCTAAGATATGGTAAGGTATCTACAGGATGGTATTTATCCTCCTCATCTCTCTCCTTCAAAGAGGAGATATTTTAGATTGTAGTCAATTCCTTTTCTCCTTGTTGGTGATGTATTATTTAAAAATGATATCAATGATATACTACTAAGATTTATAGAACCAAGTTAGACACAGAGGTTACTTGAGCATTTCCATGATAAACATGGTGGACATTATTTAACTAGGATTACAACTCACAAGATCATAAGAGGTGGGTATTATTGGCCAAGTTTATTTGGTGATTGCCATGCATGGTTTAGGAAATGTAGATAGTGTGCCACGTTTGTAAGAAAGGTGAAGCTCACAATCTTACCTCTCCAACCAATTTCAATTAATCAACCCTTTGTCAAATAGGGATTATAATTTATTGGTGTTATCAACCCCCCTTCAAGATCTGAACACAAATGGATTCTAATTGCCATAGATTATTTTACCAGATGGACAGAGGTAGTAACATTAAAATAAGCTAATGAAAATAGTGTTTTGGATTTATATGAAGGTTTTCTTACTAGATTTGGGGTCCCTTCAACTATAATTTTTGATAATGCTATGGATTTTTTAGGATCTAAGATTAGTCAGTGGGTAATTCAACATAGTGTTTTACTCAGTATCTCATCAAACTATTATCCACAAGGCAATGGCCTTGTTGAGTCTACCAATAAGAATTTATTGAAGATTATCAAGAGGATTTTAGAAGACAACAAGAGATCATGGCATCTGAAATTAAAGTTAGCTCTATGGGCTGACAGAATTACCTATAAGATATTAATTAACAATTCTCCATACAAGATAGTATATGGTAAGGAAGCAAGAATTCCTATTTCTCTTGAATTCCCTGCTTTGGAATTAATGCATCAACTTGAACTTTTAGAAAATGAGCCAATGAAAATAAGATATGATGAGATCATGGAGATAGAGGAGATAAAGCATCAGTCAATGTTGGCTATAGAATCCCATCAAGTAATGATGAAGAGATCCTTTGTTAAAAGAGAAAGTTCAAGAGCTTTCCAAGAAGGATATTTGGTCCTCAAGTGGGATGAGGATAGAGTCAAGCCAGGAAAGCATACAAAATTTGATTCTTTCTGGAGTGGTCCATATACAATCTCTAGATACAAGTCCCACAATGCTTTCCAACTTACAATAATGAATGGTGAATAACTTCATATCCCAGTCAATGGGATACATCTCAAGTACTATTATTAAAGAAAGCTAAGTCTACTATATATATTTAGTTGTTCCTATTTTTTGCTATGTGTTTTTTGAACACATTTTAGTTTCTTATCTATTTTTTTTCCATATAAGTGTTTTTATTTACATGTTATATAATTAGTTTAGTTGTCTTTTCTTTTTAGGTTAGTTTCCTTACTTTAGTTTGTTTTCTTTTCCTGTTTGTTGGAATTCTTCTATCTTTGTAAATCAAAAGACTATCTTGTAGTCATGTGAATGGTCCATGTATTATTTATTATAAGTTAGAGTCATGTATATGGTTTGAGTTCTCAAGCATAAAAGGCATGCTGCCTAACTAAGTCATCAAAGATGTTGACCAAATTAGGTATACATACCAAAAATATGCCTAGTCCAAGAGTTCAGTGGAAGGAGCAGGATCTTATTCTCTACATTTGCAGAGAGGAGCTATCTAAATAGTTTTTTTATGGTGTCTGAGCCTTCAAAGATCAAGCAACATTTCAAGTTCAGTTTAAGGAAAATCTAAGTACAAAACCCTTTCTGGACTAATTCTTTACTTGAATTCTTTTAGACCTTTTATTTGACAAAGTGTTCATTCTTTTGGGCTTTCATTTTGCTAAGTTGATTTCTTTCAAGATCCTTTTTTTGGCTAACTGTTGAATTATTTTAGATAAATTGTCAGAAACAAAGTTTCAAAGGCATGAATCCTTTTGAACAAATTTTTTGAAGTAAAAGGGAAGACCCATTTCTTTTGGGAAAATTATCCGAATAATTTTCTCGAAGGATAATTCTTCAAGAGAATGGTCCTATATAAAAAAATTGAAGGGTAAGTATCCAAGTAAGGTGCCTTATACAAAGTTTCTAAAGGGTCTTTTCTCGAGAAAGTGAACCATACAAAATTATTGAAGGGATTTTCTATAGCAAGGTGCCCTATACAATTTTCTTTAAGGGTCTTTTCTTGGGAAAGTGAAGCATACAAAAGTTTTGAAGGGTCATTCTCTAATAAATTGGTCCATTTTCAAAAGTCCTGGAAGGATAATTCTTCAATAAAATGGTCCTATACAAAGTTTCCAAAGGGTATTTTCTTTAGGCAAATGGTCCATTTTCAAAAGTCCTGAAGGATTTATCTACAACAAAGTGCCCTATATGACTTTTTTGAAGGGTTATTTCTTGGTAAAATGGTCCAGCTCAAGTTTTTTGAAGGTTTATTTCAAAGAAGGTTTCCCAAATAAAAGTTCAAGATGGCCCTACAAGTGTCAAATTCAAAAGCAAAAGATGAACATTGTTTTTCAAATATGCAGTGGCATTTGTGCAGACATTGAATATGTTCATGTAGACATCAAAGTTTAGGCTACAAGAAATATTTGTTCATATTCAAATGGGTTCAAGATCAATGGTTTGAGTTCAATCCAAACAAATGATACAATACACACATCAAGTCAAGAAGTCAATAAGACATTCATGTAGCTGTCAAATTTAGACCATGGTAAGTAACCATTTAAGTTCAAAAGGTCCTTAAAAGTTTCAAAGTTGGTCAAGATCTAACAGTCTACGGGAGCCTTCATACTGAAACATGAGATCTAATGATCAACATTGGAGTCGAAATGGGTCAAAAGGTCCCCAAGTTAAAGAATTTAAAGATATACAAGTTGGACATGATCTAACGATGTGGGATAATCAATTCAAGATCCAATAATGCAAATTCACTAATAAAAAGATGGGTCCAAGCTAAGTCAATGATTAGTATGACCTCATACATCTTGATTCAATGAAGCACAAGAATTGATAGGAAAGTGGGACCAGGGAGATCTAAAATCTCATGTTTAAATGGGAATTTAGATCTAATGATGAGTAGAAGTCAAAGGGTCAGAGGATATAGAGATTAAATGCGTGCATGACAAGTGGCACAAGCACATTCAATTGGTAGAATATCGATGAATCTCAGGCATCATTGCACAAACAAATCAATAAAGTGAGGAAACCTCAATAATTTAAAAGGATCTACAAAACCAATAAGCATAGAGATAGTTGGACACCATTGTAAATGGTTTGAGTTGGAAATTAATAACAAATTAATAAAAATGACCTCAAAACATGTTTGATGAAATTTGAAGAAGTTTGAATGACCCTAGTAAAGCAAATATCAAGAAGCCAAGCTCTTAAGTAAGCTAGGGTTGAACCAGGTCCACATTTTAAAGATCAAGCATCATCAATAGAGCTTCTTATAGGTAAAATAAATATTTTAGGTCTAATACAAAGGGCAAAGATAAACTAATGATTATGAAGCAAAGTCAATATTATGATTGTGTGAAAACTAATGGTCTAAGATTGGTTTTCACTTATAGTGGATATGTATGCAAATAATAAAAATATGTCTCACCTATCATCATGGTGACATTTTTGATAAGTAAGTTTAGATGGCCACTTAATACAGATGTGACATAATTTAAGCATTTCAAAGATATAATCCTTATTATTAGATCAATTAAATGATATCATGGAGTTCCAAGAAGAGACTTGGTGGTTGGATAAGGATAATGAGCATTCAATTCTTTTAAAAAATTTGTTTATTCTTGATAAGATCATGAGTCAACATCCTTTAGAGTGTTAATCCATCAAAAGTGGTTGGGCCTTTTTCAATGCACAGATCTTTCTCTCTTTTCTCTTTCTATAAATACATGCTTCTAAGCCTTGGAATGGATCCCTCTATTCCTCTTTTTTGGTATAACCAAACTCTACCAAAATTTATACCATGACACCTTTTGATGTAAAAAAGACTGAATTCCATCCTTCTTAAGCTAGATTGAAGTGTGTTCTATGAATTCATGAATTATTATTAAGTGAATATATTTTTCTTGATTATGTATGAGTTTTCTCACCTTTAGGAAGTGAATAATAGTTCTCATTAGTGATTACAAGTGTAATCTATAATTTGTTTTCTATTTTGAAAGTGGATATCTGCCCTGTCTTCTTAATTTGGCAACTGATTAATGACTTTTTTGAAATATTTATGTGAGATTGATGTTATTTGGTCTTAAAAAGTGTCTCATAGTGCATTTTTTGTGAGTTGGAGTGATCAAATCATTGGTGCATCACCACTTTTTTACATGCTTTTATAAGTTTTATCAAATCTCTCTCCCTTTCCCAAACAAGTGTTGGTTTAGGTTTCGTATAGGTGATAGATCCATAAGGAAGTCAGCCTTATCTGAAGTTCTAATCCATCATTAGGATACCCACAGCCTAGGATCAGTCCCATGTTGGACTAGATTTGAGTAAGAAGATCCAAACAATCCCCTTACTCAGTTAGGGGGCAACAATAGAACACTAATAGGTACCTCTATCTATATAGAATAAACTTATAGGAAGTATATAATGGTCTTGTATATATGTATGTCTACACATAATATAACCTAAATAGATTTTTTCTTTATTTTCATAGACTACAAATAATTTTTTTGTAAGTAGTTAATTTACATGGAAGTTGAATACTCTAATAATGTTGAATGCAATTTAGTTAATGAAACAACATATTTTTTATTCTTAAATAAAATATTTTTTAAGATTTATATTACTCAATTTTGTATATGTAGTATATTTTGGTTGTATAATATATAATGTTAAATATGTATTAATTATTTGGTGCATAGTTGTTCAAGGAGTTATGGGGTGATGAGGTATGACTATGATCAATACAAAATCTTTTTTTTGCTAGATGATAAGGGTTGAAGGGTCCCTCACCCATTTCATTAACCAAAAAATAAGATTACAAAACCTCTACAAAGATGGAAAAGCCTAAAATAAATTGAGAGCCCAAATATTCAAAATTTCAAATCAAGGGCCAATAACTAAAACACAAGGCCAAAAAACAACAATGAAGCACAAGGGCCAAAAAAATTTGAAAACAACAAAGAAAATTGGATAAGCACCTCTGCTACCACCATCACCTATAAACATGCCAATTCCACTTATTAACACTCCACCACCAATATCACTGCCAACGCTCTCTACAAGGACACCAACCAGAACAATTTTTTTTGAATCAATGTCTCGATTAACCTCTAACTTGTACACACAAATACCTTGAGATGAGGTGAGTATCCACTTTATTTTTGTTTGTCCAACCATATTCTCACTAATTTTCCCCTTAGACTAAGAGTCACCCTCATGTCCTCCAGCTAATATCTTATGTGCACCAAGGTAACCTTCCTTTTAATGATGGTCCTAGATCCCACCATGAATAGAATTAGATGCGAGAGAGGGGTGTATGCCCTTAAAAGCCTTGCAATTAGCTTGACCACCAAAGTTGATTTTTGATAAATTTACCCTTGAAGAGTAACCACAACTAACATTAGAGGAGAGTAAAAATCTCCTACATCTATAATTGGTATGCAACTTCCAGAAGGACCTAAGTTATAAAACTGGGCCTACAAGAATTCAAGGTGAACTAAAAGGTTGTTAAACTTGTTGTCCAAATCCCTAAAGGCTCTAAAAGGGACTAGTCTAGTGTTAGCAAGCCTAGTAAATGCTTGAAGGGCATTGTATTTTAGGGATAAATTATTGTTTATTATATTTAGACTAACATAGAAGCATTCCAAAACTAATCATGATGAAACTACCAACATGATTTCTTTATCCCTAGATACCTAAAGGAAATTACCCATAAATGTCAATGCCACTAGTGAGTTGACCTTAACCCTGCATTTAGTCTCCAAGAAAATGAGACCCATGACCTTTTTAATAGCTTATAGGACATTCTCCCATGAATAAGGAAATTTTACTTTAACTTGGTGTCTGACACCCTACCTTCAAAAGCCAATTCTTGTTTAGTAGTTGTGATGCATAAGGAAGGATCACTGAGAGACACTTGGAGCATTCAATCCATGAAGACATAGTTACCCACCAATAATTATAATCCAAATATCAAGCCCAACCAGATGAAATAATGCCGACCATAACCTCAATTTAGGTGAAGGGACATGGGATCCATGGGTGAAGGGGAATGTCAGTTCCCACACTTTGACCATGCACCATCAAAAATAATCCCATCCTCCCAAGAAGATCAATATCAAAACAATCATATGAGATTTATTAAACCCACCTCTTTAATCATTATTACATATTAACTCCTTCACTTGATCCATGCTTCTATTGGTCATCTCATATGCCACTTGATTTTCTTTATGGAAGTAATGGCTAGCTTTCCAATCAACTAAAGACTTATATTCTTAGTTTTCCATAAGCTTGCCTTCTCATTATGCAAAGCTGAAATTATAACCATGGAATCAACCTCAATGATGATTCGATCAATGCCACATTGACACATGAGCTCGAGTCCCAAAACTAAATCTTGGGCGTCAGATTCAATATTGGTACCATCTATCAATGTTTTAGATTCCACTCAAATGATCAGACTAATGTAATCTTTGATAATACAACTAGCCCCAAAAGCATCAAGGCTCCCTGTGGTAGCATCATCAAAATTTAGTTTAAACATTCTTAGGGGAGGTGACTACCAATCCATCCTCCATGTACATTTATCAAACTTTATCAACATATTTGAACCATTAATGGGACAAAATGTTGGGTAACATGCTTTTTTAAATGGAGCTAGAACCATAAACATTTTTATAACTAAAATGCCCAAACCAATGATGACTAGTATTCTTAACCATGGGTTGTAGACTTACCTCGTCACATTGAATATAGGTTTATATCCACATGTTGACCCACATCACGTTAAACACTAAGATGATAGTCAATTACATTAGATACATTTCATGAATAACCCATCGTAGTTTAGTGTGGGAATGATGTTAAAAAATGATCATCTTAGGAATGGACACTAAAACCTCCCAATTCTAAAATATACAAATATTATTATTAAAATAAGGTGACTCATAATAATAATAATAATAATAATAATAATAATAATAATAATAATGGGTTATGTTCAAGTTTGATTTAATATTAAATATTAACTCAAATACTCACAAAGTTTAGTCAAACGACAAAACATTGAGTTAAAAGCTCAAAGTACTAGCACATAAACCATAGTTTTGTTATATACCTAAATGGGTCTAAGTTAAATTATATCACAATGCAACACATTTACCCATACATGTACAATGAAAACTTTAAGTCTAAAAAATTAGTGCAATAAAATAAAAAATCAAACCTAATTACATATAAATAATTTTATAGAATCAAAAATAAATTATAAGATGGGGTTTTAGAATAATATCTAATTTAAAAAAAATTGAGAATAATTGTTATAAACAAAAAACAAGTCCAAAAGACAAGGCAAAAAACCCAAAAAACCCCTGATAAACATAAAGTATTTTGAGGTGCACTATTTTGGAAATGTAAGGACACTTTTAGAAAAATAAAGCCACTTGTATCTAGCTTTGACTTTATAAAATTAGATTTTGTGACCATATTCATGTATTCTAGGGCTCCAAAAACTTTTCCTAATTTTCTTGAATTATGTGCATATCTATAAAAGACTAATATCCTTCTCTACACCCCTAAAAATCATCACAGACTGATAAAAAGTGGGGTACTAAATGGAAGAATGTGTTATCCCTCCATTATTATCAGATCCCTATTATGGAATTTTTTTGGAAGCAACATTCAGCACACTTCAAAAAACAATTTATAAATGTAAATACTAAATTCTATAAGACTTTTTGTGCAAGAATGAATAAGTGGCACAAAGAAATAAATGCTTAAATTTGTTATAAATGTTTTGAATTCTAGTATAACACTTTCACAATAAATTAGAGCCATATAGCTCCATGTATGCCCTCATCATGCTTTGTTTCAGCCAAGTAAAAATTATGCCTTCATATCTCTTCTTGTATATGAGGCTAAGAATGCACCCTATGTTCTCAAAATGACTAATTATGGGTCCCATAATAATCCCTATACATGAATGAATCAAATTTATTAAAGTGTCTTTTCTTCTCATCTTTTCTCTTTCTAAAGCATTTCCTCATAGAATGTCTTTTCTTTTTAGAATAGAATCACATCTTCTTCTTCCCCTCCTTGCTAATAACATGAGATACATTTGATTTTTTTTTATAATTTATTAAAGGAATCCTTCATAGCTATATGGTGATGAGAATCCACTAAATAAAAAATTACTTCTCTCACCTATGTGAAAACTACCTTCATAGGAATACCAATACCTTGGCCATTCTTTCCAAGTCCATCACTTATATAACTCATTTTATGAAGTAAATTTGATCCAATTCATTTTGTGTGATTATTAAATGATCCAATATTAGGATAAGGAGACCATTTATCAACATGATCTTCATTAATATGATGAAAATGATATAAAACATTATCATTAATGACACGAGCATCAAAAACATGATTAGTGACATGGTCATTAGTAGCATCATTAACACAAATTGCTCATAAATACAAGAAATAATAATATCATAAATAGAGGTATAAACATCAACAAACATAGAATTGGTAAAATTAAAAGAGTCAACCCACTGCTTTGATGATTCTCAAAGTCTTCATTCCTCTTCCTTAACTTGATGATCTCCCTTGAAAGTTTTTAATTGAGTTCCCTCAATATATAAATTTATTTTCTACATTAAACAAGATCATCCTCAAATAATTAATTATCGTATACCTCATTAAAATTATTCCATGTCTCATTTTGAATATACTTCCCTTAAAGTTCACAATAAATCTCAAGTGCAATATTGATCAGTATCTTCCCTACCACCTGATCTTTCCTATGAAGATTTCAATTCTCTTCTTCTTTGGTAGAAGGAACCATTTAAATTTCCATACTAATATGCCACAATCCCATAATACTCAATACATGTTAATGCATATGAATAATTATAGTACAAGCCTTACTATTACATCTTTAGTGTTATTTTGTGCATATGTATCATTGGTTTGAATTAGTCTCTTATTGGCACTTTTTCCATTTATTATTCCTCTTTCTCTTCTTTTGTGTATGGCATTATTTCTTGTCTTTCCTTTGTTTATGTATTTTATTTATTTATATGTATGCTTTGAGGTCTCTTGTCTTTATATATTCTTTATCCTCTATTGTTTTCTCTATTAGGAAATATTCAATGGTCTTGTTGAATGTGCCTTAGGTGGATTCAACAGTCTATCAAATTTATCCCTTTCCATTATTTGGGACTTTCTACCATATTTTTATCTTCTTAGATGTTTGGACATGTGATTATCACTTATTATGTGTTTTATTGGTTAAATCACAAGCTAATAGGTTTTTAATACAAATTAGGAATGCCTATATATGAAAATAATTTTGAAGCATTTCAAGAGGAAGAATAATGTATAATTCCATTAGAATTCAAGTTTAGGAACACTTTCTATTACTAAATTTTTGTTTAAATAATCACTTCAAGATTTTATAGCTATATATTGTACCAAAAGGAGGATTAGGTGAATGTTATGAAGTTTTGTTTCAATTAGGGGATCTAAAAGAGAGTTTTTCCTCTCATACTTCCATTCACACTACACAAGAACTACATGGGATATGATTCCAACATGCAAGATATACTATTGAAACTTCCTATTAGTTTCTCAACCCAACTAATTTATTCCCTTATCTTCTTCTACAATTTGAAGTGACATAGGTCAAAATGAAAGGAGAAAAATTTAGACACATCATCCTCAATAAAACATGAAGACAAAGACAAAGATATAAAGAATATTTTATGATGCACAATTATATAAAAAATGCAGAAGCTGAAATATATCATAATACATGTTTTTCAATATAAAACATAATTATAAGTAACATAATCATGGCACATTCAACAACCAAATCCATTAGGGGAATATTTACTAATAAGTTGATAAGCATCAAATCCATTCTCTGAAAGATAAAGGTCTATATTTAACATAGATCTAAAACATCACTTGCAGAACATTGTTACACTCTTAAAATCCCAAGATTCTACCTAAGTGTGTTCGTTTCATCACTTATTCTATTTATTTTAGTTAATATTTGTCAAATCATTTCATTTACACTTGTTTACTATTTTTAGTTACTAAGTCAAATCGAATTTACTATGTCTATTACTATATGATAAATCTCCCTTATGCAATTTTTAAAATTCATTGTGCATAGATTAATTTAGCTTTATGTGCATTTTAGTTGACAAAATTCATAGATGATTCTAAATCCTTGAAAGTGTATCCTTTTGATTGATGTGATCTAAATGAGATAACAATATGAATATTCATGTTATGTAATATAGGGAAAGAATAATACAAATATGAATGTAAAATGGCAAATTAATATTAACCTTACCATATTTAGAATTAACAAAACAATGTAGGAGAGATGCATTTAGATTAATTATTTTATATATATATATATATATATATATATATATATATCATTTCACCTGACACTATCTATAAAATGAATCTATGTGTGCTATGTAATCACTTAGATAGGAAATAAGACATCAAACTTATTAAGTTTTTATTAAAAAAACTTAGAGCCCTGTGGCAATGAGTATTGTCCATGCTTTATTGGTATTATCTTTTTTTACTACGAAAGTTTGTGCCTCAAGACATTATGCATACACCTATAGACACCTCATGTGTCTGACCTCACCTTAGGTTATATGCAATAATTATTTATTTTCCTATCATTATTTTTAAACCCTAATCACTCTTTTGACATAAGTTGGCCTTTTTGAAAAGGGGTTAGAAAGTTGGGTTGGACAAGCCCAACAACTCAACATTGAGTGACTAAGCATTGCTTACTTTTCAATGCTATTAAGAGGGATCAAACAATACATATTTATGCCACTTAGGTGTGTGTATGTGCACCATCATGATCATGATATAATGCAATGCAATGTTTAGATTTTGATACTTGGCATCATGTAACCTTGAACTGGTTTATGTTAAAAATTGGATCTAGGGCTATTCCTTTGAGGGAATTTTAGATGTGTATGATTTAAAGATAATGTCTCAATTATTAATGTAAATAATAAGAAATGAACAAATGACCAAGTGAGTATGACCTTAGGATTGACTGTAGTTATACCTAACACTTTGATATTTCCCATTATGACCCATAAATAAGATGTCTTTAGTTCGATTATATAGAGACTTCCCAATTTAAAAAATAACCATTGAATGTTCCTAAACACTATTGATATAAGTAAACACCTATACAAAAATTGTAACTATTTGAATATTGGTGGTATTGTCCTAGGAGTGAAAATTAATAATCTAAGATATGGTGATAGTTTATGTAGGATTTTAGAGTGTTCTTTCATAGACTTCAGTGACCTTGAATATGTTTATTGGTAAATTGGGTTAACTAAGATAATAGGTGCGTATATATATAGGGAAAAGTGTACCAAAAGTTGATGTTGTCAAGTGTCTAATATGAAATTGTCAACACATATGAACCCTATAATTCATCTCCATATTTGAACAAACACCTTAGATAATTTTAGAATGAATTTGGCCTTCACTTAAAAAATATAAAGAACAAACCAGGCTTAAATTTTTATGATATTTTTAAAATATAAAAAAACATTGGATTTTTTTGAAAAATTATGGTTTATCAAGATAATTTTATTGAAAACCCAAACTCAAAAAAAAAAAAAAAAAATAGGTCATAAATGTCTATAAAATTATTTTAAATTTAGCTCTAATATCAAGGTGCAAACTTCAACTACTCATAAGTCCCTCAATACGAATTTAGAAAAATACCACTTTGTGGAAAGCTCTAAAATTTTACTTTCAATTAGACTAATATTTAAATCAGTTTGATGCTTATGTGAAGATAATGATCCTCATTTTTATTGCATGATGGTTTTGTCTTTTAGTTTCTTCTTGGCTTTAGTAGATTAGAATCTATTTTATAAAATTTGGGATAAGGAAATAAATTTAATCTAATTTAGATAAACTAATGAGTATAATCAAAATGAATAATATGTGAAATAAATCACAAAAGAAAAATTTGGAACTTTATTTTTATGGAAATATGCTAAAAGGGGAAAGAAATAAAAAAGTAACTTAGCTAGGACCTGGGTTTGATAAATTATGATAGGCATTATGTAACTGGTTTTGAGACTATGTAAGGTCATTATGAATCAAGAACATGGATACACATCTACTTAGGACAAGGCCATGATATTAGGATGAGGTCAACCTATGATAACTTCTATAGGGAATGCTAATGTCTGATATATATTTTTTCCTTTATTTGAAACCTGACTGGTGCACCTCTACCTATAGGTCTTGTGTGACTGTGTGAAATATTTTGATCTGATGTGAGATGCATTGTAAGCATTCTTCCTCACATGGAATCCTAGTTCAATAGTCAATGAGGAATAAAAATAATAAATGAGAAAAAGGTGTTAGTGGTTGAATATGTGATTGATCTCAAAACCCCCTGTGTTGAGCACTACCTACATACCAATACTTTGAAGAGGGATCAAATTCCATGTAGTTCTCCCATACTATAATGTTGTATTTGAAATGATGGTCTGATGCTATATGCTAGTGAAATCCTTGTGTAATTATGTGTTTCAATAATGTCTTGTGACCTTTGAGGTGTATTCAGACTTAGCTTAGGGATACTTGGGTTGAGTGGACTTAGAATGGGGAATAATACATGCTTTCAATATAAAGGAGTTTAGATTTATTATGATACACTAATCCTCAATCCAGTTTGTGTGTTATCTCTTAGATTAAATCCTCAATTTGGGTCAAGGATAGAGGAGAGAGATTTATTTTTATCCCACTGTTAATGTTTAACATCTCTAAAATAGTTTTTTGAACTATCAAATGGTTTCCAAATCATGAAAATTATTTTTATAATACTAAGGTTACATGATTTACATGTGTTATTTATTCTCTATACTAACAACATGTTTGGATGCTCACATTATGTGTACTATTATGCTAGTTATCATTGTGAATGTTTTATGTGACATGTCCTGCCAATGTGTACTTTGTGGGTAGGTATAATTATGAGATGGATTTATGATGAGATATTTTGGTTATGGACATTGAGTGTGATGCATGTATATTGGATCATGTGATTGTAATTGTGATGGGATATTTTTCTTATGGACATGGAATGTGATGCATAATCTTGTATCATGTGAACATGATGGGATTCATAAATTTGTGTGGTCTCATTATGTGAATACTAATTTTATCACTATTATATTATTATCTTATGTAAATGTTTTATAGGTGTAATGAGTGTGTAAAAGAAATGTGTTTGAAGGCATAAAGGGGGACAAGAGATTGATCATAGACCTAATGATTGCTCCTATCTTACCTAACATAGGGACCATAGATGTAGCATAAAAATTGTTATCTAACCTATGTGTATGTGGACCACACAATATCTTGAGATAAAAATACTTATATTTATTTTATTTAAAATGTGAATATAACCTTGATTTGGGACATTCCAAGAAGTGTGGAATTTGAAATTACCTTAGAAACCCAAAAATGGAAATCCTGAAAATTGTTTCTTGCATTTTTATTAGCCCAAAATGAGGTGCTTTGGTATGGGTAACATTTAGGCCTTATAAGGAAACCTCTATCCAAAATTATGGTCTTATATATACTACTTGGGAGTGGTGGAGATACAAGCCTAAAAAGGACACATGTCCCTTTGTGAATGGTTGAAAATATGCATCAACTTGCTTCACTTTTATAACATTTATTTGTATAGTCTCTGTATTCATACTACAATAGAAAGTAGTCGAGATTGTAGAGAATAAATTGGATAAAAAAATGAGAATAATAGAAGATGGAATCTTTACCCTTGAAGGAGTTTGAGGTAGCATTTGTATCTTATATATGTCAAGAACTATGTGTTGTGTTTATGGGAAATTTGTTAGGCCTACAAACCTATGTTGTAATATGTTAAGCCTTGTGGAAATAGGGGAAGCTTAGGAGAAATTCAAGGCCTAGGGCCTATGTTTAGTTCTCCTAGGAGCTGGATAAGATCAGGTGGTTATGGGACCATTGTTGACTCTCCTCTTGCATTCTTAAAAATAAATATACACACTGTTTACATTTTAAATTGGAAGAGGAGATGATAAGCTTTGGTGGGGGCATGGGGCCTACAAGCTGACTATTAGATGGAAAAAGAAGTAAAAGAAAGAGTTTTATAGGAGAAAAAGGAGGAATTTGTCATTAATTTGTGATTTTTAATTATTTAGCCAAGTGAACTATAACACTTTAGCGCACTTATGAAAATAGGTTAAGAGGTGACTTAAGGTATAAAGCGATCATAAGAATGAAATATTTAATCCTACTACGTGGGGGCATGATGTGTGCCTTAACAACTATCAATTATGCCACTTACCTTGTGCCTACATCATAGAGTTTTTTGCCCATGGTTTTGCATGGCAAGTCGTTGGTGACGTTCTTGTGACGTAATGATTAATCCTGGTAACATTTTAAAAATATATATTTGTTTTAACCTGTTTGGGTCTAGTATTTTAATTTGATTAAGGTATTTATAATTGTGAACTATTTCAAGAAAATGATTATTGAAGGAGATTGTATTATAGTTTGAATTTTTATATTTGATCATTATAATTTTAGTTTTATCAACATTCAATTGACTTGAAAAATTATCGAGAAACATTTCACTATTTTTTTAAGTCATCAAATTATTTGAAAATAAGTAAAATTTTGTTTTTATAAAGTAAAAGTGTAATAGTGTAGTTCTGAAGGTTAGTCCCTATGCTCATTGCCTCTCTTAAATATTCTTCTAAATGATCTATATAAATTCAGAAAAGAGTTGGGAACAAAAGACAACCTTGTTTTTCATCAATAATATAACTGATGTCCTCAAACTAACCTTGACTAGTTTTAAGTATTAACAATGACACATTTATAAACTTTACATTTAAAAAAATCGTATCAAAAGATTTTATAAAATTAAGATAATTAGAAAAAAGATTATCTTTATTATTATAACACATTTTAATACTAATTTTAAAATTAAAAATGTCATAAATTATTAAATATTTAATTTAACAATGAGCTTAACTTTTAACTCTAAGTTTATCATTATTTAACCAAATACTAATTTTTCTTCTCTAAAATCATTTAAAAAAAATTAGAAGTAAATCACATTCAAGGAAAAATATTTTCATCCCAATTTTATATATAAATATGATAAAATAATGCTATAAATAATAATGTAGTTCTATTAAAATGTGAATGAACTAATATAAATTCATTAAATGCATGCGACCAATTTTATGTAAAAGACTCCATGGGATTAATTTCTAGCATATTATTTATTATTTATTTCTAGATTTAAGTTGATAATATCCATTAGAGCCAACATTGTAGACTTAAATTTTAGTTGATATTAGACATAAAATAATATAAAAGCAGATGTCTTCCAAAGCGTAATTGAATTGTTCACATGCCAAAGTTTTGTCTAGTAACAAGCATAATTGATAGAGACTAATCTACTATCAATCTAGGTTCATGCTTATGAGGGATTTTTCATAATCATATATTTTTTATATTATTAAATTATAAAAATATAGAAAAATTATTATAAAATTCATAAAACATTTAATTTTTTTTAGGTTGTAGAATTATTATAATATTATTGTAAAATTTAGTTTTATTTTTCAGTTTGTAATATAAGAGTTAATTAGATACATTTGTATTAGAGTAACCCAGGTTTAAATATTTTTTATGATTAAGAAATTTATGATAAAAAATACTTGAAATGTACTTGATGATGTAGTACAATATCATAGTAATTTATTAGTATATTGAATAGAAATTCAAAAATTGAGACCCCACTATATAGATAATACAATTCATCGTATACTTCAATGGTGCACTATGAACATTAAACACAATATTTTAAATTAAAAATGCTAAATGTCATTTAGAGTATTATAAAGCGTTTGAGGAATTATGTAATATATATAGAGATTTAATTTGTGTTATGGTTTATTAATTTCATTTGGTTACTCTAAATCATGTAGATGAAAAATGAGATAAGATTGAGAAACATATGTCAAATGCTTTTATAAGTTTGGATAATCAATCGGGTGTAATATGTAGAGAAGTTTAAAATTTCATTTCTTTAATGAATTATTGTGAAGAAAGCTCCTAAAGATAGTTGGATCAGGATCAATTTTGAAGGTACCTCCTTAAACAATCTTGGAATTATAAATTCAAAGTGCATCTTAAAATCCTCTCAAGGAAACTTTACCAAAGCATCTTATTCATTTGTTTCTTTTGGAACCAATAATGAAGCATAAGCTCTTACATTGTTAGACAACCTTCAACTAACGAGAGCATAAGGAGTGGAGTTTTTGGAAGTTAGAGGTGATTCACAACTTGTCATTAATGCGATAATAAAATTTAAGATCCCCAACTGGAAACTTGATTACCTACTTCCACCTACCTTTGACTGCCAAAGTTTATTTTATCACGTTTCCTTATCCATTTGCTATTGGGAAGAAAACATTGCAAAAAACTTATTACTAATGTAGGTAATGATTTGGGCATATATTCAAAAATTGAGAGCTTCCTTCCTTGGGATTGGTAGGGATTAGAAGTTGTTATCCAACATGATCCTTCACATCTTGCCTAATCAAATCTTCGAAGGTTTTTTGAATGGAAAATGTCTTGTTATGAGCATGATTAATTTGACTAGAGTATTTTCATGCATCTTCCTTCTCATTTAAGTTATCCAATCTATAATGGCAATAAATTATTGTTGGGTAATCTTGTAGTAATCATTGTATGATCTCCCACCATTCCATACGAACGATTAGATGAAATATGGCTCTCCATTATATATGACATGATTTTTTCCAGCTTGGGCAGAGCATAGTTAATAACACCTTAAAAAGCCTTCTTTTATTGACTTTCTTTCTACCTTTCACTCTATTATGGCTCTGCTCAAGGATGCTCTCATGCCCTATTTCATCTTTGGCATCAGGTGTAAGTTATTCTCAAGGTGGGGGGGGGGCTATTTTTTCTGACCACCTAAAAATATGTTTTACACTTGACATCTTTAGTGAGGTTATGCTTCTACATGTTCTTGGTGAGGATGATGTGGAGAGGTCCTATGTGTCAAGCATATAGTTGACACCATCAATGATAAATTATTAGGGAAGTTAGTTATAGTTAGCCTTGCCTTTTACATTTTCTAATTTGACGTTAAATCCCTCTTTCCCCCATTGACTCTTCAACATGTGGAGGAGTTCAATAGGTATGGAATATGTTTTGTTAGCAGATAGGTCCTTCCATTCAAAACAAGGATAATCATATTTTATATTGGGAGAGTCTGGCACATGAGTTACTACATTGGTACCCTTATTAACAATAATTGACTAAACAACATGAATAAGGCATACATAGCTAGTTGGATGAAGAAATTGTTGCATTGCAAAAATAGTTGAAACCCTAAAAAAATCTCTTCGACAAGCACCTTTTTTATTCCTATCTCACTAAAAAGAGGCAAATAATAGTTAAAAATCCCATAGGTTAGATGAGGTGACACTCTCCTACCCTTTTAGGCAAGGATAATATTGTTGCATATCCTACTCCACTCATCATGACATACATGATAAAAAAATATGGGTCAGGGTTCATTTAAGTGGGCCATATAAAAAAATACCTGGAGGTCCCAAGGAAAATTGTATTTTCAATGGTGGAAAATCAATTTATAAGGCATATCATTACATAGGAAAATCATCAATGTCACATGGTGAATGAGGTAGGAAAATGTTGGAAGTATGTAGATGAATGCCTGTGAAACACAGTTGAACATTGCCATGCTACATAGTGTGGGAAGATGTTAGTATCATTCATGTGAATTCTAGATGGTGTAGGTGGATGTTGACATCATGTAGATGGGCATCTGTAAAATGTGTATGGATGCCAATGACATGCCAATGGACACTAAATGCCACATCATGGTGTTGGCACTCATCCACTTTATAAATTGGCATTTGTCCACACACATCATGTATTAGGGTTTTTTGTATGACCTTGAAAATCATCCACATCATGCCAGTGAACATCAGTGTGATGTAGGTGTTTATCTGGGATGTGGAAAATAATTCCAATGTTGTGTGCTCACCATGTAGCTTCATGAATATTAAAGGTTAAGGGAAGAGTATTTATAGTGTCTCTCCCTAATGAGAAGGTCCCTAGGCATGCATTGTTAAGAATGATATATACTGAGAGGGGGGGTGAATCAGTATATTATATATCTTTTACTTAATCAAAATCCTTTTTTTTAACCACTTAATCACACATTTAAGATATGTAATTAAATTAAAATAATAACATGCACCACATGTGTGTGTGTGTGTGTGTGTGTGTGTGTGTGTGTGTGAGAGAGAGAGAGAGAGAGAGAGAGAGAGAGAGAGAGAGAGAGAGAGAGAGAGAGAGAGAGAGAGAGAGAGAGAGAGAGAGAGTATATTTTTATGTGAAAACCCAAAGTGATAAAAACCATGGAGAACAATCTCAATTATATGAATGAGCACCAACTCAAATTATAAAGTTCTTAAGTACCAAATTGTAGAAGCACCAACCCCTTTATCGAGCACCAACACAACAAGTATTTGTGAGCACCAACCCTTCTTGTGTATAAAACACAACTATCTCTTAATGTTGCTTACTCAACAAATGATATAACTCTACAATATCTCATGTTTTTCTCTCCTCTTTTCTTATATAAAATAAATACAAACCATGCACTCTCTTTCATATTAAAAATGGTTTCTCAAGCCTTTATTTATAGCTTTCCAAATGACCTTTGGCATTCACCCTCTGTTACCCTTTAATCCTCATGGAAAATTGCACTAAACTTGTATGCCCCTTCATATCCTTGCATTTGAAAAGTAACATGGTGACCCTTCATAATCAAATGCATCCTTTCCTCTTTTGTCTTTATTTTGGTGACTTTTCGTATTCCTCAAAGTGTCCCTTCATGGAAAAATATGCCATACCCTATTTTGTCTTCACATGGTGACTCTTGGAATTCTTCAAGATGACTCTTCATTATAAAATTTGTCCCATTTGTCTTTTGTCTTTACCCCATGACTCTTTGACTTCTCCATGGGCCTTCTTTTGACTTATATGCAACCAAAAATATATTCGTTAATATTAAATCATACATTAGCCAAGATATGAATATTAAAGACACCATCAAATGCAATGGGGCCTTTATTTCCAATGCTAGACCTTTGACATCAATGATAATATTTACAATAATCTCCCCTTTTGTCATTGATGGTAACCTCAAACTAAAACTACCATATCCTAAAACCTGTACTGTACATGTCAACCTACACATATTGCCATCTAAAAAATATACATTAACTCCCCCTTACTATAAAACCCTTTACATATTCCCTATACCTATTTTTGCACCTATTTTAGTACTTGTACCTATACCTATTTTTATTCTTCTCCCCCTTTGACATCAATGGAAAAGGGTTTATCCTGGAGCAAACACTTAGCTCCCCCTCGACTGATGCTGATCCTCAATGGTAGGAGGTAAAATAAATTACTCCCAACTTCTCCCATAGATACACAAATGTGTCTTTTGGTAGTACCTTTATGAAAATATCTGCAATCTGCTTTGTAGTACTGATATATTTCATCTTAACCTGTTGATCTTTAACCTGATCTCTCAAGAAGTGATATCTGATGGGAATATGTTTTGTTCTTAATGCATCACTAGATTCTTAGAAATATTAATAGCACTTGTGTTTTCACAAAAAATATAAATAGGTTCATCATATTTTACCTTGATATCTTCTAAAGTTTTCTTCATCCAAAGTAATTGAGTACAACACAATATTGCTGCAATATATTTTTCTTCAGCTGTAGAAAATGATACTAAATTTTTCTTTTTACTTAGCCATGATACTAAGCTATCATCGAGGAAGAAATATCCTTCACTTTTACTCTTTCTATCATCCAAACAACCTACCTAATATGAATTTGTATAAGCAACCAAAGTGAAATCTGTGCCTATGGGATACCACAATCCATAATTCAATGTCCCCTTGATATATCTGAATATTTTCTTCATCAACTAAACATGAATATATTTTAGAGCTGATTGATATCTTGCAATCATACCTACTGCATGCATGATGTCTGGCCTCAATGTTATCAAATATAAAAGACTACCAATCATAGATCTATACAAAGATTGATCTACAATAGGTGAATCTTCATCCTTGATCATCTTATTTCCTATACTCATTGGTGTGCCAATTGGTGCATAAAGCTCAAAATCAAATTTATTCAACATTTCCTTGGCATATTTACTTTGAGATATGAAAATTCCTTTATCTAGATTGAAATATTTGCAATCTTAAAGAAAATGACAATTCTTCAAGCATAGACATCTCAAATTATTTTTGTATATTATCATAAAATTATTTTTTCATCTTTTCAATGTTTCCTCCAAAAATGATGTCATCAACATATACCACAACAATCAATTGATGTTCACCTTTTATTTTGATGTAGAGATTAATGTCAGCAAATCCTCTCTTGAAACCTTGATCCTATAGGTACTTATCAAGTCTTGTATACCAAGATCTAGGAGCTTGTTTCAATACATATAGTTCTTTCTTCAATCTGCATACATGGCTACTAAAATTTCAGAGAATAAATCCCTCAGACTGCTCAATGTAGACCTCTTTTTCTAGATTCTTATTTAGGAAGGCAGATTTGACATCTATCTAAAACACTTTGAAAATTTGAAACACTGCATATGCAAGAAACATTCTAATAGCCTCTAAGCTTGCCACTGGTGCAAAATTTTCTTCAAAATTAATTTCCTTAATCTGAGCATATCCTTTACATACTAATCTTTCTTTATTCCTGATCACTTATCCATTTTCATTCAACTTATTTCTGTAAACCCATTTTGTTTCTATCACATTGTGATCTTTTAGTCTAGGCATTAATTCCCAAGTATCATTCTTTTCTATCTAATTTAATTCTTCATCCATTGCCTTAATCCAATGCTTATCATGTCTAGCTTCTAAAAATGTTCTAGGCTGAATTTTGGATAACAAAGAGAAATTAACTTGCTTAGATTCACTTACCATCATTCTTTTGATGTGAATTCCTTCATTTATGTCCCTGATGATGTCACTTTCATTATGATTTCTCTAGACATATTTGGATGGAGTTTAGGTGTCCTTTTCTCCTTCTTCTGATCTTCATCTGATCTTCAAAATCTTCCTCTTCAATGATTTCAAGAATGTCTACTAGATCACTAATTCTTTGTGCTCCATCTTCTTCTATCCTGACACTTGCAATTTCAAATATTTTCTTGGTTATTTTGTTATAAAATTTATAATCTTTACTTTTGCAAGAATAACCAAGAAATATACCTTCATCTACTCTAGATTAAAACTTACCCAATTTTTCATCGATTCTTTTTATAAAGTAACTATTATCGAAAACTCTAAAATAATCAACTATAGCTAATTTGTCTTTCCATAGCTCATAAGGAGTATTGTCACTATTAACTCTCAATAACACTCTATTCTAAATATGCACTGCTATAACAACTACCTCTCTCCAATATTTATCTAGTATCTTGGATTCATTTGGCATTGTCCTCTCCATCTCCTGAACTGTTCTATTTCTCTATTCAACTACTCCATTTTTTGGTGGAGTTCTAGCTATTGAATAATGTCTCTTTATTCCATGGTCTTCATTATAGTTAATAAACTGATCTAACATGAATTCTCCTCCTCAATCTAATCTTAGGCACTTAATCTTCAAACCAATTTCATTCTCAACTAATGCTTTAAACGCTTTGAAATGTTTGAAAGCTTCTGATTTTTATTTAAAAACATTACCCAAGTCATACGTGAAAAATCATAAATAAGCAACATAAAATATTTCTCACCTTGAGTACTTTGATTTCTCATAGGTCCACACAAGTTAGTGTCAACAAGATCCAACATTTGAGTGGTCAAGTATTCTTTTGTTTTGAACCATCTTCTGGCTTGCTTCCCATCCTGACAAGGTTCACAAAGTGTGTTGGATGGCTTTGTAATCTTTAGAAGATTTCTTAATTCTTTCTTCTTGTTGATGTTAATAAGATTGTCAAAATTTATGTGTCACATTATCCTATGCCATAACCAACTTTCTTCAATCTGAATCAAACAACATTTTTAACCTTTGATGTCTAATAGCATATACAAATTATTTCTTGTTCTCTAAGCATCTACAACCAACACATCTAAATATTTTCTCCTAATTTTAAAACCTTTTATATAAAACTGTAGTGTGTGCCCTTGATCACACATTTTAATTACACTCAAAAGATTATGCTTAAGACCTTCTACATACAAAACATTTCCAATTTTAGTTCTACCATTATCCAAATTAGTGTACCTTTTTTGATAATTTTGGTAGTAGTATTATCTCGAAATTTCACTATGCCACCATTGATATTCTTCAAGGTTATGAAATTGATCTTGTCTCCTTTCATGTGACTCAAACATCCACTATCAATGAACCATGTATTTTCTTCATTTCTTGCATGCAAAGTTTTTTGTACCAACATAAACTTTTTAGGTTATTTCTTCTGCCATGAACTTGTTTGAAATTTCTTCTTGAGGAATAGAGCCTTGAAACTCTAGTCCTTCTTGATTGACTCAAACACACTTATAAAATACCAAGATATGTGTCTGAAGTTGTTGCACTTATAACATATTATGGCCTCTTCATTAAAGCTTGATAGAGGAGCAAAAGAGTTATGGCTTCTGCTTGACTCTGCATGAGTTTCCTTCTCCTTATTTATGAAATTATTAGCTCTTTTTAACATTCTATTTTTTTATGATCATATCCATTACAATAAAAATAATAACTATAAAAATAAGACCTGTATGTGTATCTCTGACCTGATTACCTTTTGTAGCTCTGTTCCTTCTAGGCTTCTTTGTTTGAGATGTCCTCTATATTCTTAACATCTTCCCTTTTTATTTCTTGTTTGTAAGAGCTTCAACATAGCTCTTTCCCTTTTCTATGTTAATCTTGTATGTGAAAGTAGTAGCCTCCCATTTCTCTTTTTCAAATTTGATACCTATCTTATCTGACATTGATCTTTGACTTTCTAATATCTTATTCAACATATTAGTGCTATTCTCAAATTTTGAATCAATGGCTGCTCTATCATTGATTGCTTTATTTATTTTCTTAAGATCTGATTTTAAAGAATCAATTTCAATAACATACCTTTCACATTCTTCACTTACTTTTTGCAACTATGCCATTAGATCTTTTTCATTCTTCTTAGCTTCTTCAAAGTGTGCTTGTAGATATTTAATTATTTCTTTTGACTCCTTTTTATTTTTCTCAATCTAGAGCTTCAATCTTCAATTCTTATTCTCAAGAGATTTTAACTCTTCTAAGGCACAAATGATTTCTCCTTCTAGACTCACTTTAGCTTCATCTTGTTCTTCTTCTTGATCATCTATACTTTGCTTTCAAAAACATCTTTATGTATGGCCATCGTGCTTTCCCTAATCTACCTTCAAACTGTAAAATTTTTTCAAAAAGAATCAGCTCTGATACCAATTGTTAAGCATAAAATATATTGAGAAGGGGGGTGAATCAGTATATTAAATATCTTTTAATTAATCAAAATCCTTTTCTTTAACCACACAATCACACATTCAGGATATGCAATAAAACTTAAATAATAACATGAACCACATAAGAGAGAGAGAGAGAGAGAGAGAGAGAGAGAGAGATACTAAATTTTTACATGGAAACCCAAAGTGGAAAAATTCATGAAGAACACTCTCAAGTATATGAATGAACACCAACTCAAATTAAAAAGTTTGCAAGCACCAACTTGTAGGAGCACCAAAACAATAACTATTTGTGAGCACCAACCCAAAGGAGCAATAACCCCTTGCAAATATTTGTGAGCACCAACCCATAGGAGCACCAACCTCATACAAAGATTTGTGAGCACCAATCCATAGGAGAACCAATCCCTCTTGTGTATAAAACACAACTATCTCTTAATGTTGCTTACTCAACAAATGATATAACTCTATAATATCTCTTGCTTTTCTCTCCTCTTTTTTTATATAAAACAAATACAAACCATGCACTCTCTTGTATATTAAAAATGGCTTCTCAAGCCTTTATTTATAGTTTTCCAAATGATGTTTGGAATTAACCCTTTATGACCTTTCAATCCTCATGGAAAATGGTGCCAAACTTGCATGACCCTTCGTATCCTTGCATTTGAAAAGTCACATGGTGACCCTTCATAAGCAAATATGTATTTTCCTCTTTTGTCTTTATCTAGGTGACTTTTTGTATTCCTCAAAGTGTCCTTTCATGGAAAAATGTGCCATACCCTCTTTTGTCTTCACATGGTGACTCTTAGAATTCGTCAAGATGACTCTTCATTAGAAAATGCATCCCATTCCTCTTTTTTCTTTATCTCGTGACTCTTTGACTTCTCCATGGGCCCTTTTTTGACTTATATGCAACCAAAAATATATTCATTAATATTAAATCATACATTAGCCAAGATATGAATATTAAAAACATCATTAAATGCAATGGGGCCTTTATCACCAATGCTAGACCTTTGACAACAATAATAATATTTCCAACATGCATGTGGGATTATTATCCACCATACTTGTGCATGTGGGATAATTATCCACCATACTAGGATGTCATTAGTCTATGGGCATGCCTAGATGCTGATATCTATAGTCATCCATCGATAGACTATGGGTGTCTACAGGTAGCTTACGAGCATTTTCTAGTAGCTTGGGGATTACAGATGCCTATGGAATGGCTATCAATGGACACCTATATCCTATCAATAGATGCCTGTAGGTTTTGGGTGTCCACCATTAGGCATCTCATGGGCATCCACCTTGAGTCTTCAAGTGAATGACCATAGACTACCAATGCCTACTCATCAGTTGCCAATGCCCACTCACATAGTTAAAAATCCTTAAAAATAAAGTTGTATCTTCATTTTTCCCATGTTTTTTCTTTTATTGACACATAATTTACATAGTGCATAATATCAATTTATGATGCAGATTGTCGGTGTCTACCTGATGGTATATGGTAAGTTTTTCAATATTGGATTTTGAGGTGCTAGTGAACTACATTTATATGATTAAATTTATATTCAAATATAGATGAACCTCTCCTTGAAATTAACTTTGACCCTAAAAATTTAGGCGATCCCACCTTGTCAGCCACTCCATAAAAATTGCCAAATGCTGACTTCAAAAAATAGAATTGATCCAAAACTCATAATTCTTGGTTGAAGAATATTTCAATAACACATAAATAATAATTCTATCTTTGAGAAGAGATGTTTTATTTCTCAAAATTGTTGATACAACATATGCCTATCTCTGGGAAGAGATGTCTATTTTCCTTTTTGGGCTACATATCTATTTATACTTATTTTTGAAGGTAGAAGGAAGATGTGAAAGGTCACCAATCTTGAGGGAGATGAAATGGTTCAACTTCTATGAATTGCAACAACACAAAATTTCAGAAATTACTATTTTTATAAACTTACTATTTTTAGACTGCAATACTAAAATTAAATTTTGGGGCACTTCCATTTTGTTTTTAGGGGTCAAAACCCACTCAATAGATCTTTGTGCTATCTCAAAATTTTACCCTCATTCTTAGCTTTCCAACGTTTCAAACGGGAAGTCAAATGGAGCTATGGTGCAAAAGTTATGGCTCCCAGAAGTTCTACCACCACTTGGGGTAGGACCATTGCCCAAATTTTCCCCTGAAGTGTTGCCCAGATCATTGCCTAAAGTGTTATCTAGATAAAGAATATTTGTATATTAATTAAGATTCACCACTAAAAAAATCTTGATATGGGGGTTGGTCAACAAATGAATGACTGATGCCTGCAAATGGTTTTCTCTTATTTATGGATATCTTTAAATATCCCACTCATACCATAGCCAATCTTATGTAAATGAATATAAGTGTTATTCTTATTGAATTTGGATTTTTCCTAATGTGCTAAATGGAAATGGCTTGGGTTTTATGCCATGCAAGATCATTTCATAGAGAATATTTTTGGGCCTAAATCTACCCCTATTGACTACTCCCCACTCCATCACAATAAATAAATATAAAACCCTAACAATCAATCTTCAATGCAAAGGCTTGCTCCATCAAAATTTAAAAAATATAAAACCCCAAAAATTAACCTTCAATGCAAAGGCTTACTTGAAGTCTTTATAGGAATCCTTGAAAAATAATAACTTGCACTCTCTTCTCTTTTTTCCTTGTCTCAAATGTCAACATTGGTTTCAATCTATGGCTCATTCAAAATCTATTTTTGCATTTTTTAATGATGCAATAGTCTTCCTTTGTTCACTAATATCTTGTATTTCTTAGTAATTTTTCTTATTAAGACCTTCTTAGTACTCCATATCTTCCTAGTCCTTCATTGTACCTTCTCTCTTCTTAGTCCTACTTAGATTTCAAATGTATTATACTTTCAGTGGTTGAACTATAAGGGTGTGTATCTTAGTAATTTTGCTTCTTAAGTCCTTCTTAGTACTTCATATCTTCCTAGGCCTTCATTGTACCTTCTCTCTTCTTAGTATTAATTATATTCAAATGTATTTCACTTTAGATGGTTGAACTATATGGGTGACGGCCCACTTCTTGGTCTTACTTAGATTTCAAATGTATTGCACTTATAGTGGTTGAACTATAAGGGCGAGGGCCCAAATAAAATTCTTTGTTTTAATTATAAAATGCATGTTCTTATTAATTCATGTTATCTTTTGGGTTTATTGGAGTTTCTTAATATGATTATTAAATTCATTAAAAATAAAAGGAGGGATATAATATATGTAAGATCACAATTCATTATTAAAGATGATTACCAATAATTACCTGTAGTTAGGGAAAATCCATGACAAATCATTATAATTAATCATTACCATATAGTGGTAATCATATTGGCATACAAATAACAAAATATATTATCATCACCTACTAAATAACAATATTATTTTTAATATATATATATATATATATATATATATATATATATATATATATATATATATATATATATATATATATATATATATTTATTTTTTAAATAATACTAATAATTTTTTTTCCATTCTCAAAATTTCAAACTTGTCATCGATTCCTTTCAACATCATCATTTTTACTATTTATGTTATCTATTTGAGTTTAATATGAGATAGGATAAGATAATGATATTAATATCAATGAAAGGTTAAAATCATTCTATGAGACTAAAAATGTACAATGTAAAGTAAGGAATAAGGAGCATAAGAGTAACTCCAAATAGCCCAAAAAATATAAAAAATTAAGCTTTGTTGGTTAGAAATTTCAACAACCAATTTTATCTTAACACTTCATATTTGTAGCATAAGCAAACATTTACTAATATTAGACGGGTTTAGATTTTAGTTCCTCACTACAAAGGTGTTTTTTTTTTTTGGATTGACTGGTTGGAAGTGGCCATTGTTCACACCACTACTTTCCTCAAGGTGTTTGGCAAACAATTAACCATGTTCAAGAAAAGGGCCAATGATACACACAATAGAGTTTAATATAATCTCTCAAAAACTTAAATAATCTCCTATAAATGAGACTTTGTAAATTAAAACAACTGAGTTGAGAAAATAATCAATCTAGCCAAGATTCATTAAGTTTATGGTGCTTAAGTCTGGGCTTGAATCCACTGGATGAATATTGAGGATGGAATTTCCAAGGATGTTTTCAATAAGCTAAGAGCACGATAGTCTGATTTGAAAATCAAGGCTATCAATGAAGTTGGTCACGAGTGTCGTCTAACTCCTCATGTAACCAATATTCAATTGGTGTCTTATCAACTAGGGTTGGTGTCTAAAGCTATTTGCAGTAAGGTATGGGATGGTAGATCTAGAAGTCTGCTTATGGGGGTGTTTGCTGATCCTATTCTAACTTTGACTAAACTACTTAATTCACACTTTTGCTAAAAAAAATAAATTTAATCAATCCACTCTTTTGCTGGAAGTAAATGATCACACTCTTATTTTATGTTTGCAGGGAAAGTAAATTCACACTTTTACTTATGAAAAGAAATTTGTTTCACACTTCTGTTGTAAAAGAAAACATACTTTGCATAGAAAAGAAAAGAAATAAGAAAATACTCTTTTTAAACTATGAATTTGTTTTGATGTTTTTATAAATAAATGCAAATAGTAACAAGATTCTAACTAATAAAATAGAACATAAATACCGTACGCAGTACCTAGTTCTAAGGAGAGTGGGCCCTTGCTCCTCTCAGACTCAAGAACAAAGATTAATCAGTGCTAGAAACTTGAAGTATTAATTCATGGAAATGAAATGTTTACAATCTGATGGAAACCTATATGCTTCTAAAATATCTAATTCTTGATTTTTTATTTTCTCTATATCCTCTATTTCTTCTCTCCATTTTCATAGTCGAAAGTCTTACACTTTATACAAATCAACTCAAAATAGGATGCAAAAGAATAGGACTCCTGGTCGATCCCTTCATCCAAAGATAGGAGATTGGATTTCCAAGAGATCCAATTATTTTGATGAAATAAATATCCTATACTATAATAGTCCTAAAATCTGATTACATACAAATTCATCAAAATCAAGTCCTTCAAAATAGTAGGCGGTTATTTTCCTTATTTGATTCCAGCTAGAATGGTTCTTCCTTATCCTATTTAGTCACCAGCTTCCCATTTGTGGTGTTGTCCTTACATAATTATTGGAATTGACCATGTGGAGTCCATAGAAATGAGCCTACAGAGTCCGTAGAAATAAGCCTATGGAGTCTGTAGAAACAAGCCTACAGAGTCCATAGAAACAAGCCTATAGAGTTCATAGAAACAAGCCTACAAAGTCCGTAGAAACAAGCCTGCAGAGTTCATAGAAGCAAGCCTGCAGAGTCCATAGTTCTGCTGGATGGAGATCAAAATGGAATGTTCACTATACATCACCTGTGTCTTCTTCCTGAGCATTCTTCACACCAAATATCACTAAAACATTCTATGTATTAGACATTAATGACAAAGTAAATGTTTAGTATTTGGTTTAATATAAACAAGACAAATATCTATTTTCCATGTAATAACTATCTAAGAATCTACGATTTGTCTAAGATAATATCCTTTGAGAGATGATTTGAAGGACATAACATGCCAATAATGAGCTATATTTTGAGCTCATCATTTCCCCCAAGCTTTACCTTTTGTAAGTCCCATTGCAAACATTTATTGGCGTTAATAGCTCTGGCTTCTGCTTTCTACACTTTGACTCAAATCATATTCATCAAAATCATCTATTATGTGTCTATCTAAATTGTTGGTAAATCCCTATTGTGTTTGAATCATTTATTTCCATATACTGAATTGCTCTTCTGATTGTGAAGTCCAACTCTGCCATCCTGGAATAGGTATGATCAACAAAGGGGGTTTATATCTCATACCAATCCATTTTTGTTCTCCCCCAGAGTTGATTACCTTTATTAAAATTTCCAAAATTAAGGATGCTCTCCTCAAACTCCATATTAAGTTATTTGGGGACATGACTTTTGCCTTTTACGAGGTACTGGAAGTTGGTCCCATCTGTTTATACTTGTAGCCATTATTAAATCAAAAATCTATCTTGAAAATAAATCAAAAGAAACAATACAATCATATAGAGCCTTTAAGTAATGTGTTTTAACCTCATCATTTAACAAACCATAGTTAAAATTCTATTTGATTAATTTGAATAGGAAGGCTGGTCTGACACATAATCCTATAGTCTTATCATGATTTGTATAGTCCTCAAATCTGCCTCTCCATGCTATTTGATTTTGAATGTAGAATGTAATGCTCTCAATTGAACTTCTCCTACATGAATATTTATCAAAAACTTATTGTGCTCATGATCTCCTAGAATCAAGTCATGCAAATAAAATTCATAAAGCAAATCTTGCTGATTAGGTTCAGCACTATAGAAATTTCCAAAAATATTTTTGGCTGCAAAATTTTGTAAGGAAGATGACAGGAGATCCATAGAATCTGCCATCTATAAAATTGTTCAAATAAAAAAAAACTGTATGTAGGAGAAGGATTCCTACATGTGAAAAGAGTTTCTCCTAATTTGCATACATCCTACAAATTTTCTTCTAACTCTTGGACTTTAGCCTCTAATTCTTTCTTTTCATTTTCTAAGAGTTTGTTTAAAGAAGTTGCATCTTTGTTTTTCTGTTTAAGTACAAAATATTCTTCTTCAATTTGATATAGTATTTGCAAAGGAGGAATACTTAGATCACTTTTTTGGCAACCATGGTCAACAAATACCTTAGGAGAAGAAAGTGCAACAACAGTTGCTTCGGAAGAGTTTATCAAATTATACAATATTTTGTTTTCCTTCTTCAGACTTTCTACATATATCCAAAGACCAATCTATTCATCTTCATGTTATTTTATTATTTCCTCTAATCTGTGAATTTTTGCTACATGATCAGCAAATACTGTATCTAATTTTTGCACCGAATATGAGTTAAGATGATCCTTGTTTTGCAATTGACTGATCAAGTCAGCAATGTCAGTTGTTTGTTGTTGTTCAAGAGCTTAATATTGAGAAAGCTACAAAGTTAGTTGCATAACAGGATCATTTATATTTGATGATTTGACTTTCTCATTGGTACATATAGTTTTCCCTTTATCCATTACAGTTTCAATTGAAATAGGTGGTTGTTCTTCCATACTTAATTCTTCTGTCATGTGTGGCTCTTCCTCTAGATTTGGCTTCTCCCTTATGATTGGAGAGTTCCTTTCAAAAGGAATTTCTTCAATATCTAGAGGTGTAGGAATATTTTGATGTATGGGGGAATGAGACACCATTTTAAGACTATCTAAAATATCTGCAGCTTTTTGTTCATCTTCTTCTGTTAAAATGAGCCTTCTCCTTCTTTTATTTACTCTTTGAGCTACACTTGGTTGATTTTCCTTCTCAACCACCAAACCCTTGGTCATCTCAAGTTTTATAGCAACCTTCTGTCTCAATTTTCTTCTTCCTATCAATAGAACTAGTTGTATTATAGAATCATGAGGTTCTTATGGGGACCTTGAAATGTCAAAGTTTTGAGACCTTGTGATTCTTTTTAAAGAAGAAGAAGGGATTTCTGTGGAGACTACAGTTTGAGATTTTTTTCTTGGTGTTGTTTTCTCAGCTGATGTGGCAGGTGGAGATGAGTGTTCTTGTGGTACATTTTGTGTTTCTTGTGTAGGCAAATCTAGAATTTGTTGTGCTATACTGTTCTAAAATTCCTCCCAGACCTGTTGACCTTGCTAAAGGAAATGATGCTAGATAATACGCAAGGCCATGATGCCTAAGAGCAGCAGTAGGGGTTGTAGACATAACTTGCAGAGCACCATATAAGAAATATGGGAGGTTAATTTTGTATTGAGGATTTTATCTCCCATGCTTAAGATGTATTAACATTTTCATGGCATCTCCCCCTAAAAGACTGTGTTGCCATTCACAAATGATATATTTAAGCACCCACTTGGCTACATATTTCCAAGGTTCAAGAAGTGAATTTCTTTGAATCCCTTTTGATTTTCACTTAGAATCTACTAGACATGAAGTTCTGGTCTACTTATTATCATTAAACTGACTAATTAAATCACTAAATGAAACTCTGCCTGTAGCTCTCATTCCTTCTTCTAAAACTTGTATAATTTGGCTTATGATTTGAGTTGTAACAAGAATAACAATACCTTTACAATTAAAAATTCAGGGGTGAGATTGGTAATGAATTCACTTACCATTGTTTCATCAAAACACTAGAACTTTTCAATGAAAGGTAGCTAGCCATTGGCTCTAAACACTGCTATAGAAGCTTTGTCTTTACAAAACTTTGTTGGATCCTTCAGCTCTGATCTTGTCTTCTATCCCATTTTTATGTAGAATCACAGTCAGCTCAGTTCCTTTAACTCCAATTAAGGTGTAGACCAGTCTTTTATTGAAGTCGATAGGTAACAGGCCCTAAGGATTGGTAGACTAGCTTCTATTGAAATCCATAGAAAGGAAATGGTTCATTTGAAATGCTACAGCTACATGAGTCCGTAGTGTGGTATGATGATTTCATACAGTTAGGTGTCGCATGTTTCTATAGAGTGTGCCAACCATTTTTTCCCATTAATACAAGTTATGTAAAATGATGATGCATCACATTGATGGTGACAATGATTCATTACTTCATTTAAAACCCCTTTTTATGATGTCCCATCATTGTGATACTTGATGACCCAATTGATGATATCAAAGCTGCACACTTATCTATACACCTTTGGCAGCTCAGTTGCATGCTTTTTCATTATGGCATGTGTCATTCCATTTTGGAAGATTTAAATTTAGGTCATCTCCAGAGAATAAGATCTTAATCAAATAAAAAATAATTAGTTAACTTAAACATAGATAAATAAAATGTCTTACTTACTTTAACCTTAGACGCTATCCTTTGCTCACCATGTGTCCTGCATAAATAGGTTTACATGGATTAGTTTATTGCATGGAGACAACCAATCATAGTGTCATGATGAGATTTTCTTATAAATGTTTTGTTTTTTCCCTTTGGCTAGCCATTGCTGGTTTTCTAGCCAAAGCCTTTTTTTTTTTGTAATGCATAGCCAGCTAGCAAACCGGTTTTCTGGGCATTCATTGTCAATAGCGTCCTTGGAAGGATTTTCACTATTGATTTTTATTTTTATTTTTATTTATTTTTTATTTTTTCCATTTTTTATTATTTTTTAGATTATCAAGGAACATGTTCACTAGAAGTAGAGCTTTCCAGAATAGTTACTTGATCCTTTAATTTTAGAATAAATTCATCTTTATTGAGAGGTTTTTGATAGAGCTTCAATCTATGTCCATTGACTAACAGAGCTCTTTTGCTATAATCAATAGGTATTAGTGTTGACCAATTTTTTCCCAATAGGTGCTTGGTTCGAGCTTCAATTTCTTCGACTTTGGTTCAATCAGCTAAGTTCAATGCAGTTTTCAATTGGGTTCAAATGGTTCAACGACCTTTAGTTCAACAAAAGTTCATCACTCAGTTCAAACATCTCGATTCAACAATGTTGAACCATTGAACCATTGAACCAATTTTGGTTCAATGGCTTGGTTCAACGATCTTGGTTCAAAGGGAGTGGTTCAATCATTTGGTTCAACTAGGTGGTCCAGCGGCCTCAAGTTCATTGACTTTGGTTCATTTGGCATTGGTGTGCAATGATTGAACCACTTGAACCATTAAACCATTTTGCTTCAATGGCTTCTTTCAAGGGTATGCCCAGATGGCCGAAGGGCAGCTCAAAGCTCAAATGCCCTTGCAGAGGGCAGGAACTTCAAAGAAAAGGTAGCTGAAAGGTAAGTTCAGATTTTGTTTAAGTCTCGAATTCCTTCGGATAAAAATTCTAAAGGAATTCGGGGAAAGCCACACCAGGAAACTCAGTGAGAATTCTGCAGACTTTTGTCCGTGGGAAAATGTCCACAGACAAAAAGCCTGCAAAAAATGTTCGAAGCAAAGGAAAGACCCATCGAGAGGGCTGAGGAGGACAAAGCCCGTAGAGAAGCCAACGAAGGACTCGACAGACTTTTGTCAAGGATGATGACGTCTCAAAAGCCATTAACCTTAGGAAAGTGAATTAGCCATTGGTTTCCAAAGTGATGACGACCGTGTGAACGTCAAAATTAACACAATGAAATAGTTGTTTGCTTTCAAACTAAAAGGATGCCAACCATGAAAGGAGGCCCATAAATGTAGCGACCCGCTAGAAGATCACCCTCGAGGGCTGAAAGATCTAGAAGAGAAAAGATAGGGAAAAGACAAAGTGCCAAGCATGCAACAAGAAGATAGTCCAAGTGGCGAAGGGAAGTGTCGATTTGAGAAGTTACTCTAGTAGGTGAAACAGTGACTACAAATTGACCATTAGAAGATGCGAATGGCCAACCGTGCGACCCTTTTTTCTTCATTTCATATTTATGAGAAAACAAACTGTGTAGGTTCCTTTAAGAAGCAACCTCGATTAATGAGGAAACAACGCGGCTGTGTCAAAAAATGCCTAAAGTCAAAGCCAAGGTCGACACAACATTTATTTTTTAGGTAGCCTACTCTTCCCAATGAGGGGACACAAATGGGCCACTTGTAAAAAGGGGCACCAAAAGGCCTCTTTTATTCTTCTATATATTGAGGACTTGTCATTTTGAGAGATCATCTTCCACATTTGTAAGGCGTAGCCCTGGCAAAATTTCACCTGAATCAATAAACGCATTTTTTACCTCTATCTTGGATAGATATTTCTGTGTATGTCTTGAGTGTTAATTTGTGTTTAGTCATTGTTTCTTGATGCTTTCATAGGTCCAAAACCAACATATCTATTGTCTATAAGGTGCCATTTCTACAGCTGACAAGGAGAGTTCTATTTGGAAGTGAAGAAACAGAAAAAATTACCTTACAGTGTGCCTTTCATAACACCTTTGGTGAATCTTTGTTTTTCTGTATTATCATTAAAGCCTCCCTATCCAGCTCTTGTAATCTGGTCCTTCTACCAGTTTGAAGTGTATGTGTGTGTTTGTCTGATTTTAGTGTGAGAGTGAGAAGGTCAGATTTATTTTGGTGCATCACCTCCTTTAGAGTAGTTTGTTTTCCTGCAATCTTTCTCCCTTTTCATCCCCCCATTATATATCTATATGTATATATATATGTTAGAACTTATTAGAATGAATATGATGCATCAAAGGGAGCTAGCCCTTACCTAGAGACTCTCCCCTCTAGCTTCACCGGTTCCACAGGCAAGAGGGGAGTTTCCATAGTTGTGTGAAGAAGGCAGGAGCTCGGCCTCCTGCCAAGGGTGCAATCTTTTGCGTCAATAGTTTTGGCATGCCTAGTGGGACGTAGTTTTACAACTCAATAAGGTTTCAAGATTGATGCTAGTCCTGTTATAGCAAATCAAATCTTTCTAGAATCTGGCGACTCTACTAGTAAGAGCTTCAGTTTTACAATCAAGACCAATTTTTTAACTTTCTATGCCTAAGGTCACCACACGGTCTGCTTCTAAAGGGGTTCCCTTCAATTTCATTGAGTTGCCTTTGAACTCAGCAAAAAGACTAAGGTTTGAGAAGACCCATCCTTATTCAACAAGCCACCCTCCCAGACTTGTTGGAAGGGATGCATATGTAGCAGAGCCACAGTTACATCCCATCCCAGCTATGGCATTGCCCTTTGTGGCTTTTCATGGTCAAAGCCCCTTGAATCTCCCACATTATGATCCAATCCTAGGAATAGCCCTATAAAATGTGCCTTCTTTTGATGGAGAGGGGCCCATTACAGTCGTCGAGCACATTAGGAATATTGCTAACCTATGCAATATTCACAATGTCATGGATGAAAATATCACCATCAGATTGCTAGCATTGTCTCTCAAAGGCAAGGCTATTGACTGGTATAGGACCTTGCCTATAAATTCAATCCATTCCTAGAATGAATTAGGTACTCAGTTGATAGACCATTTTGGGGAAAAGAGCGACGACCTCTCACTTGCTGAGTAGCTGACGACCATAAAAAGAGCCCCACATGAATATATGTAGGATTTCAACACACAGTTTTAGAAGACTTGGGATAGAATTCCCATTCTGATAACACTGACTCCCAACTATGCTTTCCTATATTATTTAAGACAATTGAACAGTGATATTGTTGTGATGATATAATCCATGGGAGGGCATATACTACCTGCTACTTATGACGTAGCCATAGTAGCTGGAAATTGCTTAGTACAGGCTGGGAAAATAGCCCCTTGACCTCACATGCCACTTTTCCCTAAAATGCTACCTCCAATTCAGGCCATTGCCCCTGCATTAGCTCCTCTGCCTAGCATAGAGAAACCAGCTGTTATTCTGTCTAATGAGCTTTATGAAGTTGAGATTCTATTGCAGAGCATGTAAAATGAACTTGTAGCTCTTAAAAGGTAGCAAGCTCAAAGCAACAGACCAAATTAGGGATACCAGCATTATGGTCAAGCCCCTAGACCCCCTTTCCAAAACTATAATCAAGGACAGGGTTAGTTTACTCAGACCAAGCCATTTCAAGGTTACAATCCAGGCCACCCTTCATCATCTAAGGTCATGGTGCCCATTCAGAACAACCTGGTACAAGAACAGCCAAGTTGTTTGACCATGGGATATGGTCAAGAATAGGCTATTTATACAAATGAGATGATGGGTTATTTCCAAAATGTAGATAATCAGGTAGCCACTCAACCCCAGGTCTTCGAGCCTCCAATGCAACCTAGCACAAGTAGCAGTCAGAGTCAACCTAACTCTAATCTTATGAACCACCTAGAAGGTGAGTTTTGTGTAATCAATTATGTAAGTGTTGCAGACCATCAGGCTGACTGTGTTGCAGCCAACACAAGATTTAAGAGAAGAGCATTGGGAGAAGCCCAGACTACTACCCAATTGATAGTTGCACCCTTTCCATTACACTCAAATCAAAAGGCCCCAAAATTTAGATAGCTATTTGTACCTTTAGCCCCTCAGCTTGCAGCTCAAGTTCGAATTAGCCCCAAGGAAAACTTGAAGGGAGGTAGTCCTATAGTCAATATAGTGGACCAGATGAAGAAGCTACATATGAACATCTCCTTATGGGATTCATTGTCTCTACTAGGACAAAAAGACATGCTACAAAGAGAATTGCATGAGCTGGATCGACAACCTGTCCCTGAAAGGACCGATAATGTCTTGATGATGAATGGATAGCCTTCCAATTTAGGTTAGGTAAAGAAGGAAGAGAAAATTCCTCCTTTATATGTGTCCTTGGTTATAGGCAATTTCTTGGTGCACAACTGCATCATTGACAGTGGGGCTAGTACCTCAGTGATGCCCAAGTGCATAGCTGACAAGATGGGGCTGAAATATGAAGAGATGAATAAGGGAGTCCTACAACTAGATGGGACACCTACAAAAATAGTTGGGATTTTTAAGGGTTTAAGTTTGACATTGCATGCTTGCCCAACCTTGTCAATTCCCCATGATATAGTGGTAGCAGATGTTCCTCCTTATTTTGCAATTTTCTTGTCCAGGGACTTCACATCAAAGATAGGTGGCTATCTAGCAGTGAATTGGTCCTATTTGGTTTTTAGAACCAAGTATAGGACCAAGGTAAAGATCGAATCTGAGTCACTCTACAAGGACCATCTAGAACCATATTCGCCCAAGGCAATGAATGTAAGTTACACCATTATCGACCCAAAAGAGTCCTAGACAGACCAATCTCTGTCCTCTACTCTTGAAGGAGTTGTAGACCTACTCTTAGATGAGTGGGGAAATGATAACTTCAAGCATGATCCTTATAAGTTCATAGAAGAGGCAGGCCTTGGAGTCTACTGCATACATGAAGAGGGTGCCTTCATACCAAATATAATGAAGGCAAGCCAAGAAGACCTAGGCCTATGGCAGCTATATTTTGATGGTTCCAGAAGTAGGCTGGGAGCTGGTGGTGGAGCTTTCCATTTCCAATTTTCTTGCACAAGCAATGTTGCATAATATGAGTCCCTTATCCATGGTCTGGAATGGGCAAGAAAAAGAGGGATCAATGAGTTGCAAGTTTTGGGAGACAGTGAATTGATTGTAAATTAGGTGAAAGGCTAGAATCTAACCAAGAATTCCTTGCTGAGGTCTTACAAGCATAGGGTCTAGGAATTGGTGGAATATTTCCTCACTTTCAACATCGCCTCCATCCCTAGAGAGCAAAACAAACAAGCAGATAGGCTAACAGCAATTGGTGCTCAATTTGATGTTTCTAGGGAGATAAGTCAAGATTGTGGTTCGCGCTACTTGAAGGTGGTAGTTTGGCCCTCCATCCCTGACAACATCACAAAATAGCAAGTTTTTGAAAATGACCAACAAATATCTTTCTTCTTGCAAGAGGAAGCTGAGTTCGCAACAAGAAATCAGGCAAAGCTGCAACAGCAATATGGCAACCAAATTGTTCAATTGAAGAACAATAAGCTCCCTAAAGGTTTGGTCACTCTTGAGAGCATCTTCAATGGAGATGACCAATTGAGAAATGACAAGGCATGCATCACAACTAAGGAGGATAATTATGAAAGGGTTGAGATCTTCAAGGACAAGCTGCTTGCACTCAGAAAAGTCTGCACAGTTTAAGAAAGGCAGGCTTTCATTTTGTTATGTCAAGAGTTTATCGATGTTTTTGCATGGGATTATAGTGATTTGAAGGGATTCAACCCAAGACTCACCTAGCACACCATCAAATTAGAAGAAGGTGCTAGGCCAGTCACGCAAAAGTAGAGACCTGTCAACTCGACAATTGAGCCTCTCATGCAGAAGGAACTGGCCAAATTGATTGAGTCTGGAATTATATTTCCAATCAAACATTCCTCTTGGCTGGCCAATCTTGTTCCCATTAGAAATAAGAATGGGGAGATCAGTCTATGTGTCAATTTTAGAGACCTTAATAAAGTCTCTTTAAAAGACCATTATCCCCTCTTGAGCATGGAGTAGATCCTTCAGAAGGTAACAGGTAGTGAGCATTTCTCCCTCCTCAATGGATATTCAGGGTATAATCAAATTTTGGTGTAAGGCTGTGACCAGCACAAAATAGCCTTCACTACGAAATGGGGAATGTTTACCTACAAGAAGATGCCATTCAGGCTGGCTAATGCTGGTGCTACCTTTCAACGAGCCATGGACATGGCTTTTAGAGGCTTGATAAACAACAATGTGCTGGTATACCTCGATGATGTGATGGTGTTCTCTAAGGAAGCGAGCCAACACATGAAACACCTCAGGCATATTTTTAAAAGGGTTAGGTGTTTTCAAAGCGATGATGGCCGCGTGAACGTCAAAATTAACACAATGAAATAGTCATTTGCTTTCAAACTAAAAGGATGCCAATGGGCCACTTGTAAAAAGGGGTGCCAAAAGGCCTCCTTTCTTCTCCTATATATTGAGGACTTGTCATTTTGAGAGATCATCTTCCACATTTGTAGGTGTAGCCCTGGCAAAATTTCACTTGAATCAATAAATGCATTTTTTACCTCTATCTTGGATAGATATTTCTGTGTATGTCTTGAGTGTTAGTTTGTGTTTAGTCATTGTTTCTTGATGCTTTCACAGGTCCAACACCTACATATCTATTGTCTACAAGGTGCTATTTCTGCAACTGACAAGGAGAGTTCTATTTGGAAGTGAAGAAACATAAGAAATTACCTTACAGTGTGCCTTTCATAGCACCTTTGGTGAATCTCTATTTTTCTATATTTTCATTAAAGACTCCCTATCAAGCTCTTGTAGTCTGGTCCTTCTACCAGTTTGAAGTGTATGTGTGTGTTTTTCTGATTTTAGTGTGAGGGTGAGAAGGTCAGATTTATTTTAGTGCATCACCTCCTTTAGAGTAGTTTGTTTTCCTGTAATCTTTCTCCCTTTTCATCCCCCCCATTATATATCTATATGTATATATATGTTAGCACTTGCTGGAAGGAATATGATGCATCAAAGGAAGCTATACCTTACTTAGGGACTCTCCCCTCCAGCTTCATCGGTCCCACAGGTGAGAGGGGAGTTTCCATAGTTGCGTGAAGAAGGCAGGAGCTCAGCCTCCTGCCAAGGGTGCAATCTTCTACATCAACAGTTTTGGCATGCCTAGTGGGACATAGTTTTACAACTTAGTAAGGTTTTAAGATTGATGCTAGTCTTATTATAGCAAATCAAATATTTCCAGCATCTAGTGACATTACTGTTAAGAGCTTCAATTTTCCAATCAAGACCAGTTTCTTAACTTTCTATGCCTAAGGTCACCACATGGTCTGCTTCTAAAGGGGTTCCCTTCGATTTCATTAAGTTGCCTTTGAACTCAGCAAAAAGACTAAGGTTTGAGAAGACCCATCCTTATTCAACAAGCCACCCTCCCAGACCTGTTGGAAGGGATGCATACGTAGCAGAGCCACAGTTACATCCCATCCCAGCTATGGCATTGCCCTTTGTGGCTTTTCATGGTCAAAGCCCCTTGAATCTCCCACATTATGATCCAATCCTGGGAATAGCCCTATAAAATGTGCCTTCTTTTGATGGAGAGGGGCCCATTACAGTCGTCGAGCACATTAGGAATATTGCTAACCTATGCAATATTCACAATGTCATGGATGAAAATATCACCATCAGATTGCTAGCATTGTCTCTCAAAGGCAAGGCTATTGACTGGTACAGGACCTTGCCTATAAATTCAATTTAGGCCCCCCTTCATCATCTAAGATCATGGTGCCTGTTCAAAACAACTTGGTACAGGAACAACCAAGTTGTTCGACCATGGGATATGGTCAGGAATAGGCTGTTTATATAAATGAGATGATGGGCTATTTCTAGAATGCAGAAAATTAGGCAGCTACTCAACCCTAGGTCTTCGAGCCTCCAATGCAACCCAACACAAGTAATAGTCAGAGTCAACCTAACTCTATTCTTATGAACCACCTAAAACGTGAGTTCTGTGTAATCAATTATGTAAGTGTTACAGACCATCAGGCTGACTGTGTTACATCCAACACATGATTCAAGAGAAGAGCATTGGGAGAAGCCCAGGCTACTACCTAATCGATAGTTGCACCCTCTCCATTACACTCAAATCAAAAGGCCCCAAACTTTAGACAACTGTTTGTACCTTCAGCCTCTCAGCCTACAGCTCAGGTTGGAATTAGCCCCAAGGAAAACTTGAAGGGAGGTAGTCCTACAATCAATATAGTGGACCGGATGAAGAAGCTACATATGAACATCTCCTTATGGGATTCATTATCTCTACCAGGACAAAAAGACATGCTACAAAGGGAATTACATGAGCTAGATTGACAAGCTATCCCTGAAAGGAATGATGTCTTGATGATGAATGGACAGCCTTCCACTTCAAGTCAAGTAAAGAAGGAAGAGAAAATTCCCCCTTTCTATGTGTCCTTGGTTATAGGCAATTTCTTAGTGCACAAATGCATCATTGACAGTGGGGCTAGTATCTCAGTGATGCCCAAGTGCATAGCTGACAAGATGGGGCTGAAATATGAAGAGATGAATAAGGGAGTCCTGCAGCTAGATGGGACACCTGTAAAAATAGTTGGGATTTTTAAGGGTTTAAGTTTGACATTGCATGCTTGCCCAACCTTCTCAATTCCCCATGATATAGTGGTAGCAGATGTTCCTCCTTATTTTGCAATTTTCTTGTCCAGGGACTTCACATCAAAGATAGGTGGCTATCTAGTAGTGAATTGGTACTATCTAGTTTTTAGAACCAAGTATGGGACCAAGGTAAAGATCAAATCTAAGCCACTCTACAAGGACTATCTAGAACCATATTCGCCTAAGGTAGCAAATGTTAGTTACATCATTATCAACCCAGAAGAGTCCCAGACAGACCAATCTCTATCCTCTGCTCTTGAAGGAGTTGCATACCTACTCTTGGATGAGTGGGGAAATGATAACTTTGAGCATGATCCTTACAAGTTCATAGAGGAGGCAGGCCTTGGAGTCTACTGCATACACGAAGAGGGCGCCTTCATACCAAATATAATGAAGGCAAGCCAAGAAGACCTAGGCCTATGGCAGTTGTATTTTGACGGTTCCAAAAGTAGGCTGGGAGCTAGTGGTGGAGCGATGTTAGTCTCCCCTTCAAAGGAGAGATACTTGTCAGCTTTCCATTTCCAATTTTCTTGCACAAGCAATGTTGTAGAATATGAGTCCCTTATCCATGGTCTAGAATCGGCAAGAAAAAGAGGGATTAAGGAGTTGCAAGTTTTGGGAGACAGTGAGTTGATTGTAAATTAGGTGAAAGGCTAGAATCTAACCAATAATTCCTTGCTAAGGTCCTACAAGCATAGGGTCTGGGACTTGGTGGAAGATTTCCTCACTTTCAACATCACCTCCATCCCTAGAGAGCAGAACAAACAAGTGGATAGGCTAGCATCAATTGGTGCTCAGTTTGATGTTTCCAGGGAGATAAGTCGAGACTATGGTTCACACTACTTGAAGGTGGTAGTTCAGCCCTCTATCACTGACAACATCACAAACTGGCAGGTTTTCAAAAATGACTAGTAAATATCTTTCTTCCTACAAGAGGAAGCTGAGTTCACAATAAGGAATTAGGCAAAGCTGCTGCAGCAATATGGTAACCATATTGTTCAATTGAAGAAAAATAAGCTCCCTAAAGGTTTGGTCACTCTTGAGAACATCTTAAGTGGAGATGACCAATTGAGAAATGACAAGGCATGCATCACAATTAAGGAGGAGAATTATGAAAGGGTTGAGATCTTCAAGGACAAGCTGCTTTCACTCAAAAAAGTCTGCACAGTTCAAGAAAGGCAGGCTTTCATTTTGTTATGTCAAGAGTTTGTCAATGTTTTTGCATGGGATTATAGTGATTTGAAGGGCTTCAACCCAAGACTCACCCAGCACACCATCAAATTAGATGAAGGTGCTAGGCCAGTCACACAGAAGCAAAGGCCTGTCAACCTGATGATTGAGCCTCTCATGCAGAAGGAACTGGCCAAATTGATTGAGTCTAGGATTATATATCTAATCAAACATTCCTCCTGGCTGGCCAATCTTGTTCCTGTTAGAAAGAAGAATGGGGAGATCAGGCTATGTGTCAATTTTAGAGACCTTAATAAAGTCTCTTTAAAGGACCATTATCCCCTTTCAATCATGGAGTGAATCCTTTAGAAGGTAACTGGCAGTGAGCATTTCTCCCTCTTGGATGGATATTCAGGGTATAATCAAAATTTGGTGCAAGGCTGTGACCAACACAAAATAGCCTTCACTACCAAATGGGGAATGTTTTCCTACAAGAAGATGCCATTCGGGCTGGCTAATGCTAGTGCTACCTTTCAGTGAGCCATGGACATGGCTTTTGGAGGCTTGATAAACAACAATGTGTTGTATACCTTGATGATGTGATGGTGTTCTCCAAAGAAGCGAGCCAACACATGAAACACCTCAGGCAGATTTTTGAAAGGTGTAGGGAGTTCGACATCTCTCTTAACTCAAAGAAATGCATGTTTGTTGTTCATGAGGGGAAACTCCTTGGCCACATCATGTCCAGGGAGGGCTTATCCATTGACCCTGAGAGAGTTCATTTTATCTTGGAGATGTCCCTACCTAAGCACAAGAAAGGCCTATAGAGCTTCTTTGGCAGGATAAATTTTATTTGGAGATTCATTCCGAATTTCGTAGAGATAGTCAAGCCACTGACCTCTATGTTGAGGAAGGGTGAGGAGTTCAAGTGGATAACACAAAAGAAGGATAGCTTTGAAGCCATCAAGCAGGTCATAACCCAAGCTCCTACTTTGATCAGCCGCAACTTCAACAAAGACTTTAACCTCTACACTTTTAGTAATGAAGAGGTGATCTCTGCCATGCTTACCCAAGCAAATGGTGATGACCTCGAGTAACCACTTGCTTTTCTTAGCCAGGGGCTAGAGGATTTTGAAGTCAGATACACGTATGTAGAGAAGCAAGTCTTGACAGTAGTGTGAAGCCTAAAGAAATTCAAGAATATGTTGTCCAATAGCAGAATTCACCTCATGGTTCCACATCTTGGCATCAAGGATTTCTTGACCAATTGAGACCTAAATGAGAAGAGAGCGGGGTGGATCACCAAGGTGATGGAGTATGACGTAAACATCAAGATCACCAAGCCGGTGAGTGGAAGAGGCCTATGCGAATACCTTGCTGTAGACTTCAACCAGAAAGGGGAAGATAGCTTACTAATTCATGATGTAGCTACAACAGAAGAACTAGCTATCTTAAAGGACTGGACATCAAACCTGAGGCATTTCCTTCTCACTGGTGAGTGCCCATAGAGTCTTGATAAGACTGGAAGAAGGTACTTCAGGCTCCAGTCTCTCCCTTATGTTCTAGTTGATGGAGTATTGTTTAGGAAGGATCTCTTTGGGGTCATTCTAAGATGCATCGACCTAAACCAGGCTGATAAGGTACTGTCTAAGTTCCACGATGGGCCAACAGGCAGTCATTTCACTCCTAGAGCTATTGCAGCAAGGATAATGAGAGCTGGCTATTTTTGACCTACTCTTTTTAGGGACACCCATGCCTGGGTAAGAAAGTGCCAGAAGTGTGCACTTTTTGATGGGAAGCAACAGTTGGCTGCCATGCCTCTATAGCCCATTCAAGTTGAACAACCATTCATGCAGTGGGGCCTAGATTTCATAGGGATGATTAATCCTCCCTCTAGTGTTAGACACAAGTGGGTCTTAACTGCCACAAACTATTTCACAAGGTGGGTAGATGCTATTGCTTTAAAGGAGGCAAATGAAAGTGCGGTCTTGGAGTTTTATGAGGACCTGGTGACAAGATTCGAGGTCCCAACCACCATAATCTCAGATAATGCCTTAGCTTATTTGGGAAGCAAAACAAGTGAATGGGCACTGAGGTATGGTATATATCTCAGCACTTCATCCAATTATTACCCATATGGGAATGGGCTGGCTGAGTCCACCAACAAAAATTTGATCAGAATCATAAAGAGGACCATGGAAGAAAATCAGAGGACTTGGCATGCCAAGCTGAAAACAGCTTTGTGGGCCGATCGAATCACTCCAAAGAGAATAATCAAAAATTCTCCATATACGCTCATGTATGGAAGGGAAGCTAGGCTTCCTATTTCACTTGAATTTCTAACATTGGATCTCACTCACCAGTTGCAATTAGAAGAAGGAAGTAGCATGGAGGTCAGGCTGTGCGAGCTGATGGAGCTGTAAGAGATAAGGGACCGAGCTGTGGCCTCTATGACCAGTCACCAACAGCAAATAAAGAGACACTTCAACAAGAAATCTTCATCAAAGGATTTCTTTGAAGGAGACATTGTCTTGAAATGGGATGAATACCGATCTAAGCCTAGAAAGCATGCAAAATTTGATGCCCTATAGAGCGGCCCATACATAATCACCCAGTGCAAGCAACATAATGCATTCCAACTCTCCAGGTTGGATGGTGAAGAACTACATATCCTAGTTAATGGGATACATCTAAAGCACTGCCACTGAGTCTCCTTCATTTGTATATATTTCCCTTGTGTTTCTTGCTTTTCCTAAGTGTTGTTGCAGAAGCAGTAGTTTTCTTAGCTTTGTGTGTTTTTTTCTTTTTCTCTTGGAGGTAAATCTACGTGATTGGTTCTAGATTTATCAGAGCTATTGTTGTTTTTTTTTAAGTTACCATCTGACTCCGGGCCCAATGGAATACAAGGCAACTGGTCTCTAAGCATAACAGGCATGCTTCCCCTGGGAGTCACCAATTTGTTAACCAATTTTTTCCCAATAGGTGTTTGGTTCTAGCTTCAAGTTCTTCAGCTTTGATTTAATCAGCATAGTTCAAATGGTTCAACAACCTTTAGTTCAACAAAATTTCATCGCTTAGTTCAAACATCTCGATTCAACAGCATTGAACCATTGAACCATTGAACCAATTTCGATTCAATGGCTTGGTTCAAAGGGAGTGGTTCAATCATTTGGTTCAACTAGGTGGTCTAGTGGCCTCAAGTTCATCAACTTTGGTTCACTTGGCATTAGCATGCAATGATTGAACTGCTTGAATCATTGAACCATTTTGGTTCAACGGCTTGATTCAAGGGTATGCCCAGATGGCTGAAGGGCAGCTCAAAGCTCAAATGCCCTTACGAAGGGTAGGCACTTCAAAGAAAAGGAAGCCAAAGGGCAAGTTTGTATTTTGTTTAAGTCGTAAATTCCTTCAAACTCTTTATCTAAAGGAATTCCTTCGAACAAAAAGTCTGAAGGAATTTGGGGAAAGCCACGGCTGGAAACTCAATGAAAATACTACGGACTTTTGTCTGCGAGAAAATGTCTGCAGACAAAAAGCCCGCAAAAAATGTCCGAAGCAAACGAAAGACCCGTTGAGATGGCCGAGGAGGATAAAGCCCATAGAGAAGCCAACGAAGGACCCAAAGGACTTTTGTTGAGGACGATGATGTCCTGAAAGCTGTCAACCTTAGGAAAGAGAATTAGTCATTGGTTTTCAAAGTGATGACGACCGCGTGAACGTCAAAATTAACATAATGAAATAGCCATTTGCTTTCAAACTAAAAGGATGCCAACCATGAAAGGAGGCCCAAAAATGTAGTGACCCACCAGAAGATCACCCCTGAGGGCTGAAGGAGCTAGAAGAGACAAGATAGGTAAAAGATAAAGTGCTAGGCATAGAGCAGGCATATAGTCCAAGTGGTGAAGGGAAGCACCGATTTGAGAAGTTATTCCTATAGGTGAAATAGTGGCTACAAATTGACCATTAGAAGATGCAAATGACCAACCGTATGACCCTTTTTTCTTCATTTCATATTTATGAGCAAACAAACTGCGTAGGTGCCTTCAAGAAGTAACCTTGATTAATGAGGAAACAACACGGCCATGCCAAAAAATGCCTGAAGTCAAAGCCAGGGTCGACATAGCATTTATTTTTTAGGCAGCTTGCTCTTCCCAATGAGGGGAAGCAAATGGGCCACTTGTAAAAAGAGGCACCAAAAGGCCTCCTTTTTTCTCCTATATATTGAGGACTTATCATTTTGAGAGATCATCTTCCACATTTATAAGGCATAGCCCTGGCAAAATTTCACCTGAATCAATAAACACAGTTTTTACCTCTATCTTGGATAGATATTTCTGTGTATTGTTGGGAAATACAAAAGCACAATTGATTACCAAATACAAGCAACTTAATATGCAGAATTAACCAGAAGCAACAAGTAACTAGAATTCAGAAACAACACAGAATATGAGAGACAATACACAACTTGTATTAATACTCATCCAGAAAAGAATACAATAAAGAAGATGCCACTTCTTCTTCACACCTCTCAGAGGCTTCCCATACCTCAAGTGTATAATAATTATTTCTTCAAATCTCTCTCTCTTACGGTCCCAACACACAACTCAAACACAGAGTTGGTGTTCACCTCCAACTAGTTAGTATCCACTATTGCTCATACCCAAGTGTTCCATGCACTCCACAAGTGCTCCATGCACTCCAAGTAGATCTCCCATAAACTTGTAACAACCTGAAACTCAAATGATCTTACTTATGGAAGGAACTGCCTTGCCTTCCTCTCTTGCTCTATAACCAAGTACACACCATACTCCAAGTAGATCTCTCCTCATCTTGCTCCCTGTTGTGTTGCTGTCCTCCCTGATCTTGCACACCTGCAAATCAATCTAGTTCTGCACACTTGTAAACTTGGATCCTGCACACACATACACCTATAGATCAATGATCTTACTTACTTATGTAGATCTCCAAACGTGGCCTTACACACCTGCCGACCAAGATCCTACACACCTGAAGAACCCTTCTAATTCTCCAAAACCAACACCCACACTTGGTACTGTTGTGGAACTAGGAGGAATGCCCTTGCTCACTTCACACATAGAAGGAGCTAACTTTGCTCAACTCAAACTAGCACACCTTTATAATACAACCTATGAGTCTCTTAAATATATCTCATGCAAACAATAATTAGACACCTAATTACAATAATTAGATCCACAGCTTCAAGTCTAAAATTGGCTCTTAACATGCAAACACTCAGTTCGTTAACTAACTGTCTATAAAACTGGTAGTTCTGAACCACACAGGCGACCGACCTCGGTCCCTATCTACCTAGAGGTGACTGACGTCGGCCGAATACTGCCGATGTCAGTTGCCTTCTTGTCTACCCCTGATCGACGTCGGTTGGCCTGACCAATGCCGGTGATTGTGACACTCAGCACCCTCCTTCCCTGTTTGCATCAATGAAGCTTTCAGCTCCACAACCTAACAATTTCCCACTTGGAGATAAATAGATACACTCTACCTGTACTTGTACCCCATCTAATCTATTTTTTGGCATGTATTCCTCTTCAAGATCAATCTTGAAGACCAACCACCACAAATCCTGTGGTGCACCTCCTATCATCTGAGTACCCTACCACATCCAAACCTAAAAACCCATGTAGTAAAGTCCTGACCTTGCATAGCATGAATCCCTACTGCTGGTCCCTCTTAAATACCTGAGAACCCACTTCCCTGAATTGGCTCCTAACTCTCTGACAGCTCCCACTGCTTGGGCAAACTCAGGTCTATACCAAACCTCATGTGATTTCGAACACTGAACTGTCCAGCCCTTAGTGTGCTCTGGTTCTACATCCTATGTATTAAACCTCGCTAACACTTGATTCACATCAGCTCCCACTAGAGACAAAATCAACCTGTGATCTTCCATGTCTCTCATGCTAAAGAATTTTGCTACTCCAAATTCCTCATGACATGCCACTGAACTAACCTTACCTTTAGCTCAGTAAAACCCTGTATGTCTGAACCTACACCAAGCTCATCCTCCACATACAGTAATAGGTTAATGTTGCGACCATCATCCACCTGGTAAGACAAACACAATGGTTATACTGACATTGACTAAAGCCCTGCTTTGTCATCTACCTGGTACTACCTATCAGCCCTGTACCACTGTCCTGCAGCTTCCTCAAGACCATATGAACTGGCCTTCCATCTCACGTGTCCATTCTCTCTATTCTTTAACCAAGGTATCCATTCATCTTAGTGCTTTCATACTAACTGGCAACTCTACCAAATCTCCCGTTTGGTCCTGCATCCTATTCATGCCATGCTCCCACTATTTCTTGGATCCTTCCTACTCTATAGTGAGTAACGAGTATAAAGAAGAGGAACAACGAATTTGAGGCTTACTTACCCTTTCAATCCTCCATATGGGCATTTGATACTCCTTGACAGCTTGTTGTCTGCCCAAAATCCGTTATAGTGACCGACCTCAGTCACCACACAGTCTGCATCTGATTGACGTCAGTTCCATGCACCTATCCTGACTACCAATCCCACCAACATTGGTGTCTACCTACTACCGATGTCAGTCCTTTTGACCGACATCAGTCTTACCTATTGCCGATGTCAGTCCTCCTGACCGACATTGATCTTACCCTACCTGACATCACCGACTTTGGTCTGCACATGACCGACATCGGCACCTGTCTGTTTGACGTTGATTCTCCTTGACCAACGCCGATACCTGTGTTCACTTGTGAGTGATGAATTTTTACTCGTGAGATTTCTTTGAATCATGCCCATGTCTAAACTACCCTGCTCAGAGGTATCCAGCCTTCTCCACTGATCTCTGTTCGCCATCTCCTCCAAAAACACCAAGGCTTTCCAGTTCTTAAGTCTATCAAACACATTTGTCTTTCGCTTAAGAACATGCATCTCCTTCTTACTCATGTGACCAAGCCTACAAAGCCACGTCTCTGCAATAGAAAAAGAATCAGTAATATAAGCAAGTAGATAAAGAGTACCTGCTTTCTTACCACCAGCTAATTCAAGTGCATCCACTGTGAGAGTTCTTGTGCATCTCTCATCACCCAACTTTTCTAAAGAAATTAGCCATAACTTTAAGACTGGGACCTGCATGACCTTCTTCAACACCCATGTGTTGGCCACTTGTAATTTCAGCTTCACTTCCCCTTTGCCAATTCTTTGACAAGGCTCACCAGCACCTCTCTTTGGGGTTGCATGGAAAGAGGCAACATAATCTATAAACCAAGATTTTACTTTATCCAAGAAACATACCAGAGCATCCTGTGCAACAACACCTGTAACATTTGCTTCTTCAGTTCCTTCATGCTAATCTTCCACAAACCAACAATTTTCTTTTCCCTGCTCTTTCTTTCCATAGGACCGTAATTGACCATTCATGCTTTTCAATTCCTCCATTCGTAGCTTACTTTTTTCTGCCATTGCTATACTCCCACTCAATCAGAAACCCCTGAGAGTGGCCTATAACCAAACACAAAACCTTCTCCCTGCAACCTTAGCTCTGATACCACTTGTTGGGAAATATGGAAGCATAATTGATTACCAAATACAAGCAACTTAATATGCAGAATTAACCAGAAGCAACAAGTAACTAGAATTCAAAAACAACACAAAATATGAGAGACAATACACAACTTGTATTAATACTCATCCAGAAAAGAATACAATAAAGAAGATGCCACTTCTTCTTCACACCTCTCAGAGGCTTCCCACAACTCAAGTGTACAGTAATTCTTTCTTTAAAGCTCTCTCTCTTATGGTCCCAACACACAACTCAAACATAGAGTTGGTGTCCACCTCAAACTAGTCAGTATCCACTACTGCCAATACCCAAGTGCTCTACGCACTCCACAAGTGCTCCACGCACTCCAAGTAGATCTCCCCTGAACTTGCAACAACCTGCAACTCAAATGATCTTACTTATGGAAGGAACTACCTTGCCTTCCTCTCTTGATCTATAACTGAGTACACACCATACTCCAAGTAGATCTCTCCTAATCTTGCTCCTTGTTGTGTTGTTGTCCTCCCTGATCTTGCACACCTGCAAATCAATCTGGTTCTGCACACTTGCAAACTTGGATCCTGCACACACATACACCTGTAGATCAATGATCTTACTTACCTATGTAGATCTCCAAATATGGCCTTGCAAACCTGCTGACCAAGATCTTACACACCTGAAGAACCCTTCTGATTCTCCAAAACCAACACCCACACTTGGCACTGCTGTGGAAATAGGAGGAACACCCTTGCTCACTTCACACACAGAAGGAGCTAACTTTGCTCAACTCAAACTAGCACACCTTTATAATATAGCCTATGAGTCTCTTAAATAGATCTCATGTAAACAATAATTAGATCCACAGCTTCAAGTCTAAAATTGGCTCTTAACATGCAAACACTCAGTTTGTTAACTAACTGTCCGTGAAACTGGTAGTTCTAAACTGCACAGGCGACTGACGTCGGTCCCTATTTGCTTGGAGGTGACTGACGTTGGCCGAATATTGCCATTATCAGTTGCCTTCATGTCTACCCCTGATCGACGTTGGTTGGCCTGACCGACGCCGGTGACTGTGACACTCAACACCCTCCTTCCTTGTTTGCATCAGTGAAGCTTTTAACTCCACAACCTAACATGTATGTCTTGCGTGTTAGTTTGTGTTTAGTCATTGTTTCTTGATGCTTTCATAGGTCCAACACCAACATATATGTTGTCTACAAGGTGCCATTTTTGCAGTTGACAAGGAGAGTTCTATTTATAAGTGAAGAAACATAAGAAATTACCTTAAAGTGTGCCTTTCACAGCACCTTTGGTGAATCTCTATTTTTCTATATTTTCATTAAAGCCTCCCTGTCAAGCTCTTGCAGTCTGGTCCTTCTACCAGTTTGAAGCGTATGTGTGTGTTTGTTTGATTTTAGTGTGAGGGTGAGAAGGTTAGATTTATTTTGGTGCATCACCTCCTTTAGAGTAGTTTGTTTTCCTGCAATCTTTCTCCCTTTTCATCCCCCCCATTATATATCTATATGTATATATATATATATGTTAGCACTTGCTGGAACGAATATGATGCATCAAAGGGAGCTAGCCCTTACCTAGAGGCTCTCCCCTCCAGCTTCGTCAGTCCCATAGGTGAGAGGGGAGTTTCCATAGTTGCGTGAAGAAGGCAGGAGCTCGGCCTCCTACCAAGGGTGTAATCTTCTGCGTTAACAATTAGCTTAACAAAACTATTTTCATAGATCTCTTCAATTTTATAAGGTCCCAACCATCTTGTTTGTAGTTTTCCTTTGAACTATTGAAATTTAGAATCAAACAACAGTGCCCAATCTCATTTCTAAAACTTCCATTGCTTGATTTGTGCATCATGCCAAACTTTTCTTTTATATTGTACCAGTTCAGTTCTTTGTAGTGCTTCCATCCTCATTTCATCAAGTTGATTAAGCTGTAGGAGTCTTTCTTTCTGTATTTTTTCTAATTCAATTCCTACTTCTACATCTATTTTCAAAGTTTGTAATTCAAATTTAATAGAGAATAAAGGCTTCTTACCATAAACCAATTCATAAGGTGAAAATCTAGTTGTTGTTTTCTAAGTAGTATTATAGGCCCAAATAGCTTTTGGTACTTTATTTGCCCAATCCTTTCTACTAGAATTAACAACCTTAGTTAAAATGGTTTCCAATTCTCTGTTGGTGACTTCAACTTGTCCATTTGTTTGTGGATGGTATGGAGATATTTTTCTGTACTGAGCTTGATACACTTGCATGAAATGCTTTATCATGTTTGACATGAACTACGGTCCTTGATTGGAGACTATCTCTCTTGGAGCACCAAATCATTGCATGATTTTAAAATATAAGAAATCAGCTACCATCTCCTCTCTTGCATGAGTTAATACTTCCACTTTTGCCCACTTGGTCACGTAGTCTGTACATACTAGGATATATTCTTTTCCTCTGTAAGGAGGATCCACTAGACCAATAAAATCAATTCCCCATTTCTCAAATGGTTCTAAAACTAATTGAGGATGAGGATGCAGAGGCATCTCTGTTGAAAGAGTAGGCTGTCCAATTCACTGACAAGCATCATAGTGTCTGACATATCTTTTTACTTGTTGATGAAGATGAGTCCAATAATATTCTACTCTCAAGATTTATGTATGGTTCTTTGAGCTGAGTAATGACCTCCTCCTGGTTCATCATGATAAGATATGATGATATCATAAGCTTGACCATTTGTCACAAACCTGTGAAACACATGATCAAGGCCAAGTTTAAATAACATTCCATTAATCCATTTAAAAGAAGAACTTTATTTAATTAAATGTTTCTTTTTTTTGTGTGAAAAGTGTAGAGGAAACGTCCCTGAGGTGAGGTAATTGGCTATATCAGCAAACCATAGAGATTGTGCTATAATAGCAAATAATTGTTCATCTAGAAAGTTATCTTCCACTAGTTCTTCTTCACTTGTAGTGTTCATTCTTGACAAGAAATCAACAACCACATTAGACTTCTCTAGTTTATCTATAATAGTAACATCAAATTCTTGTAAGAGCAATAGCCATCTAATAATCCTACCTCCCATAATTGGTTTGTTGGTAAGATATCTAATAGCTGAATGGTCTGTATAGACAAATACCTTGTAGTCCATTATGTAGTGTCTAAATTTGTTGATTGCATAAATTACAGCTCAGAATTCTTTCTCAGTTGTGGTGTAATTTCTTTCAGCAGGTGTCATGTTTTTGCTAATATAATATATAGCATACATGTTACCCTCTTCATCCTTTTGTCCAAGAACAGCTCCTAGTGTTGTATTGGAAGAATCTATGAATATATGGAATGGCTTAGTCTAATCTGGTCTTCTCAATACTAGAGCAGTAACAAGTTTAGCTTTGATGGTCTCAAAGGCCTGCTGACAATTATCACTCCATTCGAATGTACTATCTTTTGTAAGCAAGGAAAACATAGGGGTAGCTATTTGACTAAAATTATCTATGAATCATTTGTAGTAACCAACATGTCCCAAAAAACTCTTAACTTCAATTTGTGTTTGTGGAATGGGTAAGTTGAAAATTATTTCAACTTTCTTTGGATCTACTTGAATGCCTTTTGCAGAAATATGGTGTCTTAGGACTATTCCTTCATCCATCATCAACAAATATTTCTTATGGCTCAAAGATAATTGATGTTCCTCACATCTAATCAATACTCTTTCCAATTTGGTAAGAGCTTCTTCATAAGTTTCACCATAAACAGTGAAATCATCCATATATACCTCAACACAATCATTTGTAAGGTCAGAGAATATTACCAGAATTGCTCTTTGGAAGGTTGTTGGAGCATTACAGAGTCCAAATGGAAGTACTCAATAAGCAAAATTTCCCCAAGGGTAGGTAAACATGGTTTTATCTTGATATTTAGCTGCTACCGTTATCTGGTTATACCCACTGAACCCATCTAGGAAAGAAAAATATTTCTTCCCTGCCAAGTTATCAAAAACTTGATCAATGAAAGGTAAAGCAATGTAATCTCTTAATGTTGATTTATTTAGTTCTCTATAATCTACACATACTCTTAAATTTCCAGTTTTCTTGGGCATAATTACTAGAGGTGACACCCACTGGCTATCTAAGATGGGGTAAATAAACCCAACTTCTAGCAACTTTTGGATTTCTATTTTGACTATTTCCTTTAATGCTAAGTTTATTCTTCTTTGTGGTTGTCTGATCAGTTTGACAGATTCTGTGTAAATGTGATGAGTGCATATGCTGGGGTGAATTCATTTCATGTCGGTATAATCCCAAGTAAAATCCTTGGTATGTCTTTCCAATACTTCAAAAAGTTGATCTTCCTCTTCATTTGTCAACCAACTATTGATGTTCAAAAAATTTCCAGGTCATACCATGATTGGTTTTGTACTTGGATAGTTGGATTCCATTTGCTTAAAGTCACTAATTAATGAGTTTAGAGGACATGGATGAGGAAGTGGCTTATGAAACATAGTTACATTATCAACAAACTCTTTTCCAAGAGGAATCAGTCTAGGTAAGGAACAATGAAATGCATCTAAGAAATGAGTTTGCTATTGTTCTGTTGATTTCCACACACTTTCCTAAATCAATCTATGATCATATGATGAAGAAGTACTAGTAGAAGTTGAAGTGGAGGTTTCAAAATTTTCCAATTGACCCAAGAATCTTAAACTATGGCAGTCCATAGTTTTGGGACTAGCATAGTCCATAGATTCTGGACTGGCAGAGTCCGTAGATTCTGGGTATAGGTCTCCATTCAATTCTTCCAAGTGTTTTTTAACTATGATCATGGCTAAAGAGGAAATTTTGTTTAATGTGTTGTTTGATTCATACACCCAAAGTTCTTGTATGTAATTTATTGATGGTTTTGTAGGAGGATACAAGGAGATGTATTTGGATTTTAACCCATTGGAAATGGTCATGTCTCCTGACTTACAATCAATCAATGCTGCTACAGTAGACAACCATGGTCTACCTAGGATTATAGGATATCCTAGATTCTTTGTTTTGGGTTGCAAGACCATGAAATCTATTGGATATTCCCAAGATTCTATTAATACTTCAACATTTTCTATAGTTCCCTCTAGTTTCTTCACCGACTGGTCCACCATTTGAAGAATGGTAGTTGTGGGTTGCATTTTCATAAGAGATAATTCATGGAGAGTATCAGTTGTCATAACATTGATTGCTGCTCCCAAATCTACCAAGATGTTAGGAATTTCTTTCCCTTTGATTGTAACTATGATCACTAGGCTTCCTAGATCTGCATATTTTGGAACTAATAGTTTTCCAGCTAATAAATCAGCAACTTTTCCATCAACATGAATGGTTCCTAGATATTTTGATTTCCTCCCAAGTGTTTTGATACAAAGGTTTTTGATGATCTTATTTATTCAGGTATATCCCTAATAGCTTGTAGAAGGGGTACCTCAATATTGATCTTTTTCAACTCATGGACTAAGTTTGAGTCTGGTTTAATATCAGTTTCTCTTAATCTTTCAAGAAAAAGAATTACTAGTGTAGTAGTGTTTCTTTTATTTACTTTAGGGCTTATTTTAGTTTCTCTAGTGCCTAATTGAGATGATTCTATCTTTTCATTTTCATCAGATATCTCAAAAATAAGTACTGGAGGTTTTTGTATAGTTTTTCCTGATCTCAAATATATGTCTGAACACTCAATAGCTCTAACATTGATTATTTCTTCCTGTTCATTAACATAAACAAGTGCTGGTTATTTATTTTTTGGATTTGCTATTGGTTGTGCAGGGATTGAGGGATGATTGATTTGTCCTTGTTGCTGAATTGATAGGGGTGGCATAATGGTTTATTGTTGAAGTGGTCTTCTTAGTTAGGTGAATTGTGAATGTGTGTTCTACTGCTGATTCCATTGTTGATTTGGCTGTGGCATCCAATGCTGCTATGGTACCCATTGTTGTTGTGGCACCATCCATGGAGATGTTGACATCCAATCTTGTCCTGCTTATGGATTTTGAATTGATGGAATTTGGGGTTGATTCCAAAATGGTGAAGGAACTAAAATATTCCATGGTGTCATCTATGGATTAACTGGATTTCTCGCATTAAACAGTCCCTGAGCCTGGTTTTGTGGGGCAAAGTTTTGTCTCTGAATATAATTTACTTCTTCAGTGGACTGACTTGGGTTTGCATTTGATTATTTAAAATAGGTAGAAGGGTGCAATATTTGGTATCATGATCTGGTGCATCACAGATCCCACATGATAAAATATTGGTTCAATCTAGGGGCAGTCTCTAAGGGCATGTTTTTGTCTACACTTAGGATAGTAGATTGTTAACGGCTCTATTGCATTTGCCTTAGCTTGAAGGCCATCCAAAGTATTGTTTAGTGTAACCAGAATATCTATTTTGAGATTAGCAAATTCTTCCATTAATTTACCCACTTCATTAGATTTTCCTAACTTTCCTTTCTTAATTCCAGGTTTTGTTCGAGAGTAATTGGTATAAAGCTCATAAATTTTATCAAAAGCCAATTTATTTATATCTCCTCTGCCCATCAGATTTAAGGCATCTCTAGTGTCTTCATCTAATCCTTTCAAGAAAACCAATTTTTGAACGTCTTCAGTGAGTGGATAATTGCTTCTTTTATGAGTGAACATGAATCTATCCAAATAATCCTCTAAAGATTCATGCTCATTCTGTTTGATTTTGAAGAAATCCTCTTTTCTTTCTCGCACTCGGTAGTAATCTTGGTATTTGTTCAAGATTTCTATTTCCATGTCATCCCATGTTCTAATAGAATTGCCAAGTAAACCCATAAACCATCTCATAGATGCATATTTAAGTGTAGAGGGAAATAGTTTTAATTTCTGGCTATCAGTTGTGTAATCATAGGTTTGACATAGCACCTTAAACTCAAACAAGAATTGATCAGGATCTTCTGTAGATCATCCCCAAAAATTTGGCAAATTAGCTGGTGAAATATTTCTCATGGGGGTTTGATCATTAGGATCTACAACAATAGGAAAGGAAAAAGTCCTTCCTGGTTGTGTGAATTAATGATTTTGTTGGAGAGCCATTTCTTCTTCTAATTATATTTCAAAGCTAGGATGATCTTCCCACTGAATGTTTATGGTCTCAGTTATAGGTTGTTCCAAGTTCTTAGAATTTTCTTCAGCTATGGATCTTTGAAATGCTTCTTCTAAGTCTTTGATAATCTCTAAATAATTTCTTCCTACAAGATATTGATCTTGAGGAATTTGTCCTATGGGGCTTGTGTGTGGCAATGGCCTGGTTCCTATCCCAGTTTCAGAGGATTCTTATAAATAGGTTTCACTTGTATCCTCTGGTTCATTACTTAGAGATGTTGAAGGAGTGTCCACTTGTGTTCTTGGTGAAAACTTTGGAATAAATCATCCTTTAGAATCTCTAGGATGGTACATCAATTTATTATTTATTTTAGGATTTGTATGATTTTTATGATTTTTTTTACTCTAGATCAATAATTATTACCTTACTAACACCTTGTGTTCCTCGACAATGGCACCAAAAATGATGAGTGTCATCTAACTCCTCATTTAACCAATATGCAATTGGTGTCTTATCAACCAAGGCTAGTGTTGAAAGCTATCTGCAGTAAGGTATGGGATGGTAGATCTAGAAGTTTGCTTATGGGGTTGTTTGTTGATCCTATTCTAACTTTGACTAAACTACTTGATTCACATTGTTGCTATAATTTTTTTTAATCAATTCACTCTTTTGTTGGAAGTAAAAGATCACACTCCTATTTTACGTTTGTAGGGAAAGTAAATTCACACTTCTACTTATGAAAATAAATTTGTTTCACACTTCTACTGTAAAAGAAAACATACTTTGCGTAGAAAAGAAATGAAATAAGAAAATACTCTTTTTAAACTAAGAATTTGTTTTGATGTTTTTATAAATAAATGCAAATAGTAATAAGATTCAAACTAATAAAATAGAACATAAATACCGTACATAGTTCTTGGTTCCAAGGAGAGTGGGCCCTTGCTCCTCACAGACTCAGGAACAAAGATTAATCAGTGCTGGAAACTTGAAGTATGAATTTAGGGAAATGAAATGTTTGCAATCTGATGGAAACCTGTATGCTTCTAAAATATCTAATACTTGATTTTCTATTTTCTCTATATCCTCTATTTCTTCCCTCCCTTTTCGTAGTCGAAAGTCTTACACTTTATACTAATCAACTCAAAATAGGATGCAAAAGAATAAGACTCCTGGTCAATCCCTTCATCCAAAGATAGGAGATTGGATTTCCAAGAGATCCAATTATTTTGATGAAATAAATATCCTATCCTATAATAGTCCTAAAATCTGATTACATACAAATTTATCAAAAGCAAGTCCTTCAAAATAGTATGCAGTTATTTTCCTTATTTGATTCCAGCTGGACTGGTTCTTCCTTATCCTATCTAGTCACCAGCTTCCCATTTGTGGTGTTGTCCTTACAAAATTCTTAGAATTGACCCTACGGAGTCCATAAAAATGAGCCTATGGAGTCCGTAAAAACAATCCTGCTGAGTCCGTAGAAACAAGCCTACAGAGTCCATAGAAACAAGCCTGTAGATTTCATAGAAACAAGCCTATAGAGTCCGTAGAAACAAGCCTGCAGAGTCCATAGAATCAAGCCTGCAGAGTCCATAGTTCTGCTGGATGGAGATCAAAATGGAATGTTCACTATACATCACCTGTGTCTTCTTCCTGAGCATTCTTCACACCAAATATCACTAAAACATTCTATGTATTAGACATTAATGACAAAGTAAATGTTCTGTATTTGGTCTAATATAAACAAGACAAATATCTATTTTCCATGTAATAGCTATCTAAGAATATATGATTTGTATAAGATAATATCCTTTGAGAGATGATTTGAAGGAAATAACATGTCAATAATGAGCCAATGAGCTCATCAGCTGGTGACCATCTCACTAGTATTCAAGACATGCTTTAAGCCTTTATTCAAAATTATAATTTTCTTTTCAGGCTTAGGCTCCTTCATAAGATAGGGACATTTCTATAAGAAAATGCCTTAATGTAGTTCTTTGTAAACTCACTTCAATCCAAAGAATGGCCTATGATGGGCTCCTTTCTATTGAAAAACTTCATAATGCAATGATTAGTATGGCTCATGATAAAACTCAAGGAATTGATGGTTTTCCTTTTGAGATATACCAAACCATGTGGGATTGTGTTGGATGTAATTTGCATAAAGTTTATCTAGAAGCTATGGCCAAGTGTTATCTTCACAAGCTCATTAGCAAAGGCAAGTATAAGTTTATTCCCAAGGTAGGTGAACCTAAGCTAATCACCAATTGGAGGCCTATAACCCTCTTGAATGTTTATTATAAAATTATTACCAAAGTAGTGGCCCTAAGAATTAGGTACCTCCTTCATTTGGTGGTTAGGCTAAAGTAAACTAGATTCATTTAAGGAACATATATCCTGCATAACATCATTATTGTTTGGGAAGGGATGGAATGGGATCAAGCTTCTAAGCATAAAGTTTTGTTTATTAAAATTAACTTTGAAAAGGCCTATGACATGACTAAGTGGCCTTAATTCTTGACATATTTCAATCCTTTGGTTTTGGTCCTAGGTTTGTTCACTCTTTCTAAATTCTCTTTCAAGATACTTCTACTTACCTCAATATTAATGGTACCAAAATGAATAATTTTGGTATTTTCTAATCCATCAAGCAATGTTACCCTTTAGCTCCTTCTCTATATGTATTAGTTGCAGAAGGATTGGCTACTTGTTGGGTGACTATTATTCTAGAGGGTTAGTTAATGGAATTTCTATCCCCCATTCATCTCAAAACAAACTTATTAATGGTCACTTTACTAATGAATCACTCATGACTATTCTAAAAGAAGAAATGATGGTTCACAACACCATGGAATGCCTTTAGGTTTTCTACATGGCCTCTAGCTCTAGCATCTAGGGGCCAAGAATCAATGATATAGGCAATCTTATGGCCCTAAATCCTATTGTCTTAAGGCTTAATGGTGGAAATTTATTGCTCTTGGGGAAACACTTAAATATTTGGGCATTACTTTTTATTTTCAACCTTTCTAGGTTGAGATATGAAACTTTTTTTTAGAGTGGAGAAAAAGCTTTCATTTTGGATTACTAAACATGTCTCTCTTGTGGGAAAGTTTCAAATTTGTTCTAACATCTTGGCTACCACACATGTTTATTGTTCATCTTGTTGAGTTCCTTCTAAAACTACCTATAAAGAGATTGAAAATTTATTTCAAGTCTTTCTTTAGGCCAAATCAAAAAGTAAAAATGGCTTTCTTAGATTTATTTGGGACATCTATTGTAGACCCAAATAAGGTGATGGGATATGGCTTATTAATATTGCCAAGTATGGAACTACCCTTTGTAATTAATGGATCCCTGGGGCCATTGAAATGTATGAAGCTTATAAAGTACTTCTCTGGCATTGTATCTCCTCTAGTGATCCTTATAAACAATGAGATTGAAAGAACTTGGGGTTTTAAACTTTGCTTTTTGCTCTTGTTTCAATCAGTATTATAGGCATGCTCATGGCTAAAAGCATATGGAAGGTCGAGGATACCATTAAATATTGGTTATTGTGGAAGGGGGGTGGCTTGAAACCAGGGCTCTCTATTAATTTACACTACCTATGGTGGTCACCAATTATTGATATTAATGGCAAACCCTTGATTGAGGTTTCTAGAGTCAAATCCCTTCAACTTTTTTGTAAAGAAATTCATGCCATTGAGGATGTATCTAAAAAATGATCTAGATTTGAAATAGTTGGAAAGCTTTAAAAACTAAATTCAAACTCAACAACTAGGATTTTAAATCAATTGTTGAGATTCAGATGACCATGTTAGACTATGCCTTGCAAGAAATTGGAATTAGATGCTCATCCAAATAGTGGAAAGATTGAAACTGAAGTGTGTCCACTCTTTTGCATAAGTGCAAACCCTAACTTGGCTATCAATGGTTAAATCCCAAATTATACCCTAGGAAATGCTTAACAAATGGTGGAATCTCAATAACTCTATTTCTCTCTATAGAAAAAGATTCCAAACCGTATGGTTTATGGCTGTAGAGCCCCAAAAGGCTCTTTTTGCATTGTGCATTCCCTACCAAGGTCTTCTAGTGGGTGACATATTGCTTCATTTGAGGATCTTATTTATCAAATGCCTTGCTTGTGGAAAAAAAGAGTCTCTTAAACACATTTTTTGGTTTTGTGTTAGAGTGCACAAAGCATGGAGGTGGATTCACACCTATTTTCATCCATTTAAACCAAAAACATTTTCATGGCACATGGTTCTATTAGGGAATTTTGCTCTACTCCCTACGAGGTTCAAGTAAACTTGGCATATTTTTTGTATTGAGATTTTCTTTCTTCTTTGGAAAGATAGTTTTTTAATATTTAATAAAGAACATTTAGATACAAATTTCTCTATTGCTAACAAAATTTCTAAGATATCAAATGTCATGTTAAAATTTTAGGTGTAAATGGAGAAAGTGGCATTAGAGGTGAAACACTTATTAGTCATTAGGACAACACCCTTTATGCCAATTAACAAGGTGCTTCCAAATTTGCCTCACCAATACCCTCCTAGAAGCGATTAGGAGTAGAGGGATAGAGGTAGGGGTCAACATAGGTCATGGAGTCACTTTGGATTCTCCACCTCGCCTCTTCCTCCCCATTACCAATTCTCACCGTTGGGGGGCCATAGAGGGTGGCCTTGACCATAAGTTGTTTATGTATCTTTTGGATTTGTGCCGTTTGGTTGGGACATGTAAGAAAAATGCCTTTATTATCTATTGTTATATCACCCCTTTGTCGACATATTAAAGAAGATGCTAAAGAAAACAATAAACAAGATGGCTAGAAATCCAATCCTAACAATCTGCACCCCCTTGGGAGCAGTTGGGGAGATAAGCCAAATAATCCACCACTTATTCCTCCACTTGTGGAATTGATTACACCAATAACTTAATATCTTATTTCTTTCTATTTATAATTTTGTCCTGATGTCACTGGTTATGTAACTTTATAATGATATTGTTGTGAGATAATGACTAAAACTCTATCTTTCTGTTAATGTTCATCCGAATATATTTTTTAATTGTACTTTTTATTTATAATATACTTTTGTACCACTCCACATTTTGATTGTACATATAATATATTCTATTATTTAAAACTATAATATAAACTATCAATCCCCAAATAAATAAATAAATAAACTTACTTTTTAATCTTGTAACTACATGTTTTTTCTCATTACTAATACATCCTAAGAGTGGTCATGTAATACATCCTAACACTCTTCATTGAAATGTAGGCTTCTATTTTGTATTTAGTGTTAAGTCTTTCCATGATCATAAAAACCTTATCATAGGAATTAAAAGAAATACATATGAAAATCTACCAAATTAAAGCATATGCATATGGACTCTACTTCGGATTCCCACCTATTTTGACCCACCAACCAAATATAGTCCGCACAACATTTGGTAGGACCCAAGATTTATATTTGACGGTCCACATTGTCTATAAAGGAAAAGATTTATGACATTTATCTTTTCAACATTGTTTTTAAAAAATAAAAATAAAAATATTAAATATATATATTTATTATATATTAAATAAATATATTTATAATTTTGTTAAATGATAATTTTTTTTCTTTCCTATTTAATATAAATTTTGAACAATTTAAATTATATTTTTTAATTAAAATTTTGAAAAAAGTATTTATATAATAATTAATTTTAGATTTAGTATTTTTATATTTTTTTTTAAGTTGATATTGTTAAGAACTAGATTCTGTATTGTATCTTTGTTTTAGTTTTAAGTTACGATTTTTATAAAAAAAAATTATTTGATTTATAACTCTAATTTCAAAAAAAATTACTCAATAAAATATATATATATATATATATTCTTCTAAATTCAACTTCATAATTTCTCTACCATCTAACATTTCAAATATCACAACTAAATCTCTATTATTAAAAAAAAAATGATACTTAATATTTACAAATTATTTATATATATAAAAACTAAGCGAAGCACACCAAAATTATATTGCACATTAATCAGCTATCTAAATCATGGTTGCATCCAAAGCCGTGGAAAGTGAGAGACTTTAATGTTAAAAAGTCCAAAAGAACCTCGGTGGATTTGTCCCAAGCAAGGAATCAATAAATTATCTTTAGTTGCTATCAAAAGGTGACCTTTGGGTTCATGAAATATAACAACTTGCATGTTAGCTTTTTCATGTTAAAGTTAATCTCATATGTATTTCTAACATGCTTTCCACTTAGGGTCAAAATGTTTCTAGACAATAAAGCATCCTAACAAACATAAACTATAATGTGTTAGTTATATTAGAAATGATGTAATATTGTAAAATGAAAGAGTATAAATTGATATTTGTAATTCACTCAAAATTTATGATTAATAATTACATTTGTTTTTTATACATAAAATATTTTTTTATTATTGATAAATAATTTTGAAAGGATCATATTTAAAATAAAAGGCTCAAGGACTAGAAAAAAAAGGAAGCTTCAAAACACAAGAAGGCTCAAAAGTCAAATAAAGCAGGTATATAATCTAGAACATAATTAAAAGAGAGAACAACTCCTTTGTTTTAAAAAAATCCAAAAACTATAAGAAACAAAAGATAATAGCAGCAGGGAGCAACTTGCCAGTGAAGGTTATTAAAGCAACAATTCAATAGCAACTCTACAGAACCAAAGCAACACCTGAGTAGCAACAAATCAACTAAAATAGGGAGTTAAAACAAGCCAAATCACTTCGTGAACTTATTAAAACTATTGTTCAGTCCCTCTAAAGCGTTAAACAGATTGAGTGCAGTGATTTGAGAAGGGTTTGTCTTGTCAATGGTGGCCAGACCCAGAGTCTTTTTATTGCCTCCCTTCCACAAACTCGGATGTAAGGTGCTAATGGTGCACACTTGTTTCACTTGAAACTCAATAAACTCCAAAAAGACCTGATGAATGGCTAAATGATCCATCTGCCTACTCCTAATCTGGTTCATGGTGTCCTCCATGTATTTCATTCTCTTGAGAATGTCTTTTATTTTGGTCTCGAATAGGGAGGAGTTGTCCATTTTCTTCTTTCCCTTTCCACTAAACTTGTTGATATGAGTGATCTCCTTCTCGAGATCACTGATTTCTTCCTCAAGTTGTGTAATTTGACCATTGTGCCTAGGATCCTTGGGATGGGAGGGACCAGAGTCCATATCATCCTACCTCATGTGAAGAAGACTCTCAACTATGTCAATTTCTTTAGCCCTGTGAGAATTAGGCTCCGAACCCTTATCTTTGTTTCTACTCTTGAAAACCCTCTTAGGAGAGGGAGGAGGTGAAGAATGAAGGCTAGGGTTCTTAGACCTAACCTTACTCTGAGAAGGAGGCTCATACAAGGGAAGGGGAACATAATTGTTAGTAGTGATAATGATGCAATGGTGATGCAAGAGAAAGATAACCCCTTCATGAAGGGGCAGGGCCCACTTGTGGCCTTGAAAATCAATAATTGAAGCCTCCAAAGATTACAAGATGTAATAAGGAAAACTAACTCTATGACCTTTATTGAAATGGTTCAAGAAGACAAGGTGATGAAGCGGCAATGTTTTGTACCTACCTTCCAATGTGACAAACCTAACTAGCATGCATGCCACCTCATCAAAAGGAGTAGGGAGAGAGGAACTAATAGTGCCAACTTTAACAAATTCCAAGGCATTAATTGAGGAACCCTCCAAGAGCCTTTTCTCCTCCACAACCTTGTTAAATTTATTTTTATAAAATTTAAGACCATCCCTATTGAGACCTATAATAGAGGCAATGAGCTCTTTCGTGATAGAGAGATTCTTACCTCTATAAATGACTTTCCTATTCTTCAAGTTGTTTGTAAACTTGATCGAAATGTGACTATCATGCCCCTTGATCTTTTAAATGAAACTAGAGAATCCTCCCACATTTAAAATCTTCTAAAGGCCTTCATTCGCCCTCCAATTTAGGTTGCAGATTAGCTCAACATGATAAGGAGATCCACCCACGATGATAACAATAAGATTTTGGGTCGAGGTTACATAAAGAACAACTAACATATCACCTCTACACTGCCTCTACTTAGCCTGAAATTGACAATACATAAAATCTTGATGAAAGTGAGTGTGATCTAAAGAATGATTATCGTTTAAATGAGATATTAAGTCATCTGTACTCTAGCTAAACTTAACTAGTTGCCCCTTATTTAATAATGATTGCTTTAGTGTTATGAGGAATTTGATCATGAGCATACCAAAATTGAAGTTGATTATTAGGCACCCCCATGTTAGCAAAAGAGTCTGCCACATGGTTACCCTCTCTATACGTATGATAAATCTTATGAATTGAAAAAACCCCACAAATGTTAATAGCCTTTTGAATAAAGTCTTTGACAGTAGAACTAGATGAATAAGAACCCTTAAGGTAATTAATAATATTAAAAGAATCCCCTTTATTGATAATATTTTTGATATGACAGTCTCTTGCCAACCTGATTCCTTAGAGAGCAGAAAGTGCCTCAACATAATGGTTGGAATGAATACCCATAGGACCCACATAGGCAACAATTAGATTGCCTAAGTGATCCCTAATGATCCCACCTCCTCCCGCTACTCCTGGATTGCCTTTAGAGGTGCCATCAAAGTTTAGTTTGTACCAATTTGTTGGAGGAGGGATCTATTGAATAATAGATCTATCAATAGAGGGAGTTATGATTTGAAGATCTATGATAATGATGTTCCAACAAGAGAGTAACTTATCCTCATCTTTAGGGAAAATATGCTTTTTAGGAGGCTTAAACTCAAGAACATTTTCTTTTGTATCAATGGAGATATCTTTGATAAGTTTTTAATAGGAAATCTTTCAATCCTTGAAAATGACCGCATTCCTTGCCTTCCAAATCCTCTAAAGCGTTTGAGGGAAGATAAGTATCCAAAATCTTCTAAGAATGTTGTGTCTGAAAGGAGGTTGACATTGCTCCTAAGCCTACAAAATATCCTCTGAAAAGGACCAGGAAACACCAAATCTCAAGAAAATAAGGCCCCACAACTTGTTAACAGAAGAACAATGCAGGAAAATATGATGAATGTTTTCAACATCATTTTTACATAAGCAACACATGTTAGATAAAATGAAACCTCTTTTAATAAGTTTATCATTGGTGAGAATCCTTTTATTGAGTACCAACCACAAAAATGATTAATCTAGGGGGTGATCTCTTTAAACCAAATCCTACTCTATTCAAATTCAATAGGAATCTCTTTAGACAAAATATGATATCCAATCTTAACATAATAGGAACTGTCAAAGGAGTTAACCCAAATAAATTCATCCTTAGGACAAAGCTAGCTTATTTTAATAGTCTTAAGAATCTCTTAAAGAGAGGTCACCATATCTTTCAATTCAGGCCTATTACAAGATTAAATAATAGAGAGGTCCTTCCATTGGAACTTTCTATTACTGTAGCAAATATAATCACTCACTTTGACACCTGTATGGGAAGAATAAAAGTTTCTAATTGAGACCAAGAGTTGTTCTGCTATAAATTATGAAAATTATCCCATCTATCTTTCCAAAAAATAATATCCTTTCCATCTCCAAGTTTCCATTTAGAGCCCTTCTCAATGCAACCCCTAATTTTGATGAAGTTTTTCCAGAAAATAGAACCCTTTGAAAGATTCTCCTCCAAAAGAAAGTTTTGAGAACACTACTAACCTAGATACTTGGCTCTAATAATATTTATCCAAGGTTTCTCATCCTTTAGAAATATCCAGCCCATTTTAGAGATAAGAGCTACATTCATGGTCTTGATGTTTTTAATTCCTAGGCTTCCCATTTTCTTTTGGGAATATGCCTTATCCCAAGCTATCAGATGAAATCTATTCTTAGACTCAGTACCAGTCTATAAAAACTATTTTTGAATCTTTTCAATTCTCTAATACATAGTTTAAGAAATAAATAACATGGACATGATATAAATGGGAAGATTTTGTAGAGTACTCTTAATAAGCAAACACTTACCCGTATTGGAGAGAACAACCCCTTTCCAACCAACAAGTTTATTCTAAAATCTATCAATAAGAGTGTTCCAAACTATCATAGAAACTTTCCCTATACCTAAAGGAAGCCCCAAATAAGTAGTAGGTAGAGAGTTAATCATATATCCAAGAACTTGAGCAATCTTCCTTTGCTAATTTGGAGGAGTGTTGAAGAAAAATAAAGAACTCTTTTCATAGTTGATTTGCTGACCTGAAGCTTCTTCATACATTTTATGGATAAGTCTCAACATTTTAGCTTCCATAATGGTATCTAGTAGGAGAAGAATTGTATCATCAACAAATTGCTAATGGGAAACAATATGATCTAAAGAGGTGGCCCTGAAGACATTAAGAATCCCCATAGAAGTGGATCTGGATATGGAACAACTAAGACTGTCTACTATAATAATACATAGAAGGGGAGAGATGAGGTTCCCATGTCTGATACCCCTGGTACTTGAGAATAATCCCACTAGATAGCCGTTAATGATGACACAAAATTTGGGAGTAGAAATGCAAGAATTAATGATCTTTCTAAAATGTGAAGGAAAACCAAATTTCTCTAGGACTCTATCAAGAAACACCCAAGACACTCTGTCAAAGGCTTTATTCATGTCCAATTTGAATATCATACCAACCTTTTTACTTTTTTCCATAGAGTGGATAGTCTCATGAACCACCACTACCCCATCTTTAATGAGTCTACCTTTGATGAAGCCTCCATGTTGTTTGGAAATCAGGACTGATAAGAGGGGTTGCAATCTTAAAGCCAAGACCTTAGTAAAGATTTTATATAGTACATTGGTGAGACTTATGGGTCTAAAGTATTTAAAATATTTGGCACCAATATTCTTAGGAGTTAACACTATGAAAGTGTTGTTGATCTCCTTAAGAAGGTTACCCATTATGAGAAATTCATTAGTGGCTTTTAGAAGATCAATAGAACATATATCCCAAAAATGATGATAAAAGAAGTCCGAAAATCCATCAGGACCTGGTGATTTATCTCCTTCCATAGAGAAAACAACTTTTTGTAAATCTTCAAGATTAGCAGGTTTAGTAATGCTAAGAAAATCTTCTTTTGGGAGAAGATTATTGGGAATTGAATCTAACAATAAAATAATATTCTCCTCAACAAAAGGGGTATTGTTATTCAATAAGTTTTTGTAAAAAGATAAATCCTCTTTTTTAATAATATCCAGGTCCGAAGTGACAGATCCATCCCCCAAAGAGACCTCATAGATTCTATTATGAGCTCTATGGTGAAGGGTAGTCAAATGAATTTTTTTAGTATTCTGGTCACCTTCCTTAAGCCATAAAGCCCTAGATTTTTGTCTCTAAGAGGATTCTTCATGAGCACAAATATTATGGAGATCAAAGAGAAGAGATTTTTCCAACTAGAGATCTTCAAAATTCATACCTATGATAACTACTTTTTGTTCCAAGGAGACTACGTCCTCTTTAATCAACTGTTTCTTTTTGAAAATGTCTCCAAAAACATTCCTATTCTAGATTCTAATCTTTTTCTTGATGTTTTTAAGTTTTTGGATGAAACAAAATTGGGTTTTTCCCCCAACCTCTAATTTCCACCAATCTTGTATCCTATCTTTCAACTCAGGAAGATCCAGCCACATTTTTTGGAACTTGAAGGTTGTGTATAAAATATTAAGCAAGAATAATTTTATATTTTATGGTGGATGTGACAAAGTAAAATGACTTTGTGCATTTCTTCATATGACATAGAAATGAGTTATACAAGGGGGCTTATATTATACTTACTTGACGGATAGTAGATTTACATGACTTGTGCCCCTTCAAAAGGGGACCATAACTTTCTATCTAATGACATCTTTGATTTGTTATTTTCTATTGTCAACAATAAGGGAGGATGCCACTAAAACTAATTTTATTGTGACAAAGCTCTACATCCAATGTGTGGTGCCAATCAATACCAAAATCTACATTTGTATATAATAATTATAAATACAATTCATTATAATAATATATAGTATATCACCAATAATATATGATAAAGTTAGTAAAATAGCTTGTTTGTTTTAAGCCCCACCCAAGTTGAAATCTCACTAAGGTATTTAAGGCCGAATGTGGCCATTGTTGATATTCTTGGGTTGGTTATGGGTATTATAGGTATTATTGGGCTAGTTGTGGTCATTATTACTATTATCAAGCTGGTCGTGGTCATTCATTGATATTTTTGGGCTGGTTGTAACCATTATTGGTGTTCTTGGGCTGGTTATAGTCATTGTTGGTATATCTGGTACATGTGGTAGATGATCACTTGGAGATCTGGGTGCTTGATTATATTCCACAAATAATAATAATAATATATATTTATAATTATATATATATATATATATATATATATATATATATATATAGAGAGAGAGAGAGAGAGAGCTAATATTATTATATCATATTACATATATTATTAACAATATATTAATATATAAAATTGTGTGTGTGTGCGTGTGTGTGAACTATATTAGCATTTTAAGGACAATGTTGAATAGATCCATCATAAAAAAATTCAAGGTTAACCAACAAATTTAGGTCCTAAACACAAGTACAATTATAATACACATGTATAGATTAGCATCAATAGTTGGAAGAAACATTATCTAAGTTTTTGTTTGTTGGCATATAAATCATTCATGACACATGAATAGACTGGATCTTTCAAATAGTCTCCTCCATTTCTATCCTTATTAACCAACAAGTTAGATTGCATAACCATTTATATTCATCCGTACACGTGGTTGTATCTAATGGTGGGTGGGTTGCAAAATCATTTATATCCATCTCCATTTATAATTAGAGAACTTATATATATAAATGGAGATGGATATAAATGATTTTGTAACCCACCCACCATTAAATACAACCGCATGTAAGATTTTAGTTCTTTAGTTATGGATGGATTACAATAATATTCATAGTTATAAATATATATTATAATTATCTATATGATATACTATTTATTATTATATTATATTATATTTATAATTTATATATATAAATGTAGATTATGTTATTGATTAGAGCTGCACATTAGATGTGAAGCTCTGTTGCAATCAAATCGGTTCTCATGACATCCTCCTAAATCGTTGATAATGAAAAACAACCAATCAAATATGTTATTGCATATAAAGTTGTGGACCCCTTTTGAGTGGGTGCAAGACATGTAAATCCACTATCTATATATATTACAATAATATTTATAGTTATAAATATATATTATAATTATCTATATGATATACTATATATTATTATACTATATTATGTTTATAATATATATATATATATATATATATATATATATATTTTGTTACTGATTGGGACCACACATTTAATGTGAAGTTCTGTTGTAATCAAATCATTTCTCATATCATCCTCCCCCATCGTTGACAATAAAAAACAACCAATCAAAGATGTTGTCATGTAGAAAGTTGTGGACCCCTTTTGAGTGGGTGCAAGTCATGTAAATCCACTATTTGCCTTGAATCTAAGTTTGAAATATTAATTCCTTGTGCTCCACACTAGCCCAACAAGTAGCATAAAAACCATTTTTAAAAATATTGCTTTTGGTGATTCTCATAAACCTAGTCAATCTTTGAAGATCATCATAAGAAAAAAACCCAATTTAACTTGCATATTTTATTCACTAAAATATAAAAATTTTAGCACAAGTGTTGTTTAAAGAAAGTGAAGTACACTATTAAATCTAAAGTCATATGAAGGAATGGGTTCACAAGAAGGATTAGGCTCACCTAAGAAGGAATGATCCTTTAGCAAATGACCTTAGGTTATCATATGGTAACATCTGTCAAGTTTCTCCCTGCCAGGTTGTCAGTCTTATCGGTAAAACTTTATCCTACTTTTAAAACTATGATGGAATTTTATGGACATGCTTTTTTTCATTTTTATCTTGTCAATGAAAGGGATGGTGAAATTATTTGCATGTTTACCCATGCCACCCACCACACACATCGGAATATCTAGAAAATAACCAAAAATAAATACAAATGGCATATCCACTTGTTACTTCACAATAAAATGCCTCTAACATAATAAATAAATAAGTCAACTATAATTGAAATAAATGTGGTTTAAAAAGCTAAATAAGACCTTATAAGCAACTCAATGTTTGTTTGTTTTAGATTTTTCACATTATGTTATATGGTGTACTCAAGTAGATGTCTTGGGAGTGTTTTTGGTATTCACCTTCATATTTGTTTAAATGAGATGAATGTAAACATCACATGCATTCATTCACGATCGCTACATGTAGTCAACAATCATCAACCAAAATGATCAGTCAAAACATATTTGGTCTTTGATTAGGTCTTGACTTTCCAACATTTTTCTCAATAACAAAGTGTATTTAAGGTTTTACTTTGTCCCCACTCGAACAATTGTCCTTGAAATATCATGGTTCTCTAGCATGGCCTCCACTTGATCCCAATCAATATCATAAATAATTGAATATTTTTCTCTCCATAACAATATTATTCAAAATCTTTCTTCGCATTCCTAAGAATAGTTCCAATCATAAAAAAATATAAATATAATTGAACCCAATTTACCTTAAATTTACAAATGATAAAGTATTTGATCAACATGTATTAATTATTGAATATTTTATTTATTATGCTGATCAACATGTATTAATTATTCAATATTTTGTTTATTATGTTGAGGTAAATTCTCTATTCACAATCTTTATTTACATTCTTGAGATTAAGTTCAATCATAAAAATATATATAAATATAATTAAACCCAATTTACTTAAAATTTATAAATGATAAAGTATTTGATCAACATGTATTAATTATTCAATATTTTATTTATTATGTTGAGGCAAATTTTCTATGTCTTTTAGAACCCACAATTTTATATGGTGGTGATTATTAGTATAATTAACTATATAATAAACAATTTTATTATATATAAAATGGATAGAATAAAAAATATGGGGCATATTATGAAAGATGATTGTAACGAACACGTACAAACCTACATGTGGATTAACTTATCAATTTTTTATTTACTGGTGCCTATGTTTTGAAATTTGACCAAAAACCCTATCAATTTTTTACTTATTGGTGTCTGTGTTTCAAAATTACAACCTCCCACCTGCTAGCACAACACCCCAACCACTCCTTTTCTACATGTGTTTTAAAATCTATTTGATTGTATTTTTATTTATTAACTTAAAAGTTAAATTTATTTTTGTCTTTTTATATTCAGAGAGCCTCAAGTAATAATTGTGGGTGTTGATTAAGCTCACCCTATTATAAATATTGAACACGATGTGATTATTTGATATGAATGCATAGTCATCAAACATGATATGGTTATTTGATATGAGTTCATAGTTATTGATCATGAGTGTTAACTTGATAGAGGTGTATGGTTGGTGTCATTGTACCTCTAATTTTTGTTAATTTTTATTCTTGAATCAAAAAGGTTAAAAAATCATTAAAATTGTTCACACTCACTAATAAGTCTTATTATATTAATAGAGCATCCGCCACATTATTATAAAATGTGTTTTTAGCCTTCCCACATATTATTTAGACGAACCTTTTATCAGTTCAAATAATTTTAGCAATGCTAAAAGGCCCTCAATTCTCATCAGAGGAACCATCTATATGTAGAGTACCCTATTACAGGACAAGTTGGATAAAGGATTGATTAACACATGAATCAAGGAGAATCTAATTGAAACTAACAAACTTTCTCCAACACCTCGAGAACTAAGGCAAGAACATGGAAAGCTAGAGACCAGAGGACATAGTGTAGGGGAGTCAAACTCCCAAGAACCTAAGTCCCTAAGAATGTGAAATTTGGATTTTTTTTTCCCTTTTTTTTAATTGAGCCTGGGTCAAATCACATATTATTTTTGTTGATGCTTATTTGGGGACTCAATCACCAAATTTTATTTGTTAGAGAATGGATATGATTTGCATTGGTGTAATGTGTTGTGCATATTTTTAGAGGGGTTTGGATAGAGGATTTGAAGTAGAGTAAAAATACAATGCAGAATCTGCTAAATTAAACTGGGCTAAGCTTCAATGATTTAGATTATTAGCTTTTACTATAAAATATTGTGTAAATATATATATTTCATTGATTTCAAAGCTAATGATTGAGATTTTGAGTAATTTGGGTCTTGTCAATCCACCTGCGCATTAGTATCTTTGTTTATATTGTTTACAAGTATTTCATGCCTAGATAATTTGACCAAATTATTCTAATTTTAAGATAAGATAGTGCTAGTAAACCAAGGGTTGGATTTTGCTCTCAGAGCATACCAGGATTTAATGTTTCATGTTTCTCACAATAATGTCCTTGTTGAGAATAATGAGATCGAGATATGGTACTGGCCCATAGATTGTCTTCATGAAGTAGATTTTACTAAATTAAATATGATTAAACCACTTTTTACTAAATGTATGAACCTTGCATAGATAATGACCTTTGTCTTGAAATTTCCTCCTCTTGTTATGTGATGTAGTTGTTGTGAATACCTTGATTCACTTGGATTTTATTTTGGATTGGTATGTAGTATGGGGTATGAACTGTTATTCAATTAAATGCACTAGAGATGCAAGATCAAACTTACCTTCTCAGTTAAAATCTAACTACACATCTTCATCTATTGCGGTTCAAATTTTCATGGCTACATAAACATAAGGATCATGCTTTGCAGGGTTAAACTTGGGTCACCATCATAATTTGTGAATAATGCACTGCAAATTTCTAAATTTTTCCATCTTTTTCAATTTTTGTGGATGCAATAACTAGTATTGGTAAGGCATCAGGGTAACTCTTTGTGAATACTCTGTCTATCTAATAACTATTTTGTGATAAGGGCAATGACTATGCCACTTAACCTCTAAAATAATTTTGTAGCTCTATAATAATGGAAATAATAATATCTTACCAATGCATTATATATATTGTATTTAGACATTTGCCTTTAGCCTATAGCAAATATGGATTCTGAATCCCTACATACCAAACGTAACAGCTACAAAGGTGGCACAACTTCAATTATTTCTATTCACTGACATTACCATGGCAGACAATAAATAGTCAACAATGCCAAACCCCACCTAAAAGCTCAAGAAATAGACCTTGGTCATCACCGACCAGGGTGTATTGCAAAGTCGATATTGCTATAAAACACAAGAAAAATATTTTTTTATTTGTTCTCTATGTTTTAATTTATTTTGATGTATGGTAGACAGGGAAATTATTTTTGTAAAATCCCTAAGTTTTATTTGTTGTTATAGAAAAATCTACATTTACCCAGATTAATAATTACATCGTACGATTTTATCTAATCAAAATCTACTAAATTATTTTATTTCCTATTTTCATAACATATATATTTTCAACTGTAATGTTAAAAATAAAATATATAATAAATTTTCAACATCTATTAAATACATGTTATCTAAGAAAAAATAATTAATTTAACTGATTACAATATATTTCTGTTGTGCAAGTACTAATAATCTCCTTTCAATTATCTCAATTTTCATTCTTATTAAATGATATGTAATTACTCACCAAGCTTTACACTAATTCCAAACATCCCCATAACAAGAGTGTATTCTTATTAAAGAAATTATAGGGGAAAGTACAATTCTTTAGATTATAATTATATTAAGAAAGTATATTGCCCAAGAAAGAGGATATTTTAGTCTACCTAAATAGAATCCAAGAAACCTCAAATGTCATTAAGCAAATTTTTTTTATTTTTAAAAGTGTTTTTTCTTTAAATAAAATAAAGTAAATTTCTTCGAATATTTTCATTGGTTTATTAAATTATGAACCCTTTATATATATATATATATATATATATATATATATATATATATATATATATAAATAAATTGGCCTCTATATGCTACTTAGGAATATGAAAGCACTAAGAAAAGCATAAAAAAAGAAGGTTATTTGTGTAATGAGGTTCTTGTGAGGTTTTTTTAAATGTTCGAGTACTAATTTGTTTTGTAATTAAATTATTACATTAACTTCCAGGGTGCATAACGTAAGATTAACCTAGAGATTGAGTGAAAGGAAAAGGTAAAATAGTGAGCAACACAAGATTTCAATTAAATTTAACATAAATATTTAATTATTTTCAACTAAATTAAATAAAATGTATAAATTAATAATTAATATAATTAACAAATTTAAAATTTAGAGAAAGACAAAAATATAAGGTTTAAGTTTGTTTGATTTTATTTTATGATTTGTTGGTAGTTTTAGAAGGTGATAATAGAAATGCTCATTTAAAAATTGACAAAAAATTAATTTAAAAATTTGATGACGATCAAAGTAATTTGTGTAGACTATATAATTATGCTTAAGCCAATTAAAACTTTACACTGTTTTTTAAAAAAAAAGTGTAGAGATGTTTGAAATAATTTGACAATTGAGTTTAGTTGGTTTTAGCCTTCAAAAACCTTGTTCAGTTTCTTATCTTTAAATATGATCCTTTGATTTTTTTTCTTCTTGCTCTAATTGGGTAGTTCAATATCTAAAAACTTAAGTAAAATAATATATATTTTGGGGAATGCATTAAACCAGAGAATCATTAAACTATATTGATATTTGTTAGGCCTTTAGACAATGATAATATCGTATACAAAAACTTTAATGATGAACAATATGCAAACCACTATATTGTTATTTATCTAAGATGAACTTATGTGCTTCAAATAATGCTCTAATAATTGATTGATTTCATCTAGAATGTTTGTAAGTGCTCAATACATTCTTATGAATGATAGATAGGTTGTGTATGAATGATTGTTAGATGTTATGTCCAAATGAACTATGATGTTCATGTATTTATAAACAAGTTGAATTCAAATTGAGACCCTAATAGTGCACTAATCGACATCAAAATGGTCACATGGTGAAAAGGTGGGACAAAGAAAGCAAGTGAATTCTAGCCACTATGAGCCACACAAGTTTGTTAGGACCACACACTAATGTTTTAAACTATTTAGAATGTTAGAGCACATTATAAACAAAGAGATAGAATGGAAATAAATTATAGGGGAGAGAATATGATAGTTAGAGGGGTTGGGAGAAGGGTTAAAAACTATCAAAAGTCAAAACATATGTTAGAGCTATATTGGTGTATTATTCTATATGTACCTAATATTAAGTTAACTTAGGTTAGTTACTATACTAAGTATACTTTGTCACACTTATCTAGGTTTAAAATAGGATAAGTAAGCATTTTATGGTCATCACTATTAATAAATTCCACCTCTATATGAGCCAATCGCATGTGCCTATTATGTGACCAACAAGAAAAAGAGAGTTTGTTCTTACTACAACTATATTACCTCTCATCTCTTTATATATTGATGGATAATTCATGGCTAAGAAAATGGATAATCAATGCAATGAATGAAGATATGTTGTAGTCTACTTTGTAATGCTTTCCTCAACAATAATTTTTTTTACCTTATTCATTATTTTACATAGTGTTTCATGCATATTAGAGTGAGTCAACTCGGAGGAGTTTCTTGGGCACTCATATTATTATATCATTCTCTACATGGTGATAAAAGCTTATTTACCACATGTTATTAAATCTTATTTCCCACATAGTATCAGAGCTCTATTAATCCCATCCAATGCACCCATATTTAGTGATGGAACAGACAATCCTATTTTAATATATTGGTGTACTACTTATTGTTGTAAAAATTTCTTGGGATGCCTTGTAGAACATCATAACACCTCTAGTCACTTATATTATTTTATTGGTTTTTTGAGAGACCTTTGCAACATGTCTCATTTTCCCAAAGCATATTCATTTTAAATGGGCACCTCATCAAGCCTAGTCATCGAGACCTATTTTTAGAGGATTCTTAGCATTATTGATATGTATAGGCCTTCTTAAGTTTCACTTAATGGGAGGTGTTGGTGTAATATTTTATATACACCTAATCATAATTTAAATTAGGTTAGTTACTATATTAAGCATGTTTTGCCACACTTCTCTAGGCTTAGAATATGATAAGTGAGTATTTAATGCCACCATTATTATTAATAACACCTTTATATGGGCTAATCACTCGTGCCTATTATGTGGCCAATAAGAAATGATAAACTTGCTCTTACTATATATATATATATATATATATATATATATATATATATATATATATATATATATATATATATATATATATATATATATATATATATATATATATATATATACCCCATCTCTTTATATATTGACGAATCATTCATTGATGAACAATGCAATGAGATTATAATTCATGACGATGTGATCTAATCTATTTAGTAATATTTTCTTCAACAATACATATTATGTTGCATTTTTCGATTATTTTGCAGAGTATTTGATGAATATTTGAGTGAGTCCATTTTGAGGAGTTTCTTTTCCTATATGGTAATTAGAGGTTATTTACCACATGGTATTAAAGTATTTCTTCCTAGATGGTAGTTGTAGATTTTTGAAGAGTTTTAGATTTTTCTAAATTCCTTCACACTTATCCAAGTCCTAGCATGTTTCTAAGCTCCCCATCTTTTATGGTTTTCAAAAATACCATCTAGGTAATTTTTGTTTAGGAAAAAACTAATTTTTAGCGATTTTTTGAGGATTTTTCCATTTTTTGGAAAAATACAGATTTTTTAGATAGTCCCAATATTTTTTTTAAAAACTTCAAAAAAGTATGAAAAATTTAAAAATTAAAAATTCGGCCTGATAGTTCATTTATGGTAGTTTTTTAAAGTTTGGCATTCAAAGAGAAGCAAGGACTACCAAGATATTTAGTAACAATTTTGCATTTTTTATGCAGGTTGAAGAGCCAAATCATATATTTTCATATTATATCCAAAGAGTTTTTTAAAAATTTTAAATTTATAAAAATGGACAAGTAGGGATCGTATGGCATTTTTTTGAAGTTATAACTTTGTTTGGAGGATTCCTTAAGGACATGTGCACTGTACTAGTAGCTCAGTTACTACACCACCCAAATTCATTGCTCATACTACATGCATTTCCATCATTGCCACTCTTACACTAATCACTTGCTTAAACTCCCTATGTGCTTGCCCTCGATGACATTGATGATTTTTTGCTCCACCATAAGCCTTAATTGCAATGTGAAGTGTGCATTAGCCTAATTTTTAGCAGTAACTACTAGCGACATTCACACAATGTGATCATCTACTAGATATTTTTTATCCCCCAAAGGCTCACCTTTGCACCCTAGCACTCCATTCAACCTCTTGGAACTCTAGATATCATATTTTTTATTTTGTGAAGGATAGAGACATGTCTTTTTTTTATTAGAATTGTGGTTTTGACACCAACCTATTGGTGAATATTTTAGGTCACTATTTGTAGCTAATGTTTTTTAGAAGTGCATTTTATTGTTGTAAATCCTATAGGGTTTGGTATTTAGGCACCTTTGTGGGATCATATCTTGAGATTCATAAGGAGTTTTGAGGAGTCATTTCTTGAAAATATATATTTTTTGCTATAGAATGTGTTTTCATGATAAAATTTGATTCAAGTATCAGTCTCTCTTCATCTCTTTTTTATTTCATTATGAAATTATCAATTATTCTTTATCATAATTCAATATTTTATTGTTGTGGGGGGAAGGGTGGGGAGGAGTTAACACTTGTTTTTTTGAGCACATTGGTTTACATGCCAAACATTATATTAGGGAACATATTACAAAATTTTATAATTATAAGAGATGGGGCAGGGGAAACGGGGAGGGTTTCTCATATTTTTATTGTGTTTTAGTTTGAGGTTATCTCCAAGGCATTAATTTTTATGTTACTTCATTATAGTGGATTCATGCTAAGACCTCCGTACCCTCATATAGGTCAATAATAACATGGAGTTGGAAAATGGCATGTTATTCTCTGAAGTATACACACTTTAAGAGAATATGGTAATTTTTAAAAGAGAATATAAAACTTAAAAAAACCCTCCCTATGTCTCTCACTCATTTCCAACAAATATTCACTCATTCAATCACTACAAGACATAATTTCACACTTGAAACAGAATATTTATACTATGGACACCTCTTTCAATAAGACTAGTCCATAATGTGACACATTACATGTTCTTGATTCGTGTACACATCCTCTTGATGCACTATCAGAATGTGATCTACCAAATCATGAGTTGAATTTTATATCCAATTCACATATTATTTCATTTATTTTAACCCACACTTTATATCCACCTGTATATGTGCTTGGCTCATTTGAGAATCACACCACTGGTATTTTCTCCCTTATACTCCATTCCATAGGTCATCTTGGCAGAGGTGTATAGGGTACCATTTCTCCTATCCAAGATGTTCTCTAGACTACTCAACATAACATTAGCTATCTAGCATGTGTTTTTTTATTAGGATCACTTCATGGAAGCTCATCACCTACTATTTTTCACTCCACTCTTTGTGAAGATATTGATAGACACGTGAGTTATTTTTCACATTTTATCAAGCAATGTAGACCAAAGATTGATTTTATTAGGAATGAGAGTCCTGAATTGATTTCATATTCCTATAGGGATGAGATTTCTATATTTGATTCAGATGTTTATGACACAAATATTTTGGAGTAAAACCTTTGTTACTATCTACAACTAATTTTTATCAAAAGTGCATTTTCTTTTTGTCAACCCTTTAATGTTCGAGATTTGGGCACCTTTATGGGCTCATATCTTGAGATCCCGTTTGAGGTGTTATCTATTTTGAAAATGCATTTTTTACCTATAGAATCTATATGCATGGTCAAATTTGATCTATATTGTATAAAAACTCATATTCCATCCTCTCTTCTTTTTTATTCCATTTTGATAGTGTAACTCACACTGTGAATTTATACTAAGTTGTGAAAGGTTCTAAATTAATTATTATACATTAATATTTAGTAGTTTAATATTATGGTGGAGGTAAAACTTATTTCTAATCACATTGGATTGTGTGCCATATATTTTATTTAGAAAAATATTGTTAAAAGTGAATAATTATAAGTAGTTCGGAGGTTTCTCATATTTTGAGCGTGTTTCAATTTGAGGATATTTCCAAGGCATTTTTTTCCTTGCTTAATTTTAATGGCTTAGTGTGAATACCTTGACACTTTCACGTAGGATAATAATAGCCTACAATTGGAAAATGACATGTTATTCTCTGAAATATGTGCATTTTAGGAGAATTTAGTTAAATTTGTTAAAGAGAATTAGAAACTTTAAAAATAATATTTCCAGTATCTCTCTTTCATTTTTGGTAAATATTCCTTCACTCACTTTAGTACATAGTTTCACACTTGTAATGTAATATAGCATTATGGGTATCTCTTCCATTGAGACTAGTTCATCATGCAATGCATTATTTGTTCTTGATTTTGGTGTGTATCTTCTTGATGCATTTCTATATTTTGATCTACCATATCACAATCAAAATTTTATATTTGATGCACCTATTGTTTCACATATTTTAACCCCCATTTTAGATATATATGCACATGTGTTTGATCATTTTAGAATAAAACCAATGGTTTTAGCTCCCACATAATCCATTGCATGGGTCAACTTGGAAGAGGTATCGGTAAACACTTATAGGGAACTATATCCCTCATCCACTATTCACTAGACTATTCACCATGGCATTAGTTATCAATCACATGTTTCTTCATCAAGACCACTTCGTACAAGCTCAAAACTTGTATTTTTGTGCTCTGCACTTTGTGAGAACATAAATCAAAATGTGATCACTTATACACATTCAATTAGGTATGAGAGTCTAGGCACCTTCATATTCATACATGCATAATATTCTTAAATATAATTCAGATTTTCCTTACATACACCATTTGTACACTTGACACCAAATCATATGTAGACATTTTCTTCTACCATCCATATTCATCTGAGATGGATTTAAAACTAGTTATCATGACATTGCCAGCATTCCTTATGTAGAATCTATCAGTTTGGTTCCTCCACCTTTTAATTGCATCATCCACACACTATTAATATTGCCTGAAAGTGTTACCTTTTTGGAGAAAATATCATATTAATGATGGAATTGTTTGACATACTGATAGTCTTTTTTTATGATATATTTTGGTGTCCTTAATGTCTCTTTGTATTCTTTAATGTTTATAGGGTTCTATGTGCATGGACTTCCAACACTAGTTGTGCCATCCAAGGTATATTTTAGTACTATTATGTGAGTTTTTTTGGTATTATTTGATTCCTTGATAGTCAATCTATTATTTTGAGTGTTTTCTAATATCCCTAACTCTACTCCACCAATTCAACATTGTTGTGGGGGGGGGGGCGGGGGGGGTCGGGGAGGGTGGTTATGGTTATATTTCTTTCTTCAGGTGTTGCATGTAGCTATGTTGGTTATCCTTTTAGTGCCATATATTAGCATCTACATTCAAAGATTATTCTATTGATGGATTTTATTTGGTGAATTATTTTAATTTATTTATAGATTATTTCATGTATATTAGAGTGAGTCCATTCTCAAGAGTTTCTTGGGAATTTATGCTATTAGATCATTTCATACACAGTGATCAAAGTTTATTTCCCATATATACCTTTTTTGGACCAATAACCAATAAATACACAAACATCCTAAAATAATGCAATTTGATAAATAATAAATACATAGGGGCCATTTTTAGATTGTTACAAAAATATTTCTTTGGGAAAAAATTTAAGTCTGTGAGTAAATAAGTTGAATAAACTAAATTTTAACAAATCTTTGAAGATGAACTAAATGAAAATCTGAAAGTCTAACTTGTTTATTTCACTAAATAAAAAATAATTAGAAGAAATTGTGTGTGTGTGAAATGGAAGTTATTTAGTTTTTGGAAAAATTTCCAAGGCATCCCAAAAAAACTAATCTGAAATTGAATTGACTTTTAATGTAGAAGATAATATTACTCAAGATGCTTTTATGTATATGCTCTATTGTTTTTAGGCCATTAAATTTGATTTTTGGAAGGGCATACGAAGTTTTAAATTATTTTCTAGATAGAAATAAAGAAGCATAGATAAAGTTTTAGGGCACACCAATTTTTAAAGAATATATATTTTTAGTAATAGTCTAAAAAAGGAGAGTTCATAAGTGGGAGTTCAAATTGATAAAAATATCATGTTAGATTTAGAAAACTTAAAAATTTATTTGACCAAAAGAAGAGGCTCCTTTATTTTACTTGATAGTTTTGAATCCACTAATGTAGTCAAAGCATCTCCAAAATGTTAATTAATGAAGCTAAAAATTGGAATCAACATATCATAATTACTGTAAACCCTAATCTATTTATCCATGTTGAAGATGTTGGTCATATTCTTGAACAAGTACAAATTTGATACATGTAGGGGTTTTTATCACTTTCATAGTGTTTTATCTTATTTTTGATTTAATGATCTAAATAAGCTAAAACTAGAGACTATTCAAATTGTATAAGATATATAATACATCATGTAGATCTAAATGTAAAAATAGATGATATTGAGCTTACTATATATGGAAATGAAAAAGGAAAGGAGTAATTAGCTAATTTATTGTTATTTTTACTTAGTATCTTTATCATAATTGCTATATATACTCTATAATATCTATGTGTTGACTCAGATCTGGAAAAAAACTATAAAATATCTTTAGGACACTGTCAATAATGCTCAAACACCTATGGTGACAAGATTTATCCAATGCTTGTCAGAACCATCTAGGATGACTATGTTAGTTTGTGCTTATTCATATTGATGATCCTATGTCTACAAATGATTTATATACTTTCATTCACCTCTAACCTTGTACGAATAATTTTATTTTCCTCTTATTTTTATTCAAAGCCTAGCTTGCACTCTTGACACCAAGCTGACTTGAAAAAGGGGTTAGAAGGTTTAGGTTGGAATGACCCTAATTAATCCTCATTGAATATTTAAGTGTTTCCTATGTTACTATTATTACAAAGAGGGATCAAACAACACTTACTTCTCTCACTTATGCATGTGTGTTCCAAATTATGTGAATATAAGTCTAATTATAATTTTGCATATAGCGTTATTTGATACAAAGATAGGTTTTGTTTGTTTATCAAACTTTAGATTTAGAAGTAATAATAAGCTATGTGTCTTTTGATCTTTGTATGCCTTCACTCATTAAATGAGTACTTATCTATAAAATTATTTTAAAGGATTTGTATATAAAGTTCTTACCTTTGAATTTGGAACTATTGGTGCACATAAGCTAATTGAACAAGACCCAATAAAGTAAAATAAATCTCCCTAAAGGGTGGCTTATCCCCAAATAGACCTAAAAGATAAGGAAAGATGTTATTGATAATGATAGACACTATCAAGCATGTATGGTGTGTGCAAAAGAGCAGGATAAAGAAGGTGTGAAGGAGAAGGAGGGAACAAAGGAGAAAGAGTAGAGGAAGGGAGGTGAGTGCAAGAAAAATAGGGCATCAATGGTTTAGTGAGGTTTAGATTCTTTTTAGATTCAAAATTTTTCCAGTGCAAAAGGTAAAGCTAGTGGTAACCATGGTAAAAAAATATCATAGGAAGGTTTTAGAAGATGTGATTGAGGAAGATCAAGAATGGTGGGATGAAGAGGTGAGTACGAGTAGAATTAGTGCCAATTAGAAAGACATGCTTGTAAGGTTGTAGTAGAATATCATGGAGAAATATGAGGGGATTGAATAATCTTCAGGGATTGCCAATGTTGATGGGAAGGCTAGGTCAGAGTTTTTTAAATATTCTGAACAAGTGGTGGTTTGAAATAAGTTGGTGGCTAATCAAGAGGTTAATATAGGGGTTTCCTTAGGGGATGGAGTGAAAATTATAGAAGCCAAAACCATGGAATAGTACTTAAATCCTTTTAATGTGAAGATTCAACTCCTATCTGACTGTGACCTAATTTACAAATGTGTTGGTAAATGGCCAATAGTGGGAGTTATTGAACTCTATATTAAAGATCCATGGGGTGTGAAGGTGGAAGTGAGATTTATACCAAAAGTTTTTTTAGTTGTGAACTTTATGTCCAAATAAGAGAAAGAAAAGGTTCTTAATTTTAAAACCTAGTCTGTAAATGGTTTGGGTCTTTGGATTCAAAAATGGAACCCTAATTTTGATCCATTAAAAGCTAGGAATGGTAGTTATCCAATTTGGAAAATATTTTATGGTCTTCCTCTAGAATATTAGAGTGAAGACTGTTTGGCTATTTTGGGAGGCTTAGTGGGTTTGGAAGTAGAAATTTATGAAACTTCGATGAAAGGTGGTAGAGCCACTTATGCGTGAGTTAGGGTTAAGTTGGATTTGGATCAAGAGATTCTAGATTTTGTCATAATTAAAATATAGGGTAGGGTTTGGCATCAGAGAATTGAAGTGGAAAATATTCCCTTCATATGTTATAATTGTCACCAAGTAGGGCATATCTAAAAGTTCTGTAAAAATAAGATGAGCTTTCTTCAAACTAAAACAATCAAGATAAGGCCTCAATGGAAACCAAAGAAGGACATAAAAGGGAAGAAATCTAATCTGAAGGGACTGGAGATTTAGGTAGATTAGAATAAGAAGGATAAGGATGCTTGGCAAATTCATCCTAAAAATATTAAGGCAATAAAGGATCTATTAGTAAAGTTAGGCAAAACTAAAGTAATCTCGCCAGTTTCTATGATCAAAATCTATGAATTTATTGAAAAAGAATATTTATCCATTAGAGAGCTTTTCTTGAAAAATTAATTGAATTCTATTAATAGTAATGAGATGAGAATTTCAGAAGTAGAGGCTCAAGAAGTAATCAGTTATGATAAAGAGTGGTTAGATGGTGAAGAAGAATTAAAAGAAGATTTTAAAGGGGATTTGAACTCAAAAGAAATTATTTCTATATCTTAGTCTCAAATCAATATTTTGAACCCTAATTGGGGACCCAATAGTAGGTGAGGTAGAAAAAATATGAAAGATTGCATTGTAGGTGAAGTTTTAGGAGGAACATAAGGCAATTTAGAAGGATTTTTGGATGTTGTAAAGCTGGGGGGGCTTAGAATTCCCTTTTCTTGAAACATGAAGGTGATTTCTTGGAAACTAAACTTAATAAGGTAGAAGTAGAAGGATTTTTGAGTTCATTCATTCAGTGTTGGCTTGGAGTCTTTGTGGAGGTAATAAGAGGGTTGGGGGGTTTGGCCATTCTTTGGTCACCATTTTTGACTAGAGTAGAATTGTTAGATTCAGGTCAAAATTGGAAAGTGGGTAAAATCTTTAGCTTTAAATTAGATTTGCAATTTTTTTGGTCAATATTTATGGGCCACAAGGAGTTCTGCTAAAATCTGCTTTGTAAGGATATATTTCATCCTTTCTCAAGGATTTTTATATGGAAAGGATTGTACTTGGGGGTGATTTTAATGCCATTCTGAGCCAAAATGATAAACAAGGAGTGTTCTTAGTCTCTCAGGTAAATCAAGATTTTGGTTTGTTTATCAAATAGAATAATCTTGAAGATGTTACACCTAACTCAGGTTGGTTTACTTGGAATGATAGATGGATGGGTAAGGACAATATCTTGGAGAGGCTGGACAGGTTTTTTACTTCCTATAATTGGAATCAAAGTAATAGAAAATTAGATTGTTGGGTGTCACAACATATTGGATCAGATCATCAACCTATTGTTTTAAACATAGATTTTGATTCTCTTCTAGAAAGATGCCCTTTCAAATTCAAATTGATGTGGCTTCAAGATCCTTCTCTCTTTGAGAAGGTTAAGGAATGGTGGTTCCATTGTTTGGATACTAAAGGTTCTAAGATGTTTTAGGTGTTTCATAGATTGAAATTTATGAAAGAAAATCTAAAAGTGTGGAATCATGAGCACTTTAAAAACATTTTTCAAGAAAAATAAGGATTGAAGCTGAGTTAAAAAAATTGAATGACAAAATTTTCAAGTGGGGTATGGATGTGGATGTTTAACAACTTGAAAAATCTTTGATAAGTGAGTACGAGGAAATTCTCTATAGGGAAGAAATCTTTTGGAAATATAAATCAAGGGAGAATTGGCTTAGAGAAGGTGATAGAAATCAGCCCTTTTTCATCAGCCGGTTAAAGCTAAAAGGAAGGTAACTAGGATAGCTCATATCCAATCAAGGTAAGGGGTGGCTTTAAAAAATACTAAAGAGTTTCAGCTAGAAGTAGTCGTATTATTCCAAAATTTGTTAAATGATGAAGTTTTTTAAAATTTAAGAGCATATAATGATTTTCATCAATTTATTCTAGAATTAATTTCTCAAGATATGAATGATAAGATGATGGCTCCTTTTTCTTTGGAAGGAATTAGGAGGGTGGTCTTTTCTATGGCTAAAGATAAAGCCCCTAGATTAGATGGTTTTCCTACTTTTTTTAAACCTTTTTGGGAGTGGTTGGTATCAATGTTTGGGAGATGGTAGAAGAATCCAGAAAAAAGTAAAAAGTAAAATCAGAGCTAAATTTGACTTTTATTTCTTTATTTTTGAAAGGTGAATCTCAATCTTAAATTTTGGACTTTAGACCTGTTGCTTTATGTAATACCATTTATAAGATTATTTCAAAAGCAATTGGAGAGAGAATGAAACCTTTCCTAGAAAAAAATAATTAATGGAGAACAAGTGGGTTTTGTGCCACGGAGAAGTATCCAAGAAGGTATTATTGTAGCACATAAAATAATGCATTATCTAATTCATAATCATCAAAAGGGTATGATGATAAATTAGGCATAAGTAAAGCTTATGATAAAGTAAATTGGAGATTTATGTTTAATATTATGTTGAAATTTGGGTTTATCAAATATTGGTGTGAGTGGGTTTTGAGTTGCATTTCAAATCCAAAATTCTCAATGTTAATGAATGGGAGCCCTTCTAATTTCTTCTCCATATCCAGAGGTTTGAGGCAAGGGGATCCTTTATCCCCTAATCTTTTTATTCTCATGGAAGAAGCTTTGGGAAGCATTGTTGGTGAGGTGTAATTTCAAGAAAAGTAGCATGGTCTTCAAATTATGGATAATTTTGAAACTCTAATGCATCATCAGTTTGTAAATGATACTTTTATTTTTGTAAAAGTAGCAGTAGTGGAAGCTATGGAGTTCAAAATAATTTTGAGAGGTTATGAAGAAGATTTTGAGCAAAGAGTTAATGAAGGTAAGTCTCAAATTTATTTTGTAAATTGTTGTCATAGGATTGAAAGAAATTTAAGCAGGATTCTTGGTTTTAAAATTAGGAAACTTACAAGAAAATATCTAGGGGTTATTTCTTTCAAAGTGGTTGGTTCCTTTAATATTTGGAAAAATATTTTGGAAAGGTTTAAGTATCATCTAAGTTCCTAGAAAGGAATATGGCTTTTGTTGGTTGATAGAATAACTCTCATCAAAGTAATTCTTACTGCTCTTTCAACTTACTGCATCTTGGTTCTTAGTCCTTTGAAGCAAGTTATAAATTCTATGAATACGATCATGAGGTATTTTCTTTGGAAAAGCTATGGAGAAGACAAAAAAATTCCTTTGATGAAATGGTAACATGTTTTCAAGAGGAAAAAGAAAGGAGGGGAGAGTATCAAGGATTTTCATCTCCAAAATTTGGCTTTGGAACCTAAATTGGTTTAGAAAATGGTTTCTGATTCAGGTAGATTATGGTGTAGACTTATCCATGCTAATTATCTAGACTCACTCTCTTGAGCATATGGTATCAATTGTGAATCTTCCCAAAAGATCTCATTTTTGGAACTTTATGTTGAATTATAGATCAGTTATTGCATAACATGTGTCTTGAACTGTTAACAACGATCATGAGGCATATTTTTGGATTGATTCTTGGATTGGTCATCACCCTTTTATGGAGGAGTTTGTTGATAGTTAGATTAAATATCTTCTTGAAAATTAGTGGGGTAGGAAAGTGTGTGATTATGTTTTGTTTGACACCTCACTCTATAATATTTGATTATAGTTGGAAAAGTTTGTAGGACCTTTTGATCTCATGTGATGAGGCTTTATCCTTACAGGCATGCCTCATATTTTTTTTTTGAAGAATCAAGAGGACCAACTTCATTGGATTGGTGTAAAATCATGTTTGTATTTAGTTAGATTAGGTTATCAAATGAAAGAATCTGAAGGTGTATCTTTAAGATGAACAAATTTTTTGTTATTGGAGTAAATAAGGTTTGTAGAAAATAGGTGCATTTGCATGGTTGGTAGTTCATGGTCATATTCTAACTAAAGATCAATTGAATAAAATTTGGTTTGTGGGTCACTCTAGATTTTGTTTATGCAAGGAAGAGGAAGAATCTACTGATCATCTTTTGTTTATGGTGATGTAACCCGACCATCCTTATTTGGATGATGTGGAAGGAAAGGATTGCCTAGATCTTTGAAAACAAATCTTGCCCATTGCACATAGTTTTGAGAGAAATGGAACTTTCCATTTTTGAAGTTGTCTCTTCTCATTTTCAAAGGAAAAAAGGTATGTTAACACAATGAGATATGCAAATATGTGTAAACTATAAATATATCAAAATCCCTCTCATTAATAGTTCAATGTTAAATAAGAAAGAAAAGAAAAGTAGAAAGGAGACAATCTGGAATCCACTTAAACCAAGCTAGTTTAAATTAAACTTTGATGGGGCTTGAAAAAAATTTTAGGGGCTTCTAGTGCTGGTTGTGTTAGAAAAGATTGTAGTGGTTCTCTTATTAGAGCTTTATCTTTGAAGCTTCCAAATGGAACCAATAATAAATGTGAGGCACAAGCTTTAGTTGCTAGAGTGGAGATGGATATAGAATGTGGTATCTCCTTCCTAGAAATTGAAGGTGATTCTCAGGTGGTGATTCAAGCTTTGACTAATCAAAAGGTTAAATCTTGGAAAATATCTAATATTTTAGATATTATATGGCCAAAATTGGATAATTATGAAGATTGGTCTTTCTTCCATTACTTTCAAGAAATTAATAAATTTGATAACTTTCTGGTTAATGTAGCGATAGATCAAATGATAGACGTAAGAATGGATAACACCAAAGATAGTTAGGAAGACTACAGGGAATTTGATCAAATAATATTTTACCTTAATTAAGTTATTTTTTATTTTTATTTATTTTAGTAATGGTATTATTAAATTAAAAATTAAAAAAAAAATGTTTTTTGTTCTCTAGGTGTTGATGCTGACGTGTCTATGAGCTTGTTTATTTTGGGTTTTGATAACGAAGATATCCTAATTTTTGAGTGAAAGGACATGCCTTTTTATTTCATTATGGCCATCATAAGATTTCATGCATATGAACTGATTGTTGAAGATTATTTTTTGAGCACAATGATCATGGGAAGGCTTTCTTTATCAATTTGGCATTTGGTTTTGAGGCCATTTTGAATGGAGAGTTGGAAAGATGGATAAATTCTATGTTGAGTCTTTGGGGTGGCTAATGATTTTTGGCAAAGCTAAAAATATAGAGATGGGATTTGCAGGCTTGGTATCCACGATGCATATTTTCAATGTTTTTTGGATTACTATGATGGAGGTAACTGAAGCTCTTGAGCATGTTTTGGGGATGGAAAATTTGGTTGCTTGCAAATGGGTAAGAGTAAATTTGGATTTGGCTTCTCTATTTATAATTAACCTCTATTTGGTAATGTTAGACACAGATCAAGTTTATTTGTTGGTAGAATTTCTTTTACCCTGAATATAGGATGGGTTTACTATTAGAGATTGAAACCCTACCTCTAGGTCCATCCCCTATGCTTTTATTCATTGGTAGGGATAATTTGGGTTTTATTCTTTTATCTCTTTTTGATGATCTAGATTTAAGATTTTTGGTATTAGTGAATTTCACTTAAGAAGTGGAAGAGGCTTTCACAAGTAAGAAGAATGTTGCAGGGAACATGGGCATCTATATGCCTTAAGTTCAAGATTTATTGAAGCATATCCTAGGTTTAGAGGAATGGAGGGTGCAGATAAATAAAAAAGAGAAAGTAAAGGCAATTAAGTGGTTGAAAAAATATGTTATGAGGGGGGTATTTAAGTCTCCCCTTGGTGGAAAGGAAAATTTTAGTTGTTGAAGGACACAGGTAGCTCTTAGAGACATCTAGTCTTCTCACATCTGAAAGAGGCTATTGGAGCAGAGTCTGGGAAGGTAAAAAAAATGGAAGGAGGAACTCCTAAGGTAAAGGAGTAGGAACTACACATGACCAATTTCAAAAATTCTACTAAGTCACTAGCATTATGTGACTTCTTGCCTAGTAATGGTAAATTGGTAGAATTAGTAGTTCTATAATGAATTTTGTTAGTCTAATCTTTTTGGATAATATTTTGGATAACATGATGTAATAATTTTTTATAATAGTGACTATTCAATAGTAAGGATGGTTTATCTCAGAGCCAATTTTGTTTTTTGGTTTAGTCATATGCCTTAACACAGTGAAATGTTAAGCCAAACCAGTTCTTGTTCTTATGATTTTCATATATTATAAGGGCCAGGGACCAGTCAATTCTCTAGCATTGATAAAAAAATGATAAACACTATTGATAACCAAAGTTATCTAAGAGTACTGACACTTTTCAAAACTCATAGAAAACTCAAAATTGAAAGAATAGGTCCAAGGATCCTTGTGACACACACAAGAAAGATGTTGAAAATACCAATATAAAATTATGTAGTTGAATGATGTAGAAAAGAAGAGCTATGGACAAGACGAATGTTTCAATAAGTATAATATTTTTAATTGAGAGTCTATACATGAAAAGGCACATTGAAGACATTGTATAAATAAGGCTTGTACCAAATTTGGCTGTCTAACATTGCCTCCCATTTAATAGAGTATTTAGATGTAATAAAAAATATTGGTTTAAAGGGATAAAAGAGAATGCAAACTTGGTTTGGAAATTTTGAACTGATAATTTTCATTGCCCTAATGCTTCACAATATATGCGTACTTGAAACTAAAGATGTGCACAATCAAATAGATTACTATTCCAACAAAATAAATGTAGTTATAATGAAAAATAAACAATAATAATTAAAAAAAAAAACTACATATGTGGTTATGTAATCTTCTTTTGCTCATGTTGTATGCTCATTCAATTTAGAGTGGAGATACCATGGGTCCCAAATGACCCAATCCATATGGAGAAGGTGTCCTTAGTCCTATTTTCTTATTGGCTAGATAATTGAATGATTTTTCAAGCATTTTTTATAGATTTGGAACCCATACTAGGTTCTTATGTAAAAATGGTGGATCCCCGTACTAAGCTTGTATGAAAAATGTGGAATCCCACATTAGGTTTATATGTAAATATTAAAACTCTAAGTTAACTATTATATATGAATTTTAGATTCAAAGTGCTTACATATTTACCTTTGTTACCATCATAAAAATAGAAAAATGAATGTCTAGAGAACATCCATGCCCAAATGATCTAATCCATGTGTATCTTAATGTGATATAGATTGCCATAAATATGTATGTCACTCTCAAAAATATGATAACCTAGAAAATCTGATCCCTATAATCTAATACATTTGTTTAATATGATCCATGTAATATGTCTCTTCATGTCATATAATCTATCACTTTTTCATCATGATTATGTAAAGTTACCTATGTATGGCTTGCATATGTTGGAATATATCAATCTATCCTAATTTGATTTGTAATCTATCCCAATATATTTTATAACCTATCTTAATATGGATGTCAATCTACCCCAATCTATCCCATAATATATCCCAACTTATCTCATAATTCCATAAAACACCCTAAATGTTCTCCATAATTTTATGAGATGCCCTACACATGCACTGTATATACCATAAATTTGCATAATCTATGTCATCTAAACCATACAATATGCCTCAAAAATACCAATGCTTAATTTGATATGGTCTAATTCTTTGGAAGAATCCCATTGTATGCCCCTTTTTGATATGAGGGAGGAATATTGTGAATAATTTATGTCAAATGACCCAATTATATGCATCACATGTTGTAGAGAAGATATGATCATGTGAAACACATGCATCCACATGAAGAGATATGTCATCATAGAAATGTGTGATCATTTGTAAATATATGTGATGTTATGTAATCCATAACAAGTGATAGAGTTATGGTTTTATATGTAGTCATTATACTATGGTAGATAGAGGTATTAATGTAATTATGTATTAAATTTTCATTTCTAATTATTAATTTTGATAATTTCCTTGAAATATTTACATTTCACAAAGATGTGTGAAACATTATGCACATAGAGAGACTTATTTTAGTTGAAATTGCACCATTTAGTCCTATTGGGTAATAAAATGAGATAGATGATTAAAACCTAGAGACATAACTTAAATTATTTGTGTATATATTAGACTACAATGTTAATTAGAGTGTATTATATCCATTAATCTACCCCCAGTCTCTAAGATTAAGGTGAACATACAAATGATGAGTATACCTTAAGTATAGGTATGTAAAATGTTCATCTATAATATTGTAATGAATGATTTCAAATTTATTATCATACATAAGAGTGTCTCACTTGTGTTCCAACATAATTGATGGGAGGTTAAATAAACATACAATTCTCAAGATATCACATGTATCATGTCATAGTAGATTAATAGTAAAGCTAGTTTTAATACTTTATAGCACATAAATTTTATTATATAAATAGGTTGATTTCTTTATAATTCATTTGATATCGATTATAAGATTTGGTTTCAAAAATGCAAATGCAATGAGGTGTGACGTAGATAGGGTTTGAGCATTTAGATAGTTCATTACAGGTGGACCAACCTTTAGGCCTATATTTTTCAAAAAATATTATTTTTTTAAACTTATTTATAAGATTTTAAAAAAACTTAATTTTGTAAATATGTCCATTTTATGAAAAATTTAGTGTGTTTAAGGGTTTAAAGAGGTGTCCTACAGATGTTATATATGTCCTTCCTTTGTTGACATTATGTATTTATCTACTGATAATGTCTATTGTAGGGGCCTCATTGTTGCCACATGCATCTACTGAAACATATATTTTTTGTATTGTAAATTTGATTTTATTTATCATAAATTAAATATTTTAATGTATGTATTTTCAAGGTGACATGTGTGTTAGGGAGTTGTGGTCTAGTAGGCACATGTATACATTATTGGGTCTCTATATTAGTGATGTTAAAAAATAGGTGGTGGATAGAGTAGGGTTATGCCATGTTGGTAGATTAGGTATCATAACATATGACATGCATTTGATTACAATGTTATCTAAGAGGTTGAATGTATATACTTGCACATTTTGGTTCCTTGTATGGGAGATGACTATTACTTTGGAGGATGTCTAGAGGATATTGTAGTTACCAGTGGTAGGTACCTAAGTAGTTGTAAGGGTGTAGAGGGTTAGTAGTGCAGGGGGAAGAGTGTGGGTGAAATATGCTCTTGATTAATATGTTATTATGTTGTCACAAATTGTTTTGGTATATTTTTCATATGTGTAAATAAATTTATATGTGTTACTTGCTTCATTTATAGACATGTGTGTATTTTTTAAATGCTCACTTCATGATTCTGACCAATATCATATTAATTTTTACTATCAATCCATTATTCATCCTAATATTACTTTCCTATATTCATTAAGCTAAAATTCGTTATATAATCTATATCACACACTAACCTCACCATCCCTTTATCCTAATTATTTCTCCTATTATCATCCCACGTATCACTAATTTCTTCTTCTTTATTATTTCCTAATTTTAAAATCCTCACCACCTACCCTCACCCACCCATACTAGATTTTTATACAAATTCACCTACTAATCTTTATCTAATCACCATTTATTAACCTAAAACTCCTCTAGAAACCTCTAATCCACCTAGAGTCATGCACCCTTACTTATATGAATTTTAAATTCTTAAATACCACATACCTATATTATGTTAATCACCTTCTAATTCCTATTAACCATCCTTAAGAGGCTCTATATATTTATAATCATCTATAAACTCTCACTAATTCATATCTAGATTTTTTTAGGAATCTTTGATTCTTATAAAATTCCTCCACCATCGATTTGATTCAACCATGGATCAAATCCAACCCTCTATTTTGTCCACCACCCTCTATATAAACATGTATATCCCATGCACAAAGACATGAATAATAATATAGGACTTGCATGTTGTCAACTTATCTCCATTATCAAGTTTTGAGCTCCTCATTGCAATCCAAATTATAAAGTACAAACATTCTATCATCTTTGGGTCCATCTACTCTTTTGAAGTTGAATTATTTGTTTCATTGAGGTATTATTTTTATTATTTCAATCACTATATTTCACTCGACTTGATTTCCTTTCCCAATCTTGAGTTTTAGTTGAGTTTTAGAATTGATTTATAGTCATTAGTGTATTACTTACATTTCAAGTTGTGATTCCAAATTTCACCTATTACACCATGGACAAAGGTGGAATTATTATTTCATATTAGTGTTTTATCTATTTTAGGATTAATGTGACTCTAATAACACAAAAATTATTGAATATTAAGATATACAATAATCACACAAATTTGAATACAACTATCTAAATGTAGTGACTTGATGTTTCTAAAATGTACTAGGAAGATTCTGCACTTAACTTATTTTGGATGAATGAAAGTATGTAATAGGGACACACTTATTAGCAATGCACTATAATAGGCCTATAAACACTCTTATCTAGAAATAGAGTGTCTTTATGAGCTTGGATAAGTTTACACTTTCTTAGATGCCTACGTAATGTGATACTATCTATTAGGGTGAAAATTATATATATGGACTATGCAGACTCTATGGATATTATGATGAGTACACCTATGTCTATGGATTGATCTTGTGTGTTTATAATTCTTCATTTGGTTTTACACAACTATGTTTACCTTATATTTGCTTCAAACCCTATCTCTTTGCATTGTATAATGAGATAACTATGAATGGGTAAAATGGATGGGTTGAGTTAGCTTCAAACACCCCCTATAACTGAGCACTACCTGCATATCCAATAATCTAAGAGGGAAGTCAAACCACATATATTTATTCCACCTAACCAAGTGTGTGAAATCCTGTGTAATGCTATTATGTAGTGTAATCATTTGTATGGATTTCAAAAATTGACAACCTATGACTTGACCTTGAAAATTATATTCAAACATAGCTTAGGGTTTATATTTTGAGGGAATTCAATTTTGGAGAATTAGGAAGGTTATTCTTAATGTGCATATGTATTTTTAGTGAGTGTTTGATAGATTTATAGATAGGTAAATGCTTAGACTTAATATGTTTATATAGGTCACTCTTTGGGTTATTTACTCCAAATTGACATGCAAAATGTATGGGCTAATCTTTTTGAACAATTTAAATTTTAGGAACTAGTCCTTAAATGGAATAGGGAGAGATCTAGCACAATTGGACAAATCCACAATAATGGACTTATCTGTGAATCACAGACCTATCCAAAAAATAAGAACAATGACAAGAGGCCAGGATATAGTACGAGAATGATATAAACTTATTTGGGCAAAGACTAGGAAGATCCTATGTAACAAAAAAATAAACTTGTAAGGGTCTCACCTATATAAGAGTAAAGGGTTATGAGGAATGTTGAATAAGAGTCATGTAATTGAGCATAAGTCAAATTATATGTCAATGGTTCTTAAAATTACACATTTTAAAGTGTCTAATACCAAATGTGAGTGTCTTCTACATTCCCCCCCACCTCCCTTTTATTATGGTAATGGAATTGCTAGAGTAAAAGGATATAAAGTGATACTTGAGTATAATCACAAAGGGTGTGCTCAAGTATGTACTATGTGTTGCACCTTGCTTCATGCAAACCTAAAATGAAACATGTAGAAATCAATTTTTACTTATGATTTAAAATTTACAATTAAAAACATTAAAAATTATGTGAAATAGAAAATAAAGGAATGAACACAATTGTGTGTATGCAGACTGAGCTTTTCTTCTAGAGACAATGGAGAATGGGGTGATCATGACCCATTAAAGATGCATGTGTAAAACCATGGGTTGAGATGAATATACCCTACCCATAATTTGAAATGGAGAAGTTCTTATAAGTAGTGTTATGCATAAATTTAGCCCCAAATTTTTTTAATAAATATCAGTAAATGGAATCCACTATGGGTTCCAATAAATCTAAGAAATGTTTGAGAGTTTACATAAAGATTTTGAATATAAATTATATGATTCAATCTAAGTAGTGCATGAGTATAATTTAAGATTTGAAATAAACTTGAGTAATACTAATAAAATAATGACATGACTTACCATTCCATCTAGTAATCTAAGTAATTATGAACATATGTCGTGCATATGCCCCCATTATAATTATTTACGTAATTTGATTCTTGTAACATTTGTAATAATCTCATAATATATATGAAATCCATAACATGTGTCATACATATTCCCTTAATTTGAATCAAACATATCATAATCTAAATAAAAATTATAATAATATATGTATAACTTTTAATAATATGTGTAAACTTGTACCATTCTGAATTAATTGTGCCCAAACTCTAAGTTTTTTATAACTATAAATGCTTAGTCTCTAATACAAGACACTATGTATGCCCCCATTTTGAGGTGAGGAATGTAATCTACAAATAACTTATCTCAAAATAAAGGAGTTATAAGCATCATGTTATATATTAAAATATATAATCAATGTAAAACATATATTAACATTACACACACACACACACACACACACACACACACACACACACACACACACACATCTCAATGAGAAATGTAATAAAAAGTCAACACAATATTGAGAATCCATAAATTGAGTAATAACTCACATAAATGTGTATGATATGTATCATGGAACCACAAATAGGAAAAAGAGTGTGTGATTTAGATCACGACACAAGCAAAATCAATAAAAAATCCTAGATTTATCCACACATAGAAAAAAATTATAGATAATTACATGTGATGTAATGGCCATGATAAACATAATAAATCACATGAAATATTAGTCAATGTCACATTCAGCTTAGGGCCAAACATAATAGACAAGTAAATGTCATAAAAGGCTCAAGGCCAAATACAATAAATAAGTAAATGTCATATAAGGCTTAGTGCCACACACAATAGATAGGTAAAAGTCACATAAGGTTCAGGGCCACATATAATAGACATGGGAATGTCACATAAGGATCATGCCCACACATAACAGACAAGAAAATTTAACACACGGCTTAGGTCCACACATAATAGACATGGGAATCTCATACAAGGGTCATGTCAACACATAATAGACAAGAAAATGTAACACAAGGCTTAGGGCCACACATAATAGATAAGAAATGTCACATATGGCTTAGAGCCACACAAAATAGAAAAGTGAATGTCACACAAGGCTTAGGGCCACATACAATAGACAAAAAATGTCACACAATAAGTAGAGTCAACCTAAAAACATTGAGCATGCATAGAAAAAGAAAGGCTAATCTACATAATTGATGTATGTCATCATCACATATAAAAAATATAATATCTAGTGAGAGAAAAGTAAATAGTATGAGTCAGATCAAGTCATGTATAATCATTATAAAGTAATTCACTATGATCAATGGAAATGACCATAAAAATATAAAACCTCTATAATTTAGCAAGATTCCCCTAGTAAGAATGTGCCACCAATGAAAGAAAATGGTTCCTAGGTATAGGAATGTCTTGCATCTATATGTAAATATCATAAATGACTTGTATGTCCTGCATATCACTCATGTATGTCATGGAATGCATTTTCATAGAAAAACTAGATATATAATTTATTACATATGATAAAACATAAATAAATCATGTAACAAGAAATACATGTTATGCATAGGACCTAGGTTTTGATTTTTGAAAATTTGTTTTTTTTCTATTTTTTGGAACCTTTAAATATGAGTAAAGACCAAATTAAGCAAGACCATCTAGTTCATTTTAAGCCTAAAGTCCAAATATGTAAGATGTATCCTAAGTTCATTTTAAAACACCAATTTGAAATGTTCAAGATTTAAACATGTGTTTTAGAAACCAAATTTGAAATGTTTATAAGACTTAGCATGCTAGATTTATTTTAGACACTAAATACCAAATGTGTAAGATCTAACATGTTCATTTTAGACCTAAATTGAAATGTGCAAGATTTTACTAATTCCTTTTAAAGCCCAAAATGAAATGTTTGTTTAGTCTAAGCATGAAAATTTGGTATTCAAATTGATCCTTCAACTTGTAATTTTTAGATAACAATGACCAAATTAGAAGCACTTTTGTTTTTGATCATATGATCTTTTAAAAAGAGCTCTCAGGTTTTTAATTTGGAATACACAGTAGCCGTGTATGATCATAAATGACCATCACCAATTTCAAGGCAACTGTGGTGCTTGGTTAATAGGTAACTATCATCGATCAAGAATAATTGATGTCAATCGATAAATACCATCATCAATCACCTGAATGTAAAGCCACAAAAGATAAACATGTTAAATTAGGCCTTAGTTAGCACAAAGATCAAGAAAACCTATAAGGTTAAGCCAAGACAATGAATTTAAATAGATTTAAAACCTGGAAATCAAAAATTTGATTGATAGAAAGAATCAAAATGAAATCTTTAAACCCATTTTTGCCCTATAACCTAACCATTAGTGGTCACATAGAATCGAGCTCGGTTGAGAAAAATCATGGTTAGTTTGGGCCTAACCATTGTCAGTTATGCCTAACCATCACTGGTCTCTATGTAGATCTGAGAAATAAACCAAAATCAAATCCGGCCAAAATAAGGTTAGACAATCAATTTTAGAGAGCTTAAATCATCCAAATGAATATTTAAAAGTTGCATATTGATGTCCTTGGTATGTGGGATGCATTGGGTCCTATCGGGTGTGCCATTTGTGATGTTAAGAATTTGATGATGGAGGGGAGGTTGTATCAAGTGTTAGTCTCATAATGAAATCAAAATGATAAAAACACACTAATAAAGCATAAGACCTCTATGCCTAGATCATAGGGGGAGCTTGGTAAACAAAAAACAAATGACAAAGCTCAACTAAAATGTAAATAAATTTACAAATTTTCCTTACCTTCCTTGAATGCTCCAAATTACGCATTCATTGGTTTACTCAGATTGTGCTCAAGAAGTCTTCAAAAATGGGGTTTGGGTATCTTGATCTCCTCTTAGCACCATGGTTGGCTTGGATTTAGCTTGATGTTTGCTCAAAGTGGCTTGGATTGGCTCAATTTTGGCATTATAACACTATTATTTTGCTTGATGAATCAAATCCTGCATCATAACTTTACTATGTTCCAATCTTTCTAAATGAAGAGCTCTAGGCTTGCTTTTATAGGCTTTGAAATGACTTGGAATGAGTTAAATCCTAACCTTAGTTGGCTTACTTAACCCCAATAGGGTTAAAAGGTGTTAAATGGTCATGATTATCATGGAATAAGCATGGGTGGGATGTTTTCCAAAAATAACGACTCACAAAATTTAATGATTATTTCCTAGGATAATCTTTGATTTTGAATTTTCCTTTTTGATAATTCATTTAATTGCTTAAAGATGAATTCAAATAGGATTTGATTGTTACTTAATTCCTTTTAGGCTTTTGAATATTTTGAAACATTTAAATTAATTGATGTGTGCAATTGCTTTATTTAATTGATTTTTGGGCCAAATTGATTTATTTTCATGTTAAGAAGCCAAATTCAAGACGTTTAAAAATTCTTAGGCTAGATATTCAATGGTTGGTAAGAATTTTTCTAAAGTTGGGTATAAATCCATTGGTGGCCAATTCTATATGTCTACAATAGCTTCCTTTTCAATTTCATTCATTGCATGTAGAATAGATTTGATATGACTAGTAGATATGGTAATGTTTTGGAAAGATTAATTCATAGACTTCATCTCACCATATATCTCAGACATGTGTAAAAGATTCATTGCAAACATTTTTATCACTACATTATTTAAAATCATTTTTACAGTAAATAGAGACATCATTACAAACTTTAGAATTATTGACACATTTATTTTCTAAAGAAAGAGGAATATCATCACATTGAGTTTTAGTTGCAGAAACATCACACAAAGGAGAATATGTAATATCACACTCATTTTCAATGGAAGAGAGAGGGATATCACATTTATTTTCAAAATAAGCCCCAAATTTCATTTCTAAAGGAGAAGAAGATGCATCATTTGATTCAACATGTCAAACATGCATCCATTGCTTGTGAGTGTATCCTCATTCCTAAGGGGAATCATAATATGATCAAGAAGTGCATTAGTTAATTCCATGTTAATTTCTTATTGTTCTAGTGTAAGGCTAGTGGAATAATGGATAGATGGAGAAGGATAATCAACTTATTAAATTTTAAGATCATTTTATTTTTCTTCTTCCCCACTATAATTTTATAAGTCACTAGCATTCCAATCTTCAACATTATCATTATCATAATAATTTCATTCACTTGCACATGCACATTATTCATCCACATAAGCATTATCATTAGGCACATAAGCATGATCATATATAACTTGATTTTTTCCTTCATTATCATAGTTTTAGGGTATGGCCTGAGTAAATGATAAGGGATCCATATACTTAGAACTATTATGGTTTGTATGATGCATACTCATTGAAAATTTACCAAACCCTAGGCTAACAAGGAAAAGAAGCACAAAACCTACTCCTATTATTTTTAATAAACATATAAATCAAGGTTATTGAATAATGTAAACACTAGAAAAAAGGCCACTTAAGAAGGAGATATCAAAAACCATGTCTAAAAATTAGTCCTAAATATAAAAATATGAAATGCTTAAGTATAAAACCTTACTAGTGCATATACACAAAAAAATGACTTGACAAGGGTCAAATGAGAACCAACCACTCTAATAAAACCATTGGGAATTTTAAAAACAAAAAGAGTGTTTTAATAAAAAATAGTATATATACAAAACCCATCAAATATTTTGTAAATAGATACACTCTTCGCCCTCTAGATCAAATTTACTAAAAATACTAAAAAAAATTATTCCTGTAAATATGTATAGAATTTTGAATTAAATTTGTTTTAATTGATTGAACTAGACTAACTAACAAAAACCTCCATTTTTTTCAAAATAGAGTCTATTTGGATAAGATATTAGATGAATAACTAGGAGAATAAGACATAACCCTAGGAGAGGAATTCTTATTATGAAAATGATTGTGAAACCCTAGGGAAAAAGATAAAAACTTCATATTTGTATAGATGACAAGGGGAAATAAAGAATCCTGTTTGAAACCCTAAGACAAATTTATGAAACCCTATAAATAAGGCTAAAAACCTAAGGGAAAATATAGGGTTTGGCATAGTCACTACAAGGAATGTGTCACTATAAGGAATGTGTTCACCAATATGTTTTACCTATTTTAAGATTAACCTGACCCTAATATCATAAAACTGATTAAATATTTAGTCTGCTTAAGATTTATAATAACTACACAAATATGAATGTAACTAGTTAAATAGAGTAACTTGTTATTTCTAGAAAACACTAGAAAGATTATACACTTAGCTTATTTTAGATTAATGGAAGTCTATATTAGGAACATAGTCATCAAAAATGAACTATAATAGGCATGTGAATGCTTGGATCCAAAAAGAGATTGTTTGTGTGACCTTGGACAAGTTTGCACTTTCATGGACATGTTCATAGCATGGTATTGTATTCTAAGGTGTGGAACTGTCCTTGTACACTACGTGAATCATGTGAATATTCTAATGAGTGAATATACCTATGTGGATGGATATTGTGTATTGACATGTTTTCATTTATACACAACTCTATTTACCTTCTTTTTTATTTAAACCCTTGCTCTTTATACAGTATAATGAGATAACTATGAATTAGGAAAAAGGGTAAAAGGGATGGGTTGAGCTAGCCTCAAACACTCCCAATGACTATCCAATACCCTAAAGAGGGAATTCAAATCACATGTAGTTCTCCCACCTAATTGAGTGTTTGCAATCCTATATAATTCTAATATCCAATGAAATCCTGTGAATGGTTTTCAACACTTGACAACCTATGAATTGACCTTGAAAATGGTATTCAAACTTAGCTCAATGATTTATCCTTAAAATTAATTAAAGTTTATAATAATTAGGGAGGTTCCTCTCAATGTAAAAATCTATTTCTAGTGTGTTCTTGATATATTACTAGATAAGAAAATGCTTTGGATTGATATATTTATATAGTTGATTCTTTGGGTAATTTCTTATGAACCTACATGCAAAACATATAAACTGAGCCTTTTGAATAGTTTGAATTTAAAGAACAAATTTTTAAAGGGAAATGGGATATGTTTATCATAAATTGATGAGTCTGTGGTATCATACTTGCTTATGAAACATAAACTTGTCTAGAAAACATGAGCAATGACCTGAAGCCAGTAGACAGTTTGAGAATGATATAAAACTATTTTTATGGAGACTATGAAGATCCTATTTAATGGTAATGATAACTTGAAATGGTTAGGCCCATATAAGAGTAAATGGCTATGAGGAATGGTGAATATGAGTTATGCAATTGAGCATAATTCAAATATGTTAAAGGTTTGTAAAATTGAAAAAAACCAAGTTTATAATACTAAATATGAGTGTGTATAATCAAATTCATAGTATCTTTGAGTATATTAAGGTACATGGGGCTATGTATTCATAGATTCATACCATAATAACACATTTTTATATATATTTTAATATGGTGGAGGTCTTAGCTCAGTTACCATTTTACATTTCTCATTTTAAGAGCACATACTAGTAGCTCATCTGATAGGTATTCTAAGTGCAAAGTGGGCACATCTGCATATTTATGTAAAGAGATGTGTTGATAATGCACACACTACTGGGTTGATTATGATGTATTATAGGATATTAATAGATCAATTCACCCATTATTCCATTATATGTATTTCATGTTAAGGATTTGTTCCATGCCTAAAGGATGTCTTATAATTATGACAAATCAGATTGGTATTTTAGTTTCATGACTAGTTAGTTCCCTGGTGTTTATGAGCACTTCTAATACGAGTGTTTAATAAGGTAGTTTGGTGTTATGAAAAGTATACCCCAAACACCATTATATTGGGAACTTACTCATAGAGATGGTCTGTTTCCTATAGAGATAGGTTGATGGAGTGTTACAAAGATATCACCTATTCTAGTATGGGAGGTGGATCTTCCATCAGTGATTATTGATGAAAATGATGTAGGATGTACTACATAATATAAAAAATGGTGGTCATAGTATCAATGGTCATTATTGTTTCCTATTTTAGTAGAGACACCTATAACTATGCCTAGGGAACAACCTGATGTGGTGATGGGTGGAGATGGAAAATAGTGATAAGTGGTTAGATAACCTAATGCTGTCACAAATGATTTAGGTAGGTGTATGAAGTAATTTTATAGTTTTTAATATATTTTGTCTCAATGTATTATATTTTTTTGTAAATTTTGATTATATTTTAGGTGAGGAGTATAAATAACCATTATTGAGGCTTCAATTTAAGTATTGATGAGGAATATTATTGATGATGCAATACTAATCGGTCTATTGGATAGAGTAGATGAAATAGAATGTGCAAATCTATCACATTTTGATCTTGTTGTAGTGGTGAGTACCACTTAAATTATTACTATAGATGATTTAAAAGAGCTGAGGAGTGAGATCATAGAGTTGAGAGTAAAACTAATGCATTAACACATGCCTTTATTAGCTCCTAGTGTAGATCTTGGTCAAAACATTTCTACAAAGTATGTACAGTTACAAAGTGGGCATGCAAAAGTTTTTGTAATCTTTCAATAAATATTAAATATGTATAAGGATCATGAGAGATGCAATAGGTATCTATCATGATGCAAGTGTGATCATAATTGGGCATCATATTCTAAGACCCCTAGGATTTGAGATAAGGATATTGAAAACAATGTAGAGGGAGAGGGCCATCATGTGCCCTTAATTGAGTAATATATTTGATTTGTAAACATTTATTTCAGTTTTTTATATATATTATTTTGATTGTGAAATGTGTACTTGTATTATGGATTTTGAATAATCTATTAAGTATTATTTTATTTCATTATGCATGTGTTTAATTATCATTTAAAATTTTAATATTTTAAATGATAACATACATATATGTGACACGTGAATTATTAAACATTTAATTATGACATATGACATTTAATATAAGTAAACCAATGATCTCAAAGCAATTGAGAAAAATAATTAGGATGGAGTCATCTGACCAACCACTTGGAAATAATTTTGCATTGTATTAACCCCCATAAGTAACTAAATCCTATGATGCTAAAATATTAGGACCAATTTCACTTGCCTTATGTACATGTGTTAAAAGGATCCCTCTCCTTGGTATAAAACACACCTAAAATGCAAAGGATACTGAGATTTTCATTATGAAATTAATAAGAATAAAATTACCTTTCTTCATGCTATGCATTTTGTGCATATTAATGGTTGTTGATATTTATCTATGGATGTTCATTTCTCTCATTGTTTTCCTCCCTCCACACCTCTACATGGAATCAAAATCCTTTGTAGTTCTCACACTATATATAAATTGGTTTGTGTAAGCATTATCTATGGACCATTTTTCATCCCTCTTAATGTTGCATTATGTTCCCAATTCTCCATATGAAACACTTATATAGTTGGTGTCTAGTTTGAAGATTGTGTCTATTTGGTTCCTTAGTTTTATTATGTTGTTAAGAAGGTGAGGTGATCATTCTATTTGTGGTTCATCATCACTTTCCCTTTAAACAAGCATCTTACTCTCTCTCACCCCTTTTCCTTTCTTAATATTAGGTTTAACATTAATCTGTAGATTCCCTTTATAATATTTATAAGTTTGCATGCTAGTTTTAAACCATGTGCACTTAGATTAGAAGGAAACCAACCTTCTCCAAAGGTTCATGCCAAGGAGCACAAGATTCCCATGCCTTGAAAGATGATTCCATTATTACATCGAAGCATAGAGTCACTCTTAAGCACTGAGGTCTAAGTAATTTGATGTGGAAGTGCTATGCGATTTCACGTGTGAGTGTCATTCTCATCATGGGTGTAAGCTTTGAGTGATAACAATTTTTGGCATGTTTAGTGAGATAGAGATAGTCTTCCCCTAGAGATCAGTCTACTCCCCCATTTGGTAGATACCCTGTGCCTAGAGGAAGACTATACCCTATCCCATAGGGCATGATATAAATTATTATCACCCAAAGCTTTCACCTATGATGAGAATGATTCTTGCATGCACAACTGTGCAACACTTTTGAATTGAGTTCCTTAGACCTCAATTATTGATAGAAATTTGATGCTTTGATGTAATAATGGGATCATCGCCCAAGGTATAGGACTCTTCTGCTCCCTTGGATAAACCTCTAGAGAAGGTTGACTTCCTTATCGTTTAAAGTGCACACTATTTAGTGTGTATATGATTCCTAAAGGAAACACGTGTAAAATTATTTTGCACGTGTAAAAATGACATGGGAAAAACTAAAGAAACCCCATGCAACCTTTGCATGTTATCTAGGTGGATTGACAGGGCGAATAAATAATCAAAGGTGGTATTTGAGCCAGATTGGACATCAAAGGATGTTGATTTAGAGTAGAGTTAAAAGCAAGGTAATGGAATATTGGTAGAGCATGCACACACATCTCCTATGGATGCAGAATTATACTTATGTCCTTGATGCACATGCATATTGTTTAAAGATCTAGGAATAACCTTCCATCTACTTCTATGATTATATTGTCAACCCAAAATGAATGAGAATGATTCACAATAGCTATTACGCAAGAGTCTGGTTCTCTTGAGTTTTGATTGCCAACTTTTAAATTAAGTTTCTATCTACCATCTCGAATGTTAAATTAATTACATAGGATCTTGCCCAACTCTATATAAACACCAATTTTCTTTATGAAAGGAATCCCTCTCCTTGGTATAACAAAGCTCTCCCCATTAGAGTTGTAATAACAACTTAGGCCTTGAAATTAATAAGAAAATTTTTACCTTTATTCATGATCTACATTCTATGTGTATTAATGATTATTTATCTTTGTTTATGGATGTTTGTCCCTCTCATTGTCATCCTCCCTCCACACCTCTACATGGAATCAAAATCCTCTATAAGGCACACATTGTGTATAAACAAGTCTATGTAGGCATTATTTGTGGATCTTTTATTATCCCACTCAATGTTTCATTGTGTTCCCATACCTTTGTGCAAAATAATTATATAGTTGGTGTTTGGTTTTAAGACTATGTGCATTTTGTTCCTTAGTTTTATTATGTTATTAAGTGGGTGAGGTGCTCATTCTATTCTTAGTGTATCATCACTTTTCCTTTTATCAAGCCTCTTACCCTCTCTCACCCCTTTTCCTTTGTCAAGATTAGGTTTAGGATTAGCCATAGATTCCCTTTCTACTCTTTGTAAGTTTGCATGCTGGTCCTAATCCAAGTGCACTTAGATTATAACAAAGTTGGTCTTCTTTGGAGGTTTGTCCTAAGGAGCACAAGAGTCCCACACCTTGGAGAATGATCCCATTTTTATATCAAATTATCGAATCAATCTCAAACACTAAGGTCCAAGGTGATCGATGTAGAAGTATTGTATGGTTGCGATTACGAGAGTCATTCTCATCAAAGGTGCAAGCTTCGAGTGATAACAATTATTTTTGAGGAACTTATTTGGATAGATTGATTTTTTTAGAAGGTGAACTAGAAGAACTTATTCCATGCATTAATTTTGAAAAAGTATGATTGACCACTAGTTCCTTTTGAGGAACATCCTGGGATACATCAGCCTTCACAAAATGTGAAGTAAAATAAGATGAAGAAGTATATCTTGTGGAACTATTTGGAGATTTTACAAATGTGACAACATCTCAATCCCCAAGTTGTTCAATATTAATTTACAATGCATAACAATTTTTATCTCTATGCACATAAATATGATGGTAATTATAAAATGATATTTTACCCACTCATTGAAGGTGATGTGCGAGATGACGGTGATTAAAAGATAACCTGATTAATTTATTATCAAAAAGTGTTTGTAAAATAACACTTGGTATATCCTTGAATCTATTAAATTGGATTGGTTAATTCATATATTAAGGAGTAGGACTCATGTGAGTTATCATTTTATCAATAATTTTATTTAAAGCTTCTTTCATATCCATTACTTGATTTACAACTTTCTCTTTCTGAATTTCTTTATTTGTATCAATTGCCTTATGTAGAACTTCATTCTCATTAATTACCTTAGATCTTTAATAGTATAATCAAGATTTTGAGAATGTACAAAGTAATTTTTGAGTGAAATATCCTCAAAGCAAAGAGATTGGAAAGATTCACAAGTATGATAAAATATCTCTCTTTGATAGAAAATGTCAGATCCGTACACAAAATGTCTTTTTTTCCAAGTCTGTTGGTTGATAAATCGATTGATACATACAAGGTTTAAATCGTAATGTATAATCATTAATGGATTTAGACTTTCCTTGGTGAAGAAAGGAAAACATTCATATGTAATGTAGGGTCGCTTATTTTGAATCTATTATAATAAGCATGTCTCTTGTAAATCAATATATGGATGCAAAGAGGCACTAGGAAAATGATGAAACCAATCTAGATATTGACCAATTAAGCTCAATGGGAATATTTTAACTATAATTCTATCTTTAGTATTGTATTTATCCATAAAATTCACAAAACTCTTAAGATATATAAAATGATCACTACTCCCATAAAATAATGGAAATCTAAGCATTATGAAGTCAAAATGGAGTGGTGAATTGAGGTTTTTGTGTAGGATGGAACTTCTATTTATAGCATTAGAATCAACCCAAATGTAGTATGTTTTGATTTCTAAAGGGAGATGATGTAACTTTTATTTCAAGGCACCTACAACATGTATTAAGGATATAATCTCTTTCAAACATGTAATAGTATATTTAAGAGGCTCATTCAATGGTTGAACCTTATTGTTAATGGTTGCTATATGAGGTACACCATATGGAATGGATTAATAATATTTACTCATAGGTTTCATCTTACTCTTTATATTAGATAGAGGTGCAAAAGATTCATCACAAAACTTCCTATAATTTCACTACTTAGAATCATTAACACATTCCATAGAGACATCATTGCATAATATAGAACTATTATTGCATTTATTTCTACGGAAGAAGGAATATCATTATAAAAACCATTGTATTTAAAAACATCATTTAAAGGTATAACATCATGAGAATCAACATGTATATCATCTATCCATAGACTTATTGTATCATATTTCATAAGTGGAAGCCTAGTAGCATCAAGAAATGTGTTAGGTAATTCATTTTCTACTTTTTTCTTATTCTAATGTATGATTAGTAGCAGAATCTAAAGACAAACAAGGAGAGATGATTTATTGAATTATCACATTATTGTCTTTTTACTTTTCCTTATTATAATTATACAAAGATATATCACTAGCATATCAATCTACCACATCATCATCATCATAAATAACATAGTCATTTCCTTTAGTCATATAAACATGTTCCTCATCTACATAATAATTATCATTAGACAAATAAGCATGATCATTTACATGAAAATTTGTCCACTCATTAGAATAGCTATAAGGCACAACATGGGTATACAATAAGGAATCCATAGGGTGAGACATATTAGGGTTTTGGGGATGCATGTTTATGGAGAACTTATCAAACCCTAAGATGTCAAGGAATCCAAGCATAAAGCCTACTTCTATAATAAAGACAAATGTAAAACTCTTGGGTTTGAAGGATTTGGAGGTCAACAATTGAAACCCTAGAAAAAAAAGACACTAATGCATGGGAGATGAAAAATGAAATCTAAAAATCAAACCTTAATGTAGAAATCTGAAACCCTACGAAGGAAGGATAAAAACCTAAGGGATAGAGACCTAGGGTTTTCCATGTTCAAGAGAGGAATCAGGGTCATTAAAATGTTATAACATATTTTGGATTTAATGATCTAAAAAAAAAAAATTAAGAATATTTAAATTATATAAGATATAACATACATGATGTAGATCTAAATGTAAAATTAGATGATATTGAGCTTATTATTTATGGAAATGACCAGGGAAAGGAGTACTTAGCTAATTTATTATTCTATTTTTCTCATTATCTATGTCCCAGTCATCAGATAGTTATGTAATAGCTTTATGATGACTTAGATAAGAGAAAAGACTATAAAATCTCTTTAGGACACTGTTGGTAAGGCTTAAACACCTACATTAATTGGATTTGTTTGTTGTCTATCAAGCCATCTAGGATGAGTGTGCTGGTCTGTGTTGGGCTAGATCATGCACTTGTGTCTATAGATGATTTATAGACATTCATTTGCCTTTGGGCTTGTATTAATGAATTTGTTTCCTTCTCTTTTACTTTAAAGCCCTAGCTTGGACTCTTGACACCAAGATGACCTTAAAAAGGGGTTAGATGGGTTGGGTTTCGTTAACCCTAGCCACTTCCTATTGAATATCTGAATGTTGCCTATGTTTTTAATACTTTGAAAAGGGCTCAAACTGCACGTAGTTTTTTTTCTTACACATGTGTGCGCCAAATCATGTGAATGCAAATCTAAATGCACCTTCACCTAGACCCATCTTTGATACAAGCATAAATTTTGTTGATTTAGAAAACTTTAGATTTATAAATAATAGTAAGCTAGGTGTCTTTTATTCTTTGTATGCATTTGTTCATCTAATGAATGCTTGTCCTTAAAATGCTCTTAAGGGATTTATATGTATAGGATTCTCACCTTAAAATTGAGTAACTCTAGATGCACACAAGCCCACCAAAAAAAATCCAAAAAAGTAAAATAAAGTATTTCGAAGGGTGACATGTCCCAAAATAAAAGGATGTTGCTAGTAATGATGAACACTGTTAGCAATTGACACTATCCAAAACCTATAGAAAACTTAGTACCACAAAAACAAGACCAAAAATTCTTATAATAGAATTTTAAAAAATGATGAAAATCCCAACAAAAAACTATACAATCAAATAAAATAAATAAAAATATATATAACCTAAACAAATATACCAATAAATATCTTATTCACAATAAAAAATTTATATACAAAAAAATTACATGAAAAATATTATATAAATAAAATTTATACCAAATTTAAAGATCTACACAAAAACTATTAAATTATAAATAACTTGAATCATCATTTAAATCTCAATACCATAAAATAATAAAACCTAGTTTATCGAAACTTACAACACAATTGTTATAAACTAACTCTAAATCTACTTACAATCAGTCTTTATCTATCACTCAATCCAATTACAATCAATCTTTATTTATCCCTCAAATCCATTTGAACGGGACTATGCAAGTAATTCAAGTATCAAATTAATCAATTTTTAGGGTTGTATTCTCATCGCATTCAACATTGATTTCTTCATTAATCATAACTTTGCTATATTTCTAAAATCGTATCATGTCATTAATTAGAAATGTGATGTCCTTGGGTTAGTTAAAAAAAAATGGCGAGGAAAGTTATATTTTAATTGGTGAGAATTATAGTTTTTAATATCATTTATTGAGATATAAATTTTTGGAAATATTTGATACAAAAATAGTTATGTTGGATTTGTGAATGATTTTGTGATAATTTAATTTAAAGTAATTTTAATTTAAGTGTATATTTATTCAAAATGTTATAACTATTTAGGATTTTGTTTTTATTTGTCTTTTTTACATCAGCGATTATGTTTGTAGATGTTGTTTAGTTGTTTTCTTGTTGTTTGTGTTATTTCATTCCCCTTTTTTTATTGATGTGCATTTGAGTTAGTTTAACTATGGTTATTCACTGGGTTGTGACCTCTTTTATTTTTCCCGAAACTTCTTTAACTTGATGTGGATTTTAGAGTGTGACTTTTCTATCCATTTTTTTATATAATTAACATTGTATTATAAGTTTTTTGTTAAATTAATAGAAGTGCGCTTTTCAATTAAAAAAATATCATAATTCCTTAGTCCAAACGTATAGATATCAATATAAATATAACTTAGAGGAACCATTAAAAAAAGTGCAGTCATTATAATTCTTGTATTCTATTTGAAGTTGCCATTCAAAAGCTTTACTCTAATTGTATTATGTAGATGCATAATCTTTTCCAGATTGCTCTAAAAAAATCTTGCTTACAACACAAAATCAGTTCAACAAATGATAGAGATTGATAAATAAATTAAAAAGTTCAAAGATGATCAAATGTACTTTTTTAGAGATTTGAAATTATAATTATAATTTTTTTTTAATTATTGCTCTGACTTTGAAGTTTTCAAAACTCGGGTTATTGTTATAACTATTAATATTTTCAATATAGAAAAAAAGATAAAAAAAGATATTGTCATCTTCCAAACTTATAATATTAACTAACAAATGATTCATATAATCTTACACTTATCACACACTTTTTTCTATTTAAATATAAAGAGAGTTTTTTAGAAAGTCCATCTAATTAATTACACAATTTTTTTCTTTACAATTATAAAATACTCTCAAAATATTTTATAGATTTTAATTTAATACTATTTTAAATATTAAAATATATAAATATAAACTCAGATATCAACATTCTAGATCAAATCTCATCCCAGAAATTTCTTTATACCTTCCTTGGCTTGGAAGACTTACACACGTGAACCCTTAATCAATCAATCCTTTCAACTTTATGGCCAAATTGATAAATTTGCACAAGTTGACATATCGAGTTACGTCCCTACTTATGACCTTAGCTCAGTGGGTATGCAATGTGATGCTCAAGTGGATAAGAATGTTGCCATATTACACTAACTACAACGATAGGGAAAGCATATGTCTTAATTTTTCTTTCAAAGTTGTGGCGGAAAGGGTGGATGATTTGATTATGACAACCATTTTGATGCTCAACATGCCTTGTTTAGGTTGCTTCGGAGGCATCAAACAACATTATACCAATCCATGTTCTATCATTGCTCATGCCATTTGGTTTGATATTTTGTCTATTTACATAGAAATGATTAAGAATCAAGTTTTATGGGTAAAAATTATGTGGCATATTTTTGATCGATATTTTATTATTAGAATGTTTTAGTGGAATTTTATTAAAAAATAATAAAAAATAGAAAGTTATATAATAAAGAGGTTAGTTTGTATGTACGACTCAAATTCTATATTGAATGAGAAGTTTTGATTCACATAAGAAAATAAAAAATAATATTATTATATCATATAACTTAAAGTTGTTTCGGGATATTTTTTTAAAGGCAAAATATAATTTTTTTATCTTTTTTCTTTGTGACCTCAATGCAGACTTTTGGTTGAAGACTAGAAATAACCATTTGTAGTGGAGGATCAAAGGAGGCTTGATCCTTATCAGACTCAGAAGATTCATATTGATGAGATTGTTTGATTCCTCTACCTGTAACTGCATCTGCAAATGTCTCATTATGAGAGGGGTGTTCTATAGGCATTTCTGCCCTAGCCTCTGATCCATCATTCTTTCTTGTTCCATATTTATAATTTACCTTGGCCTCAGATGTATGCATATTGATTAAGGCTTTTGCTTCTTCATCCTTTGAAGGCAGAGGTTTACATGGTTGCCAACTTTTGGATTTAAGGGATTGGTCCTTTTTTTAGTTTATTTACTCAGGAGCATGCTTTTTGGAGATGTTTGATTTGATGGTAGAACTGACATCTAAAAGTTGTGTTTTCATAATCCAAGGTTTGGATCCAACTGAAATTGTCATGTTTCAAATGTTATCTCTTTGGAAAACCTTTGCTGAGGTTCATCTCCACACAAATACAAGCAAAGGTGAAAAGTCCTTGTTTGGACCTCTCACCATCTATCTTGATGAAACTTTCTAGGGCATTTCCAATAGCCTCACACATTGAAGGGCACTAGAAAGGAAGAAGAAGATTAGGGCGCTGAACCCAAATTGACATTTTGGACACCACCAAAGTGGTAGAATCAAAATCAAAAAACCAAGGGGTAATGAAGAGCCCAACTCTACCTCAAAACCAAGGTCCCTTCTTTTAGATTTTATGATAATCTTTAAATGAGGAGAACTAAACTATAAAAAAAACTCTTATAGCATAATTGCATCACAACATCACACAATACCTGGTATAGGTAGAAGAGAACCAGAGATGTAATTCTTCTGATTGAGGCTAAAATCCCTAAAAATTGCAAATAATTATAGAATCCTTTAATGCTAAAATTAATATGTTTATGTCAAGAAGAGAGATCTCCACTGTTAGTGTCTCATCCAAATTTTCTACAATGTACAGGTTTGGAAAGATTGAAGGAGAGGTCATTGGTGGGTAAGCATCATCCTTTTAAGAGAAAGCCCCAAAAATTGAACCAACCCCAAAAATTGAACCCTATTTATTTCCAACCTTGTTGAATGGCATTATGATGGATGACACAAGGTGAAGGTTACAAGGAGAATGTAGTCATTGTTACCATAATCTAGCCACTGTTAAACCCTAAGTGCTTCATCATTTGCTTTATTTCACTTACTCCATTATTTTTGATCACTTTTTAAACAAAACAATTATTATATAATTATTTTTCAAAAATTTAATCGAATCAATTGTAAAAACCTTGTGTCTTCAAATGACATCTTATGTTATGCTTATTGAGTATTTTGTATTATGTCAACATCAATTCAAGTCATTAATTAACATATTAATATGTGGTGTATCATATTAAAACCATGTGTGTGTGTGTGTGTGTGTGTGTGTGTGTGTGTGTGTGTGTGTGTGTGTGTGTGTGTGTGTGTGTGTGTGTGTGTGTGTGTGTGTGTGTGTGTGTGTGTGTGTGTGTGTGTGTGTGTGTGCGCGTGCGTGCGTGCGCGCATGTATGTATGTATGTATTATGTAATTTTTTTTAAATTTAGGAGGTGATCAACGAGGAGCAGAGCTTGATTGAACTCAAGGCAACTAAGTGGTAGGCCCCCAACCTTACCACTGCACCCCAACCCTTGACCTATTAAAACCCAATATTTATCTTTGACCTCCATCTTATAGCTGTAAAGGATAAAGGATTGGAAAATTGAAAATCAATATATAAACATATACATGGGATGAATTTACAATGAATATATTTGATATGATTATGACACCATTATGCCCATGGATTCATATGATAGAATATGTGTTTGGGGGAAGGGAGATCACTAGTTTGAATCCCAAAGAGAAGTAATATGCATGCCCCCTATGGTGGTATCATAATTAGGTGTCATCTTGCGTATTTTGAGTAGTTTTATAAGAAGTACAATGGGATTTCAAGTGTGTATGTATTATGGATCTTAAAAATACAATTTTTTCCTTTCCTTTTTATATATATTTTATATATATATAAATATTAGAAATAATTAATTCACATGGAATTGATGTTAAATGCAAATGATTCAGCGAAATTATGAGAAAGTAATAATTTGTTTATATATATATATATATATATATATATATATATATATATATATATATATATATATATATATATATATATATATATATATCAATTTTATAAACATAGTATGTATTAATTATATAATAAATTATGTTAAAGATGTATCAATTTTAATTTTGTAAAATAATTGTTCAAGACATCACAAAGTAATAGTAAGGGACATGTGCATAAAAATATGATCCATATAAAAATATTTTCATCAAAATATAATAAACTATAACTCCATTAAATATAAAATAAAATTATACATAATATAATAATTATATGTACACTCACATTTAATTTATTATTAAATAAATAAACATTAATTAAAATTCTCACAAATCTTAATTAAATGACTAAATATTAAATTAAAAACTCCTAAATATAAATATAAATAATAATAATAATAATAATAATAATTATTATAATTATAATAAATAAATAAATAATATACAAACTATAAATTTAAATTTATTTACTTTGATTTAATAAAAATGTTAAAATTTTACTAAATTATGCTTGTTGTTAAAGTCTCTATCAATCTTTTTTATTGATCAAGGCTAAATATGTCACAGGATAGTGTCTCTCTCCACTTGCAATTTTACTAAATTTTACTTAGTTTCTTATTCACTTCATAATTCTCAAATATTATGGTATAACGCCTATGTTCCTATAGTATATGATTCTTTCATGTCCTAGAGTGTAAAATTAAGAAAGTGAATTCTTATACCTATCTTTAATGGGCTATCGTTGACTCATCAGTCCCCTATAATAGAATAAATATATCACAAAAATAGTAAATAACATAATAGAAATAACTTCAAAATATGTGTCAATAGTTCTCTACATTAAAATGATAGCTAGAGAATAAGAGCTTGCCTTATGTCTAAATGAGTTACAATATTTATCTATTTATAGGTGGTTTTAATTTTTTTTTTAAAATATTGGCACGTGTGTTGACTTCCAATGACTAGAAACAAGAAAGACAGATAAAGGAGATTACACTAATTAGCTAAAGGTGAAGCAAGAACCATATTATAGAATCTAGACAAGATTTCAAGACCATATTATTTGGTCTAGAAAATGGGACTAGGGGCTAAAAAAGATGAAATGGAGACTACTCTAGGGAACTAAAAAAGGGTTTTTATGTTTTGGAAGTCGGGGAGAAGTAACAATATCACTAAATTTAAACCACATTAGATATACATAGAAAACTGTACAAAACTTAACATAATTTAACATAAATTAAAGGACATAGGACTATTTTAGGATACTAAATTTTGACCTACTTTGAAATGTGTGATTTATCACAGAAAAAAGTTTTGTAAGCATTCACTTCAAAGTAGAATATAAAAAAATTATATTGTTAATCTAGACTTTTAGAACTAGAAATGATAAGACCCATAACCTACAAAACCACTTTTTAGCATACACATGAGAGTAAAATAATCATAAATGTTGGATATAGAAATTAAATGTAACGATATACCTCCTTTCGCCCTAGTAGGTAGTGAAAATACTATGGGTTCATTATACTATCAAAAGAGATATCTAAGTGAGGTGGAGTAAGAACCATATGTGTCATTTGGTGACATGCTTCCATACCTAAAATATGAATCACTAAGCCATTGGTCCTATGAGAATTAAAGTTAGAAACCTAGGGTTATTTAGTGACAAACCTTCAATCCCATAATCAATGTGAATATTTCATATACCGAGACATGTAAATGATAAGTATAAAATGTATGGTTTCACCTTTGAGATATAAATGGAGCACATGAAGTAAATCAATAATTGTATCTCGAGAAGATGAAAATTTACCCTCGTAAATCCATGTTATGAATATCATTATTAACATTTATTTCCTCACATGAGATTAAGTTATAACAATGATAACACAAAAATAATTGGAATTGGATTAATAACTAGTCATTAGTGCATAAAAATATATTAATATAGATTATAAGGAGTAAAGTTTTGTCTAAATACATATCTCAAATATACGTATGATATGAATCACAGTGATATAGTAAAGTTACTCTCACAATAAATACATGATAAAGATCATGGAAATAAAAAATATATAAATATAAAAATTATGATTAAAAAAAAAATAGTAACTCATTCTTTTTTAATTTGAGGGAATCTTTTAGACCCGTAAAAAGTAGTACCACTGAAAAGTCAACTATGAATGATAAGATTATAAAACTTTCATAAAACACACACACATATATATTATAATAATAATAATAATAATAATAATAATAATAATAATAATAATAATAATAATAATAATAATAATAATAATAATAATAATAACATACTACTGAGATAAAATACATAAAACATGTTAAGACACATTGAAAAATACATTTAAAAAAAATTGATCAAGTCAAAAAGTAAGAAACATATCAAATAGTGTAATACATATCACATATATAATATTAAATTTATAAAAAAATATTGAAAAAACATATAACATATTAAATACATAAAAAGATAAAATATTAAAAAGAGGATAGACAATCAGACACATTAATAAAACAAATACATATCAAATAAATAAAATCGTATCAAACAAAGCACCTTAGACATATAAATAGAATTAAAAGTACATCAAACATTTAAATAAAATATAAAATACATAAAATTAGAAAATGGAAGATATATTATAGATATACACAACATGATAAATGACTCATAAGTAACATGAGTGAACATGATAATGGGTAAAATATAATAACACAAGAGCATCAAAAGTAACATAGAAATACTACGAATAAACATGAATAGACATGATAACACCAAAGCATCAAAAGCAACATAGAAATCACATATGGATGATGAACATATTAAGACACATGGGAGACAATATATTCCTAAGAGTGATTACCTACAATGAACCACACCATAAGCAAACAATTAAGTACCTATCAACCTAGTAACATGAAAATCATCATAACAAACTTGTCAATTAATGTTAGGGAATTAATGTAAAGGATATATATTTTGGGTGTTATTATTTCTAAAGGGGTATATTAAAGTATTTACTTTGTTTTAATTTTTAATTAAAATTTGTATTTTTTTATTAATCACAATTTATTATTTTTTGTGTATTGAAAAATTTACATATTTTTAGAATTCAATTTATATATTTCTTACAGAAAAATATGAAAAAATCTATTTATTTGTATTTTGATTGGTTGAAATTGTGGACATGTTATTAATGGGCAGGGTATTGATGTCATACATAGTACTCATCAGAGTGTGATGCCATGAATAGTATGTAGAAATAAATGTTTTATCACGTGAAAGATTCAAAAAATATCTTGAGACCAATGTTACGATTTTGTATTGTAGCTATGCAGTGACTACACATTATTCAAGGTTAATGTTCTTGCATGTTTCAGTATAGGTCTTGAAGATATGTGGTGAAGGTGTGGGAATTCTGGAATGGAAATCTGTCTTGACCTGTCAAACCACAATACCAACCCCTTTATGGTTGCACGCGACATTGTAAGTATAAAAATCAAGGAGGGAAATTAGTGAATATTTTTTTAATGATCCGATGAATAGAAATTTATCTAGTCTTGGATTTTTTAAGTTCATGTGTTGCCGAGAGAAATGCTTGGGAGATCGCCATTTAGATTGGTGATGTGGCTGCTAAAATGGTTGTCGCTATGGGTGGTGTATTTTTTGTTGCTTTTAGTGGCCTGGGTGACACGAGGGTGACACCAACAAATATGGCGTCAAAAGGCCTGCAATGGTCCATTGGAGCTCAAGAATAAGTGTGGGAAAACCCCTATGTTGGAGGTTCGAACTATGGTAAAAATATGAAAATGGAAGACCAAGGTATAAATAATGGTCATATTTGTTTGATTGATTCTTTATTGTTGTGGTGAAAATTAGCAAAATGAAATATAATGGGTTTATGAATCTATATTTTTATAGGTATTGTTGGCAATAGAAAGGTTTACATCTAGGAGAGCCAAGTTTGTATATGGGCAAGTGAAGGAGTTTGATTATGTGATTCTTGCAACAGGATATAGAATCAATGTGCCCCCTTGGCTAAAAGTAAAGAAACAACCTCAAAATAAAACCCACTTTGCACTTTGATTCATGTTATTGGGTTACACATGATTGGAACCGTGATGGCTCAGAAGATTCATTTTATTCAAAATTGTTAGGTTGTGGAGCTAAAAGCTTCACTGATGCAGACATGGAGGAGGTTGCTGAGTTCCAAGGATACCGGCGTCGACAGAGCAACCGACGTCGGTCATCTTTAGTGCAAAGGGCAACCGACATCGACAGGAGTCGGCCGATGTTGGTCACCTCCAGTCAGATAGGGACCGACGTTGGTCACCTGTGCGGTTCCAGAACTGTTCGTTGCACGAATAGTTAGTTTGTTGAACCGATTGTTTGCATGTAAAGACTATTTTGAGTCTTGAGTTGCGTGTCTAATTATTGTAAATTAGAAGTCTAAGTTATTGTTTAGTATGGGATCTATTTATAGACCCATTGACATGTATTGTAATAAGAGCAATAGAGGAAGGCAAGGTAGATCCTTCCAATTGTAAGAACAGGGTGATCTGCAAGTTGTTACAAGATCAGGAAGAAGTTCTACATGGTAAGTAAGATCATTTGAGTTGCAAGTTGTTGCAAGTTCATGGGAGATCTACTTGAAGTACTTTTGAGTGCTTGGTACTGGTAGTGTTATTACTGATTGGTTGGAGGTGAACAACAACTCTGTGTTTGAGTTGATTGTTGTGACCATTTTTGGTAGGAGAGTGAACTTTTGAGGGAAAGAGATCTGTACATCTGAGAGGTGTGAAAGATTGTGGCATCTTCATTGTATTTCCTTCTGACATGAGTATTAATACAAGATTGTGTATTGTCTCTCATATTCTGTGTCATTTGTGAATTCTAGTTACTTGTTCATTCTAGTATAATTTCATGTTTAGTTGCTTATACAAGGTAGTCATATATACTCTTATTGAAGAGTAGGATCCTGACAGTTGGTATCAGAGCATTTATGTTCTAGATTCCTTATCAAGTGGTATCAGAGCTTTTGGTTGGGTTACTAACAGGTTGTATCAGATTTGGTTAGTGTTTGTTGATTACAGGTCACTCACAGGGGTTTTTATTTGAGTGAGAGTATAGCAATGGCAAAAGAAAGTAAGATACAAATGGAGAAGTTTAATGGCAAGAACTATCAATTATGGAGGATGCAGATAGAAGATTATCTGTATCAGAAAGATTTGTACTTACCGTTAAGTGGGGTTGTATGCAAGCCCACAGATATGAAGGATGAAGAATGGGAGGTTCTTGATCGAAAGGCTCTGGGATCTATAAGGTTGAGCCTTGCATCGTTTGTGATTTCCAACTTATCACAGGCTAAGACAACGGTAGAGTTGATGGAATCTTTGGCAAATTTATATGAAAAACCCTCAACTTTGAATAAGGTATTTCTTATAAAGCAATTATTTAATTTGTAAATGTTGGAAGGTGGATCTGTACATAGTCATCTTAGTGATTTCCATGGTTTGGTAAACCAATTAAATTCAGTCAATATTGTTTTTTATGATGAAATTAAGGCTCTCTTAATCTTATGCTCATTCCCTGAAAGTTGGGAGAGTTTGGTAATGGTAGTTAGTAATACTGCGTCTGCTTCAAAAATCTTAAAAGTGGATGATGTTGTGAGTGTAATCTTGAATGAAGAAATTTGCAGGAAAAGCACAGGTGAATCATCAAGGAATGATTTGAGTGTTGAAAGCAGGGGAAGGCAAAGAGAGAAGATCAAGCATGGGAGATCAAGGTCAAAGATAGGCAGGAGATCCAAATCCAGGTATGGCAGAATAACCTGCTGGAAATGTGGAAAGCAAGGGCATGTAAAGAAAGATTGCAGGTTGGTTGAAGATCAACATGAAAGACATGAATAAGCAGATGTTGCAAGTATTGTTGCATAAGATGATCTGGTATGTTCCTTCGATAAAGTAGAATCTTGGGTTTTAGATTTTGGTGCCTCTTTCCATGCATCCCCAAATAGGGAATTTTTTCATGAGTATGTCCAGGGAGACTTTGGAGAAATTTATTTAGGGGATGGTAAGCCTTGTCAAATGGTTGGCAAAGGAAAAGTGAAGCTGAAATTGCAGACGGGCAACACATGGGTGTTGAAGGAGGTTATGCATATCCCAGTCCTGAAGTGGAATTTGATTTATGTTGGAAAGTTGGGTGATGAGGGTTACACAGTAACTCTCACGGTGGACTCTTGGAAAGTTTCCAAGGGTGAACTTGCTTTAGCAAGAGGTAAGAAAGTAGGTACTCTTTATCTATCTACTTGTATTACTGATTCTCCTTTTGGTTTATCTACTTCAACTGTAGATTCAAAGATGTGGCTTAATAGGCTTGGTCATATGAATAAGAAGGGGATGCATGTTCTTGAGTCAAAGATTATGCTTTCAGATTTGAAAAGCATGGATTGAGATTTCTGTAAACAAAAGAAGAAAGTGACGTTTCGTAAGAAATTTGATATTCATGACAAGAACAAAAAAGCCTTGGTTTTCAAGGAGAAGATGATGGATACAGATTAGCGCAAGGGGCTGAAGAATTTTGAGCAAAGCAAGGTTGATATGGACAAGGGTTTGATCCAAAAAGAGCTCACGAGTAGAAGTCATCGTTCATAAGTAAAACACAGAGACTGACATCGGTTAAAAAACCAACATCGGCATCCAGACAAGGACCAACGTTGGCTATGTGCAGCCTGACATCAGTGACTCCAGACAAATAAACACCAGCATTGATCAGGGAGAATCGACGTCAGCGATGAGGCAGTCGCATGGAACTGACGTTGATCAGGTGCAGACTGAGATGTGACCAGCATCAGTCACTGAGACAGATTTTGGGCAGACAACAAGTTGTTAAAGAGTCTCAAATGCCCATATGGAGGACTAAAAGGGTAATTAAGCCTCAAATTCATCATTTCCCTTCTTTACACTACTTGTTACTCACTGATGGTCAATAACTAGGAAGTTATTAAAGAAGCAGAGTAGGTAGAATCTAGGAAATAGTGGGAGCTTGGCATGGATGAGGAATGTGATTCCTTGGAGAAGAACCAAATGGGAGTTTTTGGTGGAGTTGCCAGCTGAAAGAAAGCACTGAGAGATGAATGGATTTTTAGGATAAAGAAGAGTGGGAATGGACACGTGAGACAGAAGGCTAGGGTATATGGTCTTGTGTTAGCTGCAGGACAATGGAGGTTTAACCATTGTGTTTTCTTTACCAAATTGGATAATATTAGCTACATTATCCTGTTACTATATGTTGTGCTTGTTGCAAGGTCACATATGCAGGGAGTTGCTGAACTAAAGGTAAAGTTAGTTTAGAGGTGTGTCATGAGGAATCTGGGAGCAGCAAGATTCTTTGGCATGAGTGTGTTCTAGAGACATGGAAGGTCACAGGTTGATTTTGTCTCCAGATGATTGTGTGAAACCGGTTAGCACGCCGATGGTTGGATAGTTCTATGAACAGCATCCTAATTCACATGATGAGGTTGAGTACATGTGTACTAAACCTAAGATTTCCCAAGCAGTGGGAGTTGTCAGCAAGTTTGGAGCCAATCCGAGAAAGAAGCACTAGAGCGCAGTTTAGTGGATTCTCAGATATCTGAGAGGGACCAGCAACAGGTACACATGCTATGCAGGGTCAAGTTATTTTCTACATGGGTTTGTAGATGCGGATGTGGTAGGTGATTTGGATGACAAGAGGTGCGCCACAGGATTTGTGGTGGTTGGTCTTCAAGAGTGATCTTGAAGAGGGATACAAAGCTAGGAAACAAACTAGATGATGTATAGGTACAGGTACAGTTACAACTATTTATCTCCAAGTGGGAGATTGTTAGGTTGTGGAGCTAAAAGCTTCACTAATGCAGACATGGAGGAGGTTGCTAAGTTCTAGGGATACTGGCATCGATAGAGCAACTGATGTTGGTCATCTTCAATGCAAAGGGCAACCGACATCGATAGGAGTCGACTGACGTCAGTCAACTCTAGTCAGACAGGGACCGACGTTGGTCACCTATGCAGTTCCAAAAATTTTCATTGTACGAATAGTTAGTTTGTTGAACCGATTATTTGCATGTAAAGACTGTTTTGAGTCTTGAGCTGCGTGTCTAATTATTGTAAATTAGAAGTCTAAGTTATTGTTTAGTATGGGATCTATTTATAGACCCATTGGCATGTATTGTAATAAGAGCAATAGAGGAAGGCAAGGTAGATCCTTCCAATTGTAAGAATAGGGTGATCTATAGGTTGTTGCAAGATCAGGAAGAAGTTCTACATGGTAAGTAAGATCATTTGAGTTGCAGGTTGTTTCAAGTTCATGGGAGATCTACTTGAAGTACTTTTGAGTGCTTGGTACTGGCAGTGTTATTACTAACTGGTTGGAGGTGAACAACAACTCTGTGTTTGAGTTGATTGTTGTGACCGTTTTTGGTAGGAGAGTGAACTCTTGAGGGAAAGAGATCTGTACATCTGAGAGGTGTGGAAGATTGTGGCATCTTCATTGTATTTCCTTCTGGCATGAGTATTAATACAAGATTGTGTATTGTCTCTCATATTCTGTGTCATTTGTGAATTCTAGTTACTTGTTCATTCTGGTATAATTCTGTGTTTAGTTGTTTATACAAGGTAATCATATGTACTCTTATTGAGGAGTAGGATCCTGACAGTTGGTATCAGAGCATTTATGTTCTAGATTCCTTATCAAAAATTTGATCACTTTCTATTTTTATTGTTGCTTAGGAATGTGATTTTTTTCTTATAATATGGGTACCCTGATATGCCCTTTCCTAATGGATGGAAGGAAAAAATGGGTTGTACACAGTGGGGGTCACAAAAAAGGCTTGTTGGGCGCTTTAATGGACTCCATACAGATCATATAGGACATTCGTAGGTGTTGAAAAGAAAAAGTCAAAAGTAAAAGCAAATCAATTTAAATTGGAATGTTTACCATGAACTCTTATAGACATTCACAATGATATATCAGAAGTGAATGAAAATGGTTACAATATCACCTACAATAATGCCTATCAGGTATTTACCAACCAAATAAAAGATGCATGTACTCACCTGACAACATAGCTCATTGACACAACCACTATTTATGTTGACATTTACTCAATTAAATACTCTCTAATTGTAAATGCATCTCAATATGGTATGTTCACATTGGCATTTAAATTTTCACGGTTAACACAATAATATACTTTTTGTTTAAATAGTGTAGATAGGTTTTGAACTTTTGCTAGCAACCTATTATGGGTAAGGAGGTCTTCCATATAACTTTAGTGATAAAATGTGGTGCTTCAATATAAGGATCATTAATGGGATAACTGTGATAATAGGGCTTGCAAAGATCCCTAAAAAGTTGTTAGTTGGGATGGAATTCATTACATGGAACAAACAACTTTCACATATGGTCACAAATTATGTCTGTCAACTACTTTATTCCTCATCTCTCTCCTTACCAAGCATGCAATTGATTTAGGTCAATGGTGTAGATGCATTCCAAACTATTTGGAGTTTATCTACGCTTTTCAGTATATGTTCAAGCCACTTTAGTGTTGGCCAGTAATTTTAATCATCCTTTGTACTCATATCCACTTCCTTCAATGAAGTAGTTGAAGGCTTTCATGAGTAATTTAATTATATATTTAATTTTGGCAAGGTTTAGGCTTATCTGATAAGATGGAGATTATCAACTATGCCCATGTATGTACAAACTTCTTTTGGGCTACTCTGGATGAGTGTTTTGATTATAGTGTTAGTATCCTAGTTGGTAAGCAATGTCTCTGATGTGTGTAAATTGCCCTGTAATGTGGCCATATCATTACTTTGTGTTGTGTTTGGGATGATGAATGATAAATAATGGTCAAATATAGATATTATTTTTTACATTAGGAGTAGTTCTACTTACACCATCAAATAATAACATAAATTTTCTCCCAACTTTCAATAATATATTTTATTGAGGGCTTTTACCAAAAGTTCATGAACATATGATGTCTGCTATTCACTTTTTTCTGAAAACAATTTTTTCCTCTATACATCAAAACCAATTACTCTATGCCAAATCAATGTTAATACAATTCATAGACTTAAATATCACAATATAAATCCTTTCCAACCATTTCATTGCTTAGCTTATGTGCACCTATTCATAACTTAAACCCTGAAGGAAGAATAACATATTTTTTCTTTTGGAATTTAAAGTTTTTTCTATGTTTTGAAATTTTGGATGCTAGGTATTAATATATTCTTACTGCTTCTTGATGTCATTCTCTAGGCTTTAAATTGTTGTATTAATGGCAAGGAGAGGAGTCCTGCTAAGTAGTTATTTGTATGCAAGTGTTTTAACTCATCCATGTTTTGAACAAGCTTTGGGATTTGTGTTTGCAAATTGATTGTAAAATTTGAATCTCTTGACAACTCAATTAATGGATGTATTTGATGATGTATTTATGAATGATGTCAATATTCAGTGGTCAATATGATTAGATGTACATGGGTATTAAAAATATGTCTAATTAAATGTCTGCATATTTTTCCTTTTCTTGTTTGTGTTCAGAAATTATGATTGATATAAATTGAACTTGAATTTTAATGATGAATTTGCATAGCTTTATGATCTTTCATGCGTCTGATTTTTTTGTCATGATTTAAGTACTCCATAGGAATATCAATGCATTAATTTTAACTGATAACATAGAGGAGAGTAGTTATAAGCCATTCTAACCCAAACAAAATAAAAATAAAATAAAACATGTAGTCATCTTGTCTAGATAAATTTATTATGTTGATTGATCTCTAATTATGACTTTGGTGGGAGGTTTTTGTTGTCTTTACAATTGTAGGTGTTGAAACATTGTCACATATTATCATGGTGGAGGTAATAAATTGATTCTTTTGATAAATTTATGACTAATTAGAAATAGATTAATTTAAAAGACATTTATCTAATTTTATTTACATTGTTAAAAGACATTTATTTAATAACATTTTTTGGGCCTAGTAGATTGTTCTTGCTAATGTGAGGGGCAAAGGTGGAGTTGCAATAATGGTTAACTAGTTTTTTCATTGGCTAGTGACACAAATATTTAATCAGTTTCTATATTGGAGCTTTACAAGTAAAAACAAAATTGACATTTACGGCCTCTCTATAGACAAGAATTTTTGTGGAGTACTTACATGTATTAAGTGCAATGATCAATTTAGAAGCCAATTTCTAATACTCAAGAATCAATTCATAATATTCCACTAAACTAACCATTCAACATCTCATCAACAAATTGAATTACAATTTATTATACAATATAAAATGGATGTCCTAAATTCAATTCACTACTCAATTCTATTTCAATTTATAACTTTTAGATGGAGCCAATGTCAACTATCATTGAGTTGTGTTATGAGATTGAAATCTAAAATATCTATAATGATTCTAATAGTCTTAAAGGGGTAATAGTATGCACATTTTTTTATCGTTCTTCAATTAATTTTGCTAGATATCAATATTCTCCACTATGTCATTTAAAAAAAATATATTTGAACAAAATTCAATTCTATTCTAGCCCATAGGGACTTGGCACATGACACCCTTGTTGATATATATTCCTTGTTTTTAGAAGTTTTAGTTTATTTGCATGATTCATTATCACCACATAAGTTATTGGTTTTGTGTATTTGTTCAAAGTTCATATTAGAACACTTTTATTTTGAGAAATATTTGTAAATAGTGATATTATTTAATTTTTTTTTTTTTTAATTTTATATAAAATATTTAAAGAGAGATGTCACATATATTCAAAGAGATAGGGATATCTCTTCTACCAAAATCATCCAAGATTTACATCTGGTCTGCCCCTTTCGATATGTTTAAAGAACACACCTAACCAAAATATAAATAGTCATCAAGTTGTGCATATACCAGCTAAAAAAACTAACAAGGCTGATACCTTATATCTCATATAAAAACCAAAGTAAAAAATAAGACCCAACATAATTATAATCAAGACCTGACATGGAAGCATGCCCCACAACTGCCAAAAGTAATGGAGAGGAAGTTAATGACTAGCCAAAGACAATCAAAAAATAAAAACCAACTGAGGAAGAAAGGATAACCTTACAAATTTTCTAGTAATCAATTTTGTTATTGTCTAGGGCTAAAATGGGTAATATCTCATTACTTAGCTTTGTTATCCACCATAAGGGAGGAAGACCAAAGCCTTTCACTTCAAATTGGTCAAGAACCCAATTAGTAAGTGCATCCATAAATTTATTGAAACCTTGAGAAGTATACAAATAAATAATATTATCGAATTACTCTTGAAGAAATTGAATTTGTAGAAGATTTTACAATTTTTCCAATCCTTGGAACTATTAGAGCTGGGGTCCAAAAGTAGCTTAATCCAAAACTTAGAGTCAACATCCCACTAGATGTTCTTCCATCTAACCTACCAGGTAGTCTTAGAACCTTCCACAATAGCTTGCCTTTTAGCTAAATTATTGGTGGTAATACCAAATTTGGTAGAAAACGAAAGCCATAGAATTATCCAAATCCATGCCAATGCCCCCAATGCTGGCATAACTGGGATTTCCCCTCAAAGCTCCATCAGTATGGATTTTTTTGAAGCCTAGTATTGGAATATAGGAATGACTCTTGCCACTAGAATCTACCTGGGAGGAAGGTGGAGAAGGAACAATGTGAAGGGCCTAAATAATGAGCGTCCCATGTTATGAAGGTTCTATAGGGTATTTCATCAAGTGCATAACTAATTACTTGATATTATTAAGAGTTTGTTGCCAAATCCAAACACTATCCATAGCCCTTTGCTTGAAAGTTATAGCATTATTCTCCTTCCATATATTACATAAGATGAATGAAACCCCAATCTAAAGAATTTGATTAGAAAATACATCAAATTAGAACATGGAGCTCCAATCCTAAAGGGGTTGAATCGAGGATGAAATACCTATCCATGAGATTCCCAAAAGACTCACCAATAACTACCATTACTTAGTAATGAATTTGCATAAAAATAATAGATGGGAAAAAGTTTCATCATAATCCTGACATAGGACACATCTAAATGGGCCATTAAATCCCCTTATCATAAGTTGATATCTCATGAGAGCTCTACCATGAAGGATAAGCCAAAAGAAAAACCTAATTTTAGGCCACAAATTGTGACTCCAAAGTTGTTTAATTTTTTTTTGAGAGGCTGAATTGAAGGATGATAAAGAGAACAATAACCATCCGCCATAGTGTATATTCCATTATGTTGTCCTCTCCAAGACAATAAGTCTTCCTCATCTGAGCAAGAAAGATATTTGTATTTAAGAATATGAAGAAGTTAGCTTTTATATTCTAACAAAATTTGAATCAACCAGGCTTCAAGTGAAATCCACTTCCTTTTATTTTCCCAGTCTCTGTTGGGCCTATTTAGTACTTGGAAACTGTAATCAAATATTCATGATGCATTTGTTCTATGATCCCATGAAAATGGGGATATTGTTTAACAAGAGGGGGATAACCATCTGAATAATTAATCTAGTAATGGACCTTTTTACCATTATTAATGATCCAAAATAATTTTTTCTTAATCAAAGACTCACCAATTTTTAGAACCAACATAGAAGAGCCTTTTGAGGGAAGGGAGAACTAGATAATTTGACCAATAAATTTATTTTTAGCAAATTCAGATCTTAAGGTTTGTGCCCAAAGTTGTGATGGAGATTGAAGGAGACACCAATAAATCTTAACAACTAAATCTTGACCATTTAGTTGAATCGAATGAAAGCCCAAACCTCCTTATTGCGTGTGGAGACAAAGCCTAGTCTATTTCACCAAAGACCATTTTATTATAAGTTGAGGCCCCTTTCATAAAAATGTATGGCATGTTTGATCATCTTATTTGAAGATCATTTTGGGAACATGAAAGATGAAAAAATATATGTTAATAGTGGCATTCTTTCTTGTAATAGCCACCTTTGAAGGATTATACATTTTTTAGTGTTTATGTTTATTTCTTTACTATCAAATTTCTCGTAGTGGTGTCTTATTTTATCAATATGTATACATTGAAATGGGTGTAATTGTGAAGAAATTTTGATTTCTAAAGGGAAGTTATAAATTCAAATCTTGAAAGTCAAATATGTATGACTTATCTACTGGTGACACATTTAGGTACCTCTATCTATATAGAATAAACTTATAGGAAGTACATAATGGTGTTGTATATATGTATCTCTACACATCATATAACTTAAATAAAAAATTCCTTTCTTTTCATATACTGTAAATAAATTTCTTATAGGTAGTTAATTTACATGGAAGTGGAATACTCTAAGAATGTTGAATGCAAGTTAGTTAATGAAACTACATATTTTTTATTCTCAAATAAAATATTTGTTAAGACTTATATTACTCAATTTTGTATTCCTAGTATATTTTAATTGTATAATAGATAATGTAAAATATGTATTAATTATTTGGTGTATAGTTGTTAAAGGATTTATGGGGTGATGAGGTAGGAGTATGATCAATATACAAATCTTTTTTTTATAGATAATAAGGGTTGAAGGGTCGTCACCCATTTTATTAACCAAAAAACAAGATTATAAAACCTGTACCAAGATAGGATAGCCAAAATAAATTGAGAGTCCAAAGATTAATAATTCCAAACCAAGGGACATTAACCAAAACATGAGGATAAAAACAACAATGAAAAGAACTCAAGGAACAATAGCCTCGAAAAATGAAGCATAAGGGCCAAAAAACAGTGAAAATAATAACAAAATATGGACTAGGCACCTCTACCACCTTTGTCAGTTGCAAACATGTTGATGCTCCACCACCAACACCCTTTGTAAGGACTCTAGCTAAAACAAAAGTTTTCAAATCAATTTGTCGATTAACCTCTAACTTATCCACATAAATCCCTCGAGGTGAGGTGAGTTTTTCCCTTTTTTCTATTTTTCCAACCAGATTCTCAATGATTTCCCCCTTGACTGAGAGCCACCCTCATGTGCTCCACCTAATCTCTCATGTGCACTGAGGCAATGTTCCTTCTAGTGATGGGCCTAAACCCCACCATGACTGGAATTGACTATGTGAAAAGGGTGTGTGCGCCCCAAAAATACTTGTAAGTAGATTGACTGCCAAAGTTGAGTTTGGATAAATCCACCCCTGAAGAGAAGCCATAACCAACACTAGAGGAGAGTGTATATTTCCCATATCTAGAATGCCAATGATAGCCTCGATTTGGGTGAAGGGACATGGGATCAATGGGTGAAGGGAAATGCCATTTCCCATGATTCGATTGTGCACCATCAATAATAATCCCACCCTCCCAAGAATATGAATATCAAAAAAATCATATGGAATTTATTAAACCCACCTCTCCCAATCATTGTTTCATATTGAATCATTTGCTTGATTCGTGCCTCTATTGGCCAACTCATATACCACTTGATTTGATTCATGGAAGTAATGGTTAGCTTCCTAATCAACTAAAAGATCAATACATTCTCATGTTTGGATTAGTATATTTTTTATGTTTCATGAGCTTGCCTTCTCATTCCATAGAGCCTTAATTATAACCATGGAATCACCCTCAATGATGATTCGATCGATGCCGGATTGACACACAAGCTAAATGTTAAAACTAAAGCTTGGTCCTCAAATTAATTGTTGGTACCATCTATCAACATTTTATATGTCATTCAAATGGTCAAACTGATTTAATCCTAGATAACACAACTAGCCCCATAAGCATCAGGGTTCCCTTAATAATGCCATCAAAATTTAGTTTAAACATTCCTGGGGGAGGCAACTTCTAGTCTATCCTCCCTGTACATTTATCAGCATTTGTCAACATATCTAAACCATTAATGGGATAAAATGTTGGGTAACATTCTTTTATAAATAGAACTAGAAATTTAGATATTTTTAAAACTGAAATTCCCAAACCTATGGTGAATATTATTTCTAGCCATGGGCTATGGACTTGCCTCATTGCATTGAACACATGTTTCAAGCCATATCCAACCCCCATCACATTGAACATTGAGTCAATAGTCCATTGCATTAGATAATTTTCATGAATATCCCATCATAGCTTAGTGTGGGAATGATACTAGAGAATGGTCATCTTAAGAAAAGACCCTGAGACCTCCCACTTCTAAAATATACAAATATTATTATTAAAATAAGGTGACTCATAATTACAAAAAACACACACACATACACACACAAAATTATGGGGTATGTTCAAATTTAATATAATATTAAATATTAACTCAAATCCTCACAAAGTTTAGTCAAATGACTAAACATTGATTTTTAAGCTCAAAACACTAGCACATAAACCATAGTTTTGTGTTATACTTAAATGGATCTAGGTTAAATTATATCATAATACAACACATTTACCTATACATGCACAATATAAAATTTAAGCCTGAAAAAATTTAGTGCATTAAAATAACAAACTATACCTAGTTTGGGAATAATTGTTAGAAACAAACAACAAAAAATAAGTCCAAAAGGTAAGGCAAACAAACCCAGAAAACCCCTGATGAACATAGAGTTTTTTGAGATGCACTATTTTGGAAATTTAAGGATGCTTATATAAATTTCAAGCCATTTGTATCTATCTTTAAATTCCTAAAATTAAATATTTTTACCATATTCATATATTCTAAGGATCCTAAAACTTTGCCCAATTTCCCTAAATTATGTGCATATCTCTAAGCAACTAATATCCATCTCTACACCACTAAAAATCATCATAAACTAATACAATGTGGGGGACTACATGGAATAATGTGTTATCCCTCCATTATTATCAGGCTCATATTATGGATTTTTTTTGGAAGCAAGATCACCAAACTTCAAAAAATAATTCATATATGCAAATACTAAATTCTTTAATACTTTTTGTGCTAGAATGAATAAGTGGCATAAGGAAATAAATTCTTAAATTTGTTATAAATGCTTTGAAATATACTCTTTCACAATAAATATTTTTAATAAATTCCTAATTTTTTTTTATCAATTTGACTTGTCTCATTCATGTCCTCTATGTAATAATGTAATTTTTGCCCCCAATAAAATATCTAGCATTCACTTAATTACCGAAAGAATACTCCAACTCATTGATACCTAGTGGTCACTAAGTTCTTAAAGAATACACCAAGTTGTTGATACCTATTGGTCGATATATTCCCACATAATATAACACATCATTGATATCTAAAAGTCATTATTTTATCAAATAATATGAAAATTCACTAGTACCTAGAGATTTTTAGGTTAAAAACATATAAGTTAGTCTCTAAGTTCTAAAATTTTTTGACAAGTCATTCATACTTAGCCATCATTAGATTCCTAAAGATTATGACAAGTTACCCATATATAGTGGTCATTAGGTTCTTAGAGATATCGAAGTATAATTCATAACTAGAAAACACTATATTTACAAAGTTTATAATTTTTTTTTAATACCTATGGGTTGCTAGGTTCCTAAAGACTAGGATAAGTCATCTATACTTAGTGGTTGTTAGGTTCCCAAAGATCATGACTTTTCATTAATACCTAAAGATCAATAAGTTTCTTGAGGAATATGATAAGTATGAATTTAGTTACTAATAACCCCCTTACATCTTGACATGGAGGAAATGTAGAAGATGCCACACATTAGCACCCCACTTGATGAAAGCTTCTATAATTACAAGCATGTTCCACATTTGTACAAACTTGACTTTTGTGAGAGTTTCTATGAAAGTGTTTAGCACTTGATTCTTTGACCTACATAATTTTAGATAAATAAATCCATCATTTTTTATGTAATTAATCCACTCATTATGTGACCTTTAACATCAATAAAACCACTCTTTATTCAATACCTCAATCATTTATTAAGAGAAACTTCACCAAATACCTCAATAATCAATTAAGTGAGACTTATTTGAATAGCTCAATCATCAATAAAGCCTTTTATTCATTGGATACCTTAAAAATTAACGAATCATGTATTCATTGGATGCTTCAACATCAGTAAATCCATTATTAATTGAATACCTCAATCATCAATTAATCCTCTCTTCATTGGATACCTCAACATCGATAATTATGTTAAGTATTTAGAATAATATATCTTCCTTGTCCATATGAGTACATACCATCGATAGTGTGGCCTAAAATCACATCTTTGGCCACCTACCAAAATATAAAATGAAGTATAAATAATGAGATATGTATAAATCCATGTATTCCTTCATCATGATCTATTTTAATCAAGTAAAAATTATGCCTTCATATCTCTTCTTGTACCTATGACTATCATAGCGAAATCCATGGTGATCAAGATATATCATATATGTCACGTATTAAGGCTAATAATGCACCCTCTATCCTCTAAATTATTAATTATGGGTCCCATAAAAATCCCTATACATGAATGAATCAAAGTGATTAAAGTGTCTCTTCTTCACATCTCTTCTCTTTCTAAAGCATTTCCTTACAAAATGTCTTTTCTTGCTAGAATATAAACGTATCTTCTTCTTCCCCTCCTTGATAATATCATGAGATAAGTTAAATTTTTTGATTATTATTTATTAAAGGAATATTTCACATATATATGGTGATTAGAATCCCCTAAATAAAAAATTACTTCTCTTGCCTATAGGAAAACTGCCTTAATAGGAAGAACATTACCTTGGCCATTCTTTCCAAGTCCACCACTTGTATAAATCATTTTATGAATTAAATTTGATCCAATTCATTTTGTGTGATAATTAAATGATCCAATATTAGGATAAGGATACCATTTATCAACATGATCTTCATTAATATGATGAACCTGATATAAAATATTATCATTAATGACACAAGCATCAAAAACATTATCAATGACATGGTCATTAGTATCATCATTAATACAAAAAGTTCTCATAAATACAAGAAATAATAAGATCATCAATGGAGGTGGAAACATCAACAAACTTATAATTGGTAAAATTAAAAGAACCAACCCACTGCTTTGATGCTTTTCAGTGTCTTCATTCCTCTTCTTTAACTTGATTATCTCCCTTGAAATTTGTTAATAGAGTCCCCTAAATATCTAAATTTATTTTATACATTGAAAAATATCATACTCAAACAAGTCATTATCATATAACTTCTTAAACTTATGCCATGTCTCATTTATAATACACTTCCCTTCAAATTCACAATAAAGCTCAAGTGCAATATTGATCCGTATCTTTCCTAACATTTGATCTTTCCTATTGAGGTTTCAATTCTATTCTTATTTGGTATAAGGAACCATTTTAGTTTCCATACTAATATACCACAAGCCCGTAATAGTCAATACATGTTAATGTATAAAAATAATTTTGGTACAAGCTTTACTATTGTAATGTTTTTAGTGTTGTTTTGTGCATATGTATCATTGGTTTGAATTAGGATCTTATTGACACTTTTTTCATTTTTTATTCCTATTTCTCTTATTTTGGGTATGGTATCATTTCTTGTATTTCCTTTGTTTATGTATTTTATTTATTTCTATGTATGCTTTGAGGCCTATTGTCTTTCTATATTTTCTATCCTATATTGTTTTCTCTATTAGGAAAGATTCAATGGTATTATTGAATGTGCCTTAGGTGGATTCAACAGTCTACTGAATCTATCCCTTTCCATTATTTGGTCCCTTCTACCATATTTTTATCTTATTTGATGTTTGGACCTGTGATTTTCACTTATTATGTGTTTTCTTGGTTAGATCACATGCCAATTGGTTTTTAATTCACACTAGGAATGTCTATATATACTATTTTTAAGCATTTAAGAAGAATAATAATGTAGAATTACATTATAATTCAAGTTTAGGAACACTTAATATTTATAAATTTTTGTTTAAGTAATCACTTTAAGGTTTTATAACTACATCTTGTACCAAAAGGAGGACTAGGTGAATGTCATAGATGATTCTAAATCCTTGAAACAATTTCCTTACAACATAGCATTTTAATTATTTTTTAATTGATGTGATCTAAATAAGATTTCAATATGAATATTATTGTTATGTAATATAGGGCAAAAATCATACAAATATGAATGTAAAAGGGAAAATTAATTTTAACCTTACCATATTTAAAATTAACAAAACAATGTAGGAGAGATGCACTTAGATTAATTATGATTTATATATCTAATTTCATTTGTCACTATCCATAAAATGAATTTATGTGTATTATTTAATCACTCATATAGGAAATAAGATATCAAACCTATTAATGTGTTGAAAAAATTCATACCCTGGTGGTGACTAGTATTATCCATGCTCTATTGGTAATATCTTTTTTGAATATGCAAGTTGTTGCCTTAAGACATTATGCATACACCTATAGATACCTCATTCATATCCCCTCACCTTAGATTATATGCATTAATAATTTATTTTCCTATCCTTCCTTTGAAACCCTAATCACTCTTTTGACACAAATTGACATTTGAAAAGGGGTTAAAAAGTTGGGTTGGAAAAGCCCAACAGCTCCACATTGAGTGAATGAGCATTTATTACTTTACAATATTGTTAAGAGGGCTCAAACCACACATATTTATACCACATAGGTGTGTGTATGTGCACCATCATGATCATGCTCCAATGCAATGTAATGTTTAGATTTCGATACTTGGCACCATGTAACCTTGAACTAGTTTATGTTTAAACTTGGCTCTAGGGCTATTTTTTTGAAGGGATTTTAGATGTGTATGCTTTAAATATAATGTATTTAGATAGTGATAATTTATTTCTTAATGTAATTCATAAGCATTTATCAAATGACCAAGTGAGTATGACCTTAAGATTGATTGTATTTATACGTAACATTTTGATATTTCCCATTGTGACCAATAAATAATATGTCTTTAGGTCAACCTAATGGATACTTCATAATTTAAAAAGTAAACATTTAGTGTTAATAAACACTATTTATAGAAGCAAAAACCTATAAAAAAATGTAACTATTTGACTATTGATGGTATTGTCCTAGGAGTGAAAATTAATAATCTAAGATATAGTGATAATTTATTTAGGATTCTAGAGTGTTCTTACATAGAATTGGGTGATATTCAATATGTTTATTGGTAAATTGGGTTAAATAAGATAATATGTGGGTATATAGATAGGGAAAAGTGTGCCAAAGTTGATGTTATCAAGTGTCTAATATGAAATTGTCAACACATATGAACCCTAGAATTTATCTCCATCTTTAATCAAACACCTTAGACAATTCTATAAAAAATTCATCCTCCTCTTAAGAAATATAAAGAACAAACTAGGTTTAATTTTTATTATCTTTTTGAAAAATTAAAAAAATATTAGTTTTTTTTGAAAAATTATGATTTAGCAAGATAATTTTATTGAAAACTCAAACTCAAAATTTGTAAATAAAAATAGGTCATAAATGTATATAAAATTAGATAGTACCTTCCTTGCATGAATTCTCAACTTCCTTAGAAAAATTTCTAAAAAAATTGCAATAATTTATGAGATATGCATGATTATTTTAAATTTAGCTCTAATATCAGGGTGCAAACTTCAACTACTCACAACCCCCTTAAAACCTTTAATAATTTAGAAAACAACCACATTGTGGAAAGCTCTAAAATTATACTTTCAATTGGAATAATAATCAACTCAGTTTGATTCTTATGTGAATATAATGGTCCTCATTTTTCTTAGATGATGCCCTTATCTTTTAGTTTCTTCTTGGTTTTGGTAGATTATAATCTATTTTATCAAAATTGGGATTAGGAAAGAAATTTAATCTATAAACTAATGAGTATAATAAAAATGAATAATATATGAAATAAATCACACAAGACTAATTTGGAACTTCCTTTTTATGGAAATACACTAAAAGGGGAAAAAAATAAAAAATAACTTAGCTTGGACCTAAGTTTGATAAACTATGATAGGGACTATGTAACTAGTTTTAAGACTATGTAAGGTCATTATGAATTGGGAACATGGACCCACATCTACCTAGGACAAGACCATGCTATTAGGATGAGGTCAATCTATGCTAACATCTATAAATAGTGCCAATGTCTAATAGAGTTTTTTCCTCTATGTAAAATCTGACTGGTATACCTCTACCTATAGGTCTTGTGTCACTGTGTGGAATCTTTTGGTTTGGTGTGAGATCAATTGTAAGCCTTCTTCCTCATTTAGAACCCTATGTAGACATCAAAAATATTCACACTATGATTTCAAATGTTAAAATACCCCCTGGACCACCTTGAGTCCCCCTTGGTGCCATTTAACCCTTCGACCCTTGACAAACCTAACCCATAGTCAATTTAACTTAACTAGCTCAACCTAGCCTTTTAACCCTTTTTACGCTTTGGTACTCAATTTTTGATGGTTAGGCTAACCATCAATAGTCACCATAACTGTTAATGGTTAGGATGCACTTTTCCAACCAAGAACATTAAACTACCCATTTTGCTTTTCTAATTATAACTTATCTAAATCCTATTGTGAGTTATTACATGGACGAGTTAATTTTAGAAGGCCCAGTTCATGAACTGATGCAACTCTCTTGCCTTGCCTATAAGAAGAGAGGAGCCTAAAGGTGAAAGGGGATTTGTAATTATTATTAAGAGCTTGTCTATCTAGAAGTTTCTTTCTTACATGTCAATCACCATCAATAATCTAGCAATCATATTAGAGAGTCAATTTTCCATCACCTCTCCACTAAGCCTTTAGGTACCGTTACTTTTCTAGAATCGAGATAGATTCTACCAATAGACCAACTACCTCAACCATCCACCCAATCAACTTTTTGTAAGATAGATACTTATTTCTTAGTATTCATCTACTTTATTTCCATTTTGTAATCAACCCAGGTCTTACCCATCTCTCAAAATCCATCTTTTGGATCTTATCAATTAGCCAAAATTACCAACCTAGCTCTTCACACAGTAATCATCGATGATTGACTCAACAAATGACAATCTGATCAACTATTAATGGTTACCTTGACCGTTGATGGTCACCTTAATCACTGATGGTCATCCCAACTGCTGATAGTCACTATGGCATAAAAACTAGTAAGTTGTTTTCACCTATGTACACCCAATCAAACCCAATTTTTTATGTTTTTGCCCATCCACATAACCTTTTTTGATTTTATAAAGTAGATTCCAAGACCTTAGCACTAGTATTAATTAGTTTGTCACTAATTTAATCATTTCTAGTCTATTTTTTTAGCAATCACTCTTGTATTCAATTTTAGCACCTTTTTATTTATTAATGCAAGTACATTTATTTTCTATTTATAAACTTAATTATTTAAAATGTGTGGATTGATATCCTGTAAGGAATCTCTCACTTCTAGGATGTAGCTATTGTTAGGCAATCCACTCAACTATTTGTCTAACAAACAAGTTTGCTTTAGTGCTTTCTTATTTATAGGTCATCCTCTAAAGCCAAATAGGAGCTCTTCACAATCTTATAATTCAATGCATGCACTATCAATTAGGTTTTTCAACCATACCTGTATTTAATTTCTTCTTTTCCTCTTTCCCTATGATAAGCAAGAAATTCATTGAAACATTCTAGCATGCCCACTAGGACCCTTGTGTCTTTACTTGGGTTCTTGTTTGCTTGCATTATCTCCCTATTGTTTTCTCATTAACAAAATCAAAATTTTATTTTGGGTTTAAAATTAAGTGCATACATTGATTGATTGAAATTTTAGTTCACATAGCTTAACTTAAAGGTAAAGTAATCTATCTTAGCTTCACTCTTTATTGAACACACCTAAACCAAACCACTTTCACCAATTAAACATCAACCAAACTTGAGACAAGGCCCAACTAGAATTTCATCACCTAACGATAACCTTACCCTTTCCCAATGATCCTATTTGGAGGTCATTACCAAGGGGAGGGCCAACTCAACTCTTTAGTTGAGTATAATCTCTGGATATCAATATATATTGGCTAAACACCTAACACCCTTATCACTATAGTGTGTGAAGTGAGGGGGTAGGCCTTAATACCAAGACATGTATTGATTCCAATACATATTATTTTTAAGTGCCTAAACACAACTTGAAACCATCCATAGATTTCCTTTCTAGTACCTGCTCTACCATCCAACTTCTATCACACACCTTCTTAAGGTAGAATCCAAAAGTGAGATTGATTAAAACTCTAGGGTTTAAAAATATCTTGTAGAGTGAGATTTGATTTCTTTGATCATTTTGTTATCTTCTCTTTGTTTTAATAGTGAGATTTTTCATTATTTCTACCTCCCTTATCTCATATGATTCTCACTCACCAACAACAAAGAGACCTTGCAGAGCAAAACCCATCACCCAACTAACTTACCTCTTCTACTTCTTCATCCATGGATTACATTTTTGAACCAATAGAATTCATTTATCCCTTAGGAATTCCTAATTTCCATCAAGAGGTTACTCAAAGAGATACAAATTTTTCCACTTTCTTAAATAACAATCCCATGGCCTTGAAACATTACCTTACAACCACATCTTACCATATCCTAGTTTTGACCCCATCCATAGATCCACCTTATGGCATGCCTCTCCACCTCATGTGGGGTACCTCCATTGCCATGATTACTACTTAACCATTAACTACCCAAGCTTCCTCATCAACCAACTACCCCTTTGAGACTACCATAGAAAATCAACCAACCTAAACTACCACTACCCTTATACCTTCTACTCCTACCTACCACTCCTCCATACCACCTCTAGCACTACCAACCTTCCTTTAGCTACCTTTAACCCATCGATCACCACTCTGCTTCAAAACCTTTTGCTGTCTATACCCTCTACCTTGCCACTGATCAATACAAGGGTCACCACCCTTCTATCAGTCACCAACCCAACTACCATTCCTATCCAACAAGTACCCCTTGGACCAACCTTTGGATACATCCCTAATCTACAAGGGAATGTACCCACTACCTAGCTACCTACCTCTACCTATCCTTATGCATCTTCCACCCAACCATTGATATCAACTTACCCATATGTGGCAACCTCCTAACCTTCTACCCATTGCCAACATGTCTCCCAACCACTACAACAGAATGCATCTTATAACCTTTCAAGTGCACAACTCCAAGCTAACTTGATGAAGATGCTTATGGATAAGATGACCACCTTATAAGCATCCATTTTGAGTACTCACAACATATTTTCATATAACTAAATTTGTAATGAGCCTATCCATCCATCTATACTTATCAAGCCATATCCTCCCCAATGGGAACTTCCCAAGTTCTCTAAATTTAAAAGTAAAGAGGATCCCCAACAACACCTTAGGAAATTTAGGCATGCTTGCTATCTCATCACCTACGATGATGCCATTATCTTCCATACCTTCCCCATGTCTCTAGCCGGTCTGGTATTGGATTGATATAGTTCCATACAAAAGCACTCCCTTTTCTCTTTAACCCAAGTAGCTCAAACCTTCTTGGACCACTTTTTGATCAATATCTCCAAGAAAGTGTCTATCAATGACCTAATGACCTCTATTCTATTCAACATTTTGAGGATGAATCCATTTCTAATTTTGTGGCTTGTTGGAGGAGTCTTATTAACTAGGTTTCCTTTTCCTTGCCTTAACTTGAACTCATAGAGCTCTTTGCTCCAGCATGTGCCAAGCATATCTCCTCCACACTATGTATCCAAAGATTCTAAACCTTCGATGAATATTTTACCATGTAATATAAGTCGGATAACTTAGCCATTGACGAAGGAAAGCTTAAGCTCAAAAATAAGAGCTCAACCTATAAAAATAATGAGGCTTCTTCCTCCAAGTCAAGCAACCAACCCAATACCAACACCAAAAATAAGGGAACCACAAATGTAATTGTCCTAAAAGCTATCCCTCCACCTTACATCAACCAATCTAATCCTCTAGTTCTTCAAATCAAAACCAAGGAACCAAACTGGAAACAACCAAAATCAATTCACTCCACTATGAAAATCTTATGCTTCTATCTTGGAGAAGTTATTGAAAGCTAATATCATTCAAACTCTTCCTATTAAGCCACCCAAAAATTTTTACTCTTCTTGTCTTTTACCTATGTGGTATAATGAGAATGATCTGTGTGATTTTCGTCGAGTGATAGGACATGATGTCAGTAGGTGTAACACTTTTAAGAGCCTTGTCCAATCCCTCATTGATAAGGGGAAGCTTAAATTGGATAACCCTAATGAACCATCAAACCAAGCCCTTGATATATTTAGATAACCCTTCCCAAACCATGTTCCTATCAAGAATGAGAGCAACAACATTGAATGCTCTCATGATACCCATACAATTAACATGGTCCCTGACACACTCATTTTTAAAGAGCCTATTAACGAACAAATTTATCTCTCATCCTCTTCACTTATTGAGGTAGTGAAATTACCTTCCCTTCATTTGAATACCCAAGATGAATAAAAACCATCTTCTCCCCCTTCACTTATTAAGGTAATGGAGCCATTATCCATACTTTTAACTGATACACCAGAATAACCAACCACCACTACCTCATCCTAGCCTTTAGCTATTGGGTGAACTAATTACCATTTGGAGATCATTCTTGAGGATGAAACCCCTATGTCTACTCCTCTCATAGAGGAACCACCTATCTCAACCATAAATCCTTTGCATGAGGAAGAGGACGAGGTTACCATCCATATGTCTCCATTTAGGAGGTTATATTTTATAGTCACCATTCAGGGAACTAAACCATCCTATAAACCCTTCTCTAGGCTACTAAAAAAAATGGAATTTATCTCCAACCCTGACATAAATTGAGTCACCTTCTGGAAGTAATTAGGTCTCCCTTATATTACCCAACTGAAACCTCCAACCCTTTCTTGATCAAATAAACCCACCACTTCCATTGACCCACCTCTTACCATATCTACCCAAACAACCAAACCCTCTAATCGACCAACTAAAACCCCCACCAAACCAAGCAACCCTTAAATTCTTAAGAAAACTAAGACCCAAGTAGCCAAACCCTCTCTTAACATCCCAACCAGATTTTCCAAGAACTTTGGTATCCTCCCTCCACCAAGACTTAGTCACCCATATGTGAAAGTGGATCTAATCCCTTCAATCCCACAAACCAAATGCTAAACTAATGTAACCAAAGAGGAAAAATCACACCAAGGTTTTAAGGCCCAAATTTTACCTCTCTCAACATTTCCCTTAATTTTAGGGCCTCATCCCTCTACCTTGAGCCAAAAGCTAGTTACTTCCACCAAAAAATCACCACCTCTTCTAGTGACACCTTCATAGATGCTCTTCAATGCACCTATTTTCACCATGATAATAATACCTAAGATGCATACCTTGCAACCTTACACCCCTAGCTCATCAACCTCCTTGCCTAAATCAAAACTATCAACCAAGTATACCACCCTACCCAAAATAAATACCACCAAAACTATCTCTAAGAAACCTTCTACCCTAACCACCAAAGCCAATACTACTACACCTTTACCACCTTTAGCCAAGTCCTAATCGACCATTATCCATAGGTTATTACAAAATTCTTGTTTAGCCTCAGCTCTCATTAGGCCCTTTGACCCTTTAGCTTCAAAACCTACCTAGTATAATGATCACCACATGTGTTCCTATCATAGGACACCCGACCAAGACACAAAGAGCTACAGATATCTCTAATACATCATCCACCACCCCTACAATAAGGACAATCTATTAATAGATGAGCCTCTTATGAGCCCCATACCTACCCAACACTTACCTACTCCTCCACTCTCGCCTAAGAGTGGAGATGAGTCTGACTAGTCTACTACCTCAACCTCTCCTTCTATCCATACTATTAATGTGGTCACAAGATCACAACAAAAAGATAAGGGGAAGGATAAGGTCATTATTTTTGGGACACACCCCTCTTTAAACCCCCAACCAACCTTCTCAATCTTAGACCAAACCTAAGGTGTCTATCTTAGGTGCCTCCCAATCTAACCCCTTAGAATCCATTAGGAGAGTTATCCTCAAATAGATTCATCAAAACCTAGTGAAGATGATCTTGTATGAGCTAATCTCTACCTCTCGCCACCATCGCCAAGCACTAATAGAGGCTTTACAATGCATTGAGGTCCAACCTGAAGACCCCCAACCTCTAGCCACTTTTATCGATGCACTTCAAATTTCCATCCTTATTAACTTTAAGGATTCAAAAATACCTTCCATCTACCTAGAGGACCCAAATCTTCTTTTCTTTATCACTACTTATATCAACCAAACCTACATCAAATATGTCATGATTAATGGGAGATCTAGCATAAACATCATTTCCTCTTACGTGTACAACCAACTCAACCTACCAAATAATGTTATGTCTAAATCTTTTATCATCCTTCATTCTTTTAATGATACTATGGCCACTACCTTGGGAACTGTCATCCTTCATATCCGTGTAGGACCTTGAACACTCCCCAAACTGTTATATGTTATAGAAGGTAAATTTCAATATAACATCTTATTGGGAAGACCTTGGATTAATTCCATGGGTTGCATTCCCTCTACCCTCCTCCATTACATTTAGTTTAAACATGAAGGACAAGTCATCACCTATAAGCTAACCCAAGTCCTTTCTCAACATGCAACATGACCTATCACCATAATGATGTCCTTTTACCCCCATCCAACACACCCTCCATAGTTAAAACCAAACCTCTAACCACCAAAGTAGATATAATATCCCCTTCCACCGATGAGGCATGAACTATTTCCTCTATACCTTCATACCAAATCCATACCATAGAGCTTTTGGAATCTACATTTCATTGTCTCTTATTGGGAGAGTATCACCTTCTCACCCTTGATGCTTTCCCTACTCCTCACAAATATGGACAACTTACCAACCAACTGAGAGATGACCCTAATGTTATAACAATCATTCCCTTTGGACCTCACCACTGTCAGACCCATTTTATTTATGGGTGACTCAAAATATCCCTCAGTACTCCTACCACCTCTCTTCCACCTTGACCATTCACTGTCAGTTTCTCCTACTTAGACAAACCAAGTTTTACCAAGACATACCTCCATTGGTGTGCTTGGAAAGGCTTTGGTCTTTGGTGATATCTGTTGACATTGGAGATTGCACTCGGGGCAAGAAGCCTTAGCTCCTGCCCTGTCCCCGCAACATGGAAACTCTCCTCTCACCTATGGGACCAGTGAAGTTGGAGGAGAGAGTCTCTAGATAAGGGCTAGCTCCCTTCGATGCATCATGTTTTTTCCAGCAAGTGCTAACATATATATATATATATATATATATATATATATATATATATATATATATATATATATATATATAGATAAAAAAGAGGGGATAAAAAGGGAGAAAGAGAATGCAAGAAAAACAAACCTACTCTAAAAGAGGTGATGCACCAAAAAAAACAAGGGTCGACCTTCACACATCCACTCTCAGAATCAAACCAATACATACATACACTTCACATTTGGCAAGAAGGACCAAGCTGCTAAAACTGGCAGGGAGGCTTACATGAAAACACAGGAGACAAAAATTTAATGAGGTGCTGTGAAATGCACACTATAGTAACTTCCTCTATTCTGGTCTTATAAAATGTCCACTCTTCTCCTTTTAGCTGCAATAATGGTGCCTTATAGACAATAGGTCTATTGGTGTTGAACCTGTGAGAGCAATCAAAAGATAATGACTGGACACAAGCAAAAATTCAACGCATACTCTAAAAATCTATCCAAATGGAGGTAAAACTACATTTTATTTGATTCAAGTGAAATTTTGCCAGGGCTGCACCTTTACAAAAGTGGAAGAATTGATTCTTCTCCAAAATGAGAAGTTACAATATATAGAAGAAAAGAGAAAGAAACTTGGCACTTTTTTGACAAGTTAGCCTGTTGCGTCCCATTTGAAAGAGGAAACACTGTTGTGTTGTCATCGTCCTAGGAGAAGCCTGCTGGAACCATGTTGTATAATTGACAAATTTGACTTTGGCGTTCGAGCTTTAATGTGGAAGCATGGATTGAGCCTCTTTTCTGCCAACAAACTGAAATTTGTCCCCTTTTAAAAATGCACGGTCTACATTGTTTACTGTTTGCACCATTTGGGGACTATCAGGCAATAAATCACCTACACTTTGCCACTTGGGCTGCCTTGTCACTTCTATGCCATGTCATTCTCCTTGTCTGTCACTTTGTTTTGTCTTCTTCTGCATCCTTGTCTTTTCTGGCTTATTCGGCCGCCTTGGGCGAACATACTGGCAGGTCGCTGCATTTTGGCTCCTTCTTTTCCATGGTTCATGCTTTTTGTTTGAAGGCAAGCGGCTATTTCACTAAGACTATTGAACTTCCACCTTTGAACCAATTGAACCCGGATATGAACTAAATTCATTGAACCTGCTGAACCTGAAATGAATTGGCCTTAAACAACAGGTGAGAAGTTGATTGAGATTTTGCCTGTAGGCAAAATTGGTCAACAGATTGGCGACTCACAGGGGAAGCATGCCTGCTATGCTTAGAACCAGTTGCCTTAAAATCCATTGGGCATGGAGTCAGATGTAGCTATGAAAGAATTATCAATAGCCTGAAAGATTTGAGAATCAAATATGAAGCCTTTACCCCAAGCAAAGGGAAACACACAAGGCTAAAAACACTACCTGTGCAACTGTACTTAGGGAAAATAGGAAAAACAACTGAAAACAAACTATTATATACAGCTAACTAGGAAAATTTGCCTCCCTCCTGGATCAAAGGGAAAATTTCTTAAGTCCCCTTCTTGGAAAGAAGACTTATGGTGATAGGCAAGTAGCTGAATGAAGAAGAGAGTTGGTGACTTGCTCTTCTTGCCTGTCACCTGAGTTGGCTGGAATCTGAGTGGATCAAAATCGAACATGCCTCCAACATATATGTAATCTATTTTTCCTTGGAATCCTATTGAATGCTAGTCCTTCGGATTGGTGCTCTTCACCAAGAAATCAATGGCTGCCAGCTTATCACCATAAGCCCTTTGATCTGCACATTCCTTCTGCACTGTATCATGGTTTGACTTGTTTCCTTCTACTTCATTGGAGATCCTGTCAAACTCATCCTTTGCTCTTTTGAGGCCTTCCTCAAGGAAGACAGACCTCTCCTTTTCCTCCTCAAAGATTAGGATCTCTAGATGTTCAAAGATATTCTCCTGATCCTCCTCCAACTTAGGCTCCTCAGCGTAGTCATCCTCATCATCAAAATAGTGAGGAAGTTCATCAAATAGAAGGGAAGAGAGCTTACCATGCATTTTTTCCTCCTCATATTGCTGGAACATCTACATATGTGAAAGACCTACATCTTCTCCACTACTGATGGTGACTTCACAAGGAGCATCAATGCTGATTTCTTCTTCGTTGTCGCTCGTGACAACCTCTTGAAGGACTGCAGTTTGGATCTTTTGCTCCTCACTCACCTCCTACAGAACAAGTTCCTCCTCAAGAAGGGGTGAAGTGGTAAAAACATGTGGAAGATGAGGTAGTCCTTGAGCTAGAATTGAATGATTCTCTTCCTTCCATTTGGTTAGCACTTCATCAATATCAGGTGTGGCCTAATATGTCTCTTGGAAGTGTGTGGATGGCTGGGTTCAGATAGATCCACCACACATTGGCTGAGGAATCTCATTTGGGACTCCAACTCTGCAATTCTCCTAGCTATATGTTCTTGAAGGAGCCTTCTTGGAGATCACCAGCATTATCCTCTTCAAAGCTCTGAGCTGGTTCCTGGCATTCCTTCCTCCAACTTGGAATATGCACAATCATGCTGAAATATTTTTGGAGGTTGAGGAATGCAAGGAAGAGATTGTTGATGCATTGGAAGAGACTTTAGAAGAGGGACGTGCTAGCTGGTGGTATTCCCCCCAATGGAAGATGCACAATATAAAGGATTGAGAAGATTGATCTCCATGGGGGGTTGCTCCAATACTTTTTGATATTGGAAAGCCAGGTGCATGGGATTGAGAGCAGATGCATCAGATGAGCTGGAGTGAATGAGTGCTATATCATAGAAAGGATTTGGTGCAAAAGAGGGGGCTTTTCTCAAAATATGAGGGGGTGTACAAGGCTAGCTGCCTTGAAAAGATGGATTTCTCCATTTTGTTACCTCCTCCTTCATGGATTACGAAGCCTGTGCTTGCCTAAACAAACACTCCTCTTTATACATCAGCTCCTATTGATATCTATACTACTCCTCCTATTTGTTGATCTCCATTATCTGCCTCTCAAACTCTAGCCTCATTTCCCTTATCATTGCAGGGCAACTAGGAGAGCTGCTTGAGGGGACACCATAAAGAGGCTGAGTCTGATCATGGTAATATGAAGGAATATAAGGCCCATGATTTTATGCAAAAGAATTATACATATAAAAGAAATGATTTATGAATGGCACTAGGCTGCTTAACCAGCTGATTCAACTCAGAGTCGCTAGATGCTGAAGATTTGATTTGATGTAACAAGACCAACATCAATCCTAAAACTTTACCGCATTGAAAACTTGTGTCCCACCAGGCATGCCAGAACTGTTGATGTTGGAGATTTCACCTGGGGCAAGAAGGCTTAGCTCCTGCCCTCTCCCCACAACATGGAAACTCTCCTCTCACCTATGGGACCGGTGAAGCTAGAGGAGAGAGTCTCTAGATAAGGGCTAGCTCCCTTTGATGCATCGTGTTTTTTCCAGCAAGTGCTAACATATATATATATATATATATATATATATATATATATATATATATATATATATATATATATATATATATATATATAAAGGGGGGATGAAAAGGGAGAAAGAGAATGCAAGAAAAACAAGCCTACTCTAAAAGAGGTGATGCACCAAAAAAATAAGGGTTGACCTTCACACATCCACTCTCAGAATCAAACCAATACATACATACACTTCACATTTGGCAGAAAGGACTAGGTTGCTAAAACTGGTAGGGAGGCTTACATGAAAACACAAGAGACAAAAATTTATTGAGGTGCTGTGAAATGCACACTATAGTAACTTCCTCTGTTCTATTCTTCTAAAATGTCTGCTCTTCTCCCTTCAGCTGCAACAATGGTGCCTTGTAGACAGCAGGTCTGCTGGTGTTGAACCTGTGAGAGCAATCAAAAGACAATGACTAGACACAAGCAAACATTCAACGCATACTCTAAAAATCTATCCAAATGGAGGTAAAACTGCATTTTATTTGATTCAAGTGAAATTTTGCTAGGGTTACACCTTTGCAAAAGTGGAAGAATCGATTCTTCTCCAAACTGAGAAGTTACAATATATAGAAGAAAAGAGAAAGAAACTTGGCACTTTTTTGACAAGTTGGCCTGTCACGTCCCATTTGAAAGAGGAAACACTATTGTGTTATCATCATCCTAGGAGAAGCCTACTAGAACCATGATGTATAATCACCAAATTTGACTTTGGCATTCAAGCTTTAATGTGGAAGCATGGATCGCACCTCTTTTTTGCCAACAAACTGAAATTTGTCCCCTTTTAAAAATGCACGGTCTACACTATTTACTGTTTGCACCATTTGGGGACTGTCAGGCAATAAATCACCTGCACTTTGCCACTTGGGCTACCTTGTCACTTCTACGCCATGTCATTCTCCTTGTCTGTCACTTTGTTTTGTCTTCTTCTGCATCCTTATCTTTTCTAGCTTATTCGGCTCCCTTGGGCGAACATATTGGTGGGTCACTGCATTCTGGCTCCTTCTTTTCCATGGTTCACGCTTTTTGTTTGAATGCAAGTGGCTGTTTCTCTAAGACTGTTGAATTTCTGCCTTTGAACCAATTGAACCTGGCTATCAACTGAATTCATTAAACCCGCTGAACCCGAAATGAATTGGCCTTAAACAACAGGTGAGAAGTTGACCGAGATTTTGCCTGTGGGCAAAATTGGTCAACAATATCAACATGGCCCACATGCATTTGTCACCATAAAAAAAAACCATAAGAGAAACATAGACTTGGTTTCATCTTATGTAATAAGAAGAAATCCAACCAACCCACCATTACTATTATTAAAGAAGAGACCCCCTCCTCACCGACCTCACCTCCACTTGCATGTGAGGATGATGACATCATCCCACCTAACTTTTTTTCATCAACATGATCAACTTTGGACCCTTGACTTATCATAAGGAGGGGGTGACTGTAACCATCCCTTTGACCCATCCTAAGATAATAAGAGAAGACTCTCTTACCATTTACACTATGTAGTACCAAGATGATGATTTTATTCTCACCTATCTTGGTGCCTTAGATTATTTAATCCAAAAATCCCTTCCTCTTTAATCTTTAACCATGTTGAATGAATCGACCATAGATATCAACTTGGGTACTTTGAACAACCCTTGCATTGTCAAACTGGGCCAATCTTTGAATACTGAAGAACTTGGAGACTTCCCCTCTTTCCTCCAAGACCATTGCATAACATTCACTTGGTCTTATAATGATATGAATAGAATTGACCTTGCCATTGCTACCCATAACATAGTCACTCACTATGACCAAACCTATCAAGCAAAAGCTCTGATGTATGCATCCTCACATAGCCCTTCTCGTCAAAGAAGAACTTCAATGTCTCTTATCTGTCAACTTCATTCAACCTATTGAGTACCCTCAATGGGTATTTAATGTCATGCCTATCACTAAAGCCACATGGGGATGATGTATTTGTGTGGACTTTCATGACCTCAACCTTGCTTGCCGCAAAGATGACTTCTCTCTACCAAGCATTAAACAGCTTATTGATCTTACATCTGGACATGAGATGCTATCTCTCATAGATAGATTTTTGGGATACAATTATATCTTAATCACCCCTAAAAATCAACATAAAACCACCTTTACCACCCCTTGGGGGACCTTTTGCTATAGAGTCATGCTTTTCAGATTAAAGAATGCTGGTGCAACCTTCCAATGTGCCATGACCTACATTTTTCATGACCTTATCCATAAAATCATAGAGGACTATGTGTATGACCTTCTAAAAAAATCCAAACTCTGAAAATGTCACTTTGTCATTCTTAAGATCATCTTCAAGTGACTTATCCACTATCATGTCTGTCTTAACCCCAAGAAGTGTATTTTTAGGGTCTTGTCAAGAAAGTTCCTTGGTTTCATTGTCTCCCTTCATGGAATAGAATTTGATCCCACCAAAATCAAAGAAATCTTAGACATGCTTCCTCATACCAACCTTAAGCAATTTTGAAGATTACAAGGGAAGCTTCAGTCCATTCATCATTTTACTTCCTAGCTTTCAGACCAGTGCTAGCTTTTCCACCACTTTTTAAAGAAGGATGTCTTTTTCAAGTGGGATAGTGATTATCAAAAGGCTTTTTATTAACTCAAAGAGTACCTTTTGTCATCGTATATCCTTATCCCTCCCAAAGATGACCAACCTTTTTACCTATATATCTCTGCCATCAACCATTCACTAGGGGTAATCTAGCTCATCAAGATGAACAACATAGAGAGAAAGCCATGTACTATATTCGTTGCATGCTTGTAGAGTATGAGACTTGATACACTCATACTGAGAATCTTTGCTTATCTTTAGTCTTCATGGCCACCAAACTTCACCACTACCTTTTTAACCATAAAACATGTCATAACCAACACCGACCCACTCAAGTACATGTACTCCAAGCCATATAAAAACTAATGTATGGCCAAGTGGCTCATGATCTTAGTAGAGTTTGATCTTGAGTTACTTTATTAGAAGTCAATTAAGGGGCAAGTAATTGCTAACCAATTACCCAAAGCACCTTTAGCAGATAACCAACCTCCTCTTGATTTCCCTAACGAGTCCATCATGACCCTATCTCAAGTAGATTTCACCTATCACGTCACGATGTTCCTTGATAGATCAAACTGTCAACATGGTGGGGGAGTAGGTATCATCCTTATTTCCTTTTATGGTGAGCCTCTCCCTTTTTCCTTCAAGATTGATTTTGAATGTACCAATAATATGGTTGAGTATGAAGCCTTAGTGATAGGCCATTAGACTGCCTTAGCCCTAGGAGTCAAAATAATCAATATCTTTGGTGACTCCTAGCTTGTGGTCAATCAAATGAATGGCTCATACCAGTGTAAAATTGATGTTTTATAGTAGTAAAATCAACTAGATGATGAACTCTTAGCATTATTTGAGCAGTACCACATCTAGTCAACCCCATGATCTACAAATAAGTTCATCAATACCATGGCATCCCTTGCCTCATAGATCCCATCTACATTCTTAGAATCTAAGCTATCTATCATTATCCATAGACTTACCTAGCATTCCTATGTCAAACCAAATTCTCCCACCATTTTTAATGTGGAGGAGACCCAACCTGACCTTTGGTATCAACAAACCTTCAACTATCTTAACCTTGGCATAGTTCTTTTTAGCCTCTCTATGAATGCTCAAAGAGCATTTACTCAAAATAACTCTCACCATACAATTATAGGAGGAATTATTTATAAATGTTATACCATTGTGATTATGTGAAAAAGTGTGTTAAGTATCAGTAACATGTCAAATTACATCACGTGCTAAGTCATAACCTTCATATCTCTATCAATTTTTGGCCCTTTTCACATGGGGTCTAAACCTCATTGGGGAAATTAATCCCATTCCTCGTAGTGGCACCATTCTATCATCACCGCCACCAAGTATTTTACCATGTGGGTAGAGGTTATTCCTCTAGTCTAAACCAAAGCAAAAAAGATTATTGACTTTATCAACCATCATATCATTTACCACTTTGGTGTCCCTCATAAGATTATCACTGATAATGGTAAATCTTTTAAGAACAAACAAGTCCAGGGTCTATGTGATGCATTTGATATTAAGTTAAATTTTTACTCACTCTATCACCCTCAAGATAATAGATACACAGAAGCCTCTAACAAAACTCTTAATAACATGATAACTAAAATGGTCAATGAATTAGGTTAGGATTAGCATCTACACATCCCCTTCACCTTGTGGGCATATCATACTATCATTAAAATCCCTACAGGTGCTACCCCATTTTATCTTGTATTTGGAGTAGAGGTTGTCTTGCCTCTTGAAGTCCAAATATCCTCTCTTCGCATATATTTTCAAGATCTTATTTGAAAGGATGATTATTGTCATCACTCTTTTCCCTGATTCAAGATACTTGATGAGCATAATCTAGCAGCCCTTACCCATCTTCATTTTTATCAAGAATGCATCAATTATGCCTATAATAAACACTTTAAAGTATGTGAATTCAATATCAAATACCTCATCCTAAAGGAAAAACAACACATCACTACTATCAAGAAAAGCAAGAGGGTCAAGTTTGCTTTCAATTGGCTTGGACCCTATATCATAACCCATAAGTATGGATCAAGAGCTTATCAGTTGTCTTCTCTCAAAGGCCACCCACCCAAAACTAGAGCCCCTCAATGCTTCACATCTATGTTTGTTCTTTTGTTGAGAAGGATCACGTTCACCTATTGTCTAACTTAAGCTCATCCCTTGCTATCCACCTACATTCCATCTACCTATTTTAGGGGAAATCAATTAACACTGAAACATGTGATTAAATATCACCAATGTATCCTTTTCTTCAATAATGGGTATCATGGCTCTACCCATGGTATAGTTCTTATGGTACTTTCCACACCTTCACAGGATGGATTCCCATGGCCATTGTCACCTAAACCTCTTCACACCTAATAAACCTTCTTGTGCTCTTAGTTTTTCCTTCATAAAGGTGAACCACTAAGCCATCGTAAACAAGTCTATGTCAATAAAAATCAAATAAAAATAACAAAATTTCTATCATTAGAAAACATGGGTCATTTTTAGCATCCACAAACTACTCCCTTAAAGGACAACTATTGAAAATCTCTTTGAAATTTACATAACTTAAGGTAGACTACTCCATTGAAAGACAACTATCAAAAACATTAAACAAAGCACATAATCTTAGACCTCTCCCTCAAAGTATTTTTGAGTAAGCATTTATCAAAAGCATGGTAATTTCTTGGAAGCTTCCCACATCGATCAGCTTCCCATAAACAATAATGAAACAAAATACCCATTATCATAATCAAAACAAAATCAAAATAATCTTGAAATCCAAAATCGGCTCTCAAAACAACATGATAAGGTGAAATCCACAATCATATTTTACAAGTATACTTCTTGTATTGATTAGTCTACATAATTTGGCCTAGGCTTATTTACCCTAGTCTTTCGAACACCTACAATGAAGGCATGCTAGTCTCACAAGAAGGTTCCATTTTCATCCATCTCCCCTTTACACTATATGCAAGGGATTTTTGAGCTTATTTAAAATTATGTGGTCAAGACACCATTTTAGCTAACTGATGGATGCTAATATGATGCATTTGAAGGGCTTATGTTTATTAAGTCAATCTAACTTTGTTTTTGTTTTAGTCTTTGTCAATGATGAAGAACCATGCTCTTTGTTCATCCTATCATGACCAGTTGATGTTTTTATTATGATGTTCACCTCTTGAGAATATTCTCTATTATCCCATCTAGTGTTGTTAAGTAAACTATCTCATGCTCTTTATCATAAACATTAACAACAAAAAACCATAAACATAACCATAACCATTCACATTACCATACCATACATGCTAATCACATCCATAAGTAATAAAATCAATGTTAACATGTCTAAACATAATGAAATCCAAAATATTCATTAAAAGTTAGCTTGTCATAAGCATAACCATATATAAAAGACATCTCATGCCTAGCTAGGTGAGTCTACATCTATGTCTAGCATCAATAACATAATCATAATCCATAATAAATGTAAACATCACATCATACACACTAAACACCAAAATAAAATCATATACAGTGAGCATGGGAAATAAACAAAGATCACATATATATCTCCAATAAACATCATAACATGAACATAAATGTCCATAATCATAAACAAACATCATGAGACATAAACCACATCTATCTAATCACCAACATCATCATATACAAAATATCCATCAAAGTGAATAATACATGTAATAAATGTATATCATCTCTCTCTCATGTACATCTCACATCAGCGGTTCATAGGTTGGTATCAAAATCATGTACATACAAGATATCAAAACATGTAATATCATGCCCTAAGGGCACCACTACCACTGGCCACTCTTGCTCCTATACGTACACTACCATCTAGTATTGGTCCTCTTTGGATGCCTATAGTCCACTCACTGTAGAGGCCCACTATCTTGGATTAGCCACAGATGGATTGCCTATTAGACTAGCTTTGTATTTCCCCCATTTGAGCTCATTTGGTAACTATGCTAGAATAATAGCCTCATAATATCATTCTCCTCTACTGTCACTAGGTATTAGGTTATAGGAGTGAAACCTAGTTGTGATGCCTATCCTACTACTACCTCTACCCTCTATCTTAGGGTGTCCCTCTCTTGAGTCACTAAACCAAGGGAGTTCTGATCCTAATCTTGCTCTCATATCAAGGTGGTAAATTGACCCTATAAAAAGATGATTTGGCCTTAAAGAGTGGCCACCTATCCCTATAAACCTATGATTTGAGCCTACGAAGCCACTAATGCTAACACTACATATCCATCTTAGCCACCACCCTACACTCATGCTTCTGTTATATCCACATCTATGGCCTATTAGCCCCTATCATCCCATCTAAAATTGGCTGCTACATATAGGGCTTGATACAATGCTTCATATGTATCAATAATGATAGCATCATCTATCATTACTCTGGTAAGTAGCTCCTCATGATCTGACATTACATCTTATGGTTGAAGATTAGGTAACAAAAACTCTATATCCTCCTTCCTATACCTTAGGAAAGTAGCTAAAGTCCCCTGCATGAGGCCAAACTACCTCTAAAATCTATCAAATACGATCATCTTGATCTCCCCATCTCACCTATCATAGACCCAATGCTAGATCTACAATAATAGTATGTGCCATGTGTAATGGGCCCACCTAGGTCATCCCACATATGGTCTTCAGACCACATCCCCCACTACTAAATCCTCTAACACATCTCAGAACCAAACTATGTCCCTGCCCCTCCACCTACACCTAAGAAAGCATAGTCTCCTCTCCACCATACAAAGCCCACTATGTAGGGTAACTGGGTGTAGTCCTCCCATGGTAGCCCCAGTGGTCTCAAAACCCTGATGTGCTCATATTCCTAGCAATGGAGTAAAAACCCAACATTAATCCCATATCATCTGTGAGCTCTGAATGCCCAGAGCTCCCAATAAATCTTGACCAACAAGATAAGAGCCCACCCAAACACTATTTGACCCAACAACATCTCAACCAATACTCCTAGTAGTAGATATGGAAATTGTCCACTACTTAAATCTAGTAATGCAAAGTAGGACATAACCATCATCATCATCATCATTAGCTGCCTCTCATCTAGAGCCCCCTATCATAGTGGCATGTATCTAAAAATGCCTGAATGTCACCTCACATGGGCCCTATCCTCATCATATAGTAGCTCTATCTACTCCTCCCTCTCCTCAGACTCAATGTGGTAAATTAACCCCCCTTAGATCATTAACCATGTGATCTTGTAGACATCCTCTAAGAAGATGGTGATGTCTCCTATCAACAGTAAGAAGGTGTTAGTGGCCGGACCCCTTCTCTCAATGAGGGCCACTATCATCACCGTAATTTGTGTCAATCACTAGTAATATAGCATGGATCCTAAGCCAACCTCCTCTATATGTGTCTACTCATCACTAGTCATACCTTTATGGGTCTCTATGAAGATCCTAAGAACCTGATGCCTCATCTAGATCTGGTCTTGTGCCTATAAAATAATCACATTAGCATGCACACTTAGTTTTCCAAATTGAGCTCAGGAGAAAAATCTAATTGCCTTTTTTAACCTATTACAACTAGCACATTATCTCTAGTACCCAAATTGACATTCAAACATGAACATTTAAAAAAAAACATATACCCTACCCCACAAAAAGTTTAGTAACCTTCCCTAAACTTATTAAACCTTTCTTTACTTAAAACTACCCATTTCAACCTATTTCTCCCACTCAAACTTTCCCCACCCCACCTTGATCCTTTAACTACTCCTAACCCCTTTTTAAAATTTCAACCTTTTTTCCCTAACCACTTGACCACTAATGGTTTTTGTAACCCATTAATGGTTAAGTGTGTTTTCTTTTTCAGTGGTCAACCACTGATGGTCATGTTTGACCATTGACAGTCAGGTTTAACCACTGATGGTTACTATGTGTGACTATCGATGGCAAAACCCTTGACCTACCTTCCCAAAAAAACACCCAAGCAATCACATTCAATAACCAAATCATCTAACTCTAAACTATTACCTATCCCCAACCCAAATTTTTATTCAAATTTAATTTTCACCTACTAATTTTCCCAATTTCAACTAAAACCTAAACCTAGGTCAAAACCATACCCAAACAATTACAAATTACTAAAATTCAACTATCAAAAAATGAAATTAATAATCTAAGAATTTAAAGCAACCCCTACTTCATTCTTTGAGTGTTGTTGAGGTCAGAGCCCATGTCTTACTGATCAACCACATCCTCATCCACCCTACATCACTGATCCCCATAAAACACCTCAAATAAAACACCTCTCACCAATCAAAAACCTCCACCATAGCTAAACACATAGTCAAATCTTAGTAAAATGCCAAAGTACTCACTCCTTGACCACACAAAAAACTCAGGACTCAAAATAGTAAAAGGTGAAAATGAAATTTCATTTTCACTTTTTATTGTTCAGTCATTTAGGGTTCTACCCTAACTATCAATGGTTAGGGTGACCATCGATGGTTGACCCTTGGGACCCCTAATCATTAATGGTCAGGAACCCACATTTTAAACCTTTTTTTATCACCTAACCCAAGGGCCATACTTTAGGGTTCACCTTTCTCCCACCTACACTTTTAGAATGTACCCTTCTCTAGGCCACCATTCAACCACATCCATCATGACATTGGTCATTTTTGACCCACATTTTTGTATATATTATGATGATCATGCTTAGTCCTTTTAATTTTACTAACCAACCTTGTCATGTTGACTGTTTACATTTACACCACTTAGTACACAACCAAGTTACTTATGTATTTTGAGAGCACTTCCTACCTCAGATACCTAAGACACTTGACCTATTTATGTTTTCTACAAGAGCACTTCATACCTTGAATACCCATGGAAATATTGACCTTATCTAAGAGACTAACATGTGTACTCAACCACCATGACTAATGTGATCATATGGTACAGTGGTCACTTATCTTCCTTAGTACCGACCCTTATTATTTTTACCAACATTAGAAACTTCAGTTTTTATGCAATCTTGACTATCACACTTAGTCACATTTTATGTGTAGGTTTGCATTTCAAATGCCCAACCCTCTTGTCACCCACCTCATGACTCACCATATACTGATAATCAAACCCACTCCTAATTCTATTCTTCCCCATCAATTCTTATTTTGAGGGGGAACACCTCCTTCCATACTCAAGGTAATCAGACCCTTGACCAACATCAATTTTTTATTTATAGCTAGTTGACTCAAGCTGCATAATAAAAAAGGGCAAAATGTAGATACCAAAAATCCATACACTCTAATTTCAAATGTCAAAATACCCCCTAGACCACCTTAGGTCCCCCTCAGGACCATTTGACCCTTGATGAACCTAACCCACAATCAATTTAACTTAACTAGCTCAACCTAGCCTTTTAACCCTTTTAACCCTTTGGCACTTGACCATCGACGATCACCTTGATCATTGATGATCAGGGTGCACCTCCCAAACCAAGAATATGTGAAATACCCACTTTGATTTTCTAATTATAACTTATTTAAATCCTATTGTGAGCTATTGTATGGACGAGTTAATTTTAGAAGGCCCCGTTCACATGCTGATGCAACTCTCTTACCTTGCCTATAAGAAGAGAGGAGCTTGAAGGTGAAAGGAGATCTATAATTGTTATCAAGAGCTTGTCCATCTAAGAGTTTCTTTCTTACAAGTCAATCACCATCAACAATCCATCAATATAACAATCATATTAGAGAGTCAATTTACCACTACCTCTCCACCAAGCCTTTAGCTGTCATTATTTTGTCAGAATCAAGCTAGATTCCACCAATAAACCAACTACCTCAACCATCCACCCAATCAACTTCTAGTAAGACAAGTACTTGTTTCTTAGTATTTGTCTCCTTTATTGCTATTTCAAAATCAACTCAAGTTTTACCGATATCTCAAAAACCATCTTTTGAATCTCATCAATTAGCCAAAATTACCAACCCAGATCTTCACATAGCAACCATCGATGTTTTACTCAATCACTGATGGTCTACTCAACTGCCAATAGTCACTTTGACCACCGATGGTCACCTTAACCATTGATGATCATCCCAACCATGGAAGGTAATTGTGGCATAAAAAACTAGCAAGTTGTTTTCACTTATCTACACCTAATCAAACCTAATTTTCTATGTTTTTACCTATCCACAAACTCCAACACCTTAACACTAGTATTAATTAATTTATCACTAATTTAATCATTTCTAGTCTATTTTATTAGCAAGCACTCTTGTATTTAATTTTAGTACCTTTTGATTAATTGATGTAAGTACCTTTCTTTTCTATTTATAAACTTAATTATTTAAAATGTGTGGATTAATATCCCCTAAGGAAGCTCTCACTTCTAGAATCTAGCTATCACTAGGCAATCCACTCAACTATTTATCTAAAAAACAAGTTTGCTTTAGTGATTTATTATCTACAGGTCATCCTCCCAATCTAAAGAGGAGCTCTTCACAATATTCTAATTTAACATATATACTATCAATCAATTTTTCCAACCATACCCATATTTAGTTTCTTCTTTTCCTCTTTCCCTATAATAAGCAAGAAATTCATTGAAACACGCTAGTTCAATAGTCAGCAATGAATACAAATAGTATATGGGAAAAAGGTGTTAGTGGTTTAATATGTGATTTATATTAACTCCCCCTATGTTGAGCACTACCTACATACTAATACTCTAAAGAGGGATCAAATTCCATGTAGTTCTCCCATGCTACGGTGGTGTGTGTGAAATGATAGTGTAATGTTATATGCTAGTGCAATCCTGGTATAATTATGTGCTTCAACAATGGTTTATGAACTTGAAGATGTATTTAGACTTAGCTTAGGGATACTTGGGTTGAGTTGACTTAGAATTGGGAATAATATGTGCTTTCATCTCAATGTGCAGTTAGAATAATTTGGTGTTTGTAATTTAGAAGCCTCACATTCACTAGTGAACAAATGAATGGAAAATATGATTTTATAATTTTATATTTTGAATAATTTAGATGGGAATGAGTTTAAAAATATGTGGGGATAAACCATTAGACAAATTTAAATTTGAGAAATTATCCATTATTTAGCAGGAGGATGAAAGTAACAGATTCAAACACTACCGATGAGTGAGATAGTCTTGAAGGAATGCCATTGTCTACGAAGTAGATAAAACTAATATCAAAGTGTGAATAAATAAAAGGATGGTTTTAGGCTATTTTGAATGAGGAATAGGATTTTCAAGCATCATAATTGATTAAGGATAGGGATCATCTGCATATAAGTAAATAAATAACAATCTAGAACCATAGAACTGAGCATACACTAAGTATGCATAAGGATAGTCATAAGTGCATTTATTTAGTAATAAATGTCAATTTTAGTGACCACATTCCCCCTCATTTTATTTTATAATGCAACAAATCAAAATCACTAGAGCAAAAGAAAGAGAGTTATACCTAAGCTTACATGTGTTGAGTAGGCTTGGATGTAGACCACACACTAAATTATGATTCATGTAAATCTATAATGAAATATGTACAAATCATTCCTTACTTAGGATGAAAATATAAAATTAAAGATGATAAAATTATAGATCAAATAACAAGGAATGAATAACCCTATTTGGGTACATGAACCATTATGTTTTTTGGTGGAAAATTAGTGACTAGAGAAGGCAGGACCCTTAGAAATTTTATTTTTCATTAAAACACTTGGATTATACTAAGAATGCCTCAATCCTCATTGATAATATAGTGTGTTTAATAAATAAAAATGTGTTTTAATGAATCATCACATAACTCAAGGTAGTAAGGTGTCTTGGAATCCATGTATGAATTCTAATATATAATTTTGGTGTAAAAACTCATACAAAAAGGTGAATCAATCTCTACAGACAAAATAAAATTTATTTTCAGTGTAAAATTATCTCAAAACTTGTGAAAAACTATCATGGTTTGAGTTTGGTGTCTAAAACATAGATAATGACATGAATTTCCATTCTTCCTACAAAAAATGGTGCAAAAACTGAGCAAGAAAGTGATCACGTGCCATGCACATGCCCCCAATATGATATATGATTGTATTGATTCTAATAACTAAGTAAAACTAATTATATTTATAATTAAAATTACATAATATCATGGATTAAATGTTTCTTGTGATGCCCCCAATTTTGAGCAAACTTATGTGGTAATGTGTGCACAAATTTCTAATTTTTTTCTGAGGGTCTACTGAAAACTATTCTATAAACTAAGTATGATTATAATAATTATATATTTTTTTGTTTCTAATTTCTGGGATGAAATAATTTTTTTATAGATAATTATGGCCTATTTTTTTTCTAATTGGAGTGCTTCTGGGTAAAAACTAGGTATGAACCATGATCAACTAAGCAAGTAATGTTATTTCCTATTTGTGCAAAGAACTATTTTAGCTTAGTCTCTAAGATAAGCCACTATGTATGCCCCCTCTTTTGAGGTGAAGTGTGAATCCTAAAAAATAAATTATCTCAAAATATAAATTTATATGAAAATATGTTATAGAAGAGATAAAAATCTAGAGTAATAATGCTAACATTGGAGATCATTGAATCATATTGATAATCTAAGAAAACTAGTAGTGTATGATACATTAGAACCAAACACACATATTGTCATGTCTAGATAGATGTTATCAATGATAAACATAGTGAATAGAGATCATATATTTAATACATGAATATAAAATATAAAAATTTGGATGAGATGCATGATATCCATCATGGCATTAAATAATCAGGAAGATACATGATATCCATCATGGCATAATAAACTAAGCAAAAAATGCAACATAAATCATGGCCATGACATATATATAGGTATCTCACATAATAATAAATGAAATACAAAAGAAGGAAAAGAGGTCGCATATAAGGGACATGTTAAAATGTCAGTCACACAAGTATAAACACATAATAAGGCTTAGTGTTGTAAATAAGGACATTTTAAAATGTCCACAATCCAAAGAAATGAATACACACAAACATGAAAAAAATAAACAAAACATGATATGCATACATGGATAAGTGGTATTGACCCACATAATTAATTTTTAACATTAGTATATTTAGTAACTTAATTATCCAATAGGACATCAATGTGAAAGTAAGTGATCAATAATGATAGATTTTATGTAATGTATTGAACTGAAGTATCAACAATAAGGATAATCATATAATGATAAAAATATATAAAATAATTCCTCCAATGAATTTGATGAAATGTAAACAATATTTAAAAGGCCTATGACTAGTTTGAATTTAAAAAAGTAGGGCATGTGTTCACTAGGTCAAGTCCATTAGAATTAGACAAGAGTATGGTGCATGACTAACTAGGTTATAGTTTTTTGTTTGTGTAAAATTTATAGGTTTGAGATAGTATCACCACCTAAAACTGTATCTAGAAGTTACAACCTATATGTTAAACAAAACACTCATGTACTTTTGTGAATTATATTTAATGTAAAACTAGATATAAATAAGTAATACATATACCGAAGTAAAAATTAACCGACATAAATAAACCACACATATCATGCACAGGTCTTGATTTTATTTTATTTTGTATCTTTAAATATATAAATATAAAAAGTAACATACTAACCAATTACTCATGCAAGAGGGATCAAATTCCATGAGGTTCTCCCATGCTTTAGTGGTGTGTGTGAAACATAGGCGTAATGCTATATGCTATTGAAATCTTGGTGTAGTTATGTGTTTCAATAATGGATTGTGACATTGGAGGTGTATTTAAACTTATCTCATGGATACTTAGGTTTTGTGGGATCAAAATTGGGAATAATAGGTACTTTCCTCTAAATGTGTAGTTAGAATAAATTTGGTATTTATAATATAGAAGCCTCTTGTCCACTAGTGAAAAATGAAAGGAAAATATGCTTTTATAATGGTATTTTGGGAAATTCATCAAATAAAAATTGATAAATATGTGGGATGACTCATTAAGTTATTTTTAATTTCATAAATTATCCATTATTTTATGGGATAATGAAATTGATAGATTCAAACACTACCGATGAATGGGATAGTTCTAAAGGAGTGACCTTGTTTGTGAAGAGAGAACTAAATTGGAAATGTTTGTTAGTCAAGGGATGATATTAGGATATTTAGAGTGAGGATTAGGATTATAAATTATTAGAATCACTTAAGGATACAAATCAACCACATACAAGTTGAGGAATAATGACTTAGAATTGTGTAATTGAGCATAAGTTAAGTGTGCATAAAGATGGGCACAAGTGCATTTTATTACCAATAAATTTTAATTTAGTGACTAAATAATCCTCCTCACCATTCTAAATATTAGTGATTTCAGATAATTCTCCAAGGTTAGACCATCAACTTTTATACCATATTATAAAAACTATATATTAGAGAATATCATGTGCAAATAAAATAAAATATCAATATCTAGGGTAGCAGGAGAATGGATTCAGATCAGGGGAAGCTATTCATAGGAGGAATATTGTGAGAGTCCAGTAAAGAGAGGCTGGTATAATATTTCAAAAAGTATGGTGAGGTTATTTAGACTATTATAATGAAATATCACATGGTAGGGCATGTTAGATGTTTTTATTTTGTTGTCTTCATCAACCCCAATATTCCTGACATGGTTCTTCAGGATAAGCACACTATCGACATAAGAGTTTTTGAGGTAGTAACGGTAGAGTATTCATACCTACCAAAGAGCATTAGTCATGGTGGATTGGACAAGAAGAAGGATATAATATTGGATAAGGATAATTCTAGAGGATCAATAGAGTCATCTGGAAGGAAAAACATGGCTAGTGGAAAATTGATAGAGGATGCAAACCACTAGGAGGTAGAGGATGTGGTGATATAAATTCTTGTTAACCCTATTGGTGGGAATAAATCCAAGCAATTTTTTAGTCAATATATAAGATAGAGTATGCCATATCACCTACATGGACTAGTTGATCTAATGATGATAGAGGAAGCACTAGAGCAGAGGATGAGTTTTGACACACCAGTCTTCAAAAAAGAGGATGTCAATTTTCTTGAGATAACAACTAGGGTTTGTAATGGCAAGAGATATGGTGTCCAATTTAAGGTAGAAGGTTCTTAGATTATAAAAAGTGAGTTATCCAAACCTATGGTTCTTGAGGATGATGGTAAAGTGTTTGACAAAATGTTTGAACAAAAGAATCCAAAAATTGAGTAACTAGGGTACCAATTATTTGTGCACTCTCTTTCAGGAATAAAAAATTGTTTTTTAGGTGAAATGGATATATGTTATGATATATTTAAAATATAAGCTAGATGCTTCTGTAGATGTTCTAGCTAACTTTTAGTGTTTGGTGCATCAGGGCAAGAAATTGTAATTTTTTTTACCATTATCTTGCTATACTTTAGGAAAACACTCGGTCATCTCCATGGATTTTAGATTGAGGGGAGGGATGGATGGATTAAAACAAACATCTAATCTCAAACTTGTGTCCTTAAAAAATGTGGTAAAAAATGCTGCTTACAATCCAAATTTGGCAAAATGTTCTCCTCCTCCTCAATCCTATATTATGGATCAAGCTAAGGAGGTTTCTTATATGGAGATTTAAAATGGGGATGTGGATGATTATTTTCATTCTCTATCTAAGGATTTAGTTATCTTTAGATTCAATGGTCTAAGGCCTTCTTCGACCACTTTATATAAATGGGTTCATGGGACATGGTCAAATTAATGTGAAATTACTCTATGTTCTAAAGGTTTTTTTGTTTTCCACTTTTGTAATCAACAAGATTATCAAAAATATATTTTGGAAGGCCATTGGTTTTGAGGCAATGCATACTTGTTTATCACTCCCTGGTTTTTAGACTTTAACCCTCTCATTCTCTCAATCGCTAAGATGCTAGTATGGGTTTATCTCCCTAACCTACCTCTACATGTTTGGCATGATTATAAGGAAATAGTTAATAATTTTGGGTCATTTTTAAAGAATGATCATGAGAGAAATACTTTAGGCTTATGTACTTATGCCTAAATTTATGTAGAGATTGATTTGAGTAAAGGGGTTCTATAAAAAGTCATTTTAAAATATGATAAAGTTCAACATGTTCAATTTCTATATTATGAAAATACCACTTTTAGATGACACAACTAAAAAGTACCAGGTCATCTTCACACATCTTCTCTTCAAGGGCATTCATAAGTGGTTAAAAAAAAGGAGAACAATCCAAATCAAATAAATGGAATGCACTAGATCCATTGTTAATGGCTGAAGACTATTTTGATGATTTAGAAACATAATAAAGTATAGATTTGGGAGATAGTAAGAGAGGAGAAAAAGTTAATTTTACTAAATAAGTAGTGCCCAATGAAGGGGTAACAAAAATTGTTCAAAATTTTCCTTTGAAGCAGTTAGTAGGGGGAGTGAAGAGAGGACACGAGTTTGAAAAATCAGACTCAGACAAGGAATTATTTAAAAATACAAATTTAGAATCTCAAAATTTAGATAAAAAATTAGTTGTGGTGAATCCCAAGCAAGGAATGTGGTAGGAGGCATAAAATAAAAAAGGTAAAAAAGTTAAGACAACCAATCCTTTAGGCTACTTTCCCACAAGTTGATGGCATTATTTTTGATATCGGCTTTTGGGTGGTAGATAGGTATGGAATTTGGTTTATTTTAGCCTTGTGGCTATTTGGTGTAATTGGTTCTTCTTTGACATGGTGTTTTAGCCTGGTTTTTTGTGTAATCTCTTTATTAAGATAGGATAAAGGTCCCACCAAAACTAGTAATTATCATATATATATATATATATATATATATATATATATGATAATTACTAGTTTTGGTGGGACCTTTATCCTATCTTAATAAAGAGATTACACAAAAAACCAGGCTAAAACACCATGTCAAAGAAGAACCAATTACACCAAATAGCCACAAGGCTAAAATAAACCAAACGCCATATATATATATATATATATATATTAGTAGTGTTAATAGGAACATTTAGACACTCAAATAATCAAATATTAATTTAAAAAACACATCTCACAAGGATTTATTAAATAAAAAAGGAGTGAAAAGCCACCAAATTTTCATACAAATTGACTTTACAAGTATCATTAATTATTATATTCATAAATATTAGTTATGACCTATTACTCTTATGGTACCCATATGGGCCCACAAGTATATAATTAGTGGTCTTTAAGTTCTCAAAGAATAGACTAAGTTGTTAATACCTATTGGTCACTAGGTTATCAAAGATTCCACCAAGCCATTGATACCTAGTAATGTCTAGGTTACCACACATATGCCAAGCTAATGATACCTAATAGTTGTTATGATCCCAAAAATATGACACATCATTGATAACTAACTATCACTAGGTTCAAAAATAATATGAAAATTTACTGATACCTAACATTCGTTAAGTTCCCAAACATTATGAATGGTCCTTCATACCTAGCAGTCACTAGATTCTAAAATATTTTAAGAAGTCATTTATACCTAGTGGTCATTAGGTTAAAAAATTCTTTGATAATTCATTAATAATTAATGGTCATAAGGTTCTCAAAGATACCAACTTGTCATTCATACTTAACGGTCCCTAAGTTCCAATATATCCCAATAATTCATTTAGACCTAGTGATTACTAGGTTCCCAGAGTCTATGAAAAATTGTCCATACTCAACTGTCATTAGGTTCTAAAATATCCTGACTTGTCATTTATACCTAATGGTATTTAGGTTCCTAGAGTCTATGAAAAATTATCCATACTCAACTGTCACTAGGTTCCAAAATATCTTGACTTGTCATTTATACCTAATGGTCTTTAGGTTCCTCAAGGAATAAGATAGGCAATATTTTCCTTGTCAACATCCCCCATATATCTTAACATGGAGGAAACATAAATGATGTTATATATTAACATCCCCCCTTAATGTTATCTTCTTGGATTATGATCATGTTTTGAGATTGTGCACTTGAATTTCATGAGAGTTTCTCTTAAAATATCTTCCAATTGATTCTTTGACCTATATATATATATATATATATATATATATATATATATATATATATATATATATATATATATGAAGAAGGATTCATTTATGATTGAGATATCTAATGAATATTTTCTTTAATGATGATCAAGTATCCAATAAATAAAACCTTCATTGATGATTGAGGTATATAATGAATAGTACATTCATTGATAATTGAGGTATCCAATGAATATTTTATTCATTGATGATTGAGATATCCAAATAATATTTTCTTTGTTGATAATTTACATATCCAATGAATAATTATTTTGTTGATGATTGAGCTATCTAATGAAGAGTCTCTTCATTTATAATTGATGTATTAAAAGAAAATTAGATTCATAAATTTTGGAGATAACATGATGAGTGACTTCATTAAATCATCAATTAATCCTCTCTTCATTGGATACCTCAATATCAATAACTATGCAAAGTAATTAGATCAATCTACCTTCCTTGTCTAAATGAGAAAATCCCATCCATAGTGTGGCCTCATATCACAACTATGGACACCTACAAAAATATATAAGGAATAATATAAATGAGAGACAAATGGCTCCAATTATTCCCTCCTCATGCTCTATTTAATCCAAGTATAAACTATGCCATCATTCATCCTTATGTTCTTACAAATATCATGTATAAATCTATGGTGATCATCATATCTCTAAGAACCTTCATATGTCTCATATTGAGGTTGAGAATGCCACATATGTCCTCCAAATGATTCATTAGAGGTCCCATAATAGTCCCTCTCGATGAATGAATCAAATTGCTTGAAGTGTCTCCTCTTCTTATATCTTCTATTTCTAAATCAATTCCTCACAAAATGTCTTATCTTGTCATAGTATAAACACATCTTCTTCTTCTTTTCCTCCTTTTTATTATTATGAGAGACATTTAAAATATTTCATTCCTCTTTATTAAAGTAATCCTTCTTAGATATATAATGATGATAATATCATGAATAACCAATTCCTTCTCTTGCTCATGTGAAAACTACCTTAATATAAAGAAAAATACCTTGGCCATTCTTTACATGTCCACCACATAGATAACGCATTATATAAAGTAACATTGCTCCATTTCCTTTTGTGTAATTCTAAAATTCTCCAATATTAGGATAAGGAGACACTTTATCAACATGATTTTCATTAATATGATGAACATGATCATTAATGACACAAACACCAAAAATATAATCATTATTGACACAAACACCAAAATGACAATCAATAATCACATGAACATCAACAACATGATAAAAACATAGCCATTAGTATCATAATTAGAATAATAATTCTCATCAAAAAAATAAATAAGAATATCATCAGTGGAGGTATAAACATCAAAAAACCTAGAATCAATAAAGTATAAGAATTTCACTACTTTGTATGCTTCTCAGCATCTTCATTATTTGTCCTTAACTTGAAGATTGCTAGAAAAAATCCAGATGAATCATGTTTAGGATATGCTACGATTGTATTCTATAGATTTATATGAGACTCACAAGATAGGGAATGATCCATACATGGTAATTTTATGGTTAAAGTTGTAAGTTTATTTATTCCATTTATCTATGTAAAATGGAGTGATTTACATCTAGACTTCAAAAAAATAAGAATATTTGTACAAAAAACCATGTACAACATAGAAACTTAAGAAATAATATTCAAATTATTTTCTACATAATTTTTTTAGGGATAATGATACATGCGTTCACAAGAGAGACTAGTTCAAAAATTTAATATATAAGAATAACCCAAATAGTAATTAACTTATATTTTTACAAGTGCAGGATACTTATAAAGTTGAAACAACTCTTTGGATTCTCATGTCTTCATTTATTTTCCTATTTGGTTCTATAAAATCATTGAACCTTCCATTTATCTTTTCTACTTACATTAACATTTACAAGATAAAAAATATACATATGTTACATATACAACATATATAATTTACATATGAAATAAAATTCACAATCCCTTACTAACACTTTTTTGGACTTGAATAGTTGTCTTGTCTTGAGGCAAAAGTCACTAGTGGAGTGTGGTTGTCTGAAAGATGGTTGTTTAATTTTTTCCAACTCTATCATGTATATAATCTTTATTTATAGTTTTTCAAGAAGTGTTGTTTGGTGTTTTTCACTTTTTACATGCTACTTAGTCACCTTGTCTAGTTTTCAACTATTAAATGTCAACCTACTAATTTAAATTTTTTTGATAGGTCAGTGTAACCAAAATGTCACCCTTTATGGGTTTTCAACCTTCCTGGCCCTACTCGTAAAGACTTATCCCATAAAAACAATCATTACAATACAATCACATTGCCTAAAACTATTCAAAATTGAAGGAAGTTATGATATCTTACTGAGAGGGTGGTTGCATTGGTTTATTTTGTCATATTGGGACCAGTTTATTAACCTTCTCATATATTTATAAAAATGTTGTGTAAGTTCTTCGTGTGGAGTTGTTTTATTATGTTGGTTATGATAGAGAAATTTGTGGTGCATATTTTGTTCAAAGTGTATTTTTCACTCATAATATATTGATTAAATTAGAGGGAAAATATACTATAGATAATCAAGCACATCATTAAATAAGCTCACATTGTCCACAAAGTTAGTTTTGAAATTATATAGTCTCTCAACTTGTCACACACCATGGTGAAAAGTGTGCACAACTATACTAAACTCTATATGATGCCCTACATATCATATTCACTATTAGTTACAAGCAATGAATGATGGAGTTTTACATTCTAATCAATGTCCTATATTATTATTTCTAAATGTTCCATATATATTTACACTTTGATTCCCACAAATGTGTTCCCAAGCATTTCTAAATCCCACACTTGCATTATGTCTATTACATTGTCTCTAAAGTGCATATATACTCATATAGTATCATCCATTTGGGCATATATCACACATATTTCCAAAAAAACATGAGGATTATCCACCTTGGTCATGTTTTCATTGATATCTCTCATCATTTCTTGAAAATACTATTTCCATACAAAAGTTGAAGCGATATTTGCATAATTTACATCATGGTTGTGGTGACTATTTTATTATACTCTTCCAATATCTAAAAATGGAATTATATTCATTATGGTGCCTTCATAATTATGCCTTTATTTATTAAAGCCTTTGGGTAGATGTTCAGTATTGCATAAGTTTTGTGACCAAAGCAATGAATTATAATGGATCCAAAATAACCTAATCCCATAGAACTTGTTCAATACATGTTAGACAAATGTCATCTATTATTTTTATGGATTTATAAAAACATTCCTTAAATTCAATATTTTATTCTTTTAATTTTGTTTCTCTCTATGTGATTGAAAAATGAAAATCACTTGCTTCATTAATTTGTTTGTCTAAATGTAATCACACAACTTCCAAGGTGACTTACTCCATTACAATCACTACTTATAGTTTTATGGTTTGAGATGGAGGTGATTTTTATGATTTGAAAAGATAAATATTAGCATGAAAAAGGTCATGTATCTAGTGGCTGAGGATTTCGTGTCCATCCACCATGATCCAACTATGTTGTCTTCCCCTTTCAGGGCTTCTTTTTGTGAGCTCATCTTGCCTAAATTAAATCTAATGGTAATTCATTTAGTATGTTTATGGGATTTGGTTGGATTATATTTATTCATGTTGGATCCTTGATCCATTGGTTATGATACTTAGACTTATTTTAATTTTTTTTGTACACCTTGGCCAAAAATAGTCTATGTTTATCTCATGAGTCCTTACACAACATGATGTTGAAATTCATGTGATTTTACAACTTGAACTAGTTTCTCCTCCACCTTGTCATCTTATTTATTTTTAGTATGCCCTTATTCTTGACTCTTTTTATATTCCTCTATAAATTCTTTATTATAGTTTAATTACTTCTCATCCTTTTCCTTATTATCTTACTCAACTTTTACCCTCATAGCTTCCTCGTTTATGGTTTTATCCTTAGATGTATTCTATTCTATGGATTTGTCTTCCTCGCAATTTTTTAAGGATTTCTCCTACTTGTGCCTTGGATTTGAAATTATTTTTTACTTTCTCTATTTTATCTTCATTTTTATTTTATTTCTCCCACCATATTGCTTCCTACTTAATGACTTGATTTGCCACCTACTTTGTTACTTCATCCTACTTATGTTCCTTAGCTAAATCTTCCATTTGTTTAGAAACCTTCTTTTCATCCTCTTTATATAATATGGTGTGTGTTCAAACAACATTTATTAATGGTTTTTATTCAATTGTGACCTCATATATAGGCTAGTTTAGATGTGTTCAATATATAGGTTGATATACTTGAACTAGAGTGTCATTGAGGAATACACCTATGACTGGCAATTTAGATTCCTATGTAAAGATAACATGCAATATAAATGATGAGTGTCATTCAAATACTCATTTAATCAATGTTAAATTGATGTCTTATCAACTAGGGTTGGTGTCCAAAGCTATCTGTAGTAAGGTGTAGGATGGTAGATCTAGAAGTCTGCTTGTGAGGGTGTTTGATGGTCCTATTCTAACTTTGACTAATGAAAGAAAGGTTTCTTAAACTACTTAATTCACTCTTTTGATAAAAAGTAAAATATGTAACTATTTAATCAAATGAATCCACTCTTTTACTTAAAGTAAAATCATACTCCTATTTATGCTTGTATGGAAATGGAGATGTTTAACTTGAAAAAAAATTTGCTTCACACGTTTGCTGTAAAAGAAAACACACTTTACTTAGAAAGGAAATGAATTTAGAATAAGGAAATGCCTTTTGAACTATGAATTTGTTTTGATGTTTTATAAATGAATGCAAACATTAGTAAGATTTTGATTAGTTATAACAAAGAGTTAATATAACATACCGTAAGTACTGTACATAATTATTAGTTCCAAGGAGAGTGGGCCCTTGCTCCTCTCAAACTCAGGAACACAGATTAATCAATATTGGAAATTGAAGTAATAATTCATAAAATTTAAATGATTATAATCTGTCTAAAACCTATAATATGCTTGTATGTATCTTTCATCTATTTTTTCAATAACAAAAGTCTTACCTTTTATGCTAATACAATCAACTCAATATAAGATGCAAAGAGATATTATTCCTTGGTCAATCCACTCATCCAAATATAGGATGTTAGATTTCCAAGAGATCTAATTATTCTAATGAAATAGATATACTATCCTATAATAGTCCTAAGATCCAAATATATACAACTTTATCAAAAGTAAATCCTACAAAATAGCAGGCGAGTATTTTCCTCATTTGACTCCAACTAGAATGATTCTCTCTCATCTTATCTGGCCACTAGATTCCCCATTTTCATCTTTGTCTTTACCAAATCCATGGAATTGACCCTGTAGAGTTGGTAGGAATGAGCTTGCGGAGTCCGTAGAAACAAGCCTATGGAGTCCATAGAGACAAGCCTGTGGAGTCCATAGAAACAAGCCTATAGATTCCATAGAAATAAGCCTTTGACACCATTCAAATTGATGTTGTTCATGATGATTTATTAATATTCTGTGTTGGTCCTCCCATGTACTCATATGAACACATGTGTCTCAAAAGTGTGAAAAAACATAGACCTATAGAGTCCATAGATTTATTCGGTGTGAGTTCATAGTTCTGTTGGATGGAGATCAAAATTGAAATTTCACTATATATCACCTGTGTCTTCTTCCTGAGCATTATTCATAACAAAAATCACTAAAACATGCTATGTATTAGACATTTATGACAAAGTAAAGGTTTAGTCTTTGGTTCAATATAAACTAGACAAGTATCTACTTTCCATGTAATAGCTATCTAACAATCTATGATTTGCATAAGATAATATCCTTAGAGAGATGAATTAATGAAAATAACATGTCAATAATGATCCATATTCTAAGCTCATCATCTCCCTAGGATTTACCTTTTACAAGTCCCATTGTAAACATTCATTTGTGTTTATAACTCTTGCATCTGCTTTCCAAACTCTGACTCAAATCATAGTCATCAAATTCATCTATTATATGCTTGTCTAAATTGTTTATAAACCCCTAATGTTCTTGGATCATTTTTTTCCATATATTGAATTTCTCCTCTAATTGTGGAGCCCAACTCTACCATCCTGGAATAGGTATGATCAACAAAGGGGGTCTATATCTCATGCCAATCCATTTCATTTCTCACCTAGAGTTTATTAACTCTATTAAGATTTATAAAATTGAGGTATCTCTCCTCATACTCCGTCTTAAATTATTTGGAAACATGACCTCTCATCTTCTAAGAGACACTGAAAGTTGGTCCCACCTTTTCACACTTGTAGTCACCATTGAATCAAAACTCTGTCTTGAAAACAAGTCAAAAGAAATAACACAATCATATAAAGCTTGTAAATAATGAGTTTTAACTTCATCACTTAAACAAGCATAGTTAAAATTCTTTCTGATCAATCTGGGGATAGGAAAGGCTGGTCTAATACACAATCTTGTAGTCTTAGCATGATTTGTATACTCCTCAAATATACTTTTCCATGCTAGTTGATTTTTGAATGTAGAATGTAATTCCCTTAGTTGAACTTCTCCTACATGAAGGTTTATCAAGAACTTATTGTGCTCATGGTCTCCTATGATCAAATCATGCAAATAAAATTCACAAAGCAAATCCTACTAAACAGGTTCAGCACTATAGAAAATTTCTAGAAATGTTATTGGATGTAAAATATTGTAAGGAAGATGACAAGAGATCCTCATAAGCTGCCATCTATAAAATTGTTCAAATAAAAATAAACTATATGTAGGAGAAGGATTCCTACATGACAAAAGAGATTCCCCTAATTTGCATGCTTCCTACAAATTTTTATCTAAATCTTGGACCTTAGCTTCTAATTCTTTCTTTTCATTTTCCAATATTTTATTTGAAGAAGTTACAACTTTGTTTTTATATTTGAGTATTGAATATTTGTCTTTAATTTGAGTTAGAATTTTCAAGGTAGGAATACCTAGACAACTTGTTTGACAACTTCAGTCAACAAATACCTTAGGAGGAAAAGGTGCAACATTAGAAGGTGCTTTGCAAGAGTTTACCAAACTCTACAATCTCTTATTCTCCTTCTTTAGATTTTATACATATATCTGGAGGTCTATTTGTTCACTTTCATTTTTTTAATTGTTTCTTCTAATCTATGAACTTCTACTACATGATTGGTAGATGTTGTGTCCAATTTTTGCATCAACAATGAGTTGACATGATCCTTATTCTTTAATTGAATGATCAAGTCAACAATGTTAGTTGTTTGTTTTTTATCTAGAGCTTGAGCTTGAGAAATCTTCAAGGTTAACTTCATAATAGGATCATTTAGATTAGATGACTCTCCTTTCTCATTTGTGCATACATTTTTTCCTTTATTCATTGCAGTTTCAATTGAAACATGTGGTTGTCCCACCATACTTGATTCCTTTGCCATAATTGGCTCTTCTCCTAGAATTGGATCCTCTATTATGATTGGAGAGTTCCTTTCGAAAGGATTTTCTTCAACATCTACAATTTTAGGGATACTTTAATGTATGGGGGAATGAGATACCTTTTTAAGACTATCCAAAATGTTTGTAGCCTCTTGTTCATCTTCTTCTATTAGAATTAACCTTTTCCTTCTTCTGGTCACTGTCTAAGCTACACTCGGTTGTCTTTCCTTTTCATCCATCAAACCCTTGATCTTCTCAAGTTCTGTAGTAACATTTATTTCAATTTTATTCTTCCTGACAAGGGAATTAGTTGCACGACAGATTCTTGAGGTTCTTGTGGGGACCTTGAAACTATAGGGTTTGAGACCTTGTGATTATTCTTGAAGAAGAAGAAGGGATTTCTTTTGAGACTACAGTCTATTATTTCTTCTTTGGAGTTATTTTCTCAACTGATGCATCAGGTGGAGATGAATGTTCTTATGATAAATTTGAGGTTTCTTATGTAGGCAGATTTGGAATTTGTTGTGTTACACTGTTCTTAAATTCCTCCTAGACCTCTTATCCTTGTTGAAGGAAGTGATGTTGGATAATTAGGTGAATAAGGCCATGGTACTTAAGAATAACATTAGGAGTTGTAGTCATAATTTGAAGGGCACCATCTAAGAAGGATAGGAGGTTAATATTGTAATGAGGTTTTTTCCTCCCATACTTAAGGTGTATTAATATTTTCATGGTGTCTCCTAAAAGATTATTTTTCCCCTTACAAATGATATACTTGAGTACCCACTTGGCTATAGGTTTCCAAGGTTTAGGAAGTGAATTTCTACTAATCCCTTTTTATTTTCCCTAGGAATATATTAGACATAAAGTTCCAGTTTACTCATTACTATTAAATTGAATAATTAAATCACTAAATGGAATTCTACCTATCACGCTTATTCCCTCTTCTGGAACTTGTATGATTTGACTTATAATTTGAGATGAAATAGGAATAATAATGCCTTTAACAACTAAAAACTAAGGGGTGAGATTAGTGATGAATTATCTTACCATTATTTCATGAAAACCCTGGAAATTTTCAATGAAATGTAGCCAACCATTTGCTCTAAACACTACCACAGAAGCTTTGTCTTTGTGAAGCTTTGCTACATTCTTTGGATCTGATCTCATTTTTTATGCCATTTATACTTAGATTTATAAACAACTCTATTTATTTAACTCATATTAGGGTTTAGACTAGCTTCTATTGAAATCTATAGGCAACAATCACTGAGGATCTATAGTTTGACATGATTACTTTATATAGTTCAACACCTCACATTTCTACAGAGTGTGCCAGCTGTTTTGTCAAATTATTACAAATTGGATGAAATGATGATGTGGCACTTTGATGGTTATAGATATTTATCATTTCATTTATAACCCCTTTATGATGTCTCATCATTATAATTATTGATGAAAAAATTGATTGTACCAAAGTTGCATAGGTCATCATGATGTAGACATACACCTTTGTCATTATTTTTGCATGCTTATCCATTATGGTATGTGTCATGTCATTCTATTTTAGAAGGCTCAAGTTTGGGTCATCCCCATAGAATAAATCTTAATTAAATCAAAGATAATTAGTTAACTAGACATAAATAAATAGAATATATGTCTCACTTACTTTTGACCTTAGATTTATCCTTTGCTCACCATTCATCTTGCACAAATAAGTTTGCATGGATTAGTCAATAGGTGTTGAAATAAAAAAATTTATTGCATGGAGAAGACCAATCATAGTGACATGATGAGATTCTCTTTTTTTTCTTATATATTTTGTTTTTTCCCTTTGACTAGCCATTGTTGGTTTTGTAGCCAAAGTCCTTTTTAATGCATAACCAGCCAACAAGCTGGTTTTCTGGGCATGCATTGTCAATAGTGTCCTTGGAAGGATTTTCAATATATATATATATATATATATATATATATATATATATATATATATATATATATATATATATATATATATATATATATATATATATATATATATATATATATATATATATATATATATATATATATATATATATATATATATATATATATAGGATCATCAAGGAGCATGTTCTCTGGAAGAAGCAGAGTCCTCTAGAATAGCTACTTGATTTGAACCAGTTTCCCTAGAAGAAGTAGAGTCCTCTAGAAAGGCTAATTGATCTTTTACCTTTTGAACATTTTTTTTATTGAGAGGTTTTTGATAAAGCTTCAATCTATGTCCATTAACTAATACATCTCTCCTTCTATCATCAATAGGTATTGTCTTAACAGAGCCATTTTCAAAGACCTTCTTAGTCTGATAAGGTCCCAACCATCTTGTTTGTAGTTTTCCTTTAAACTATTAAAATTTGGAATCAAACAAGAGTTCCCAATATCCTTTTTAAAAATTCTATTGCTTGATTTGTGAATCATGCCAAAATTTTCTTTGATGTTGTACCAATTCAATTCTTTGTAGTGCTTCCATCCTCATCTCATCAAGTTGATTAAGCTGTAACAGTATTTCTTTATATATTTCTTATAATTTAATCCCTACTTCTACAGTTTTTTTTAAAGTTTGTAATTTAAATTCAACAAAGAATAAGGGATTCTTACCATAAACCAATTCATAAGGTGAAAAATCTAGTTATTGTTTTCCAAGTAGTATTATAGGCCCAAACAGCTTTTGGTACCTTATCTACCCAATCCTTTCTTCTAGAATTCATAATCTTGGTTAAAATAGTTTCCAATTCTCTATTGGTGACTTCAACTTTCCCATTATCCTATGGATGGTATGGATATATTTTTTTGTGTTGAGTTTGATATACTTGCATGAAGTGATTTATCATGTTTGACATGAATTACGTTCCTTGATTTGAGACTATCTCCCTTGGAGCACTAATTTTTTGCATGATTTTGAAATATAAGAAATCGGCTACCATCTCTTCTCTTACATGAGTTAATACTTCCACTTCCACCAACTTGGTCACATAGTCTGTACATACTAGGAGATATTCTTTTATTTTGGAAGGAAGATCCATAGAACCTATAAAATCAATTTACCAATGTCTCAAATGGTTCTAAAACTAATTAAGGATGAGGGTGCAGAGGCATCTCTATTGAAAGAGTAGGATATCCAATTCTCTGATAAACATCACAGTGTCTAACATATCTTTTTACTTGCTGATGAAGGTGAGGCCAATAGTATCTTGCTCCTAGGATTTTGTGTATGGTTCTTTGAGCTAAGTAATGGTGTCCTCCTGGTTCATCATGACAAGCTCTGATGATATAATAAGCTTCAACATTTGTCACACACCTAAGAAACACATGGTCAGGTCCAAGTTTGAATAACATTCCATTAATCCATTTAAAAGAAGAACTTTCTTTGATTAAATGTTTCTTTTATTTTTGTGAAAATTACAAAGGAAACTTCCCTATGGTGAAGTAATTAGCTATATCAAAAAACCATGGAGATTTTGATGAAATAACAAATAGTTATTCATCTAGAAAATCATCTTCCACCGGTTCTTCCTCACATGTAGTGTTCATTCTTGACAAAAAATCAGCAACCACATTAGACTTCCCTGGTTTATCTATAATAGTAAAATCAAATTCTTGTAAGAGAAACAACCATCTAATAATCCTACCTCCCACAATTGATTTATTGGTAAGATATCTAATAGCTAAATGGTTTGTATAGATAAATACCTTGTAGTCTATTATGTAGTGTCTAAATTTATTAATTGCATAAACTACAGCTAGGAATTCCCTCTCAGTTATTGTGTAGTTTCTTTCAATATGTGTCATGTTTTTGCTAATATAATATATAACATAAATGTTATCCTCTTCATCCTTTTATCCAAAGACTGCTCCTATTTTTGTAGTGGAAGCATCTATGTATATATGGAATCGCTGAGTCCAATCTAGTCCTCTCAATACTGGAGTAGTAATGAGTTTAACTTTGATGGTCTCAAAGGCTTGCTAGTAACTATCACTCCATTCAAATGTACTATCTTTTGTAAGCAAGGCAAACATAGGGGTAGCTATTTGGCTAAAATTATCTATGAAGTATTTGTAGTAACCATCATGTCCCAAAAAACTCTTAATTTTAATTTGTGTTTATGGGATGGGTAAGTTGGAGATTATTTCAACCTTCTTTGGATCTACTTGAATGCCTTTTGTAGAAATATGGTATCCCAACACTATTCCTTCCATTATCAACAAACATTTCTCATGGCTGAAAGATAATATATGTTCTTCAAATTTGATCCATACTCTTTCCAGGTTGGTAAGAGCCTCTTCATAATTTCCACCATTAATGATGAAATCATCTATATATACTTCAATATAATCATTTGTAAGGTCAAATAACATTGCTAGAACTACTATTTGGAAGGTTTCTAGAGCATTACAGAGTCTAAATAGGAGTAATCAGTAAGAAAAAATTCCCTAAGGGCAAGTAAATGTGGTTTTATCTTGATCTTCAGCTACTACCATTATCTGGTTATACCCACTAAACCCATCCAAGAAAGAAAAATATCTTTTCCTGCCAAGTTGTCAAGAACTTGATCAATGAAAGGTAGAGGAAAATAATCTCAGTGTTTCTTTATTTAGTTCTCTATAATCTAAACATACCATTAATTTTCCATTTTTTTGGGCATGATTACCAGAGGTGAAACCCACTAACTATTTGAGATGGGGTAAATAAACCCAACTTCTAGCAATTTTTGGATCTCTATTTTGACTATCTCTGTTAATGCTGGGTTTATTCTTCTTTGTGGTTGTCTGACTAATTTGACAAATTTCATGTAAATGTGATGAGTGCATATGTTGGGGTGAATTCCCTTCATGTCGGTATAATCCCAAGTAAAAGACTTGGTATGTATTTCCAGTACTTCAAAGAGTTGATCTTCCTCTTCATTTGTTAACCAACTATTGATGTTCAAAATCTTTCTAGGTAATACTATGATTAGTTTTATACTTGGGTAGTTGGATTTTATTTGCTTGAATTCACTAATCAATGAGTTTAGAGGACATGGATGAGGAAGTAGCTTATGAAACATGGTTACATTATCAACAAATTCTTCTCCAAGAGGAATCAGTCTTGCTAAATAATAATGGGATGCATCTAAGAAATGAGTTTTCTATTATTCTACCAATTTCCACACACTTTATTAAACCAATCCATGATCATATGATGAGGAAACAATAGAAGAAGTAGAAGTGGAGGTTTCATAATATTCTATCTAAATCAAGAATCCTAAACTAATGCAGTCCATAGTTTCTAGACTGATAGAGTTTATAGATTCTGGACTAGTAGAGTCTGTAGCTTTCAGATTGGTAGAGTCCATAGATTCTAGGTATATGTCTCCATTCAATTATTCTAAATGTTTTTTTACTATGATCATAGCTAAGGAGGAAATGTTATTTTATGTGTTGTTTGATTCATCCACCCAAAGTTCTTGTATGTGATTTGTTGATGGTTTTATAGGAGGATACAAAGAGATGCATTTGGATTTTAACCCATTATAAATGGTCATGTCTCCTGACCTGTAATCAATTAATGCTACTACAGTAGTCAACCATGGTCTACCTAGTATTATGGGATATTATAGATTCTTTTTTTTAGGTTGCAAGACCATGAAATCTACTAGATATTCCCAAGACTCTATTAGTACTTCAACATTTTCTATAGTCCCTTCTGGTTTAGTTATAGATTGGTCCACCATTTGAAGAATGGTAGTTGTGGGTTGCATTCTCATAAGAGATAATGTATGGAGATTATTAGTTTTCATAACATTAATTATTGCTCCCAAATCTACCAGGATGTTAGAAATTTCTTTACCGTTGATTATGACTATGATCATTGGGCTTCCTAGATCTACATATTTTAGAACTAATAGTTTTCCTACTAATAAATCAACAACTTTTCCATCAACATGAATGGTTCTTGGATATTTTGCTTTCCTCCTAGGTGTCTTGATATAAAGGTTTTTGATGATCTTGTTCAATTTAGGCATATCCCTAATAACTTGTAGTAGGGGTACCTCAATATTGATCTTTTGCAACTCATGGACCAAGTTTGATTCTAGTTTAATATCAATTTTTTTTAATCTTTCAAGAAAAGGAACTACTAGTGTAGTAGTGTTTTCTTTGTTTGCTTGAGGGCTTATTTTGATTTTGGTTTCTCTAGTGTTTAATTGAGATGATTCTATTTTTTCTTTTTCATTAGGTATCTCAAAAATAAGAATTAGAAGTTTTTGTCTAGTTTTCCCTCATCTTAAATGTATGTCTGAACAATCAATAGCTCCAACATACATTGTCTCTTCTTGTTCATTAACATAAATAGGTTCTGGTTGTTTATTTTTTGGATTTGCTATTAGTTGTACAGGCATTGAGGGTTGATTGATTTGTGCTTGTTGTTGAATAACTAGAGGTGGCATTATAGTTTGTTATTGAAGTGGTTTTTTTGATTGGGTGAATTGTTGATGTGGATTCCACTATGGATTCTATTGTTGATATTGTTATGGCATCCATTATTATTGTGGTACCCATTGTTGTTGTCACTATGGAACCATCCATGGGGGTGTTGGCATCCAATCTTGCCATGGATTTTGGATTGATGAAATTTGGGGGTTGATTCCTAAAAGGTGAAGGAATTGAAACATTCCATGGTGCCATCCATGGATTAATTGGGTTTCTTTCATTAAACTATCATCGAGCCTAATTTTGTGGGAAAAAGTTGTCTCTGGATATAATTTACTTCTTCAGTGGATTGGACTTGTGTTTTCATTTGATTTTTTAAAATAGGTAGAAGGGTGCAATTTTTAGTATCATGATCTGTTGCATCATAGATCCCACATGATGAAACATTGGTTTTATCTAGGGGCAGTCTCTAAGGGCATGTTTTTGTTTGCACTTAGGATAGTAGATTGCTAAGGGTTCTATTGTATTTACCTTAGTTTTAAGGCCATATAAATTATTGCTTAGTGTAACTAGAATATCCATATTTAGATTGGCAAATTCTTCCATTAGCTTACCCACTTCATTAGATTTCCCAAACCTTCCTCTCCTAATTTTGGGTTGTGTTCGAGAGTAGTTGGTACAAAGCTCATAAATATGATTGAAATCCAACTTATTTATATCTTTAGCTCCCATCAGATTTAAGGCATATTGAGTATCTTCATCCAACCCTTTAAAAAAACCAATTTCTAAACTTCTTCAATGAGTGGATAATTGCTTCTTTTATGAGTGAACATGAATCTATCCAAATAATCCTCTAAAGATTCATCCTCATTATATTTGACTTTGAATAATGTTTCTTTTCCCTAATACTTGTTTAAGAATTCCATCTCTATGTCATCCCATGTTCTAATAGATTCACTAGGTAAACCCATGAACCATCTCATAGTTGCATCTTTAAGTGTAGAGGGAAATAGTTTTAATTTCTGGCTATCTATTGTGTAATCATAGGTTTGACATAACACCTTAAACTCAAATAGGAATTGATAAGGATTTTCTATAAATCTTCCCCAAAAATTTGGTAGATTAGCTGGTGAAATATTTTTCATGGGGGTTTGATAATTAGGATTTGTAACAATAGGAAAGGAAAAACTCCTTCCTAGTTGTGTAAGTTGTTGATTTTGTAGATTTTGTTAGAAAGCCATATTTTCTTCTTCTGATGATGTTTCAAAGCTAGGATGATCTTCCCACTGAATATTTTTGGTATCAATTATGGGTTGTTCAAAGTTCTCAAAATTTTCTTCAGTTATGGAATTTTGAAATGCTTATTCTAAGTCCTTGGCAATTTCTAAATAGTGTCTTGTTATAAGAGATTGATCATGAGGAATTTATCATATGGGGCTTGCTTGTGGCAATGGCCTAGTTTCTATCCAAGTTTATGAAGATTCTTGCAGATAGGTTTCACTCATAACTTCTAATTCACTACTCAGAGATGTTGAAGGAGTTTCAACTTGTGTTCTTGGTGGGAATTTGAGGATGAATTATTGAGTTATGGAGCTAAAAGCTTCACTAATGAGCTAATGTGGAGGTTGTTGGGCTTACACAGTAACCAGCATTGGTCAGAACCAACCAACATCAGTTAATGGTCAACCGGCATTGGTCAGAACCAACTGACATCGGTTAGGGGTCGATCGGCATCAGTTAGGGGTCGATCGACATCGGTCATCTTTAGACTGACACCAACTTTTATGCGTTTCTAGAATTGCTATTTTTAGGAGAACAGATTTAAGCCTTTGATTTAAGAGGTGGATCTAAGGGTGGTGAATGCATGGCTCATGAACCCTAGTGTTGTAGTATTCTATATAGTAGGGTTATATCCTCATAGCATGTATAATTCAGTAATTGAGTAGATTGTAATTGATTGAGAGAGAACTCTTGAGAAAGAATTATTGTACATCTGTGAGGTGTGAGGAGAAAGAGATTTCTTCATTGTATTTCTTTCTAGAAGAGTTTAATATAGATCAGTTGTCTCTTGTATCTCCTATTATTTGTTGTTTCTAATTTCTAGTTACTTATTACTTTTGGTTTCAATTTCGTGTTTAGTTGCTTATACAAAATTAATCAATTATACTCTAAGATCGTAACAATTGGTATCAGAGCATGTTAGTGTTTGTTGATTACAGAATTCACTCACAAGGGTTTTTGATTGAGTGGGAGCAAAGCAATGGCAGAAGAAAGTAAACTAAGAATAGAGAAATTCAATGGCAAGAATTATCAATTATGGAGGATGCAAATTGAAGATTATCTATATCAAAAAGATCTGTATTTACCATTGGGTGGGGTTTCAAGGAAGCCCACAGATATGGAAGATGAAGAATAGAATATTCTTGATAGAAAGACTCTTGGATTTATAAGGTTGAACTTAGCAGCTTTTGTGTTTTCTAACTTATCACAGGCAAAGACAATAGTAGAGTTAATGGATACTTTGGCAAATTTATATGAAAAACCCTCAGCTTCGAATAAGGTATATCTTATGAAGAAATTATTTAATTTACAAATGCAAGAAGGTGGATCTGTATCGAGTCATCTTAATGATTTCCATACAATAGTAAATCAGTTAAATTTAGTCAAAATAGTTTTTGATGATGAAATTGAGGCTCTCTTAATCTTATGCTCTTTACCTAAAAGTTGGCATAGTTTGGTAATGGCAGTTAGTAATACTGCATCTACTTCAAATATCTTTAAATTTGATGATGTTGTTAGTGTAATCTTGAATGAAGAAATTCGTAGGAAAAGCACAGGGAAAACATCAGGTAATGCTTTAAGTGTTAAAAGTAGGGGAAGGCAAAGAGAGAAGGGAAAGCAAGGGAAATCAAGGTCAAAAATAGGAAGTAGATCCAAATCTAGAAATGGAAGAATAACCTACTAGAATTGTGGAAAGAAAGGACATGCAAAGAAAGACTGTTGGTTGAAGGATAACAAAGAAAATCAGCATGAAGGTAATAAAGAAGCAAAAGTTGCAGGTATTGTTGCACAGGATGCTCTTATATTTTCTTTGGATAATAAAGTAGAATCATGGGTTTTAGATTCTAGTGCCTCTTTCCATGCAACCCCAAATAGAGAATTTTTCAATGATTATGTCCATGGAGATTTTGAAAAAGTTTATTTAGGGGATGATGAGCCTTGTAAAATTGTTGGCAAAGGAAAAGTGCAGCTGAAATTGCAGAATGGCAACACATGGGTGTTGAAGGATGTCATGCATGTACCCATCCTAAAGAGGAATCTGATTTCTATAAGAAATTTGGGTGATGAGGGTTGCATAGTAACTCTCACAGATGAATCTTGGAAAGTTTCCAAGGATGCACTTGTATTGGCAAAAGGTAAGAGAGTAGGTACACTTTATCTATCTACTTGTATTACTGATTATTCTCCTTCTATTTTATCTACTTTAGATGTAGATGCAAAGTTGTGGCACTATAGGCTTGGTCACATGAGTGAGAAGGGAATGAATGTTCTTAAGTCAAAAGGTAAGCTTTCAGATTTGAAAAGCATAGATCTAGATTCATGTGAGCATTGTATTTTTGGGAAACAGAAGAAAGTGAGGTTTCTCAAAACTGGGTCAACAAAGAAGAGACACAAGTTGGAGCTTGTTCACACAGACGTGTGGGGACCAACTCAAGTAGATTCTATTAGAGGATCACAGTATTATGTTTATTTCATTGATGATGCTACAAGAAAGGTATGGGTTTATTGCATAAAGAGGAAATATGATGTTTTTGACACATTTAAGAAATGGATAGCTTTGGTTGAGAATGAAATAGGTTTGAGATTGAAGTGCCTTAGATCTAATAATGGTGGTGAGTACTGCAGCAATAAATTCAACAGTTACTGTTCTATGAGTGGAATACATAGGGAAAGGATATTTCCAAGGACACCTCAGCAAAATAGAGTTGCTAAAAGGATGAATAGAACAATAATGGAGCGTGCACAGAGTATGAGGTTGCATGCTAGTTTGCCCTTACAGTTTTGGGTAGAAGATGTAGATATTGTGGTATACTTGATTAACAGAGGACCTTCTACTCCACTAGATGGTGGAATTCTAGAAGAGGTTTAGATAGGTAAAAAGGTAGATCTTTCATTTCTCAAAGTTTTTGGTTCTAAAGCTTTTGTGCACATTGATAAAGAAAATAGAAAGAAGCTAGATGCTAAATCTATGTGGTGCACTTTCATTGGTTATGGTTTTCAAGATTTTAAATTTTGATTGTGGAATTTAGAAACTAACAAAATTATTATAAGTCGTGATGTAGTTTTCAATGAGAAGGTGATGTATAGTGATCAGCTCAAGAGGCCAAATAATTCTAAGCAGGGCAATCTTGATTTGGAAGAGGTTATGATCTAAAATGAGTTCACGGGTAAAAATCATCACTCATAGAAAAACACAGTGATCGTCATTGATCAGGTGGAAATCAATGTTGGTCAGGTGGAAACTGATGTTGATCAGGTGAAAATTGGCATCGATTAGGAGGAATCAACATCGATCGGCTGTAGACTGGCATCGGTCAGAGATGACCGGGATTGGTCACTGTCAGAAGAAAATTTGGGCAAACAACAAGCTATAAATGAGTCTTAAATGCCCATAAGGAGGTCTGAAAGGGTAAGTAAACCTCTAATTTGTTATTCCCCTTCTTTATACTACTTGTTTCTCACTGATGGTGGAGAACCAGAAAGTTTTGATGAGGCAATGCAGGTAGAATCTAGGAAACAGTGGGAGCATGGCATGAATGAGGAAATTGATTCCTTAAAAGAGAACCATACATGGGATTTGATTGAGTTGCCAGCTAGAAAGAAAGCACTAAAAAATAAATGGGTATACAGGTTAAAGGAAGGAGAGAATGGACAAATGAGACATAAGGCCAGGTTGGTAGTAAAGGGATTTGCACAGAAACTAGGTATTGATTTTGGTGAAATTTTTTCTCCTATAGTAAAGATGACTTCTATTCAGACTGTATTGTCTTTAGTTGCTATTGAGGATTTGCATCTTGAGCAAATTGATGTTAAGACAACATTTCTTCATGGAGATTTGGATGAAGAGATATATATGGATCAACCAGAAGGTTTTGAGGTTAAAGGTAAGGAGAAACTTGTGTGCAGGTTGAAGAAAAGCTTATATGGTCTTAAGCAAGCTCTAAGACAATGGTATTTGAGGTTTGACAGGTTTATGATAGAGCATGGCTTTATTAAATGTCAATCTGACCATTATTTTTATTTTAACAGATTGGATAATGGTAGTTATATTATCCTGTTATTGTATGTAGATGATATGCTTGTTGCAAGTTCACACATGCAAGAAATTACTGAGCTTAAGGTAAAATTAGCTCACACATTTGCCATGAAGGATTTAGGAGCAGCAAATAAAATCCTTGGCATGAGTATTAAGAGAGACAGGAAAAATCATAGTTTGATTTTGTCTCAAAATAATTATGTGAATAAGGTGTTGGAGAGGTTCAATATGCATGATGCAAAACTGGTAAGCACACCTATGGCTGGACACTTCAAGTTGAGCAAAGAATAGTGTCCTAAATCACATTATGAAGTTGAGTACATGAGTAGAGTTCCATATGCTTCAGTAATTGGGAGCTTGATGTATGTAATGGTATGTACTAGACCAGATATTGCCCAAGTAGTGGGAGTTGTCAGCAAGTTTATGGCCAATCTAGGAAAGGAACACTGAAAACCAGTTTAGTGGATTCTCAGATATCTGAGAGGGACCAGCAGTAGGAATTTATGCTATGGAGGGTCAAACACTTCTCTACATGGGTATGTAGATTCAGATATGGCAGGTGACTTGGATGGTAGGAGAAGCACCACAGGATATGTGTTCACTGTTGGTGAAATGACGGTTAGCTAGATTTCAAAGTTGTAGAAGGTTGTTGCCTTGTCTACTACAGAGGGAGAATACATTGTAGTCATAGAGGCTAGCAAGGAAATGATTTAGATGACTCGGTTCATGGAAGAGTTGGGAAACAAGTAAGAGATTTGTAGATTTTACAGTGATAGTCAAAGTGCAATTCATTTGGCAAAGAATTCAGCCTTTCATTCAAGAACCAAACATATACAGCTTAGGTACCACTTCATTAGACAGGTATTGGAGGATGGACAGTTGAAGCTGGAAAAGATCCATACAAATAAGAACCCTACTGATATGTTAACAAAGCTAGTAACAAAAGAGAAGTTGAATCTTCATTCAACTTTTGTTGGTCTTCAAGATTGAACTTGAGGAGGGAGAGACAAGCCAGAGATGTTTAGAAGATGTTGCTGTATAGGTACACGTGCAGCTATTTATCTGCAAGTGGGAGATTATCGAGTTATGGAGTTAAAAGCTTCACTAATGAGCTAATGTGGAGGTTGTTGGGCTTACATAGTAACTTGCATCGATTAGAACCAACTAACATCAGTTAGGGGTCGACCAACATCGATTAGGGGTCGATCGGCATCAGTTAGGGGTCGGCCAGCATCGATCATCTTCAGACTGACACCGACTTCTGTGCATTTCTAGAATTTCTATTTTTAGGAGAACAGATTTGATCCTTTAATTTAAGAGGTGGATCTAAGGGTGGCAAATGCATGGTGCATGAACCCTAGTATTGTAGTATTCTATATAGTAAGGTTAGATCCTCATAACATGTACAATTCAGTAATTGAGTTGATTGTAATTGATTGAGAGAGAGAGAGAACTCTTGAGGGAGAATTATTGTACACCTGTGAGGTGTGAGGAGAAAGATATTTCTTCATTGTATTTCCTTCTGGAAGAGTTTAATATAGATTGGTTGTCTCTTGTATCTCCTATTATTTGTTGTTTCTAATTTCTAGTTACTTATTACTTCTGGTTTCAATTTCATGTTTAGTTACTTATACAAAAGTAATCAATTGTACTCTAAGATCCTAACATGAATCATCCTTTAGAGTCTCTAGGATGGTACATCAATTTATTGAATTTTTTTTTGGGATTTTATGGTTTTTACAATTTTTTTATTTTTCAATTTAGACCAATAATTATTACCTTACTAACACCTGGTTCCCCATAAATGATGCCAAAAATGATGAGTGTCATTCAAATCCTCATTTAATCAATGTTTAATTGATGTCTTATCAACTAGGGCTGGTGTCCAAAGCTATTTACAGTAAGGTGTAGGATGGTAGATCTAGAAGTTTGCTTATGGGGGTGTTTGATGGTCCTATTCTAACTTTGACTAATGAAAGAAATGTGTCTTAAATAATTGATTCACTCTTTTTATAAAAATTAAAAGATGTAACTATTTAATCAAATGAATCCACTCTTTTTCTTGAAAGTAAAATCACACTCCTATTTACACTTGCATGGAAATAGAGATGTTTAACTTGAAAAGGAAATTTGCTTCACACATTTTCTGTAAAAGAAAACACACTTTGCTTAGAAAGGAAATGAATTTGGAATAAGGAAATGCCTTTTGAACTATGAATTTGTTTTTATGTTTTATGAATGAATTAAAACATTATCAAGATTTTGATTAGTTATAACAAAGAGTTAATATAACATAACTACTATGCACAATTCCTAGTTTTAAGGAGAGTGGGCCCTTGCTCCTCTCAGACTCAGGAACAAAGATTAATCAATGCTATAAACCAAAGTGATAATTCATAAAACTAAAATGATTACAATTTGTCTAAAACTTATAATATGCTTGTACGTATCTTTCATCTATTTTTTCAATAACAAAATTCTTACATTTTATGCTAATACAATCAACTCAAAATAGAATGCAAAGAGATAGGATTTCTTGGTCATTCCACTCATCCAAAGATAGGATATTGGATTTACAAGAGATCTAATTATTCTAATGAAATAGATATACAATCCTATAATATTCCTAAGATCCAAATATATACAACTTTATCAAAATCAAATCCTACAAAATAGCAGGCAAATATTTTACTCATTTGACTCCAGCTGGAATGATTCTCTCTCATCTTATCTAGCCATCAGCTTCCCCATTTTTAGCCTTGTCTTTACATAATCCATGGAATTTACCCTATAGATTTGGTAGGAATGAGCCTACAGAGTCCATAGAGACAAGCTTGTGGAGTTCGTAGAAACAAGCTTGTAGAGTATATAGAAATGAGCCTATACCACCCTTAAAAATTGATGTCATTCATGATGATTTTTAACTATTTCATGTTGGTCCTCCCATGTACTCATATAAACACACATCTCAAAAGTGCAAAAAAACATGAACCTATAGAGTCTGTAGATTAATTCTATGTGAGTTCGTAGTTCTACTTGATGGAGATCAAAAGTGAACTTTGACTATACATCACTTGTGTCTTCTTCCTAAGCATTCTTCACAACAAAAATCACTAAAACATGTTATGTATTAGACATTAATGAAAAAGTAAAGGTTTATTCTTTAGTTTAATATAAACTAGACAAGTATCTACTTTCCATTTAATAGTTATCTAACAATCTATGATTTATATAATATAATATCCTTAGAGAGATGAATTGAGGGAAATAAAATGTCAATAATGAGCCATATTCTGAGCTCATCAATAAATGATGTGCAAGGATTCCATTATATTTTAAAATAATGAATGAGATTAGTTAATATGGGAGATAAAAATTTGAATGTAGCATGCTCAAGGGTTGAGTGAATCAGACATGGAATGTAGAGAGTCTAGTGGAATCAACTACGTGGATGCTAATGTATGTTGTTTATGAACACTAGCTTTGTGTTGTAAAACTAGCATGATTAGGCACTATTTTTTCTTTTCTTTAACTCAAGGCATGTATCCATTATTGATGCCTATAATTTGGGTTCCTTGGAAGGTATTATATATGATTTGAAACTTTAATTCCATGCACCCACATATAAGTGAGGTTTATTGGATCTTGGTGTATGTGACTTCCTTGCCAATGACTAAAACAAGTTAGCCTCAACATCACCCTTTTCCTCATCATTCCCCATATTAATTAGTCTAATTACCTCCTTATGCCTATGTTTCTTATTGATTACTTTATCTAAGGTTTTTTCAATATCATCCATGACATTTCACACATTTTCCTAGTTCTTACGATCTAAAGACCTCCATTTTTGAGAATAAGGCTTGCATCTTGTGCTTGCTCTAATTTTATTAAATACTCGTATCCACTTTAATGTATTATAAAACACATGTAAGGTTGTATAATATGACATGTGGTAACACATTTTTAACTTATATCATGCATACTACCTTCCAAAAGAGCCATTATTTCTCTACCTATTCATTGTACGGTACCTTTCCCATATAATTAATTAAATATTTTTGTACATCCTTTAGTGAATATTTGAGTGTTCTAAAATTAATCTATAGAAAATATGGGTAATTAAGGATAATTTTGAAATTCATATGATCCTATTATATTATTTAGTGTTAGTTGGGTTGGTTATGTAGGCTACTATTTTATTTTTATTGATGTCCATGTGATCTAGAAGCAGGTGGTTGAGTTTCTATGTATTTTAGTGAGGCTTGTGGTTAGAATGGTCATAATAGTATTACATATTGTGCTAAAATGTTTCTCTAGAGTATGAATTCCACTTATTCTTGGACCATGTTGATGAAAAATGGAAGTGAAAGGTAGCTTATGTTTGGAGTTCATGAATGCACACCATAAAGCCATTATGAAATTTTATGACTACAAAAATGGGGACAAGTATTCTACCACATCTCATGAAACATGAGGGTTAGCAATGATGAGTATTTTAAACCAAAGTAACCAATCCCCAAACCATTTTGATTATAGGAATACATTTCCCCTTCATGACCAAATCAAGATTTCAAAGGCTTGGTCTAGAAAAAAATCCTTACTAGTGACAACTTTCCCCTTGGGGGATCTCCATCTCATGAAACATATGATAAGTACTAATAATTATACTAAAATGATTTAGTTTTATCTAAGAACACCTTATTTGAGTTTTTCTATATCTTTAATGTTGAGAAATATGACCAATTGAACTCTTCTAGTAATCACAACATTTGATAGTCAATGCCAATGACTCTCTTTGTTACTTGTCATGCCCCCTTTGTCATTTTCTAAAATATTTTCATAATGTTCTCTACCAAGACTCGCACTGGTGCTTTATTCACCTAATATATTAGGAAAACACAAGTAAACCATGGATATCTTCCCTTGGTTTATTGAAAAAATGTATATTGGTGGTTTTATATAGTAGCAACATTTTCCCCATTGCTCTCAATTCTATTGCATACATGAACATGCAATTTTGATGTGAATGAGAACCTGAGGTGAAATATGAATAGCCCCTTCATTATAGTGGTTGATAAATTTAATCATAAGTTCATTATTCTACCTAAAATTTGGGAGTCTCACGAACCTTTCCAAATCTATACCTCATAATGGATGATATTAAGTGACATCTCCTCATGCTAATCACGGTGTTCCTTATAGTTGAGAATTTTAGAACCACTCTATATTGGCTACATCAATGAAATCAAAGGGTTGCTAATAATTCCATTTGGTTTGGTTCAAGGTAAACCATACCCACATTTATTCATTTTTTGTGTGTCATTCATCACTACTACTATTTGAATTATGGTCATTGTGTCTTATGTTTGATAATTATCCATTTTTCTTTGGATTTTATTCTTAGATACTTCACAATTTAATCTTATTATTCTTTCTAACAAATTTATCTTGATTTAGACAATGAAAATTCTACTTGTGTAATTTTCAAGATGGAAAAAGTGTGGTTTAATTCCACATATTTCTATTTTGTGGATATACTGTGCTACATTGTGAAGAAATGTTGAGATACTTCCCATTTCAAATCATGTCTAACTTAACTTTGTTAATTATTGTTGAATTAACACTTTTCAATTTTTATAATTTTCTAATTGAGACCTTTTTTGATGTGATGTGCCACCATTTTATTTTCAAATACTTTCCACTTTTAAACATTAATTGCTAATTATATTTCCATCCACTTCAAAGTCAACATGAATTCTTTTTATCTTAATTCATTTTTTAATAAATTTCTACGCCAAATTTTATTTTCATCCTCTTCCTTGATATCCTTTCATCTCATTGCATGTCAATCCCAAACTTAGTTAAATTTTGAGTATTTCCTAGATTCCTCTCATGAATTTGATCAATCCTCACTGTTTCTTTTAGTACCAATAACTTTTTTTATCCCTTATGCTATTTTTTTTTTGTATTTGTCATGTCACCCTCAAATTATTCCACATGCTATCTATTACTACTACCTACTTGATCGACTCTATTACACTACCATACTTATGAAAAAAAGAAATAATAATCCTACTATACCATTTGAAACTTATTTTTTGCTTTTCTTGAACTGATTTTAGATTTGGTATGGCTTGAACCTACTCCCATTATCATGATTTATAATAATATTACCTTGTAAATCACACAACACAATGGTACACTTACTTTTCAGATGGTGGGTTATATATGGTCCCTTCTATTGAATTTGTAGTTTTACATGGTGCACTTTGAACTTGATTTTTTATATTATTACCTATTCTTAGTTGAAAATATTTGGATGATAAGTTGTGATCATGAAAAGCCTTTTAGTTACACTTTTACACTTCCTGATTCTAACTAGCCAATCTCTGTGTCTACTTCATGCAAATCAATTTGAGAAACTAATTTTCAAAGTAAAATTTATATTTATCCATGTAATATTTTAAATGCATAAGGTAGGTATTATGTATTAAATTGGCATTCCATAAACTAATTAGAATTAGAAGTATCCCATCACATGCTTGTAGTTGGTCCTATTAGGACATAATTATTCTAGGATGCGATCTTCCCAATCATCTCTATGCACATTTCAAATATTTATTAACATATTTCCTTGTACCTTATTTGATGATTCCATTTGGGGATTGTATGTGGTGCTCTTTTAGTGCAATATCATGAATATGTTGTCAAGGTCTTTATGGTACTATTGAGAAAGTGTGTGCCCATATTAATGATTAAATTTTTAGGGAAACTAAACCTCTTTATGATATTTTCACAAATTATTTTTTTAGTGTCATTCACTCCACAAATTGGATTCATATCTCAACCCAATGCATGAAGTATTTTGTCAAGATTTTGATATTTAAGGCATTATATAGTTTAGAGGGTGGATTAATAAGAGCTAAAAAAACCCATCCCCCATTTCTCAAATGATTGATCAAGAAGAATTAGGTTTAGTGACATCTTATATCTATAATTTGGTTTACTAATGTGTTTAAAAACATCTCAATTGTTTGCAACCCAATGCACATCTTGGAATAGTGTAGGCCACCCTACTCTATTGTAAAATTTCTTCCACATAATCAATTTTACTTTGAAATGGAGTCTAACTTATCCTTGATGAGATTGATCTAACACTTATGCTCTTTCATGCTCAAAATTCAACCTATGAAGGTTGTCACATTTACCTAGATTGTAAAGTAATCCATTAATAATATTGAATGGTGATGCTCTTATAACTTATTCTTGTCACACATTGTGTAGTGTTATGAGAATGTGCCATGTTGACTTTTTCTGTGATCTCTTCCAATTATTATAGGATTGCAATTACCCTAAATAAATGTGCATATAAAGAATCATCTTGCAACTCCTTGGGATCCTCACCAATTTTAATATGGCTAGGATGGTTTATACATAAATTTTCCTATCCCAAATTCACATTGATTTTGAATTGATATTATTTAAAAAGTGATTACCATCTTGAAATTATGCCTCCCAACAATAGTTTGTTTACCAAGTATCACAATGCTTGGTGATTGATGGAAATTAAAATGGAGTATCTAGTAAGGAATTCAAGAAATATTGAAGTTAAAACACCATGGACAAGGATTCTCATTCCATTGTGGTATAGATATTTTCATTAAAAAACTTGTGAATTTCAAAACAAATAAGATGATCTAACTCTAGTTCTCCTAGTTGTGAAAATAAACTCCAATATCCCACTTAGATGCATCCACATGGACATGGAGTAGTTTGATCCTATAAAACCAAAATTGGAGCCATAACCAATCATTTATTTAGTTCAATAAATGTAGTTTGGTATTCTAAGGTCTATTAAAAAAATGTTATCCTTATACACCAATTTATCCATAATTGTTAAGATGCTTGCATATCCATGAAATGAATTGTGATAGTATCACATGTGGCCCAAAAATGATCACACTTAAAATGTATTTTTTTTAGCTTGAACCTTATGATGCATAAGATCTTGGGTTGATCAAATAAAATATATTCACTACACACCACATGTTTATGAATCACACCAAAAGTGTGAATAAATTCACTTTTTCAAGTTCAATATGATTCATAGTACTCAAAACCTTTATAGTATCAAGTTACAACTTTTGAAAAGTGTTATTTGAAAAATGAGAACACAACTTGATCATCCAAGTATACCTCCATAAAGTTGTTGATGAAATATTTAAATGCAGTAACCATGGATCTATAAAATATTGTTAGTGATCTTTTCAAACTAAAAGGCATTATTTATTAGGTAAACTATCCCCACTTTGTTATGAATGATGTTTTACAATTTTATTATGCTGTGATGGAAATATAATGGTAACCACTAAACCTATTTATTATACAATAGATTTTATGCCCTATGAGAACTTCAAGTACCTCATTAGTGAATGGTATAGGAAAGTGATCATTGATACAATCATTTTTGAGTGCACAATAGTCACCACACACTCTTATATCTCCTCTTATCTTTGGTTATACTGCTATCAAGCTTACCCACTCTAATGTTTCTATTAGATAAATAATTTGAGCTTCCACTATGCAATCAATCTCCTATTGTACCTTCATTTTCATTTTGGGTTTAATATATAGTGTCAATTTTTTATTATTCTTGTGAATTCATTTAACTCAATATGAATTTTACCTAATTAAGGGTTTTCACCCTTAAAATCATTGAATTTTGTTGGAAATAATCTTCATAATCTCTTAGAATTATACAACCTCAAAAATATGTTGCTGGGTCCAATAGTCCCCAATTGGCCCCATCTTAGATATTTATTATGTACTAAAGTTATCCATCCTTTTCCACAAAGGATATTTATAAATTTTACTTCCTTTAACCTTAATTTAATCTAGCACCTCTTACTTAAAATTTCACAGCTTTTATTCTTTTTCCTTATTTGCATCTTTCTTCTTAGAAAACTTAATTATATTTATGGGATTACATATTTCCTTTAAATCAATATTCCCCTCAATATCTATAGTCATTGAGCTACCCACACTATTCCATATTCTATTTCAAGACTTGAGGATAAACTCTTTTGTTCTTAGGCATAATGACATTTTCCCACATTCTCATAGATGTTAGTATAAATGTGAGTTAGATACTCCTGTTTGGTCTCCACAGTCACATAATCTACCCATCCATTGCATTTTTTAATTTTCATTTTATATAATTCTATATATTCACCATATAATTCTTATCTTCAAACATAAAAGTTTTAATGATGTCTTGTTAGACCTATTGCCATGCCTTTGTCTCCCTCTTACATTCTTGATGCATATACTAGGATTTAGGACAAGGGGTTAGTATACCCTAAAATATGTGTACCCAATACCTTGGATAAATATTTTAACCTTTTATGTGTCCATACATGAATGGATATACATATATGGACACCATCATGTTTGGAATTTTAGAAAATTTATTAAGAGGTGAGGCACAACATGAAATATTACACACAACTTCTCATAGGATACCTTCTATTTTAACTCATATGATCTATATAAAACCCACCAAATAGTTGAAATCCCCTTTAGTGAATATTAATTCCACTTAATTGTGATTATAATTATGGAACATGGAACTTAAACATGTGAATGCATCCTAACAAGTCCTTTGTTCCAAAATATATAGGAATATTCTGGTCTATATTGAACACCATATGCATTGACCTAGTTTCATGATCCTCTTGCATCCAATTTATCATTTCCACACTCTAATATCCATTTATAGATGATAAATACATCTATGGTATTCCAAATTCCTTATTGGGTTTGATATAATATTGATCAATCATGACCAAATGATAGATATTATAAAATTTAGACCTCATATGTGATTGATAAAAAGTGGCTTATACCCATTTTTATGAGATTGATAGGGTGTTTATGGTATTTGGATTGGTTTAAACCATAACTAATCTAATAAATAGATACCTTATACTCCCTACATATATTTTGATGAGTATGGAAAAGTTATTTATTGCACCATTTCTATTTTTAGTTTTGTGTCCACCATAAACCAACTTTATTTCATGTGTGTATGGAGAAGATGGTTCCTTTGGTATTGTGTAAGGATTGCATTAAAATTTATTAAAATATATTATGATGATGACATAATATTGTTGAGTTTATAGCTAACTATCCACTATGTTGATGATCATGCGACCAATGCAAGTCCATTTCTTCCTAATTAGTGTGGGGTAGTGGGTCTTATCTATCTTCATATTGATGGCCTAAAAATCCCATTACAAGTTGAGTTTAGTAATATTTATCCCCACTTATTATAAAATTATAATAGACTTAACATAACCATAATATATTAAGCTTAAAGTCACAGGGATATAACTTAATTCAGGACTTCCCATCAGTTCTTAAGTGGATATTGGGATATATAAATAGTGCTTCCAAATTCAAAGACAACATTAGATACCTGATAGCCTAAAATCTCAATATCTGTCTAAGCATCCATGCCACATGGTTTCTTTTTATTCACATACCATACCATTTTATTTTTTATATCCTATCCCTTATTTGTGAACTCAAACAAGTTTATTAGTAAATTAGTAATATTATGTGAAATATCCTTATTATGTAACACACTTATCAATTTCAAAAGATTTGGTAAAACATTCACCATTCCATCTTGTCATAGAATGCACATAATTTGTCGATAAATTTTTTATTTAATTGTCACATAATCTTAGATGTCTACTTCATTAGTTTTTTTAATTGTAATAGTTGGGTTACTTCATTCATTAAAATATTTTCTATTGTAGAGTCAAGATATCTATCTTCTTGCACCTTCCTAATTAGGTTCTCTTTGGGAATATCTAGTGGGGGAAGGCATTGACCTTGTCTTTATTTTGAGTGACAACATGTATGAATCCTTACTCTTTTAGACTAGTTTTCACCATATTGACATTATGCAATATCCTATATTTCATGTTATTCTTTGGCACTAGGTAATATTTAGTGTTGTATTTCCTTGATATTCTATAGTAAGAACAATAGTATTACCATTATGGATTTCTTGGGAAATTTCACATAATGTGACTCATATCCCCACACAAGTAATAGGTGATGGGTTATTACAACTACTAGTTTCCCTATTTACAACCTTGGTAGCCTCCTTAACATCTTCCTTGTCTGTATGGTGACTATATTCCTTATGATTGACTAGAATAACCCCCATACTATATATGAGGTGATGAAGGTGCCAAAATTAACTGATACTATGGTGAAGGTGGTTCCCAACCTAGTTATTATTATGGTGATGATGGATCCCACCTTGGATTATACTATGATGATGGTATAACCCACGCCATTGGAATTTGTAGTGATAGAGGGAATCAACCTAGTTGATGTGATGATGGATCCCAACTTCCTCTCTATGACATTTATGTGTCTTGTGCTATCATACTTGGTTTTGGTAGTGGTGGTTATTACATAGTGATTATGAATACATTTTAGGTGATATGATCTCTTATGTATTATAAATACTTTTAATTCTTCTCATTATGTGTGGTGGATTTTTAAAATTTTCAACACACTCTCTATGAATGATGCACATATTTTTGTAATAAATTAAAATTCATATTAGCATGACCTTAGGTAAGTCACAACTCATAGAAATCCTTTTTAATATAAGGGAACTCATTGTGATGGTGCCCTCTTTTCCCATTATCGATATACAAAAGAGAAAGATTTGGCTTATTTCTTCCTTATATCTCATCCATTTTTTATAGCATAACATCTAACTTAGCATCAATCTTCACAATTATGGTGGAATAGTCACCACAATCCTCAATCTATTCTAATATTATTATGGCTACCCCAACTTTGGATTTAGATTAAAATTAAGTTTGTGTTATTTCAAATCATAAATTAAAACTTGAAAGTCACATTATTTATGACATTGGATAACATGTGATCATCATCCAATATAAATTCTCATGGTTTTTGTCTCGTATCCTAACATGAAAGATGGCTTAAATTGAGCACCTTTGTATTTATTATTAGTTCTTTTTACCTCATTTAATGTTAGCCTGGTGACACCATTACTAAAAATGAATTCCAATGATTGGTCAATTAGATTTTTATGAGCTCACACTATTTGTCTTCACCAATAGGTTTCCCTTGAATTCTTGTTTCATCTTGTAAGTAAATAAATATTGTTATGGGTATGTAGAACTATCATAAGGTTATAAAGTCACAAATCCTTCAAGAGGAGTGTCATTATCCCTAGAATATAATTACTTACCCTTGATTTACTATTTGAGTCTATTTATGTCTTCAAACCTACTATGACACTTATAGGTATGGTTGGTGCACTTAAATAGGCACTGAGATAACTTGATTATCAATTTACTGCTTGAGTCTCTTTTGTATTTAAGTAACTTTCACAAACCATTTTCTAGTTATGAAAAAATACATATATACTTTTGGATTAATAGTTTGTATAATTAATGATGGTGTGGGGATGTGTTATTTCATAGTGAATGAACTAAATTAGGGGTGTCAATAATAACCACCCTTGAAACTTGATTCAACCCTTCTCCATATAGTGTTCTACAAAAATATTTATCTTCCCATTCTATTTACATGTGATGAAGTTGAAGCTACTCTGTAAAAGTACTACTAATCTACTCTATTTATTTTATGATACTCGTTACTTGGTTCTTCAGTCACTTTCACATTCCCATTCTATGGTGGTTTATTCTTATTAGTTGGTGTTTGTGATATGATCAATTTTCTACAGACCCCTATGATTTATAAATTTAGACTCTTTTGATGGATGTATCCTTGAATTTTTTTTGATGTTCTTCGACTAATTCTTCCGACAGATAGATTCAACCTTCTATATTCATTGGGGTTATGTTTATTCCATATTTTATATCATTATAGTTCCCATTGAAGCTCACAATATTAGTTGTGTCTTCTAATTTCATGTTTTCAAAAAATCCTCCTTTCCCTATAGGCTTCATCTTGGTGTAGTTATTTTATCATAATTGGGAACTAATTTGGTGTATTAACTCTAATTACGTTAAAATGAATAGAAATGTAGAAAATGAAGTAAATGAATTGTAACTAGAAAATTGAAAGTAAAGGTACTGAAGTACACAAACCATGAATGAATGAAAGAAGCTAACTATGAATCACACAAGAAAACTTAGCTATTTTTTACTTATAGGATAACTATGTGTGACTAAAACAAGGCTATGATTATCAACATATATATGATTATGTAAATGTAATTGACACTATAACTATCACTAATCAAGGTCAAAATAAACTATTATGGGATAATATCAACTACCACTACTATCCTCTATGGGTCAATATTGACCTCTGTGAAAAAAAAAGAAACTGAGGCCACAATCACTTGTGCCTATGAACAAAAAATTGACCTTTAGATGTGTGCATAGAACCTACAGATTACTTATTCAAAGTTGAAAAAAATAGAAAAGAGGGAGTGTAATGGGCTATGATAACCCTAGTCACCCCAATGATGATTGAATTATTACTACACATTAAATAATATAAGGAGGGGATTCAAGCCCATGTAGTTCTCCCACCTAGAGTTCTTAATATGATAGAGCTCCTTTTTCTACATATATAGTCAAGTGATGGTTTGAATACTTGAAAACTATGTTTTTTGAATTAGATAGAATAGGATTATGAATTAGATAAGTGATACTTAAAGTTATTAGAATCACATTTGGAAAGAATAGGAAAACTTTTCTTAGTGTGTAATAATGTATGTGTTATTCAATAGTGAATTATTCAATTGATTTCCAAGTAGTAATATAATTGGCTTAGAGTTGTATTTATATCAATCCAACAAGGTGAAACCTCACACTATGTATCCTAAAAATATAGATTAACTTGTAAGGAAGGTTTTAAATTTTAAAAATATCCATTAAAAGAGAGAAAATATATGATTGACCCATAAGGATGACATCAACTACAATTTCCATCTTGTATGGGCTAATTATGTCCTTGGCAGGGTCATGATTGATTTTATAAATTTGAATGTTTGTACAAACATTTAGAGAGGTTTTAAGAGATTAAGAACATTTATGTAGGTGTAAAGCAATAAATTGGAAATGGATAGGTCCATACAAGTACCTAAGATAGAGTTGGATGGTGAAATAGGTCCATATTAAGTGTTCAAGTAAATTAAAGTAAAATTGGGCCAAAAATGTCATTGTCAAGTATTCATGACCAAATTTAAGTATTTATATTGGACCCCTTTAGTATGTAAATTTAATTACTAGAGTAAAAGAAAATATATAACTAAGAGTGTACAACACACTTTTACTTTGAGTGGATACTTCATTTGTGCAAGGAAATTTAACTTAGAAAATCTTGCAACAACTCATGAAGTAGTCATTTTGTTCATTTGAAATTTTAAAAAACTTGAATTTTTAAAATTTTAAAAGAGAGAAATAGAGGAATACAAACATATGTGTGAAACCAATGTTTATATTTTAACTTTTCTTGAAAATGATGCTTCATTGAAGCATTGAAAAATTGGTGCTTCCAATGAAACACTTGGAGATATTGGTTCCTTTGTTGAACCAATGGCGAATTGAGGGTATCAAGCCCCAATTTGGATCTAACATCAATAAAAAATATAACCCATTGAGGGACACAAAAATCTCAATATGTGTTGTTGGTATTTTAACATCAATATGGAAATGATTTGGAATCCATAATGGATTTATAGGTTATAATGTTAGATGAGGCTAAATATCCAAGTTATGAATTATGCATTATAATTCAATCAACCACTATAGATGGAATATAGATTCAATTGTCACTTTGTTCTTTAATTTCTATATGCATGATCAAAAGATAATGAAGAAAATCCATGATCTTTCCATGACCGCAAATAACAAATATTATTGAAAGTATAACATGAATCTATATCATGCCCCCAAGTGTTAAATGTAAAATATTTAATTGTATGTAGATGTAAATTAATTTATTTATTCTTGAAACTTATATATGAACTTGTTTCATGCACCCAAATGTATGAATCCGTACTATGTTTTTGTAATGTGAGTTCATATGCATGGCATATAATCCCATAATTTGTACCAATAATTAAATTTTTGAACCATTCTAAATTCTTTGAAAATATATTCTGTACCCTAAAAATATATTTTTCTCATAAAGCTTATCTCAATAGAAAATCCCACTAAAATCTCCCCATTTTGAGGTGAGGGATATGTCCATAAAGTCACTCATCTCAAAATAAAATTTAATTATATCTTATATATCAAGATGTGATCATTGAATAGTGTAGTATATATGAAAATGTATGTCATCATATTAAGATATGTATTATTCAAATCATATATGTAACATATAAGGAAAGACCTTAAATTTTGAATATAGATAAATGTATCAATGATGTTCATAGTAGTAATTGTAATAAAAGTAGCCTCCACAATAGTTAATACATGCTATGGATCATGACACTCATCAAATTCAACAAGCTCAATATGATCAACAATCACACCAAAACAAAAAGCATGATGTTATACCAAAAGGCCAAGATCTACATATAAGGTACATGTTAAAATGTCAAATAAGAAATATTGCACACTTAAGTTTAAAGGCCACTCACAAAAGACATAAAAAATGCCACAATGAAGGGACATGTTCAAATGTTGCACAAAACATAGGGGTAAGGGCCATAAGAAATGAACATGTTCAAATGTCACACAACCAAAAAATAATCTCATAGATATGCCTAATCAATTTTCACACAAGGGCCAAAGGCCATACACAATAGATAATCAAAGACTAATATACTATGTCCAAGTAATAACATCAATGGAGTCTATAACTAGAAATATAGTTTACACCATGTATATGCAATGTGATAATATCTTGGCAAATAACATATCCATGTAGAAAATGTAAGATGGATTTATTATCAAGATGTTTGTAAATAATATGTAGTTCAACATTATAGGAGTTATAAAAAGGTAACACCTATAAATACTATAACATTTGGATAAGATGACCCTAGTATAACTTGGCCACTAGGTATAGGCAAGTCCAACATCTAAATCCTTATGAAATGTATATCATGCATAACACTTAAAAATACTAGTGAAATGCATGTGTGACAAAAAATGATTATGATATATTCCAATCATGAGATAAATAACATATGACAATGATGTAAAATAAATGTCTAATCATGCTCATGTCCTGACTTAAATTTTTAAAATATTTTGAATGTTTTTGTAATTTTTGCCGTATTTGGATTTTTTTGTATGTTTTAAATTTTAAAATAATAAAAATAGAGAATTTTAGAGGAAACAATGGGTTATAACATAAAATAAAGGGAAGGAAATTCAATAATCTGTAACATGTGTCAAGGAAAATTATGCACTAAATATGATGGCATGGCCATGTATGAGCAAGATGACCCCATTATATTTGGAAATTGTAGTTGAAAGGCATGTGGGGTATATAAAATGGATGTGGAGGAATGATTTTACATCCTTGTATCATCATATGTACACTTTTATAAGTATTTAACATGCATGTATGAACAATATAACACACCAAGGAAATATTTTTCATGAGTGATAATATTGTGTAAACTAAAATTCAGTATAATATTAAAAAAATTGGATGAATTAAGGATTTGTTTGTTCAATTTTGGATTTTAACATGTAAAAATGTTACAGGTTAATATCTACTAGCTCAAGATAATAACAATGGTGATTGTTTCTAGTTGATACTAGCAGTGATGGAAAAATATAATTTGTTCTACTAGAACTATGAAAACAATATAGTAAATCACAAAAAATGGCACTATTAGATCATTATTTTGGATTATTTAGATTGGGAAAGTGAAAAATAAGATCCAAGAGGAAAACAAATATAAATAACCAATGGATTTAATATTTGATAGAAATGATCAAATGTATAAAAACTAATGGAATAAAGGCAAAAACAATCAAGGAGTTATGCATAATAGGCTATGTGATGAGATAATATAAGTAGTTATTTCACCCGATTGGAAGTATTAAATGTGCATAAAATGGATCCTCATGAGTAACTAAAATTTGTGTTAAGCAACCAATTGAAGTGGGATGTTGATATTTAGATCCTATATCAAATAGGGTGAGAATCATTTTCATGAGAAGGTAAAGATATGTCACCACTCATGCTCATTATCTAGAGAATCCTTCATTGTATCATTATTTTGAAAATAATTAATTTGATTAATTTAATATTTGTCATTATGGTACCAACCCTTAGGATCATCAAAATCATAATCATTTGTGTAATAATCATCTTGAGAGAAAAATAATTTTCTTAGGTTTATTTTGAAATTGTGATATGCACCTTTGATGATATCTTGAATCTGTATATATAAAACCAATTGTGCCATATATTATAATTATATTATTGGATTGTTTTTGCAAGTTCTTGAGTATTTTCACCATTGTAAAGATCTTACGTCTCATTTTGAACTGGAGAATAATTAGGTATCACTACTTGAATACTACAAAGGGAAGTAGTTTTTGATTTAAATTATTGACTTGCAAATGGAATCATAGCTTTCATTCTTCTACATGATTGAATAAGATATAGTATTTTAATCCTTAGGAATCAAATTTTTACAATTAATATTTATATGAACATATCAATTTTCTACTTCCTTTGTGAGAACCCTTTTCATAAAGGTGCTTTCTTATTTATCTCGAGTTTGTTTTTATAACTTCTCTTTGGTAATTTATCTTTGAATAAATTATCATTTTCAAATTATTCCATTTGTAATTGTTCTTTTTATAGCCTTTATTTTTCATCTGGTTTATTAGGAGATGTAATCATAATATAAGTGGGTTTATTAATCGATTTATCTATTATAGGATCTACACTATCAATGATACTTTGTATTTTGTTCTTCAAATCCCATGATGCCCATACACTATATGAAATGCAAAATAATATTTTTATCTCTTTAAAGGATGCATAGGAGGTATTATGATAAACTTGTTTTAAAGAATTTATCTCAAAAACTTAACTTGAAATATTATTTTTATTACGTACACTTTTTGAATCAATATTTGTATATATATGATGCTTTTGAACCCATACTTGAGTTGATATATTTAAAGGCACAAAATAATTAGATGTGAATGTGGATATGTGATTAACATTGGCATGCTCTAGGTTCTTCATATATGTGATCTTATTTTCAAGTGATGTGATCCTTAAGCTAAAATATTGATTTTAATTTTACAACTCTTCCATGTATGATTTCATAGTGAATATTTGATATTTAAGTTATTAAAAATCACAAACTTTAGGTAATTCTAATTTAATATGCATAAAAACACCATCAAGAGGATGTGTGGGCGGTGGAGGGGGTTGATGAAGGACAAGTAAGACTTGAGGTTCTACTTTAGTTTTTTTAGTGTTATTGGATTTGATTCATTTGATTATATGAGTGTTGATGATTCATTATTAAGAGAAGACAACATATAATGACAATGAATAAAGCTCAAAGAAAAAAATGCTCATCCAATATAGCCATATATTATTTGCAAATTGAGAAGTAAGTAACAAAAATCTGAAATTTAGATCCTAGAAAAAGGAAAAAAAATTATGTATGGGGATTAGTAAATTCCCCTAAAATACAAGGTTATATTAAAGTGCTCTCAATGTCAGATATTAAATATGAGGTTAAAGTAAAGTGTTTTTAGTGTCAACTATTAAATCTGAGGTCAAAATAAAGTGCTTTCATTGTCAACTATTAGATCCAAGGTTGAACGAAATTTCTTTTAGTGGCAGATACATAATAATTTATATAAACTCTAAGACAATGTTTTTGAAGCAATTCTTAAATAAAATGAATGGGTTCACCAATATTTTTATCATAATCTATAATTAATTTGGTGTATTAAATTTATATAATATAAAATGAATATAACTGTATAAAATGTTGTAAATAACTTGTAACTAGTAGAGTGAAAGTAAAGATACTGAAATAGACAAAGTATGAAGGGATGAAATAAGATGACTAATATGAAACACACAATAATACATAGTTATTATCTACATGTAGGCTAACTATGTGAAATTGGAAGACAACTAAGATGATCAACACAAAATTGATTATGCACATACAACCAGAATTATAATTGTCATTGATCAGGGTCAGAATTGATTGTAAGGGAAAATATTAACTACCACTATTATCCTCTTTATTTTGGTATTAACCTTTATAAAAACAAGGAAATTGAGGGCATAGTCACATGAACCTACTTTAGTTATGTTTGTGTGCAAAAGTTTTACCTTCGGTTGTGCACTAATGATCTAAAAATGACTTATTCAAAGTTGAAATCCTAATAGGGCTCACAATAGATGAAAACATGTAAAGAGAAAGTGAGAGTGTAATGGGATGAGTTAACCCAAATCACCCTTGTTATTATTAAACACTACCTATGTATCCATTATTCTAAGTAGGAAATTCAAACCCATGTAGTTCTCCCACCTAGAGTTCTTAGTGTGATAGTACTTGTTTTGATACATGTATGCATCTAGAATGGCTTAAATACTTGAGAATGCTTTACTTTTAATTGAATATAATAGGCTTGTGACTTGGTTAAGGTATACTTAAAGTGATTATAATCATGTTAATAAATAATAGGGAAGATTTACTTAGTTTGAAATAGTGTGTGCCTTAATATGAAAATTTTAAAATGATTGGCAACTAGTAGAATACATAGCTTAAATGTGTATTAACAAAAATAAAAAATGGTGAAACCTCATGCTACCTATCCTAAAAATATAGACCAAAATATAAGGTAGGGTTTAACTTTGAAAAAGAGTTGTTACAATATGGAAAAGACAAGATCAATCCATAAGGACAATATCAATTGTTGATCTCATCCCGTACGAGTCAATTCTATCTTGGGTAGTGTGATAATTAATTTTAGAAATATGAATGCCTATATAGATTATTAGAGATGTTTTAATAAATTTAAAACATTTATGTAGGTGTAAAATATAACTTATAAATGGGTATGTCCATACAAGTACTAAACATAGAGTGAGGTGGGAAAATAGGGCCAAATTAAGTTTTCAAGTCAATTAAAGTAAAAGTACGCCAAAAACTAACATTATCAAGTATTCATGACAAAATTTGAGTATCTACACTAGTATCTAGGATTCTGATATCCTTCATCATTATCTTTATGGTTCACATCATCTTTTTTACTTATTTGAATACTCAACATTAGCTGAAATCACCACCATAGCCTTTTGGCCTAATAGCCTGATTGGTCAATCAAACAAATAAAGAATGGTGTTGAGAATATATCAAATGAATTAATTTTGAAGTTATCACATGAAATATATGTTTTTTAAGTGGATATATAATTATAAATTAAATCCATAAGTTTCAATTCATGCAAGTTGAGCTCAAGTTGAGTTAACTAGTCCTTAAGGGTCAAATCTCTTTGATTGACTAGTTTGACTAGTTTCATGCATCTCCCATGCTTTTCATGTAAGATAAGGAAATTAAAGAACTTAAACCAAATTTTAATATGGATTTATCTTCCAATTTATGGCATTATTTTCATGCAAGGAAGGTTTATAATTCAACATGGGCCCACCACTTCTCAATTCTATGCTAAAAATGAAGAACATGTAATTTTTGAAGAATTAGAAGATTTCAAAGCCTTTATTTAATATTGTAAAATGATTTTAGTCTTATTTCAACTCAAATAATACTAATACATATATTTTACACACCAATTTATCTTTATTTAATGTTTTATACTTATATATTGGCTTTTTGAAGCCATTTTTCATCAATTCCTAAAGGCAAAGGAGCAATTGTAATTGACACCATTTATCAATAAAGGAAATATTTTGCATATGATTTTTTAATAAAATAGAGTGTATTTTTGATTGTGTACTAGCATATAAGTGAGATATATATCCCCTTTTTATAGGTCCTTTTTACACCTATTGTGAAAATCTCATCCTCTACAGGGCATTTTGAAGAGCTCAAATTTGAATTTGCTTTGCAAATTTCTTTCAGGCCTTCTTTTGAAACACTAATTTTTAAGATTAAATATAAAGTTTTATTTTAAATTCATATGTGTGTCTTAATTAGTTTCAAAAATCTTTTAGATAGTATAAATCATTCAGGTGCATCACCCCATTTAGATAGGATTTCCCATTTCAATTTCTTTCTCCCTTTTCATCCCAACAAAATCAAAATAATTTAGTTTTAATAGATAAATCTTAAGGGAACTAGCCCTCTCTAGAGGTTCTTCTCAATACAGAGTCACCCACACTCTGAGAAAATCCAATTGTATTATTTGGAGAGAGGGTGTATTTTACACATCTTCAAGCAGGGTGCACTCTAAAGTGATAACAATTTTTTGACATGCCTGATGGGACATTCATTCTACACACTAGCCTTTAGAGGCACTTAGAATATCAGTGTAATTTTAAGACACTCAAATCTAGTTATGAACATCGAGTATCATTCAATAGTGACTTATTTCAATATTTGGCTTAATAATGGTCTTTAATGGCTTATTTTAGTATGGATCCATATAATCCTCACTATGATCAGTATGAACAACCACACTATGATCCTCATCAGCAGTATGAAGATCTATACTAGGCATATATGTAGGAGTACTACCCTAATCCTACTTATGAACAACCATTATATCGTAATACTACCCCTAACTGTCCCTATCATGAGCCATCATACCCATCGATCTAACCTAATCATGGCCATTTTATAGCTATCCAATCCATACCAACACTTAAACAAACTTTAGTGAGCCTTGAAAAGCATGCACTAGAGTTTTACTCGTAGAGCTATTATCGCCAAGATACTCCTACTCACTAGATCCATTATGTGAGAGAGTCATTGCAACAAATAAAAAAAGAATGGGCACCTGTTGAGAGGGAAAATTGGGGCAATCTTACTGGTGAGATGATGGATGTAGGTGGTTCCTTTTAAAGTATTAAGGATAAACTAAAAGGCCTCAAGGGATAATAGGCACAACCTCACTCTTCTTATATGCCATCCATTCCTCCTCAGGAGATCATTCCAAGAGCCCCTTTGAGTTGTCCAAGTTATTTATATGTTTCTTAGACCTTCCCTTCTTGGAGATCTATCCAAGAGAACTGTTAAATAAAAAAGAGGTTATTATGGCATAGCCTGCTGTTGAGATCACGAACCACTTTAAAGAGAAGATATTATAGGAGCATAGTGATAATTATATCAAAGAGTTGGACCTAAAGACAAAGAAAGAGGAGGAGAAAAAAAATCAAAAGGTCCAAAAAGAGCCTTTATCTTTCCCATCTTAGAACCAAATCATGGAGTTAAGCAAGAAAGAGGAACAATCAAGCATCACTCAGGATTTTGAATTCAGACAAGAGATCATTCAACCCTCATCCATTCTTCCTCAAAAGACTGAATCCTTTCCTTCATGGAAAGCCATTCTAGAAAAAGTGCAACAGAGAGATAAGGTGAAAGTGATCCAAGAAGATGTAACTAAAGAGATAAAGAATGATTTAGTTTTCTAGGATGCCAAAGAAAATGACTTGAAGGAGGATTCTCAAGAGTTTGTAACTGAGATAGATGAAGTGCAAAAAAAAAATTCTTCAAAAGGAAGCCATGAGGAAAACTCACATAGAGCCATTAGTGAGATGGAGAATATTCTTGATAAAGATGAGACAAGTACAATATATCAAGAAATTTCATTTGACTTCATCCAAAAGGTAGAAATATATGATCAACATGTTTCAAATGGTAAGAATACTGATGAATTTTATGTCCTTTTAGTTGATCATGATGAAGAGGATTTTTTGGATGACGTAGAGAGTTTTTGTGTAAAGTTTGATAGTCCATATCCACCCCAAGTGGAGATTGATGAATGTCTTGTAAAGGGTACTATTGCATCTGTTCATCAAGAAAAAATTAAAGTCATATTACAACCATGTTTAGATGCTTATCAAGAATATAAATACTTTGAAAAATTACTACCTCAAATGGATCCTAATGAAGACATCAATCCAGGTATACTAATTGAATTTACAATACAATCATTGAATGAGAATGTGTCAAATCATGATCAACCTATGAATTAGACAGAGATAGTAGCCTTGATGTAATAAAGGAGAATATGGGAGGAAGATGATTGGATCCTAGATCCATATCTTCAATCCATGCACCTAAGAATAGAAGTTGGAGGCCTAACTACATCATCTAGAACACATGAACATATAAGTGCTCCCATTTGTAAAAGAGAGCTATCAAAAGGAAGTAATCATGTTTCAAAGTTCCATGGTGCATCAAATAACTTTCCATTTGATCTAGGAGGGCCATCAGGTTGGAGGTTAGTTTATACATAATAGACTTATTTTTTTTTCTTTCCTCTACGTGCATATCTACACATGATTTCAGTTGTTGTTATCCATTCCTCTAAGTGCACATGTGTACATGTTTGTTATTGTTTGTGTCAGTTGTCTTGTTGTGTCTTTGTCTACAAAAATCTTCCTATTTTAATGTATATCCAAGTCTATCATTGTCAGAGTTTCTAAGTTATTTAACCAACATGCTGGTCAACTCCTAAAAGTCACAAAAATTATTAGTAATTTAACTTGTAAAGGCCAAATTAGTACCCCTATCATATGAAACTTTCTTAAAATTGGTCATTAACCCTTTGAAGATGGTCAAACCAATGTGTTGTAGCCTAAAAAGAGATAAATTTGATAAAAAAATGTCAAAATTTTATTGTAAATGTGTCATTATAATTTCAAAATAGAAATTTCAAGTTTAAATATGCAGATAATCCATGCACAGGGATCAATTTTAAAAGAAAATTAAAATTTATGAGAGCTACAGGTGGTTTCAAGACCTCAAATTTTATACACATGGTCATCATGAGTTAGAGAACCTTATGAAAAAGTTTCATGGTCACTAGATGAGTGGAGATAATTGATGTTTTGTGATAGTCCTTAGAATGTCCATTTGAGATCACCATTGGAGCAAGAATCATTTTGGAATGCCACAAAGGTTTCTAAGTCTAGATAAAAGTTTGAAAAGTATGAGATGATGTTTTTACATCATAATAAGACATTTAAAGAGTTTTAAAACTATAAATTTTAATCAAACCATGATCATATAGGATTTTTCAAGAAAAAAAGAATATAGTCCAAAAAAGGATTTTGTGACTTTTAAAGTAGGTGAAGAGTTATTTTTATTTTGGTGAAATTTTCACTTTTTGCAATTTTAGACACCCTTCTTAGCCTCCTGTTCAGATGCTATATATTTCACCATGTGTGGAGTTTAGACAAATGATATTAGTATGTTTTTAGGATCTATACTTAATTATAAATCATGAAAAATTGAGACCATTTGAGGGGCTATAATTTATAAACAATCATTAAGAGCGTAGGTAGCTTAGAATGCAGTCAAAATCCCATAGGCAGATTTCTCCACATGGTAATTTTTTATATATTTTTCATGGGAACCCAATATTTTAAAATATGTTAGGAGGGTTAGTTTTATATAAAGAAATTAAAATATTTTGGGATTTGGAAGTCTGTACTTCATGAACCATCATTTTTAAGATTCAGCTTCGAAGCCCTCCTAAACCCTCAAAAAACTAGTTTTTAAAAATGTTGATTTTATTTATACCAAATAATATTAGATAAAACTATTTTTTTTTAAATGTCAATTAAAATTAGAGAGGATTCCAAAAATGTCAATTTTATGCATGGATCTATATGGATGAGGAATGAAATCATATTTTTTGTGGATAAAAACATGTAAAATGAAGTAAATGACACTTCAATGAAATATAATCAATGGATATAAAATAATAAGACTTTTTATTAATCTAAAATTTTAATTTGGTTATAAATAATCCCATAAGTGTCCCAACCAGCTTAATCAAAATCGCTAGTCTGTAGGAAAATGGAGCAAAATAGGTCTAGTCAACCATGTTGACTAATTGGTGAGTGTTTTCTCATCAAAATAAAATATCTGGTGATGAATAATATTTTTTCAGGTATTATTTATTATTTTTTGAGGTTTCATGACATCTTTTTGTAGGTTTAATGGATTTCAAATTCAAGAAGATAGGCTATTAGGCCTAATCGATCAATCAAATAAGTAAAGAATGGCATTGAAAATATATCAAATAAATTGATTTTAGAGTTACCACATGACATATACATTTTTTAACTGCATATATCATTCTAAATTTAATAAATTTTTTTTAATTCATGCAAGTTGAGCTCAAGCTGAGTTAACTAGTCCTTAAGGGTCAAATCTCTTTAGTTGACTAGTTTGACTAGTTTCATGCATCTCCCATGCTTTTCATGCAAGAAAAAAAAATTTAAGAATTTAAACCCACTTTTAATATGGATTTATCTTCTAATTTATGGCATAATTTTCATGCAAATAAGGTTTACAAGTCAACATGGGCCCACCACTTCTCAATTCTATGCTAAAAATGAAGAACATGCAATTTTTGAAGAATTGGAAGATTTTAAAGCCTTTATTAATATTGTAAAAGGATTTTAGTCTTATTTTAAATAAAATAAGACCATTACTTATATTTTCCACACTAATTTGGATTTATTTAAGGTTTCAGACTTATATATTGGTTTTTTGAAGCCATTTTTCATTAATTCCTAAAGGCAGAGAAGAAATTATAATTGATGCCATTTATCAATAAAGGAAATCTTTTGAATATGACTTTTTTTAACAGAATAGAGTGTATTTTTTATTGTGTACCAGCATATAAGTGAGATATATATCTCATTTTTTTTGGTCCTTTCCACACCTATTGTGAAAATCTCATCCTCTACAGGTCATTTGAAGAGCTAGGATTTGAATTTGCTTTGCAAACTTCTTTTAGGCCTTGTTTTGAAACATTGATGTTCATGATTGAATGTAGAGTTTTATTTTATATTAATATGTGTGTCTTACTTAGTTTTTTAAATATTTTAGAGAATATCAATCATTTAGGTGCATCATCCCATTTAGACAAAATTTCTCATTTCAATTTCTTTCTCCCTTTTCATCCCAAAAAAATCAAAATAGTTTAGTTTTAATAGATAAATTTTAAGGAAAATAACCATCTCTAGAGGTTCTTCTTAGTACATAGTCACCCACACTCTGAGAATATCCAATAGTATTAGTTGGAGAGAGGGTGTGTTTTACACATTTTCAAGCAGGGTGCACTCCAAAAGGATAATAGGTGTAAAAGATAACTTATAAAGGGATAGGTCCATACAAGAACCAAACATAGAGTGAGGTGGGAAAATAGGGCCAAATAAAATTTTCAAGTCAATTAAAGTAAAATTGGGCCAAAACTAACATTATCAAGTATTCATAACCAAATTTGAGTATCTACACTAGTCTCTAGGGTTTTCTTATCCTTCATCAATCTCTTAATGGTTCACATCATCATGTTTCCTTGTTTGAATACTCAATATTGGATGAAATAAACACCATATCCTTTTCCATAGCTAACATATTATAAAACACTATAAGTCTCTTTAAAAAACTCATATTATTCCCTTGATGAATAAGTCATATGTAGTTTCAAATATAATGTATCCTTGCACAATGAAATCAAATATGTACCCATAAATAGTGGTTCTTACATAGTGATCAATAACACGTCCATTTACTATCTATATTACACAACCTTTTTATTTTCAATTCATTTCATTCAAAAATTTCCATTCTATAAGTTTAAAAATAGTTTTTATCAAGCCTTATAAACCTTGCCACTGAAAATAAAATTAACTCACCCCAAAAAATATTGTAAATATCACCATATATGTGAGTGGTAATAATTTATTATTCATGAAATCCTATAATAGACTCTTCTTTAGCGAACTTGAGTATCTTATCTTCTATCCATATTTCAAGTCTCTTTGACTAGGCCACCATATTAGCATCTTGTGGATATCAAAAAAGTAAGCAATATTATCAATGGTCCATATAAATCCTAATTAAAACATGATAATTTTGTATTCTAAAGGTTATTATGGGACTTTAATGATAAGGGATGATCCATACATGGTAATTTTATGGTTTAAGGTGTTGTGACCCATATTATTCTATTTAAATACCTAAAATAGAGTGATTTTAATATAGACTTCACAAAGACATAAATTTTTGCATATAGATCTATGTACAACTCAAAAAATTATAAATTATTATTCTTATTATAAGTTACATCAAATTTTTATTGCTAATAATACATTTTTTCATAAGAGAGACTAATTCATAAAATCAATATATCAAAAGAACCCAATTAGTAACTAACATATATTTTTGCAAATGTTAGATACTTATAGGTCAACATGATTATTAAGCTTATCATCTCTTTGTTTTTATTCCTATTTGGTCCTAAGAAACCCTTCAAAGTTAGATTTTTATTTTTTACTTACATGAATGTTTACAAGAAACAAAATATACATGTTGAATATAAAACATATACAAATTATTTGATAGTATCATTCAAATCCCTTACTAATAATGATCTCCCTTGAAAGCTATGAATTGATTTACCTAAGTATCTCAATTTATTTCCTACATTAAACAAGATCATTTTAAAATAATTTATTGTCATAAAAATTATTAAAATTATGTCACATCTCATTTGACATATCTATCCTTTCTAGTCAATAATGAAGCTCAGGTGAAATATTGATCAATATCTTTCCTAACACTTGATCTTTCCTATTAAATCAAAAATTCTTTTCTTCTTCGGTAAAAGGTACCCTTTTGGTTCCCATAATAATTTACCATAATCCCATCATACTCAATACTTGTTTATGTAGACACCTAATTTTGTCACAATTTTTAGATTTGCTATTTTTAGTGTCATTTTTGGCATATGGATCATTGGATCAAATTAGGTTCTTATTGGAATTTTTTTATATTTACTATTCATATTTTTTTCATCTCCATATGGTCATGTTTCAATTCTTTTCTTTGTTTATATATTTTATTTATTTTTGTGTATGCTTGGATACCTCCTATCTTTCTTTATTCTTCATCCTTTATTATTTTCTCTACTAGGATAGATTCAAAAGTCTTGTTTAATGTCCCCCCATCTATATTTGGTAGTCTTTCCAAATGGGCCTGGGGAAATTAAGTAATCCAATAAATCTATATTTTTTTTTGTTGTCTCTTCTACCCTCATTCTCTTTTATTTAACATTTGGACATATGATTGTCACTTATTTTATGTTTCCTTGGTCACATTGTATGCCCAAGGGTTTTCTAGTTCAAAATATGGATTATATATATATACAAATCATCTAGAAGCATTTTTAGAAGAAGAATCATGTATAAGTCCATTAGAATTCAAGACTAGGCACACTTTCTATTACTAAATTTTCACTTAAAGAATAACTTCAAGGTTTTATAGCTACATCTCATACCAAAAGGAGGACTAGTAAAATGTCATGTAGTTTCATTTCATAGAGGGAGAGAAAAAATAACATTTTATCTCACACTTCCACTCACATTACATAAGAAATACATGGGGTCTGATTTTAATATGTGAAATATGTAGCTACAACTCCATAAAAGTTACTTGATCCAACTAGTTTATTCCATTCTCTTCTTCTATCTTATGTGGTTAATTAGGTCAAAATAAAAGGATATAAAATCAGACATATTCAACCCTTTAAAATAGGAAAGTGAAGTCATATAAAAATATATATAATGGCACAAAGTTCCCCAAAAAGTGAATAACCTAAGAGATTTCTGAAAGAATGAGCAGGAGATACACAGGATCCACAGGATCAATCCAGGAGAAAGAACCCACAACAATAACCTGCAAATAATACCAGAGAATAAAATAAATTTGTCACACCTAAAAAATAGATGATAATCCACAAAATTATCTATGTTATCTCATTAATATCTCATTCATTTCTCATATATTATAAAGTATATATAATACAAATAGTTTGTTTCACGACAACAAACTATTTGTAGTGATTAGAAAATAGAGAAAACAAACTATTTGTTTTCTCATACTACGAACAAATATATTGTTGAGAGATTCTCAAAAATAAAATAAATTAACCGAGGTAAATAAAAGTAACCCTCAATAATAAATAACTTACCCTATTAACCCTAGGTAATCTTATATATGCATTATTCCAACACCCTCCCTTAAGTGAAACATAGGGAGAATGACAAACAAATATGGGTCCCAGCTACTAGGCCTGATAAGGTACCCATGTACAAACCAATAAAAATATATGAAAAATAAAGGAAGGAAGGACTTCATGGGAAATATCCCCTAAGGAAAAATTCCTTCACCCCAAGCATCACTCACAACTAAAGATAACAAGGAGAAGCCAGAGGTTTAGTGAAGATGTCGACAATTTGCTCAGCTATAGGCACAAACTCCAAAGAAAGAACTCCATCCTAAATAAGACGTTGAATGAAGTGTATGTGAATCTCAATGTGCTTTGTCTACTGATGCTCAACAAGATTGCATGAAATAATAATCGCACTTTGGTTGTCACACCAAAGAGTAGTAGGACCCTGCTGTGTGAAGCCAAACTCCCCAAACAACTGTCGAAGCCAACGTGTCTCCTGACTAACTTTGATAGCACCTCAATACTCAACCTCAGTAGAGGAAAATGTAATAGTAGTCTAATTTTTTCATGCCCAAGAAATTGGACCTAAACCAAGTGTGAAAGCAAATCTACAAGTGGACTTGCAAGTGTCAACATCACCAGCCCAATCAGAGTCAATGTATCCAACAAGCTGTGTAGAAATCTGTGGTGTGTAATGTATACCAAAGTGAGTGGTACCCTGAATGTAGCATAAATATGCTTGGTTGCTTTCCAATGACTCTCATGAGGCTTATGTGAGAACTAAGAGATGAGGTTCATAGTAAATGTGATGTCAGGATGGGTATGAGTTAGGTATAAAAGACTACCTACAAGTTACCTATACAAAGTGGATTCAACAAGAGGAGTCGTATAAGTGGTAGACAACACAATACTTGACTGATATGGAGTGGGTGTAGGCTTACAATTAGCCATACCAAAATGATGAAGAAGATCTGTCGCATACTTTTGTTGTCCAATAGAGATGCCCTCAGAGGACTGAAAAACTTGAAGACCAAGAAAATAATGTAAAAGTCCCAGATCTGTCATATCAAACCTATCTGCCAAATTGTCCTTGATGTCATGTATTAAGGAATCTAAACTACCAGTGAGGATGAGATCATCAACATACAAAACCAAAATGACAAGCTCCTCACCTTGCTTCAGGATGTATACATTGTGATCTGACTCACAACTAATAAAACCAGATTTCAAAAGAAAACTATCCATCTTCTCGTACCAAGCTCGAGGAGCTTGTTTGAGGCCATAAAGAGAATGATAGAGTCTACAAACCAATGATGAGTCTTGCACAAATCTTGGAGGCTGTTCCATATAGATCTCCTCATGGAGATCACCATGCAAGAAAACACTCTTCACATCCATCTAAAAAATTGACCAAGAATGTGAAGCAGCAAGAGAGAGTACAAGCTGAATAGAATCCATCTTAGCTACAGGGGCAAAGGTCTTAGAGTAATCAACCCCTTCAACCTATGAAAAACTCTTAGTTACTAATCTAGCTTTGTACTTATCTACTGATCCATCTGTAGCATATTTGGTCATATAGACCCATTTACATTTTACAAGTTTTCTTCCCTTAGGAAGAGGGACAAGATCCCAAGTATCAATCTTCATCAATGAAGAATACTCATCATACATAACAACATCCCAGTCGGGTATACCAATAGCCTCAGAAAACAACACTGGATCATCTATACAAGATTGTCCCAAAAGAGCAACACTAGATGTCTGTGAGCGAGTGTGATAAGAATTAGATGGATCACCAACAAAAGAGCCAGCTACCTGTAGAGTGCTCTTTGCCCACTTGGGCAAAAGTGGTGAAGAATATGGTTGTGGTGGCTAAACAAGTGCAACATCATCATCATCAACAATAGAAAGCAAATCCTCACTATCCTTAGTAGAAGAAGGAGGGGGAGAAGAAGAACTAGATGTACACTCCTGTGGAGTGGGTAGCTCATCAACTTGAACATCCCGTCGAAACAACACATCATGTGTGACAGGATCAAAAATATGTTAGGATTTTACATCTTCACAATAACCAACAAAAATGAGTGGTTGGCTTTTCTTCTCCAATGCTTTACGTTTGTCATCAGGAATGAATGCCCATGCTTGGCTCCCAAAGATGCAAAAATCTGAAATATCAGGCTTGATCCCAGACCAAGCTTCTTCTGGTGTCATATTTTGCATAGCTTTGTGAGGCATATGATTTTGAATGTAGTTTTCACACTTTATAGCTTCAGCCCAATATTGTGGACCCAAATTTTTAGAGTGAATCATACAATTAGCCATCTCTTTCAATGTTCGATTCTTCCTCTCTGTGACACCATTTTGTTGAGGAGTGTGTGGTATAGGGAACTGGTGTTGTATCCCATGCTCAATACAAAAATCATAGAAAGCATTACTATCATATTCCCCCCCATTGTTAGTGTGTATCTTATTAAGAGGAAGAGATGACTATTTTTCAACAAAGGCTTTGAAAGCCTAAAAAGTTTCAAAAACTTCACTTTTCAACTTGAGAAAATATACCCAAGTTTTATGAGTGAAATCATCAATGAATGTGAGTGCATATTTATCCCCTAAAAAAGAATGAGTTGGAAAAGTCATCAAATCACTATGAACCAACCCTAAGGGTGCATTTGCACGTGTGGCCTTACCAACTGGAAATGGATCCTGGTGTTGTTTACCAACTAGACAACCATGCCACACCCCATCAATACATGAGACCTTAGGAAGGCCTTTTACAAGATGTTTTGTACTCATTTGTTGCATATATCCATAACTCAAATATCCTAATCTCTCATGCCACAATTTGCTGAGATTATTACCATGTGCTATAAGTGAAGAACCAGAAGACATAAAAGACTCAAACTTATCAAAAGTATAGAGTCTTGTAGTATGGTCTACTGTACCTGTAGCAACTATCTCACTAGGATCATTACATTCTCTTATTACAACATCATGTGAAGTAAAATCCATAGTTTTACCAGTACTAGAATTACATATTTGATATACAAAGAGAATATTAGAAGAGATTTGGGGTACAAGTAATACATTATTAAAACATCCATCCTATTTATCAACAGTACCAGATCCCAAAACTTCAATCTGTGAGGAGTTACCCATAACAATATGTGATGTACTGCAATCTGTAAGAGAAGACAATAGATCCTTAGAATGTGTGAGATGGTGAGAAGCGCCTGAGTCAAAAATCCACTGATCATGACATGAAGATAAAGCCCTGGCTGAAAGTGCTTTCCCTTTTCTTGCAGAAGTAAAAGGAGATGGAGACGAAATGGAAATTTTGTGTTGTCTGACCACTGCCTCTAATGCTTCCATCTTCTTAAAACATTTACTTTCATCATGATTAGGACCACCACAAAAATTACATGGATCAATTTTTTTCTTCTTTTGCTTAAAGGATTTTTTGGTCTTAGTAGATTTAGAATGATGAGGTGTTTGAGTGGTGGACTCTGGAGGGTTATTTGAAGGTGCTTGCTTTTGTTTAGACTTAGATGAAGGTTTTAATTTAGAAGAATTAGAAACTAAAGCATGACTAAGACCAGGTAGAGCATCTAAGGCCATTAATTTTGTTTGCTCCCTAGTCAATCTTTCACAAAAAACTTCAAAGGAAGGCCATTTGAATTCATCACCTAATGTATTCATCATAGTATAAAAAGTAGAGGAAAAAACACTATATGGTCCTTTCAACTTTGATAAAATCATGAAAATGCACTCCTAATCACTTTTATCCTTGTCACCAGCTTTCAATTGTGACCTTATAAATTTGAATTTTGCCAAGAATTCATCTATTGAAGGGAAATTTGATGGAGAGAGAGTACTCAATTCTGCACCTAATTGTAAAATTTTAAACTCATTAACTTTGCCAAATAGGTTTTTAAATTTTTCCCATACCTCTTTTGGTGTAGTAGCATCTACAATGTGAAATTGAAGATTATCTAAGATGTTGAGGCAAATCAATCCAAGAGCCTCATCCTGCTTACAACCATATGCATATTTGTCTTTTTTAGTGGTGAATGCTGCAGGTGTTGTTTCAGATAAATTCTCCATAAGCCCTTTGATTGAAGGAGTTGTTGCATTTTTAGCTTTCAAACATGGTAATTTGTAGAACTTATGGGTTCAAACAATTGGGATTCCATTCCCGAGGAAGATGATGATGTTGACAAGAACAACCTAGACATTCATTTTTCCTCAAAAAACACCCCTCCCGTTACAATTTAACGTCTCCGATGAAAAAAAATTTAGCCTTAGCTTATACAAAATTAAAAAATGGATTTATGCAAAAAAAAAATTTAGGGGGATTTGACCCCAAGACTTCCTCCCTACAAAGTTTTAACAAAATATCTCTAGCTGCTTTAGCAAAGTCAAATTTGTACTTTCAAAGCTAGAGACTTGCATTTAAACCACTAAAAATTAAAAAAAATATATATAAAAAATTCAAAAATGACTCACACATGTGAGATAACATTATAATAATCTTTGGCTTTATCATAAATAAACTTTTTTCCAGCAAGGCATGGTGGTCAAGAAATATCTGATAATTTTTTGTCAACACTAGCCAAGGAAAAACACCTCTCAGCAAATGCAGAATGGCTCCAATGGATATGCCCAAAGGACTGTATGGCCTGGTCCAAATCCATCCTTCTCAGCATGAAATGAAAGCCTTGGAAGTCTGATATCACATGAAATTTTCATATTTTGATTTTATATAGAATAAGGCATTCAAAAATGAGAAATCCGTACGGCTATACAACAGACAAAAAAATAGATTTTAAATTCCTATTTTAAGCTTCCAAAACACTATAAAACCTGATCCAAATTCATCCAAATTTATATGGAATGAAATATATAATTGTTATATTTCATGAAAAGGTCTTAAATTTGAAAAAAGTCAACCGTACGATCTGCCACATTAGAAAAATGAACAAGTACTGCAGTCTGCTAGCAAGAACCAGTCAGCAAGTTTTTGAAGGAAAGAGCTATATGGCCTAGTCCAAATGAAAAAATTCAAATTGAAATGGATTCCTGACTTGATTTACTACACCTATTTGAAAAAAAATCTGATTTTGAAAATCTGTATGGTCATTTAATGAGCATAAATTATAGAATTTTCCAAAAAAAACTTGTAAACAAGAACCAAAATTTGACAGAATAAAAAATATCTATAACACATCAATAAAATAATGTTTTTTGAATGTGTTTAAAAGATGGAAATTTTTATGGAAGAGGATCTTCAACTGGAACTCCAAGCTCTGATACCATGAAAGAATGAGCAGGAGATACACAGGATCCATAGGATCAATCTAGGAGAAAGAACCCACAACAAATAACCTGCAAATAATACCAGAGAATAAAATAAATTTGTCACACCTAAAAAATAGGTGATAATCCAAACAATTCTCTATGTTCTCTCATTCATCTCTTGTTCATTTCTCATATATTATAAAGTATATATAATACAAATAGTTTGTTTCACGACAACAAACTATTTGTAGTGATTAGAAAATAGAGAAAACAAACTATTTGTTTTCTCATACTACGAACAAATATATTGTTGAGAGATTATCAAAAATAAAATAAATTAACTGAGGTAAATAAAAGTAACCCTCAGTAATAAATAACTTACCCTATTAACCCTAGGTAAGCTTAAATATGCATTATTCCAACAATTTCATAATATAGATTCAACCACATGAAACATGTATAATAATAACATAAGTAGATCACGTATGGTGTCCAAGTTTTCCCAAGGCATAATTAATAATACATTGATAGGTTTTAAATTTGTTATGTGATAAACAAAGGTAAAAAATTCTCATAGAGTTGATATATCACTTCTAAATAATCTTAAAATCCCAAGGTATTACACATGTGTGTTTGTTTCATCACTTTCAATATTTATTTTAGTCATTGCTTGTAGAATTATTTTTTAAATTATTTTCAATCTTTTTAATCCACTAGAGTAGATTTGATTTACTATTCACATGGCTAGATGATAGATAACCCTTGTGCAATTATTTTAATTCATTGTGTGTATTTTAATTTATCTTTGTGTGTATTTTAGTTAAAAAAATTTGGTGAACCTATCTGGTCTTTGGATGCCTATATATTTCAAATATTCCCATTAGGGTTTCATGACTAATTTCATTTTTTTATATTTAATTTCAGATTTGCTTCTTATTTCACAACTTTTTATCAAAACCTAAATTCTACTCGCTTTTTTCTACTTTTAGATTGCATCTATCTTTTAGAGTTTGGTGCATACACCTTTGTCCCTTAAATTCACATATATTTTGAGGTTTTCGAGGGTATTTATCCTCTATTTAAAATCTGGTGTAGGTTTTAATTTGTGTTTTATTACTTATTTTATGGTTTTGTACAAGCACTCTCCTTGCTTGTGCCTCATCACTAGGATTCCATTGGTTCAAATCATGATGACTATATTTATATTTTGTTTTATTTCCCTTAGTATCTCATTCTTAGGCTTGTTCCTTCACTTACCTAATGGGTAGATTATATTTACATTCGATGTTCATTTTTAAATAGGCATGGTAGGTATTTTCAATTAACACATTTATAGGCTTGCTTACATGGTTGTTATATAAATGCTTATCATGGTTTCCAAGTTTATTTTTTAGCATTTACATAGAATAGTATATTTTGGATCGAGACATGATAGGGTTGCTTGAAAATATTTATGTAATGAAACCCTTAACATTGATAACTTTTCTTTCCCTCTTCTTAGTAATGGACCTATTATTTTTTATTGTATGATGATTTGATATGAAGTGGATTTTGTAACAACTGAAAGAGGTAGGTAACACAATGTCATTATACCTTCTATTAGTTATAAAGTTGGGGTCAACCTAAATACCCATCTTCAAGCATTTAAGGATTTATATGTATGTAATTAATCCTTATGATATTGTGGGCCAATTGAAAAATACAGAATCCAAGATCTCCATCCTATATTTTCTTAAACAATCCACTATATTTAATACATATTTCATGATTTTAATCTACCAATATTTATTAAGCCTACATATTTTCCTTCTCTTATTAAAAAATTTAAAAATAGCGAGCATCTTGTCTCCTTTTAATTAGATGTTTTACTCTTTAACAACATTTTTGATCGATACCTTCCCTTATACTTTCAACTTTAATTAAATCATTCAGAAATTAAGAGTGTCATTGTAGATAATGGTTCGTGATTATATTTTTGTAGTGAGGCATTATATATTGCACTTGAAATTGATCACAAGTATCTTTCACCATAATATATGATATCAAAGGATTTGATGATAAATCACAAATTCCCTTAGGAATAATTGTATTGAACATAATTGTTGGGCTGAAGATGTTAGCTATGAAATGTTAAGTAATATCTAATGAGTCTAGATACAATATTTTGATTTGTATATCCATGTTTCCTCCACATTACATAGATGCTTGAAATTTTTACATAAGAGTCACATTTACACTTTTCTGACAGATGATGTTCCCTTTAAATATTGTAAACATTTGGAACCTAGGAAAGATATGACACAATCGTAGTTATAGAATTCAATGAAACACAACCTTAGGCTATGCATCCTTAAAATATGCATTCTAATACATAATATTGGTGTGTAAAAACAATATATAAAGAAAAATAATGGTTGAACAATTTAAATACAATAGAGTAAAATACAAATGTAGGAACAAAACACTATTTCTTTATTATGGTCTTCACACGTAAAGATTACAATTATCCCAAATGAGATATTAAACAAAATTATCCTACACTAGACTTGTAAATTTAAAATAATATTATTGAACCAACAATGGTTCCTTATTCTCTCACATTTTACAATAACTCAGTCTCTTTCTTAGTCTTAGCTCTTTGAATTCATTCTTCAACTGTAAACCTCCTCAAATGTCTTTGAACAACCAATTTATAGGCAAATGTTGAAATTATAAAAGTTGTAATTATTTTAATTGGAATTAATTTTTATAAACATTACTCTTCATATTATATCCATTATGATATGATTCTAACATAACCATAACATATTATTCTATATTGATTTGAACCAACACGTGGGCAACATTCACATGCCTATTTGATAGATGTGTGTAAACACTAGACAATTGTGATATAGCTTAGTGAAAATAATCATTATTGAACTAAAAAGTTGTATCCATTTTTTTGTAATGACATAAGTATTCAATTCCTTAACCAACATGGTTGTTCATGGATAAAACATAATGCATGTAAGTTGCAAATAAGGGTTGCATAAAACTATGACAACTTCAAATTTTTTGGGAAAACATATTTGGGTTTGATTTGATTTTGTATCATAATACCTTTTTTAAAATATTTATTTGTGTTATAAGAATCAAATGCCTCCAAAAATATTCCAAATAATCTAAAAATTATTGCAAAGGATGTGTTGAAACCAACCAATTCAGGATTTACACATATCAAAGGTTGTGGAGCACTAAATATTCCTACTCTATATTTTTTTGGGTGATACAAATTATTTTTGCACCTAATGCTCCTACATCAAGATATTATTCCAATTATCAACATAAATCAACATTATATTCCTAAATATTGAATGCATACACATGATGTGGGTGAATCTAGTAAGACAACTAGTTAGTGGATAGTATCAAGTAATGGAATAGATTGGATAATATTTATTCCCTAGATAATTTGAAGGAATTGATTTTAAAAATATTAAGGATGATAATTTTTGTTAAAAATATTGAATATGTTTTGAGATGGACATCAGATAAATCAAGGAGATATAAAATTAAAATTAGATATAAATGTGTTTCTATATAAGATGCATGGCCAAGTTATTTGATTTATAATGTGTTCAGTACTCTAAGGGCCAACTATTTTCCTTGGATTACATGTCTGGTAAGAATCCTCACTCAAGATAGGTTATAAAGGATGGATTTTTTGGTCTATTTTTTTGTATAATGTGTAAATAAGAAGGGGAATATGTGGAACATCTCCTCCTCCAATGCTATTATTCTAAAAAGGTGTGTCATTTCCTTTTCCATACATTGGGTCCACCTTGGGTGTGCCCAAGATATATTAAGGAAACATTTTCCTATTGGCCTAATTTATTGAAACTCCTTTCCATCTTTTGTCTTGGTCCTCTTGCAAAAGTTCTATGGAATATTTAGATGAGGTAGAATAATATAAATTTTGAAGATGAGGGGATTGAGTGAGAAAGATGCTAAGAAAAGATAGAGTAAGATATTTTTTCTAACATCTCTCTTTTAGCTAAATTTAATAAAAATATGTTAAGTGTAAGAGAGATTTCTTTAAAAAAAATTCTTTCCTATAGTTTAGCAGCCCAAGGTTGGAAATAAAGATAAATAAAAATCTAGATGAATCCAACCAAAATTTGGGTTTGTAATTTTTTTGGTGCTTCTTGATGTAATCTTGATATATAGGTTTTTTGATCCATCTACCTCAAGGAAAACATTATTATTGATATCTTTTTTTTTGACTCAGATCCATAAACAATGAAGACAAGGCCATTACATTGTTGGAAAGGATTAAACTTATGAAGAATAAAGGTTCCCCGGATGTCATTATAGAATTGGATTCAATGGCTATCATTAATTCTATGTTAAACGATAGGAATCTAATTTGGAAACTGGAAAATATTCTTTGTGGTGCTAGGGAGTTGATAAGGAAATTATCCTCTAGCTAATTATAATATTATTTTTTAGAGTGTAATAAAGCAGAACATTTGTTATCAAATGTGGGGTTTAATCAAGATCTATTATCCTCAATTTTTAATAGGTGGCCAAAATTTTGGATTAGATTTTCATAAATTTTGGATTCTAATTATAAAATATTGATGTTATTCTAAAGCATTTCCCCTTGCTAATTTTTTTGGTGCTGTAAAAGTCATTTTTGACTAAAATTATTTATTATTTTTCTATTTTCACATCCATTCCATCTCAAGAATATATTGGGAATTTTTTTACTATGCAAGATCCCATTTTGAATTTTTTTTTAGGTTTTATAGTTTGGATTTTTGGATGAATCATTTGTTTACTCTTAGGGGCAGTTAATTTTTGTAATCTCTTTCTTGGATGAATTTGAATTATTTAACCTAAAGGAATCTCTTTATACTATTTTGTGATATTAATTAAAAGAATGTGATACCTTATAACCCTCTTTTATTGATTAAAAAATCATGCTTAGGATGATAATGAAGATGATGATTATAATATTGATTTTAGATATGAATATTTATCAAGATTATATCATATGGTCCTAGTGAATATGTGGATGACATGCTTACATTTGGTATTAGTCAATTACATTATACTTAACAATATTATGTGTGACCTTTCCATCCTTTCATGATCAATTCCACACCACCTCTCATGAATAAGGCCAAACAACTTATGATAAAAAGTTGTCCCAATAATTTATGCATAAAATCTAGTGGTCCTTCTAAAAATACTCTATCAAAATATGCAAAAGGTTTAAATTTCACAAATAATATGATATATAAAGGTAGTGGGTTAGGGTGAAATGAATAAGTTATTGCTAATCCACTATTACCCACTCCCAATCAATTTAAATTATGTCTTGGATATAGTGACAACACTTCAGCTAAATGGAAACCCTTCCAGTATAATTTTAGATATCTTGGTGCTCATAATTAATATGGTACTTTAACATATAACCCTTTACATAATCACTTCTCCATGTCTAGTACATCACATCAAAATTAAGTGTATCATGTTATATATTTATAATTTATCCATACTGAGGTGATTAAATAAAATGCTTCACCTGAGCTAATCACAATTGATAATTTTTCTAATGATGATGTTTTTCAATAATATGTGGGCTATTATGCTAGTTTAACATATGTTCTAAATATTATCTCATAATATTAGTTATCATGGTTACTTTGGCAAGATTTATCCTTCTCATATCGAATACAATATTCTATTAAATGTTTTTATTCCTTACCTATTACATAAATGACTAATTCCCATTTAATAATGAAGAGACAAGTGATTTATATATGCAATGGGAAATGCAACAGATCTACAAATCAATCTTAGCTCAGAGAAGATAAATCCTACTTACACTTATGATTGGGGATACATTAGATAATAGGGGTCATGACTAAGATGGATCTACTAGACCTAGCCAAGGGATATCTTACCATACTAAATTAACTAGGGAGGGTTCCAAATCCTCTAGTCAAGCAAAACTATGCAATAACCCTAACTTGGTCCTATGTTTTCATATTCACTAAACTAATAACAAGTAAAGAAAATTATAATCTGGTGATCACAAAAGCTTGTGGCACAAAATGGGGGTAATAAACATGAAAATTAAACATACACAAGAGACATATACTCATGCTAATGTATATGGAATACTAATGCATAGAAGAGAGGTACAAATGCATATCTATCTACTCTTACAAGGGAGGAAAAAATTTAGGAATATTTACCTTTGAAGATGAACACATCAAGCCTCAATATCTCCCTTGGCCAAGGTGATTTGTAAGAGGTTGTTGTGGTATGTAAGGATGACAAGGATAAATCAACTCTAGGCTACACAACCTATCAATACATTCAAAATACTTATCCATAAGACAAGATCTGTATCTCCAAAAAAAGTATGGAACCCTAAGCTTTCTCCTCAATTAGAATGGTGGATAAACAAATGCACAATATATATTAATTCTTATTTTATACTTTAAGAAATTGTAAAATGAATGTGTTTATATAGGTGGATCTAACCCTAAACCCTTCTAAAAGTTTAGGCTGATAAGGTCGACCCAGTCGACCTAGTATCAAAATTAAAAAAATAATCTAGGTTAGTTAGGGGATGACCTAGACCATAATGAGTTTTGTTAATAAGAATACAATGTTGATGTGGCCAAATATGTAATTTAAACTATCAAAAAGGGAGTTTAGGTTAGGGAAGGGCTAATGAAGGTGGTAAAAGACTAGAGGAAGGTGCAAAATAGGAGGCAAAGCTTAGGGGACTAGTTTTAGGAGACAAGTGTGTATATAACAAGTGGTAAAGAGGGATAATAATCTTATGGAGCACCAATGGTCTACCCACCCCTTTCCTAGTGCACCCCTTAGGGTATGCACACAAAGAGATTGAGACTCAATGGGTTTATGCAAGATAGAAAGCATTAGTAATTGATAAAGTTTAAAAATATTATGTGTATACAAGGGTAATAAACATGAAAAGTAAACATGTATAAGATACATACTCTCAAATCAATGTATAATTAATCCCAATGCATGTAAGAGAAGTAAAAATGCATATCTATCTATTCTTACAAAGGAAGAACAAAGTTAGGAATACTTACCTTTGAAGATAAAGCTATGGAGCCTCAATCTCTCCTTTAGCCAAGGTGCTTCACAGTAAGTTGTTATGGTATGTAAGGATGACAAAGATAAATTATATTTGGGCTACAAAACCTATCAATATATCCAAAATACTTCTCCACAAGATAAGATCCATATCTCCAAAGAAAGTATGAAACCCTAAGTGCTCTGCTCAAGTAGAATGGTGGATAAGCATATGAACAATATATTACCTCTTATTATCTTATTTTAGAAATGGTGAAATGAATGTGTTTATATAGGTGGATCTAAACCCAAACCCTTCTAAAATTTTAGGCCCATAAGGTCGACCTAGTTGACCTATTATCATAATTGTCAAAAATAAACTAGGTCATGGACTAGGTTGGCTAGGGTTCAACCTAGACCCTAATGAGTTTTGTCAACAATAATACAAGGTTGATGTGGCTAAATATGTAATGTAAAATATCAAAAAGGGATTTAGGTTAGGGAAGGGAAAATAAAGGTGGTGAAAGACTAGAGGAGGGTGAAAAATAGGAGGAAAAACTCAGGGTAATTATTTTAGGAGACAAGTGTGTAAATAACAAGTGGCGAAGAGGGATAAAAATCTTGTAAAGCATCAATGGTATACCCACCCCTTTCTCAGTGTACCCCTTAGGGTGTGGAATCAGAGAGATTGAGACTCGATGGGTTCATTCAAGAAAGAAAGCATCAATAATTAATAAAGTTTGAAAATATTATGTTTATATAGTGGTAATAAACATGAAAAGTAAACATACGTAGAAGACATATACTCACATCTATGTATAAGGAATCTTAATCATGGAATAGAAGTGTAAATTCATATATATCTACTCTTATAAATGAGAAATAAAGTTAGGAATAATTACCTTTGAATATGAACATATCGAACCTTAATATCTCCCTTAGATAAGGTGTTTTGAAATAGGTTGTTGTGGTATGTAAGGATGTCAAGAATAAATTAGCTCTAGGATACACAACCTATAAATGCATCTAAAAGAATTCTCCATAAGACAAGATCTATATCTCTAAATAAACTATGAAACCCCAAGCTTGTTCTTCAAGTATAATGGTGGATAAGTAGATGCAAAATATATCTTACTTATTATCTTCTTTTAAAAATGGTAAAATGAATGTGTTTATATAGGTAGATCTAACCCTAAACCCTTCTAAAATTTTACGTCAACATGGTCAACCCCATCAACATACTATCATAATTAACAAAAATAAACTAGGTCATGGACTAGGCCAACCGGGGGCTGACCTAAACCCTTATGAGTTTTGTCAATAAAAATACAAGTTTGATTTGGCTGACTATGTAATGAAAACTATAAAAAAGGGGTTTAAGTTAGGGAAGGGATAATAAAGGTGGTAAAAGACTAGAGGAGGGTGAAAAATAGGAGGAAAAGCTTAGGGGAATGGTTTTAGGAGACAAGTGTGTAGATAATAAGTGGAAAAGAGGGACAATAATCTTATGAAGCACTAATGGTATGCCTACCCCTTTCCTGGTTCCCTCCTTAGGGTGTGCACTCAAAGAGATTAAGACTCGATTAGTTTCTACAAGATATAAAGCATCAGTAATTGATAAAATTTGAAGATATTATGTGTATACATATGCCCCACTTGAAGCTCATCATGTGTCATATAGGTTCTGTTGACCAAATTTTACCTCAGTATAATTTGTTCAACCATTTTCAAGGAGAGCCAAACAATAGTTGCAAGAATAGGTCACTTCATAGGTCTAAAGTTGCAAGTCAAGGATGATAAAGTGTTTTAGCTCCATTGTAGTATAAGTTTGGTTCTCTGTAAGTCAAATCTTGGCCCCTCATAAACCTGAGTTACTCCTCAAGACCAAGTCAGGTTCTTTGAATGACTCAACTTATAAAAATTTCATGATTAGAAGTAATCTGGGTTTATAAACCTGAATTACTCCTTCTAATTCTTTATAGGTTTTCAATGATGCATGACTTCAATTTTTTCAAGGAGAAAGTCTTAAATTGCTTTATAAGTAGCAAAAAATGAAAGGTCCAAAGTAAGTAATAGGGCTTAGAAAACTTGAAATAGTCTTGATAATGCCTCTCAGATTTCCTAGGGTAAAAGTCTTAAACTTTTTTGAAGGGCACGTTCCCTTCAAAAAGGCCCATTTCAAGAATTTTGAAAGGTCATTTAACTCTTTTGAAGGTAAGTTCAAATTTTTTGAAGGGAAGTTCAATTCTTTCAAAGGACAGTTCAACTCTTTTGAAGGGTAGTTTAACTTTTCTGAAGGGCACTCCATTCTTTCGAAGGGTAGTTCAATTCTTCCGAAAGGCAACTCTATCCTTTTGAAGGGTACATTTCCAAAGTTTTGAAGGTCTCTTACCCTTTGAAAGGAGAATTTTCACATATTTGAAGGGTCTTTCTTAGCAAAAGTTTCCTTCAAAAATATTTTGAAGGGACACTTAGTGAAAACCCAAAATAATTGTTTCAAACATTTTATTCAAAACAATCTTTTTGAAAAGACAAAGACAATGAGAAGCTACCACATGGCATAAGCTATAGTAGATTTGGATTGTCAAAGATAGATGGAGGATGATCCATAGGAATCCATGCTCAGTAGATCAATGACTTAGAGTCACCAATCAGAGTCATTCCTTAAGGACCAATAAAAAAAGAAAGACAAAGCCATATAGAATAAAAATAACTTATCTCCATGCCATTATGTGTCATGACAAGCCATGAAGAAGTAGTTGGGAACTAAAACAAATCTCTAATAGGTGGATCCATTATTAGTAACCATTTTTGGTGTCATATCCACATAGCTCTATTCTATTAAGCAACCATTAAAAAAGCATCTCCAAGAGGGAAAGCCAAGGGCATTCAGGAGGGTGACATGGATCAATTAGAGTGCCCTAATGAGCATCATTATCAAAGACAATTGTAGCTGAATACAATGACTTCCAACAAAATTGATTCTTCTCCTTGGTGATAAAAGGATATCCTCTCTCTCTTCCTTCTTGCTATATATATAGCCCATTGGCTAGTGAAAAAGAGGAATGCCCAATATGGCAAAACCCTACTAGAATGATATCAAATTCTACCTTTTGGCATTAGCATAGGTCTATTCTTTCATGTTTTTAGATGATTGTCTAAGTGTGTGAGTGATGTATGGTAGCAGTGTGTGATGATATTTTTTTTCTCCTACCCCTTTATTCTTCATGCCTGAACAAGAGTCCTTGATCTAGCTGGTCATATGGTGTGTGTCTGAGTGTATTGCATTTTTGCATGTGTACTATTATTCTAGAATGTGTAGGGTTTGCATTTAAGTTCATTTACCTTGTGTTATCTTACACGTCTCACCTCTATGTTGAAACACTTATGTTAGACTCTTTATAGCTTGGGAATGTCTGTGTTTTTATTACATCATACACTGGAATGTGATACTCATGTGGAATGTAGTCTTGGTATATCACCCATGTTATGGAAGGATTTAACTTTATGAAAATTTATAAACTTTTTCCCTTCATCAAGATGGTTTAAACAATGGTCACTTAATAGACACACATACAGGGAGCTAGCCCTTCAAACCTGGAGGTTCATTTCCCCCATAGGCAAATCCACAGGTTTGGAAATGTTCGAACATTACCCAGATTTGGGAGAGGACTAAAGAATGTTGGCTAAATTTCACCTCCATATAATTTGTTCAACCATTTTCAAGGAGAGTTGAATAAAATTTGCAAGAATAGGTCATTTTAGAGGTCCAAAATTACAAGTCAAAGAGGCTAAAGTGTTTTAGCTCCATTGTTGTGTAAGTTAGGTTCTCCACAATTTAAGTCTTGGCCCCTCATAAACTTGAGTTACTCCTCAAGACCAAGTCAAGTTATCTAAATGACTTGAGTTATAAAAATTTCATGAGTAGAAGTAATCTAGGTTTACAAACTTGAATTACTTCTTCCAATGTTGTACAGGTTTTCAACAATGCATGACTTCAAGTTTTCCAGGGTGAAAGTCAAACTTTTTCAAAGGGTACATTCTATTTAGAAAGGCCCATTTCAAGAAGTCCAAAGGTTTCAACACTTCTGAAGGGCACTCCATTCTTTCGAAGGGTAGTTCAACTTTTTTGAAGGGTACATTTACAAAGTTTTGAAGGTCTCTTACCCTTTGGAAGGGGAATTTTCACAAATTTGAAGGGGATTTATTATAAAAAGTATCCTTCAAGTTTTTTTCTAAGGGACGCTTAGTGAAAACTCAAAAGAATTATTTTAGACATTTTGTTTGAAATAATCTTTTTGAAAAGACATAAACAAATGAGAAGCTGCCATGTGGCTTGAGCTGGAGCAAAGTTAGCTTGTCAAAGATAGATGGAGGATGATCCATAGGCATCTGTTCCTAGCATATCAATGAATCAGAATCACCAATCCAAGTCATTCCTTGAGGATCAATAAAAAAGGAAAGACAAAGCCAACCAGAATAAAAACTTCTCTCCATCCCATTATGCATCACAACAAGCCAAAGAGAAGCAGTTGGGCACCAAAATAAATATCCAATAGGTGGCTCCATTAGTAGCAACCATTTTTGGTTCCATCTCCACATAGTTCTATTCTATTAAGTAGCCATTAAAAAGAATCTCCAAGAGGGAAAGCCAAGGGCATCTAGGAGGGTGACATGGATCAATCAAAATGCCCTAATGAGCATCATTGTCAAAGTCAATTACAACTGAATATGGAGACTTCTAATAGAAATGATTCCTATTTTTGGTGCCAAAGACCTCCTCTTCTCTCTATTCTCTTTGCTATAAATACAACCCTTGGGTTAATGTAAAAGGGATCCACAAAAGTATGATGAAGCCCTACTAAATTGTTTTTTCATTTCCTGCCTTTAAGAAATCAAGCTTAGATCTATTCATTTCAAGTTTTAAAAATTTTCTTGAGTGTGTAAGAGACACCAAATGACAATAAGTGATGGTTTCATCCTTGTGTCCTTTGTCCTTCACTTTTTGAGCAAGAGTTTTAGTCTAATAGGTCATGTAGAGTTTATCCAAATGTATGAGATTTTGCATGTGTATAACATTTTCTAAACTATATAGGTTATATTTCAGTTTCTTTACCTTATTTGATTTCATGTGTCTCACCTCTACATTGAAATATTTATGTTAGAACTTTTCATATCTTGGAAATAGGCTTGCATTCTATTGTATTGTGCAATTATGTATGACATTCATGTGGAGGATAATTTTGATGCATCACCATTTTTAAATCAGATTTCCCTTATGCATTTATAACCCTTTTCCCTTCATCAAGTTGGTTTAAATAGTGGTCATTTTACAAACACACATACAAGGAGCTAGTGCTTCAAACCTAGAGGTTCATTTCCACCTATAGACACACCCACATACCTGGAAATGTCCCAATATTGCCCAAATCTAGAGGAGGCCTAAATATCCTCTTCTAGGGTGAAAGATTTAGATACAATAAGTTCAACATGGGATGGTGATCTGAGAAAAGAACATAATGACACATAACATTAAAGATGAATAAAGTGAAGTAAAGAACAAATAGGATAAATGAAAGGATAAAATTGAAAAACATATACCTTTACTTGCCTTAGTCCTGTAGATAAAGAAGTAGATGTGAGAAAATGTGAAGGTGTCCAAATGTGAGTAACATTAGATGAACCTATAGATATTAGTGAAAAAGAGGGAAAAATCAATTTTTTTACAATATGGACATATAATAGTTGAAAATATTCTCTACAACATTAGGATTCTAGAACATTTTACAATTTGGAAAAATAATTAGAGACAAATATATGAGCAAAATAATAAACCTGACAGTAATTTTTTAAAGGGTAAATAATTTTGAAATAGTAAATATAAATAGGGTGAAAAATAATTCATTTGGTATTATTTCAAATTCTGAGAAAAAGAGAGCTCTAATAGACCTAGTGAGAGACCTAAAGAGTTAGGATGGTGAGGAGATGATCGCTGAGATGGGGAGGATGAATAGTGGCCATAATGAGTGCAACATAGGTAAGTAATTAAGAATTTTCAATGTTTGAGTAATTCTATTTGAAATTGAGTGATTTATAAAAAACTAATCATAAGGCAAAATATAGACACTAGAATGATCCCTAAGAATATTTTAGGGACACTAGGGGTCAAATGGGGTATTAGGTAAGGAGTCAAAATAATAAATGCCCAAGGCATTTATGGTAATTAGTTAAGAAGTCATCATAGTGGATGAACAAGGTTGACCAAGTTACTTAATTTTTAGAAGATAAGAAAAACTAGTAGGTTGACTTAGTAGTAGGTGGCCGACTTAGTTGGTTAGGTGAAAGGGATGACTTAGTACTAGTGGGCTGACTTAGTTTGTTCTAAAGTGGCTAACTTAGTAATATAGAAGATGAAAGGGGATAACTTATTATTTTGAAGCTAGATAGTGTTAGTACTAGAAAGGCTGATTTAGTTGAAATTGTGACATGGTTGATCTAGTATCACTGATAAAGAATAGGGCTGATTTAGTTTGTAATAGGTTCATACGATAGAAAATGAAAAAACTAAATCAAACCAGTTCTTTATTGTGAAATTTATAAAAATGTATTCTAATTATGATTGACATGGATATCTAATATATCTTTTGTTGTTTGATATTTTTTAGAGGCACCAGATATTTTGGTGATTGATCAATGCCTCTTGGTTACCAGATTTATTGGAGTGCTTGACATATGTGGATAAAGTGAGATTGGTTGCATTAGGCCTAGGAGGTACCTTGGAGATGATATGTATCCCAATAAGTATTGATCTTGTTATCATGTTCCTTAGAGCATAAGAATAGTTAACCAACACATTTCAATGGGTGGTTAATTGGGATACCATAGAGGTAGGTATCATACTAGAGGACATCATGTATTGTTTGGATTACCTATAAGATGGACACCAATGATCATTGGGACACCGAATGATTTGGAGAAGAGATGAGCACTAGCTATGTGGGTGATGTGCTTAGATAAGATCTACCTAGGGTTGAGGGTGAGTCTATTTGATGTATATATTACATAGATTCTAGATATCTAGAAGGCTATGATTAGATTTATGAAAACATGAGGGATTTTTCACAAGTCAGATGATAAGCTACCATTGTATGTGATAGCCTTGTGCCAGTCCTTTGGGTCTATCATCTGGGTCCAGCTCATACATGATATATATGGGATGCTATCTATATTTAAAAATACCATGGGACCAATGGTATTGCTAAGTGCATGGATAAATGAGAGGTTCTTGATGTATTGTCCAACTTGGTTGGCCCATGTGGTTGATGATAAGTTACCTTGGGTTGCTAGATGGAGACAAGACTAGGGAACATGGGCCATGTCCCATATTCCAACATTTTATATAATCATACAAGGACAGATCATGTGGTATACCTACACATACATTATTATTATTTGGACCAGTTGGTTGATCATGGTGTTAGGGATAGATTGAGTGTAGATCATAAGCCATTTTTACCTTGTGGATAGAGCCACAACCAGTGGCACACTTACTAGGATAGTTTGGAATTCCAAACCAATTAGCTCATATAATAGTGCCTATGTTTTGGGTACAAGATGAGAGAGAGTAGAGGGGTAGAGGATGAGGAAGAGAACCAGTTGAGAGATTGGAGATCAGGGCATGACATGTGAGACCATGGACTAGTCGATTATGATAGTTACTAATCAGAGGAGGAGAGGGCATGGATGTGGATACAGGGGAAAATAAGTACCAAAATAAGAGGAACAAATGACCACCTTAGGCACACCACCAATAGATATGACATTATTGATATTGACCATAGATGATGGTAGTCACATAGGATGATCTAGCATTCAACCCAAGGTAAAACTAGTCATTAGAAACACCACTGAGGAGATGCCCATGGTGTGTAGGGTGGTGACTCTAGGATTTTATTTGATACGCAAGTGACCCATATATAACATGCTCAAGGTATGGGTCAATGGATAGACTATGCTTGGTAGATGAATAAATGGGGAGATGGTGGTTGGTGACACTGGGACATGTAATAAATGTTGTAATTTTTAGTCTTTGAGATAAAATACTAGCTGTATATCATTGTAGATAGATATATATATTTTTTGAGATGTACATGTGATTTAATATCTATCTGGGTTTTATTTTTTACATGCCCTATGATAGAGGAGATTAGGTGGGGATAACTAGTCATGGTAGTGCACCATGACATTTTGGATGGAACGATGGCACCATATGACCCCACCATGCTAAATGATCTTATGGTACCATCTACCCTAGCTTAGGTAGGATGGTTTAGAATGGTGGGGGAGTCCATGAGGTAGCTAAAGATATGTAGGGATGGATTTAATCCATTAATAGGGGTGGGAATTAGAGAAACACAAGCCTAACAATCCCTAGCTCAGGAGAGAGCCACACACATGGCTACCATGATCCATTTGGGATAGGTATAGGCCTAGGTGACCAACCTACAGGGATAGGTAATAGGGTTGATATCTTATAAAACCTCATTAAAACACACTATGTAGAGGGGATGGTTTGAATCATCTATGGGCAGCATGGCTAGGCCATGAAATAGGCATGATTAAGCCCAACCCTAGAGCTGAAGTGATGTATTTTTGCATTTATATAAAAACACATGATATATAAAGATATAAAGGTTTTAATAGTTAGATTTTAATATAATGAGTTATATTTTGGTTGTGGATGTGGATTCATAAATATATTTATTTATATCACATGTATTTTGCTTTGATTGTATATGCTATAGGAAATATATGTGGAGTGTTTTCTTTTCTAGCATTATGTATACACATGCATGTTAAAAAAATAGACAAAAAGGACTTTGGAAAAGTATAAGTAATCATAAATAAATGCACTACTTACTAGTTCACGATGGGAAATATGTAATAACAAAATATGACTAAGTATTATAAACCAAAGGGTGGTGAACAAGAGGACAAAAATTGTTTTTAAACTATGAAAAAGATTGTCTCCAAATTAAAACAATTAAAATCACACTAAATCATGTTGGGAAGTATGAAAATAATGTAATAAATGGAAATAATTTGAAAAACCAATGGTAGAAAAAAATAAATTAATCATATACTAAATCACATTGGGAAGTATAAAAGAGAAACAAAATTGGCAAAATGGTCTTAAATTAATCACACTAATTGAAGTTGGTAAGTATGAAACACTTAAGAAAAATGGTTGGATTCTTACATGTAATATAAAAATAAGAAGATAAAAGTGAAAGATTAATTAAGCATAAAACATACTAAATCAATATGGGAATCATTTCAATGATGTGTAACTCATAATCAATCATGACTTATCCCAAATTTAACACGTAATTTCTTTGTGACTTGGGTATTGGAAAATTTTGTGAGGAAGGCTGGGTCCTATCCATGGTATTACACTATAACTCACAAAGGAAACACCAATGAGGTGATAATAATGGGAAAAATATGGTAAAATGGTATGTTTGGAATGGTAATGTGAAAATTTGGTAATTTGTGAGGAAGACCTGGTCTTATCTAAGGTCTTACACTGCAAATCACGAATGGAATCCCTAAGGGGAGTGATCAGTGAACACAAAAATATTTATTAAGGTAAAATATTAGGACTTTAGTGAGTGAAAAAAGGAATTTAAGAATCATAACATAGGCATATTATGAGAATACCTTAGGAAACATGAGGCACACTAAGGACATAGAAAGACACTAAGTGACTAGTGACCATCAATGTACAAAAGATACCTATTCACTATAGGCATAAAAATGTGTAGGTAAATAAGTGTGGTACTAAGATCAAATCACGTTGTTTATTTTGAAAAATAAAATTAAAATAGACCTACCTTCCCGTAACATGTTCCATGTTCTTCAATACCCCGTACAGATCTGTTAGTCTAATGTGAAGATTGGGTACTTGCGTGAGAAAGTAGGTAGCATTAAAAGGTTTTTTTATTCTCCTTTTCTAATCTACTATCTTACCACACCCCAATGGACCTTGACCCTATTATAAGGCCAAATATAGAGTTTGATCTTTGATTAGAAAAATTAAATGTGCTTAAAATAATGTCTTTTAGTGTGATTTGACTTTTGAATTTTTCTAATCTTGCTTTTTAGATAATTTCATTTTGTTAAATTATTTGTCTTTTGAATTTTTATGGATTTATAGAATTCAAATGAACAATAAATAAAGATAAATTGATACACACTAATGAGCTTTAGGCTTTGGCTAAAGGAAGCTAAGTATGCAAATACATGACTGAATAGAACACTTAGGCTTAACTATGAACCTATATGTTATCTCAAGTCTCAACCATGTGTATGCTTAGTTTGTAAAAGAAAATAAGGGTAAATAAAGGGAGATCTAAAATAGATAGGTAAAATGAGATTATAATGAGATGAATTGTTTGCTAACTAATCACATGGTAAAGAAGGAATGACTAAAGGGAACAAGGTCTGTATAACCAAGTCACAATAACAATTATCCATGTTTATAGAGGTAAGATAACAAATAATCTTGAAAAAGAAAAAAATAACCATATAAAAAGAACTCATGAAGAATAAGTATGTATTCATGAAAAATAATCCATAAGAGAACATAAGGAAGAAAAATGACATCATAAGCAACATGTAGTATGAGAAAAAAAAGTCATCGTGTAAGAAAAATAAGAATTTGACACAATGTCAAATGATATAAAATAGAAAAATATAAAGTTGGAGCACACGTCCAATCTAAATGAATAAATAAATGAAATAACACCATGATTATGCTCATAAATAATAATATATTTGTCCACATACATTAGCCATAACATCTAATAAGTCTCTATGAAGCTAAACTCAGACTGCAACCAAAGTCTCATTGGTATTTAGGGAAAGTTAATAAAATACTTCACATCAAATCTACTTTATATAAAATGTAGGAACACCTAAAGGATCATGTTGATGAGGGATATCATAGAGGGGATGCTCAAGAGAAGGAATGGGAATGAACTCTATGCGAGATGAAGGGGTCACCGGTGGTGAATGGGCCACAGGTGAAGGAGTTACCTATGGGGAAGGAGCCACCGGTGAAGGAAGATCCATGGGTGAGGGAATCATAGGTGGAAAAATAGTAGGTGGAGAAGGGACCATAGGTGGTGGAGCCATAGGGGAAGAAGGGGGAGCCTTATTGTGATGGAAACTTATTTTAAGAAGGGTATTAGGCATAGGAATGGTTATGAGGTGATCCTTGAGATCCTATTGTATGATATAACAATGATCAGTGTGATGAGTAGTACATTTATGTTAGAGACAATATACTTATCCATATTTGGCAAGATATTTAGGTAATTCTTTTAAGGGAGGTATAGCCTAGCCTAGGGGCTGAGGAGTGGTGGGATACAAGGTGTTGATATATTTCCAAAACTTACAATAATGTGTGGATGAATGATTATCTATGTCATGGAAGCAACATATACACTTGTTAATATATCAACATATATAAGGTATTTTTTCCCCAACTTTTTTAAGTGAATTGGGGAAGAGTCTTGGATAACACAAAAAATATGAGATGAATGAGGAGTGTGGATGGGATGAGGATCAATGAAAGAAACCACCCTTCACATATTAGTCATATTGACCACATTTTATTTAGGAGTTGGGTTAACAAGACTATCAACATTATTAGTAGAAGGAGTAGGCTTATCTTTGGTGTCTTGGTAGTTCGAAAGAGGATCTTTGTAGATGGCCAAATGAGCATTAGCCTGGTTCAAATATTGAGATTTTGTTTGTGTTTCATGGGATTTTAATGTAATTTCATAGGCTTTTTGATGTTTAAAAATGATATAATCATGGTCAAAATTGGGGCCAAGAAGGAAATCCATAACCAAATTATGAAGTTACCTAAAAGTCTCATGAGAATGACCCCAACTAGCATGAAATTAACAAAATTTAACGGGATCATACCAAGATTTCATGGGATGAGTGGGATCAAGATTTTGTAGAAGAGGCCTTGGTAGATGCTTTTGTAACTCCTCTAAGATAAAGGTTTATGAACATTGATGTTATTTGTTGAAGATAAATGAGGATTAGTGATGTGGTTGGGAGGTGATGCTTATCTTAGAGCCTAGTTGGGAACAATAGCTTGAATATTATGAATGGTATCATAAGAGTCAGTGACACCATCATTTTTATCATGATAATTATTATTTTTGATTAACATGTGAGTACCCATAAAAGGTTGGGATGGCTTGAATTGATGCATGAGGAAATCTTGGAACTTGGCTTAGTCAATGGCATATTCTAAAGTGCATGGAGAGAGAGTCCAGACCCAATATTATAACTTTGGATAAAGAACATTGGTAAATGGATGAAAAAGGTTATCATTTGCCATATTGTATTCACGTTTGTTATACAAGGTCTTCCACCATTTGATGAAAGCTTATGCAGGTTTTGTCTCAAGTTGATTATAATCAGTAACATAGGCCAATGTATTTTCAGGGAGATCACTAGTTTGAAACTCTTGGACTAGAGCACTGACTAAATCTTCCAAACTAGTGATGGAATGAGATTTGAGTTGGTTATACCAATATAAAGCATCATTAGAGAGAGTTTTTTCTAATAACTTGGTTGCATTAAAAGTATTTAATTTGATCCAATCTTTATATAGATTTTTAAATGTTTATAAGTGGAGATTAGGATTAGTTGACCCATTTTACTACAGATAGGGTATGAAATTGAGTTGATAAGGATATAGGGTCAACCAAGTTGACTTAGTACTATAATCCAAGAGGTAGATATGGGTATAGAGTCATATAGGTCAACTCTATACTATAGATAGGGTATAAAATTGAGGTTGATAAAGAGATAGGGTCAACTAGGTTGACTTAGTATTGTAACCTGGCTAGGATACAAAGTTATATAGGTTGATTATGTATTACTAATAGGGTAAAACATAGTCTATAAGAGATTGGATCGAACAAAATGACAATATGCTAAAATAGGGAAAATTTTACAATATAATTGAAGCAAGAAATGGAAGTAAACACACAAACAATTAAATCAATGTGAGTAATCTAATTGGGACACACAACACAAAACCTTATGCCAATGCTAGCCAATGCAAGTTTTTTTAATAAAACACATAATGATTAGAGAACAAATAGTTAACTAAAAAGTAAATTATAACTAAGTAGTCATCCTGAGTGTTATTATATTATTAAAAAGTGTTATTTCAAGTGTGATGGGGAAGTTGGTTGAAAATAGGGAACTATAAAGTAATCTATGGATGTTTTTAGGATATTAAGGCTAAAAAGGATACGTGTTGGCAATGGTACTGGCTTAGTATTAGGGCTTATCCCCTCATTGCATAATCTTACAATGAAAAAGGTGTCAGGCACTTTGCCAATATATATAATTAACCACATATTTATACTTGGATAGAAAACCAAGTTGGCTTCCCCCTTGATGATGAAATCCAAGTAGGTAGGCCTTGCGAAGACAAGTGTTAAATGCATCTTGAAATTATGTGATTTGGTAGTGTGTGCAAAAGAAGAAAATAGTGTAACTAAATGGTAATTTGAAAAACCATCTATTTAGAGTATGTGAGTTACTCTAAACATGTAAATAAATGAAAATAAAAGTGTGAATTAATTATAAGAAAATAGTTATTAATTCCCAAATTTAGAATGGTACAAAATTAGTTTAGATGACATTGTATGCAAACAGTACAGACCATAGTTGACTAGGTCACTACTATTTTATAGAAGTAAAAGTATTTAAGAATAGAGTTGAATAGTTCAACTCAATATTTTAGATAGAAGATAGGCTATAGAACTAAGTCGACCATGTCAACTTAGTTTGATATAGGGTTGAAGTCTTGAGGACTGCTAACTTGTACAAAATAAAACTAAAATGAAATACTAAAATGGCTAAGAGAGAAAGATAGGAACCTTGGTGGGTTGGAAGAGGATTAAGATTGAAAATTTAATGTTGAAGTGCCTTGAATGATACTTTTAAATTATAAAAACTAAGTCGATTTGTTTGACCCAATTCTACAAAACCATGTGTGTTGAATAAGGATAAGATGACTAGGTCAAACTATTTGACCTAGTTTGTTGATCTAGATGCTGGTAGAGAGACTAACTTGACCTATTCGACCTAGTTTTTTGATCTTGATGCTAGTATAAATATTAAGTCAACTTATTCTACTTAGTTTTTTGATCTAGATACTCATAGAGAGAATAAGATGATAAAGTCAATTTGTTCAACATTGTATTCTTATCTAAGACTAAAGAAGAGTACTATGTCAACCTATTTAATCTAGTAACATGTATCTAATGAAGACCTATATGAAAATAATAGAGTTGTTTTGATGCGACTGTGTGTTAAACCCGTGCATAAAAATTTATAACTATACTAGTTGGTTTAATACAATATCACAAATATAGAAAAATAATAAGATGATATAAATGAAAGTGTGAAAGAAAACCTGCAAGGGTTAGATTCACGCCAGGTTCACTAGAATGTATAAAATGGGAAATTCAATAGATCTATAAATCAATCCTATCTCAGAGAAGATAAATCCTACTTACACTTGTGATTGGGGATACATTAGATGATTGAGGTCATGGTCAAGATGGATTTGCTTGACCTAGACCAGGGATATCTTACCATAATAAATTCACTAGGGAGGATTCCAAATCCTCTCATAAATGAAAACTATGCAATAACCCTAATTAGGTCCTATGTTTTCATATTTACTAACTAATAATAAGTAAAGCAAAGTCTAATATGGTGTTCACCAAAGCTTGTGTCACAAAGTGGGGGTAATAAACATGAAATTTAAAAATGCATAGGAGACATATAATCACATCAATGTATGCAAAATCCTAATGCATGAAAGAGAAGTGAAAATGCATAGCTATGTACACTTACAAAAGAGTAACAAATTTAGGAATAATTACCTTTAAAGATGAACCTGATGAGCCTCAATGTCTCCCTTGGCTAAGGTGTTTCTTAAGAGGTTGTTTTGGTATGTAAGGATGAAAAGGATAAATCAGAACTAGGCTACACAACCTATCAATGCATAAAAAATAATTCTCCGCAAGATAAGATCCGTATCTCCAAAGAAAGTATGAAACCCTAAAATTTCTCCTAAAGTATAATGGTGGACAAGTAGATGTATAATATATCTTACTTATTATTCTCTTATTTTATAAATTATAAAATGAATGTGTTTAAATAGGTGGATCTAACTCTAGAATCTTCCAAAAGTTTAAGCCGACAAAGTCAACCTAGTCGACCTAGTATCATAATTGACAAAAACAAACTAGGTCATAGACTAGGTTGGCCACAAGCTGATCTAGACCCTAATGAGTTTTGTCAATAAGAATACAAGGTCGATGTGGTTGACTATGTAATGTAAGTCTTCAAAAGGGTTTTAGGCTAGGGAAGGGATAATGAAGGTGGTAAAAGACTAGAGGAGGGTCCAAGAGGCAAAGCTTAAGGGAATGGTTTTAGGAGACAAGTGTGTAGATAACAAGTGGAAAAAAGGGATAATAATCTTACTAAGCACCAATGGTCTACCCACCCCTTTCCTGGTGTACCCTTTAGGGTGTTCACTCAAAGATATTGAGACTCGATGTGTTCTTACAAGATATAAAACATTAATAATTGATAGAGTTTGAAAATATTATATGTATACAATTTCCACTTTGGCAACAAATAATATCCTAAATTTGTGTTATTTAGTACATCATTAATATCTCAAGAAGATAACAATGATAAATATATTTTGATAGATTTTCCTAATTTATTTTCTTGAGCTTACTTGGATATGCTTAGTATTGATCGATCCATCATGGTTAATAATATAGTAGTTAATCCAGAGGCTAAAAAGTCAAGATTTTTTTTTAAAAATGCATCTTGATTTTATTTTATTAGTTTAAAATTAAATCTAATAGTCATTAAATATGGGGTTAATTCAATCCATAAATTATTTCCCTTATATACCTCACATCATCTAGGATTCAAATCTTGACAAGTACATATGCATATATGATGACTTTAGATATTTAAGTAAGTCTTTTCCCAATGGTGACTTTCCTCTACATAATTATTTTCTTCATTCATGGATTTTTAGACTATAATCAAATTAACATTAACCTAGTCTATTAGTATAATATTTCTTTCACTACTCCATTGAATACTTTTTTATATTTTGTCATGCCTTTTGGACTTAAAAATTCCAGTGCTACTTATCCAAGGGATATGACACACATATTTCATGGTCACATGCCCTACATCATTAAGTATCACATTGATGATATTTTGGGAAAATTAAAAAAATGTATGATCATGTCAAAGACTTATTAAAAATATTTGATAAATTTCAAAAGTAAAACTTCCAATTAAATCTAAAGAAGCATGATTTCGATGTTTCCTATATAATTTTATTGGGGTTTATAATCTTCCAATGTGGTATTGATTTTGATCCTAAGAAATTAAAATCTATTATTAACATGCCTCTACCTATGGGATTGAAACAACTGAGAAGTTTTCAAGGTAAAATGAAGGTCATTCAGTGGTTCATAGTTTAGTTAGTCATTAAAACCCACAATTTTATATATTTTTACATGAAGGCAAAAAATTTGAATTGGATAAACATTTTAAAAATTATTTTGATCAAATTAAATAATATCTAGCCAATCCATTATTTATGATGCTGCTTATACCTAATATACCACTACTACTATACATATCTACTAATGGGCATGCTTTAGGTAATTTTTTAGTATAATAAAATGATGAACATAAATAAAAAGAAATTTATTATATTATTCACACATTGGAAAATTATGATAATAAATAAAACTCAATGGAAAAGTTGTGTCTAGCTAAAGTTTTCACTACAAAAAAATATAAACATTATATGTTTAATATTGAAACTCACAATATTGCAAAGATTGATCATTTGAGGTGAATTATGTCAAGCCTTACCCATCCAAACACATATATAAGTGGATCATGATACTAGTGGAGTTTTATCTATAATTTATACAAAATAAATTAGTGAAAGCAAAATTTATCGATGTTGATCATCTCTTTGTAAATCCTGTAATAGATCATATTCCCATAAATGATGTTTTTCAAGACAAGTTTGTTATATACACCAATGAGATCAAAACATGGACCATGTGATTTAATGGGTATAAGTGTGATTAATTTTATTGGGATAATATAGTAATATTTACACCCTATGGTTAGACTATGCCATTATCATATCACTTGAGCATTCAATGTATAGACAATATAGTGTAATACAAGGTTTTCGAGTCTAGGTTTACACACTACTCATTATTTAAAGATAAAATCCATAAAAATTTAATAAATTATCAATTTTTAATTAACCAAGTCATAAGTTCTTACCAAAATAATGAAGATGAATTAATACCATATTGAGATTTAGTCCATAGTTTTATTGCCTACTTGGATGAATTTAAGAATGGAAACATTCCTATAAGAAATGATTACCATGTTGACAATATGGATAGTGTTGATTTACTTATTCATGTTGAAATTATAGATTATCATGACTTATTTACTATCAATATATTACAAATTACTTTTTTGCTACCAAAATTAAGTGAGTTAGATGTATTTCCCATTGATAATGATGCTAATATTTTAGAATGGTATGCCAATATTTACAACTTTAAATCAAATGAGACTATTTATGAGATTTTAAAAAAAATTAAAAAGAGATGCTATTTTATAAGATATTATTAGGGATGCTCTTTTTAAGATGTCTTTAATGGTCAATTACTTATATGTGTTAGCATGAAGAAGATAAAGCTACCTTAAAAGAGGTTCATGATAAAATATGTGGTGGCCAATTTAGTGAAAATACAATTTCATATAAAGTAATATGAATGGGTTACTATTATCCTTACATTGAATAAGGGTATCAAGAATATGCAAAATTCTGTGAAAAATGCCAAGAACATAGTAAATTAGCATATACATCATCTCAAGAATTACAACCCATTGTGTTACCTTAGCCATTTTATCTTTGGAATTTTGATTTGGTCGGAAAATTAAATCCACCATCATCAAAGAATAACCAATTTATTTTTAAAACTACTAAGTATTTCACCAAATGGGTTAAGGTAGTTCCCTTAGATTGTACCATGGGTAAGGATATTTGTAGATTTATAATGACACATTTCATTTCCATATTCAAATTACCATTTACAATTATTATAGATAATGGTTTGTCATTAAAAACTAATACAATAAATAAATTTGGTGCTAAGTATAACATTCATCATACATTTTGTCCTCCATATTACCTCCATGGAAATGGTTAGGTTAAAGCTACAAATAAAATAATTATAAAAAAAGTTATTTTTTTCAAATCATGGTGAAGACTTGCATAATCAAATTGTTTACACCTTAAAGGTTCATTGTATGAGTCTAGGGGACAAGCATCATTCTCTATGATATGGTGTGGGAGTAGTTTCTCCCCTTGAGATTGAGATACCTTCTCTAAATGTATCCCTTAAAAAGGTATTATAAATAATGAGTAGTATAGGTAAAAGTGATTAAACTAATTGGAAATACTCAATGAATAAATCATACATGCTCTTGAAAACTTGAGAGTTGATCAAAATCACCTAAAAAAGCTTACAATACAAATTGATTAAATCAATAGAGTTCCACATGGGTGATTTGGTACTAAAGGAAAACAAAAAGAATATTAATGTAGATAAATAATATAAATGAAAATTCAAACTAAACTAACTTGGTCCCACTATTTTTATAGAGAATATTTGTCTAGGAACCTACCATATAATTACACTAGAATAAAAACCCTTGAAGAATATAATGAAGATCATGCACTTTCATCATTTTTGTATGCATGCACAAATGTTAGAGTAATAAATACAAGATAGAAATCAAAACATAATGTAAGATCACCAATATAACAAATAAAATGCACCATCAATGAGTAAGAGAGAAATGTGCATACTTTCACTTACCAATGAAGATTCTCCCTTTCATGTATGTATTTTTCTCATATTTTGTTGATTATGGGTGAAAAATGAATCTCATGCAATAAATTTCAAAACATGTCCAATTTTCAATTAGATGATTAGCTTGATAAGTTGATGGATTTATTGTAACGTCTGATCTCAAATATACAGTGTTTCTTCAGGCTATGGAAGCTTATTTAAAGTAAGGGGTGTGAGCTCAATTTATATTATTTGAGTAAGAGGAATGGATGTTTTTATTTGATCTAAAATCTAGGGTCAAATTTGAGTCAAATATGGGGGGGGGGGGGGGTTGGATCATAAATGGATGAATTAGGATAGGTATGGGCATGCCATACACGAGGAGTGGTGGACATACACCTTTATCCCCTATCTTTGTATTTTTAAAAATTTGGCAAGTGGATAAGTGATGGCATTGATTTGAAATGGAATGTTGATGTGATGATATATGATTTATGGATTTTAGATATATTATAAAAATTATATTTCCATGTAATTTATTATTAGACTAATCAACTAGATAATATGATTAACTAATTAATTAATCTAGTTTAATTTATGTGGGATTTGCAAGGTTCAAGTGAAAAAAGATCAGTTTATTGGGGGAGGGGTGATATGAATAGTGATGGGATGTCTATGGAAGTTGATGATGGAATTAGTGTTGACAACGAATGGATAGGGAAATTCTGGTTCAATGAATTATATTTTAACATGGATAAAGGGATTAGGGATGGAATGATGAACAAATTAGGGTTTAGCATGAATTGTGATGGTGAAAGGTTGGTGTTGACACCAAAGTGTTATATTTTAGGTGCATATAGTTTCTATATGTGAGATTCAACTCTACCTATTGGGGAATCATACGACTATATTCCTCATTATTTATTCATTTATCATACATTACACTAACAAAGACATCTTCTCCATGTTACATCTTCTTATGAAATTACATACACACTTCTTTTATGAGATTTAATGATGAAATATATCATTTCCTTACCATTTTAGGGTAATAAATTTCATCTCTCCACATTTTTCATTGATACATTCCCTATTTGGGAATCATAACCACATATAATTCTCCATGTGATTTATTGATATATATCTCCTATATGCAAAGTTTATTACACAAATGTGTCTAACACTTTTACATGACCTTATATTACATATACTTCACATGATGGTGTTGGGTATTAGTATTTACATTGGGTATTTACCATAGAGTAAATAGTACTTAAGGTTATGTTGTTATGTAAGTTAGTTATTTTAATATAATAATTTTGATTTATATTGTTGTATGTAACACTAATATATCACTATATGAGATTGAATATTATAGGGATATGAGGATATTGTGGTGGAGATAGGAGCTCCATAATTATAAGAAATACTTTTCCTATATAAATGTATTATCATTTATGAAATAATATAGTGTGAGAATTATAATATTATTCTTTGTTTACTATTTGTGTACTGTGTTCAGATTCATTATTGATTGCTTGAGTTAAACCACTTGTATAAGCTATTTAAATACCTAACATTAGTATCAGAGTAGTAATGGCATCCTAAGGATTTATGAGGGGATAGTATGGTGCTTTGTCCCTGTGTATGGTGAACTTATTATTTAAGAGTATTAGTTTGAAAAAAAATTATATTGTTTTGAAGTGATGCACTATTTTGCTTAATATGCATTCAAAGGTTATGTTGTACTATTATAGTATATATCAATAGATGGCATCTTTCATATAAATTTTAGTAGACTTGTGCATGATCAATACAAAGGCAGTTGATTTATAGGCTTGTGTGCCTGACCATTAATGCACTTTTAGTGGATCAACTTTATTATGAATTATTTATCTTTCATTACATGTGTATCTAACATATCCAAATTTATTTGGTGTTAAATGTGGTCATAATACTTTATTGTTTTTGGTGCACATCACTATCCTTTGAAGGTCTAACATATTTATGATTCTATATTTTCCATCAATAGTTGTTTGAGTCTTATTACTTCCATACTTATCAATTATTGAGGAGCGTAACTTTTATTATAGTATTGGATTCTAGGCTATAAAAATGTGAAGGAAACATCAACAAGAATTATTAGATTTGTGCCTATCAAATATATAAATAAATTAGTCTGCATACATTTTTTGATCTAACTAACTCGTAGATAGTCCTATCAAACAATTATATTATTCAAACTTGGTCTATGCCTTACAAACCTGATGATACTATCACCAAATATGCATTCTTATATATTTATGTGATATAAAACTTGTGGAATCATGTGGATATATCTTTAGTCATTGTTATTTACCTACAATCTTAACTTGTGAGTATTATTTTTCTATAGTTATAAATTTTGGATTTGGTATTTATTTTTTTAGTTAAGCTGATTAGCATTGAATCACTATGTTTGATTGAAGTACATAATTAGTTTGTTGTCTATGTATAGTCAATAGGGTGATTTATAAAATCATTTTTTAGTTTTATTATAATTCTTCAGGTTTGATTGAGTGCCTTAAAAGGCTTTTAGGTGTTTTGTTAAATGCATAACATTTTAAGTTTATATATCAAAAATGACATTGAGTCCAAATATGTATGTCAATATTAAAATTTGATTATCAGAGGGTCTATATTATTAATATTTATAATCTATTTTATTGAGTAAATAAGTCAATATTTGGTCATCAAAACATTTTAAAATGTCAAAAGAGTCATTTTTTAAGAATTTGTCAAAATTGTCAAAGTAATTTTTTTTCCTTATAATGGATGCAATTTCGGGTGACCTTGACATCCAATTTTTAAGTCATATGTCCAAATTAGGGGGGGTTATTATCTTACAAAAATGATTTTCAAAAATTGAGCTTCAATAATTGATTATCTGAGTAAGTATCTTTCCATGAAGGAGGTCAGAGGTAATAAAGGAAGGAGGTCAAACAATGACCTCTCATCAATCATCAACTACGGGGCCACACTTTTGGTATGATGACATTTGTTTCATTTTTGTGGTGTGAAAATAAGCACAAATGTGTATTCATGTTTACTTGTGAGTGTTCCTCATGTAACCCCTTTTGTAGAAACATTTTAGAATGTTGATCAAAATATATTATAGTAATCATGATGTAAAGGTTATTGGTAAACCTATGAAAAACCATTTGTGTAAGGTTATTGGTAAACCTAGAAAAACCATTTATGTAAGGTTATTGGTAAACATAGAAAATCAATTGTAAAAGGTTATTAGTATACCTACAAAACCAATTGGGCAAGGTTGTTGGTCATATCTAGGAAGAACCATCAGTGAGAAGATCATGATCACATAGAAGTGGCACACTAGAATCAGACAACAAGATATGTTTTACCATGTAAGAACTAAGGGGGGGAATGTTGGGGATTAATATTTAAATTGGGCATTTGTCATAAAGTAAATAGTACTGATGGTTATGTTGTTATGTAAGTTAGTTATTATAATATAATAGTTTAAAGTTATATTGTTGTATGTAACAATAATATATCACATATAGGAGATTGAATATTATAGGGATATGAGGAGATTGTAGTGGAGATATTAAATACACAATTATGGAAATAATCTTCCTATATAAATGTATTGTCCTATATGAAATAATATAGTGTGAGAATTATAATATTATTCTTTGTCTATGCTATATGTGCTATGTTTGGCTTCATTATTGATTGCTTGAGTTAAATAAATTATATAAGATATTTAAATACCTATCAGATGGTATCTAATATCATCCTCATATGGGGAGGCACATACCTATTGATATTTGTATGATGTTATTTATACTACATCATTTCATATGGATACACTACTTGGCAATCTCTCCTATAACAGGGCATGTAGTTTCCCCCTTATCATCTCATCCTAATAGGAGGATACACACACATTTATATTTGGAATATTTTGTCAATAGAAATTAAATTACATGGATGTACTCAAATAGGGATTATACTTTTCTCTCACTTTTTATCCTCATACTCCTTAGAGTTATATCTTTCCATGGATTTTTAAATGATGTTATCTATTTTACATGGTTACACTTGGAAACATTGTTTATGTATGGAATAAAAAATGCATCATGTCTATAAATAAATCTTAACTTGGAGAAGATAGATCATACCATACACTTCTGATTGGGGACACATTTGTTAAGTAGGAACATGACCAATATTGAGATCCACTAGACCCAATTAGGGATCTTTTATCATAATACACAGTGCGAGGGTGGGTTCCAAAGCCTTCAATCAAACATAATCATGAAATAACCCTAAGGGAGTCCTATGTTTTGATATCACACTAAGATAATAAAAAATTAAAGTAAATCTAATCTAGTGCTCACCAAAGCTTATGACACAAAGTGGGGGTTAGAAAAAATTAAATTAAACATGCATAGAAGACATATACTCATGTAAATATATGCGAATTCATAATACATGGAAGAGAAGTAAAAATGAATATCTATCTACTCTTATAAAGGATGAACAAAGTTAGGAATACTTATCTTTGAAGACAAATCAATCGAGCATCAATCTCTACCTTGGCCAAGGTGTTTTGCAAGAGGTTGTTGTAATATGTAAGGATGATAAAGACAAACCATATCTAGGATACATAACCTATCAATGCATCCAAAATACTTCTTCATAAGATAAGATCCATATCTACAAAAAAAATATAGAACCCTAAGCTTGATCCTCAATTAGAATGGTCAATAAGCAGATGCGTAATAGCTCTTAATTCTTCTTCTCTTTTATAAATAGTGGAAAAATGAACTTGTATATATAGGAGGATTTGACCCAAAACCCTTCCAAAAATCTTGACTAACAAGCTTGACCAGTTGACCTAGCACAATTTTGGACAATTACTCACTAGGTCATGAGCTAGGTTGGCTAAAGGCCAAACTAATTCTTAAGTGGAAATTACCTGAAATTGTACACAGTCGAATTAGTCAACATAGTACAACTGACTAATAAAAGGGGATTAAGGTGAGGAATAGGAGGATGAAATGATTGGAAAGAGTAAAATAGAGAAGAACAAGTTTAGGGATAATAGTTTTAGGAGATGAGTGTGTAGATAACAAATGGAAAAAGGGAAAACAATCATGTGAAGCATGAATGGTCTACCCACCCCTTTTTGAATGCATCCCTTAAGGCATGTATTTAGAGGATTGAGACTAGATGGGTTATTAAAAGATACAAAGTGTAATTAATTGATAAAAGTTTGAAAATATTAGGTGTATACATATGCCCCACTCTAATCTCATTACGTGTCATATGAGTGCAACATGGAATGGTGCTTTAGGAAATAGAACATGATAACACATAATGTTGATGCTAAGTAAAGTGCAGTAAGAAACAAATAAAAAGATAGAATTAAAAAATACATATCTCTACCTACCTTAGTGTTGTAGATAAATAATTTTACTACAAGAGAAGTGAAGGAATCCAATATGAAGAACATTAGGTGAACCTATAGAAGCTAGTGAAAAAATTAGCCAAAAATAAAAAAATTTGGAAGAGAGACATATCATAATGGAAAATATTCTCTACATTATCATGATTCCAAAGCATTTTATGGTTCAAAAAATAGAGTAGTATAAACAAAGATAGAGGCAAAATAAGGAATCTGATAGAAAAGATTTGAAAGATTAAGATTTTTTAAAAGTAAGTTTAAATAAAGTCAAAGAGAAGTCATTTGGCAAATTTGACTTGTGAAGGAGAGAAAAAGAGCGCTGAGAGACTAAATGAGATAAGATGGTGAGGAGACAACAGGCTAGATGAGAAGGACCCTCAACAGTAGTAGCAGGTACACTATAGATAGGCAATTGAGAATCTCAAGCTAGTTTTTAAATATTGTATTGAAATTAAGTATATTTTAGAAATTTGTAATTTAAATAATTTCTAGACGTTGAAATGAACCCAAAATAGATGCTAAGGGTAGGGAAAACCATTTATGGAAATGGGTTGGAAGGGTTTGGGGAAATAACTATCAGAAGGTATTTATTTCACAAAATGTAAGGGGTCGGTAAGTAAAAACAACTAGGTCAACCCAGTCAACCTAGTAGGCTAAAAATTGGTAAAATCCATACTGTCAACCTAGTAGGTATGTGTCAATGTAGTTTATTTTCCAGACTATCAACCTAGTACATTATTGCCAACCTAGTATAAAACAATTACTATGATAACTTAGTACTAAGAGGGGAAAGATAAAGGGGTTGACTTAGTTTATGAAGTCAACTGGGTCAAAATAGGGAAGTTTGACCAAGGGACCATAATAGTACAAAAATGCATGCAAAAGGCCAAAAGAGTGTTAGAATGGCCCAGAATGATTGACTGAGGGATAGAAAGGTTGGGTAGGCTAAAAATAGGTAAAATTGATTAAAAATGAATAAATTAAAGTAATTTAGGCTTGTTTTAGTTAAAATTTTAAAAGAATGTATTTTGATTATGCATGACATAGAGGATCTAATACATCTTTTATTGTTTTATGGTTATAGGGGCATCTTAGATTTTGGTAGTTAGTGGATGCATCATATCTCCTAAACTTATTAAAATGTCTATCTATAGAGGATAGAGCTAGATTGATTTCATTAGGCTTAAGAAGTATAGTAGAGATGTGTAGGATACCACTTAGTTTAAATTTGTTAGTCATGTTCATGGGAGCCTGGGAACAATTGACTAACACCTTTAGGTGGGAGGTGGAGGGGGATACCATAAAGGTGGGTATCACCTTGGAGTATGTGCATGCCATCATGAGATTACCCATAGTAGGTACACCCATGGTCATAAGGGTACTAAATAATGATGAGGAGAGGAGAGCCCTAGATATATGGGTGATGAGCTCATAGGTGATACACCTTAGATTGAGAGTGAGCATGCTTGATGTATATACATCATATATTTTAGATATCTAGAAGGCTATGATAGGACTTATGATAGCATGGGTGCTATGTCACAAGTCAAATGGAAAGGTACCACTATTTATGATAGCCTTAAGCTAGATGTTATTAGAGTAGATGGTGTTATATGACTTGGAATCTGTCATCTAGGTATAACTCATACATGACATGTCTGGAGTGATATCCAAAGGGTAAAAGTCATTGAGACTAATTATATTATTGATAACATGGATAAACAATAGGTTTCTTATGTATTATTTAATTATGTTGCCCCATATGGTCGATGATAGGTTGCCTTAGGTTCAGAGATGGAGATAGGACTAGGTAGTGCAGGTTGTGCCCCACATGTCAATGCTATAGATGGTGAGATGAATAAATATTATATGACATTCATATGGGCACATCACTATGATATGGCCTAATTAGGAGATAGTGGCACCAACTTTAACATGGATATAGGTGATAGGGTACTATACCTGGTGGATGGAGCTGCATCTAGTAGCATATATACAAGGGAAGATATGATTACCTCACTCAATAGCACTGATAATGGTGCCCATGTTTTTGGCCCAACATGTGAGATATCCATAGGAGAAATGAGGACTAGGGCCACTAGATTCTAAGCCAGAGCTCAAACCATGTCATGAGAGACCATGGACTAGTCAAACATGATAGGCAATAAAGCAAGAGGAGATGGATGTAGAGGCAGGAGTACCAGAGGTACTACCACCAACACCACAGTAGGAGGAGTAGTGACCACTATGGACATAGTGTAAATAAAGGTAGTAATAATAGGAGAGAGTAGATACATTATATATCTAAAATGACCCATCAGGTGGGATAAGATAGAGTTGGGCTATAGAGAGACCACTCAGGTGTAGCCTAAGATGAGCACAAGTGGTGACTCTAGGATTTATTTTTAGGCAATAACCTATAGATGAGTTTATTAGAGGTTGTGTTGATGGGAAGATCATAATTGGTGGGTGCACATATATTGGGATAGTAGTGGCTGACACACAGATAGGTAATAAAATATGGTTAAATTTTTACTTAAGTTTACTTGACATAGACTAAAGATATATTTTGAGATATTTCAATGATCTAATATCTATCTAGTTTGGTTTTTGTAGGTGTGGTATAGGATGAGAAGACAAAATGGGGGTCCCTAGTGAGGGGAAAACTTTATGATATCCTAGATGAGGTACTGATGTTGTATGACCCCACTACATTGGAGGATCTTAGGGTACCATCTACCCCAGCTTAGGTGAGTTGGTTTAGATTAGCTAGAGATGCCATGAAGTAGTTGTGATCACATAGAGAAGGGATGTAGCCACTAAAAAAGGTGAGTATAGGAGAGGTATGGACATAAAAGGCCTTAGTTAAGGAAAGAATTGTGCATCTAGCTACCATGACATAGATGGGATAGGTACAGGCCCATGAGAGAGTGACACATGTAGCGACCATATCCCATATGACACAAGTACATGAGAAAGAGAGAGTGACACATGTAGTGACCCTATCCCATATGACACATGTAGTGACCCTATTCCATATGACACATCTTATGACCTTGACCTAGTTGGCATAGGTGTAGGCTTAAGTGGCTCATCTATAGGGGCATGTATCAGGACTAAAATCTTAGATAGCCTCTTTACAACATTCTTTTCAGAGGATTCAGATTGAGGCATCTACGAGTAGCATGGATAGGCCATGAGATGGGTTAGTTGGGGCCCAACCATACAACTAGATCTTTGTATATGGTTGTATTATTGTATTAAAACTCATTATATATATATATATATATATATATATATATATATATATATATATATATATATATATATATATGTCTCATTATAGATGTGGTTGTGGATATTTTGATATATTTCTTTCTATCACATGTATTTAGCTATTTGTTATATATGCTATGGGAAATATATGAGTTATGGTTTATTTTTTAGAATTATGTAAAACACATGCATGGTTAAAAAGAAATAGGTCAAAAAGAACTTGGTAAAATATTATTAATCAAAAATGTACTACACACTATTTCACATTGGGAAATGTGTAATGACAAGAAAATGAATAAGTATAAAGAACCAAAGGGTGGTAAACAAGATGGTAAAAAGTTTTTTTTTAAACTAAAAGAAAAATTGGCACCAAATTAAAACAAGTAAGATCACACTAAGTTATGTTGGGAAGTATGAAAATAAAGTAATAAAGTGGAAAGCACGTGAAAGAAAAATGGTATAAAAACAAAATAAATTGTATCAATCAATCATAATAAATCATGTTGGGAAGTATAATACAAAAATAAAATTGACAAAACTTGGTCTTAAATTTATCACACTAATTCAAGTTGGGAATTATTAAAAATTCAAGAAATGGTTGGATTCTTACATGCAATTGAAAAATAAGAAGGTAAAAGTGAAAGAGAAATTAAGTAAGCATAAAACATAATAAATCAAGATGGGAAGCATGTTAATGATGTGTAACTTCATAATTGATCACATCTTATCTCATATTTGACACATGTAATTTTGATTTTGACTTAGATTATTGGAAAAATTTATGAGGAAGGTCAAGTCCTATATGTGGTCTTACACTATAACTCACAAAGGGAACACCAATGAGGTTGAATATATATGAAAATATGGTAATAAATGATTTTGGTAATAGGAATATGAAATTATGGTAATTTTTGAGGAAGGCTAGGTCCTATCCATGGTCTTATAATGAAACTCATAAATGGAATCCCTAGGGGAGTGATCAGTGAACAAAATATTATTTCTCAAGACGAAATATGAGGAATGTAGGGAGTGAAAAGGGGAATGTAAAAATGATAACTTAGGCATATAATGATAAAACCTTAAAAGATAGGAGGAAACTAAGGATATGATAAGACATTATGTGACTAGTGACCATCAATGTACAAAGGAAACTTATTCACTATAAACACTAAGCTGTGTAGGAAAATAAGTGTGATACTAAGATCAACTCATGAAGGTAGATTAGTACAAGAAAATTAAAATGAACCTACCTTACCATGATTTGTTTCCCTTTCCTCAGTACCCCTTATAGAGCTGTCGATCTACTGTGAAGATTGGGTATTTATGTGAGAAAGTAGGTAGCACTAAAATATTTTTTTATTCTCCTTTTCTAATCTACTAGCCTACCACACTAAAATGGACCTTGGCTCTATCATATGGCCAACTATGGATTTTGAGATTCAACTAAAAAAAGGAGATGTGCCTTGAATCATGTCTTTTAGTATGACTTGACTTTTAAGAATTTTGAATGTTTTTGACTTTTATTATCATTGTCTTTTGTTAAATGATTTGGATTTTGAATGTTTTTAAGTTTTTTAAGATTCCTCCTCCATATGGACTTGGAATAACCAATCATGAGAGATAGAGTGATACACATGAATGAGTTGTAAGCTTAGGCTAAAGGAAGCTAAGTGACCAAAGATAAGACTAACTAGGACACTTTGGCTTAACAATTAATGAACATGTTATCTCAAGGCTCAACCATGTATATGCTTAGTTTGTAAAAAAGGGAATAAAGGGAATAAAGGAGATCCAAAGTGGACCAATGAAAGGAGAATGTAATGAGATTAATTTTTTGCTAGGTGATCACATGGCAAAGAAGGAATGACTAAAGGGAACTAGGTTTGTATAACCAAGTCATAATTACAATTATCTATGTCTAGAGAGATAAGAAAGAAAACAATCATGAAATAAAATAAGGGAGTTTTTAAAAAATAAACTAAATAATATAAATAAAAACAAATTATAAAGAAAACATATATATGCAAATTTAAATGATAGTATAAGCAATATAGAGTACAAAAGTAAAGTCATCGTGTAAGATAAATAAGAATTTGACAAAATGTAAAATGATATAACAAATAGATAAATATAAAATTAGAACACACATCCAATCCAAATGAAAATGTAAAGAACACCATGCATGTGTTCATAAATAATGATAGATTTACCCACACACATTTTCAAAAACATCTGATAGATCTTTATGAAGTTAGAGGTGAATGCCTGCTAATGTCTCATCTATCTTCAATGAAAATTGGGAAAATACTTCTCATCTAATCTCCTCAATAGAAAAGGTAGGAATTATAGATTTATCATGTTGAGGAGGGATAGTAGACAAGGGATAATTAGAAGAATGCATAGGATCAAACTCTATGGGAGATGTAGGAATCACCAGTGGGGAAGGATCCACAGGTCAGGGAAGGTCCATGGGTGAAGAAGTCATGGGTGGAGAAATAAGAGGTGAAAAAGGGACCATAGGAAGGGATGGAACCATATGAGGTAGAACCATGGGAGAATAATTATGAGCCTTCTTGTGATAATGACCAATAAGAGGAATGAAATAAGGGACAAGAATAGTTATAAGGTGATATTTAAGGTGTTGTCGAAGGATGCAACAATAATTGGTGTGATGGGCACCATATTGTTGCCAAAGAAAATACACCTCTCCACACTTAGGCATATACTTAGGTATTACCTTTGGGGGAGGTATGGCCTTGTCTAAGGATTGAGGAGTAGAAGGATGCAAAATATTAATATATTATCATAGCTTGTGATAATGTATAAATGAATGATTATTTGTGTCATGGAAGTAATAGTTTTATTTGTGAGTAGGCTTAGTATAAGTACTCATAAGAAAATGTGTAACAGGAATGGAAGGATCTTGGGAAGGCTTGTTAGCCCATTTAGTGGTCAATGGAGCTATCAAAGGTAAAGGAATCAAACCATCACCAAGAGAAGGTGATGGTGGGGAAGGAATGGGACTGGGCTCAATGGAAGGAGTAATGGGATGAGAAGTAGGGAGAGACTTAGCTAAAGTGGGATCAAGAATAGGCTTAACTATGATGGGAGCATAAATGGACTAAACTATAATAGGCTCTACTGAGGGAGGGGCGAGGTCTATAGAAGAATAAAGAAGGGTTTCATGCATCTTAAGGATAAGTAGGCTATAGTGATTAGGATACCTAGCAAAGTGGTAAGGCCCAATCATAATGAGATCCATGAGCTTACTCCTATGAGGTTCCTCATAAATTGGAGGTGTTGGCACTATCTATAACCTGAGATAAATAGGAAAAACACTAAAATTAGGAACTATAAATGATGGAACATGGGAAGATACAAAAAAATATTAAAGTAAAGAATAATGATAATGGATAATCTCAACATCATGAGCTTGAACAAGACCACCTAATAATGGATTGTCTAAGGAATAACCATCATCATAGTTAGGTGTGTGAATATCAATGATGTACATAGGGATGACATTGTCATCTGATGACTTGTGATGAATATAATGTTGAATCCTAGTAAAGCTAATGGGATTATCATCACAAGGAGGTTTGTGAGAATGAGGCTATATAGAAGTAGATGATGAGAGATGAGATGAGGTGAGAGATCAAAAGTTTTAATCTTTAGGTTGATGTCATCAGGCTCATCTTCATCAAAATATAATAGGTTAGGATGAATATTCCCAATGATTTTGGGGTGACCATTGTAACCTTGAGTGAAATTGATGGGAAAGTTGAATCATTGAGACTCATGGAATGAAACACTAGGCAAAGGTTCAACAGTAAGAATCTTGAAGACACCACAATCTTGGAATTGTTCAAAATTCTAAGGGTTAGTTTCACCTTAAATCTTATAGATGGATCCATTGTGAGGTAATTTAATGCACTGATAGGTATAAGAGGTAATAACTCTCATATGGTGAGTCCATAGCCTACCAAACAAGATATTATAAGATAAAGGAAAATTAAAGATCATCACCATCACATGAATGGTGATAGGGGGACTTTAATGTGAAGCCACACACAACCTAAAGGAGGCATTTGGCTTTGATCATATCCTTGAAATGTGTTATGTGTGGACTTGAGATTACATTCAGAATATCTAAGGGTTTTGATAAAATCAAGAGAGGCAACACAAGTGCCAGAACCCTCATCAATTAAGGCATGTTTGACTTGGATATCACCTATTTGGACAATAATTAATAGAGGAGGATCATCCACATGAAGTAGAATATTATTGGGAATCATAGAAGTGATAAGAAATTTTAAGGAAAGAGAAGTGTCCATTGTTTAATCAACATGGATGGACATCTCTTCACATTTTTGTAATATGTTATCTTTAGATCACGATAAGGTTGCTTTGTGTCCTGCTAGAGGAGGATGAGAGATGTTCATTTCAAAAGAGATTTACATAATATGGTTTTGATAATGCAGAGAGGTCCTCATAAGCTCAAGGAATGGAATTTCAGATGGGAAATTAGTGATTTCCATGATGAGATCCCACTCATCATAACCCATAAGAAGGTTGTTAGAAATAGGTGCATAATGTTGAAGGAGGACAATGGAAGGAGGAAGTAAAGTTTATTGGAATTTGTGTTGATAAGAAGGATAAGGTAGAACAAGTTTGTAAACTATGTTGTGAAGATGAAGAATTTGGATTAGGTTGGTTTTGAGAATCAGTAAAAGAAGTGTTGATAGAATCTTGAATATCATTAGTGTTATGTAAAGAAGATGGAGGGATGGTAGAAATATAATGGGAATTGTTATCCAAGGGAGGAGTTGGAATTGGGTCATCAAAAGTTATAAAGTCATCTTTCCCCAACTCATTTAAGTGATTTGGAGAAGAATCCTAGATAATATGAAATGTGCAAGATAATGGAGGAGTGTTGATAGGTTGAGGATGAATTAAAGCAACCAACCTTCACATATTAGTCATATTAACCATGTTCACTTTAGGAGTTGGGTCAACAAGACTTTCTACATTATTGGTGGAAGGGGTGGAATTGTCTTGGGTATCTTAGTTAGTTTGGTGATTAGGAAGAGGGTCTTTGTAGATAACCAAATGAGCATTATCTTGATTCAAGGCTTGATATTTAATATGTTTTGCATGATCCTTAAAATCAATGTTATAGGCTTATTAATGCTTTCTATGATTGAATAATGATAAAAAATAGGTCCAAGAAGAAAATCCCTAGATAAATTATGAATCTACCTACATGTCTCATAAGAATGGCCCTAATTAGCATGAAACCAACAAAATTTATTAGGATCATACCAAGATTTCATAGGATAATAGGATCCAATTATCATGGTAGAGGCCTAGGTAGACATTTAGTAATTCAGCTAAGGATAGGGCTTTGTGAACATTGATGTTATTAGGTGAAGATAAATGAGGATTGGTGTATTGTTGAGAAGGGGGATCTAGTTCCAAAGTTTGTTTAGGAACAATAATTTGAATAGTGTGAATGGTGTCATAAGAGCCTATGACACCATCATTGGTAACATGGCTATTATTATTCTTAAGTAAGATATGAGGACTCATAGAAGGTTGGGGTGGATCAAATTGATGCATAAGGAAATATTTATGTTTTTCTTGGTCAATGGCCTCTTCCAAGGTACATGTAGAGAGAGAGAGAGAGTGTGTGTGTGTGTGGACTCAATATTTCAACTTGGGAAAAATAGCATTGGTAAAGAGATGGAAAAGGTTATCATCAGCCATGTTGTGTTCACATTTATTGGACAATGTTTTCCAACTTTTAACAAAATCTTGAGTAGTTTTATTTTCAAGTTGTTTGTAATTTATAAAGTGGGCCAAAGTATTCTCTAGAATATCACTAATTTGAATTTCTTAAACTAGAGCATTTACTAAATCTTCCAAACTAGTAATAGAATGAGTTTTAAATTGATTGTACCAATCTAAAGCATCACCCATGAGGGTTTTGGATAGGAGATTGGTAGAGGCAAAGGTATTTAATTTGACCCAATATTTATAAATGTTTCCAAATATTTTGAGATGAAGATTAGGATCAATTGATCCATTATAAGAAATGGTAGGGGTGATACCTCCTATATCAATATTAACAACTTGAGCAATAAGAGGTTCATTTTGAAGATGCTTAATGGGTTTGTTGACCAAAGGAGGTTGAAGGATGAGATTGACTTGGGAATATCAAAGAGGAGGTGGTGGAACATTTTGATTATGCATGCCCCAAGACATTTGTTGAGGATGAGTTTGAAGATGGAGAATATGATTTTGCATTCTCATCATTTGATTTGTATTATGAGCTTGAAAAGTATTCATTTGATTAAGTGTTTGTAACAAGATTTGGTGGGTTTGATTGGCATTATTATCATTATTTGAATCATTAGAATTGGTATTAGTGGCTTGGGTACCATTATTCATGTTGGTAGGAGCTCGAGAGGAACTATTAGAATGTGAGGCACTAGTGGTAAAATTTTCTTGTGTGGTTAAAGATGGACTAGTAAAGGGATGAAAAGAAGAAACACTAGAAGCATGATTACCTTGGGAAGAAAATGATGCACTAGTAGAAGGATTAACAATAGTGGGTCTTAGGATATGCCCACTAGATGTAGAACTAACCATGTTAGTGAAGATACTAGGCATGAAGGTAGAAGAAGTTAAAGAGGAAGAGGTCATGGTATGAGAAGGGGTCATAATCAAGGGAAGAGGCTAAGAATCAAAGAAAGTAGTGCCTCCAAATCCATTTAAGAATGTGGGAGAGGGTGAATGAGGATATTAAACTTAACAACTAATCATGAGATGGTAAATGGTAGAAAGATCCTTTCCTTGATGTTGAGGAAATTTGGAGATAAAGATTCAGGGGTATACTCTAATTTGGGTTGATCTTCTAGTGAGAAGAGAGGATTATACAGTGAATAGAAATGAGTAGGGGTCCCATCGTTTATTATGTGAGTGGCTATATGAACATTAATCTCATCCAGGAGAGGAGCCCTACTCTACTTATGGTAGACCCTATGAAGATTAATAAAATTCATCATGTTTATTGAATTGAACTTAGTATTGTATTCAAATAAAAAATTCATGATTAAGGAGAAAGAATAAACAAGGCAAGAGAGATGAAAAGTCCAAGGAGATAGGAAGTGATATAAATAGTACAAAGTTGATTGGGTCAACCTAGTATAGAAAATAGGTCCTAAAAACTATACAAAGTTGACTGGGTTAACCTAGTACAGTAAATAGAGGCTAAAAAAGTGTATAGGGTCAATTGGGTTGACCTAGTATAACAAGCAGGGAAAAACAAACAACCTATAAGAGACTGTGTTGAAAAAAATGACTGTGTACTATAAAAATAATAATTTTTCAAGTACTTATGAAAGTATGAAATGAAATGAAACACAATCAATTGCATCAATAAGGTCGATCCCATTGAGGCACACAACACAAAACCTTGCACCAACACTGGCTAATGTAAGTTTTTGTAATGCAACATACAATTGAGAAAATAGTAAGAAATCAAATTGGAAATTAAAATATAATAAAGTGGTCAACCTGAATGTTTTTAGATTATTAGAGTATAATTTTATATGTGATAGGAAGTTGGTTGTAAGTAAGGAATAGAAAGTAATCTAAGGATGGTTTCAGGATGTTTGAGCTAAAAGGGATTTGTATTGGAAATGGTAATGGCTTTTTATTGGGGCCTATCCCCTCATTTCATACACCTTAGTGATAAGGGTATAGGGTGCTTAGCCAAAATATATCATTACCCATGTTTTTATACTTGGCCAAAAAACCAAGTCAGCTTCCCCCTTGGTGATGAAACCCAAGTAGGTAGGCCTTGAGTAGACAATTAGTTTAATGATTTTTTGATTTGGTAGTGCATAAATAAAAGAGAAAATAGTGAAAAAAATTGTATATTGAAACCACCTAATTATACGATGTGATCTATTCTAAGCATGCAAACAATAATAAATGAAAGTGTGAGCTAATTACTAGCATATGAGGGTTAATTCCAACTTTGAAACATAATATAGTGTCAATTTAGTCAATAGTGTATGTAGATAATATAGAATAGGGTCAATAGTGTTACCTATATATTGTGGAAACAAAGGTTTCAAAATAAACTATGTTGACAGGGTCGACTTAGATTTCTAGATAAAATACAAAATATAGAACTATGTTAATAGGGTCAACCTAGTTGACTATATAGGGGTAGATTTAAAACTATAAATTATGAAAAATATAATTGTAAAGAATGATAGAAATGAAAAATAAGGATAGAAAGGAACCTTGGTGGTTTGGAGGATGCACATAAGTGAGATTGATGTTCAAGAACCTTGATTGATACTTACAAATTTTACTAACTGTATCGACTTAGCTTTGCAGAAACCTATTGCTAACATCCTAAAAATGTATAAGATCAACTAGGTTGACCTAGTATGTTGAAATATATGCCTAAAGGTATACATGGTCGACTGGGTTGACCTAATAGTCTAAACTAAAGTCTGGAAAACTTGCACAAATAGAACAAAATCATGGATGTGACTATGTTGTTAAGCCTATGCACAAAAGTTAGTACTTTGTTGATATAATCGACCCAACATCACAAATATATAAAAAATAAAATGATATAATAATGAAATAAGTGAAACAAAACCTGTAAGGGTTAGGTTCATGCCAAGTTCACTATAATGTATGTAATCAAAAATGCATCATGTCTATAAATCAATCCTAACTCAGAGAAGATAGATCATACCAAACACTTCTAATTGGGGACACATTTTTTAAGCAAGAATATGACCAATATTAGGATCCACTAGACTTGATTATGGGATCTCTTATCATAATACACGGTGTTAGGGAGGGTTCCAAATCCTCCAGTCAAGCACAATCACACAATAACCCTAATGGAGTCCTATGTTTTGATATCACACTAAGCTAATAACAAGAAAAGGAAATCTAATCTAGTGCTCACTAAATCTTGTGGCATAAAGTAGGGTTAGGAATAATAAAAGTAAACATACATAGAAGACATATACTCATGTCAATGTATATATAGTCCTAATGCATGGAAGAGAAGTAAAAATGCATATCTATGTACTCTTACAAAGGAGGAACAAAGTTAGGAATACTTACCTTTGAAGATGAAAATATTGAGCCTCAATCTCTCCCTTAGCCAAGGTGATTCACAATATGTTATTGTGGTATGTAAGGATGACAAAGACAAATCAACTCTAGGCTACACAACTTATCAATGCGTCCAAATGACTTTTCCACAAGACAAGATCCATATCTACAAATAAATTATGGAACCCTAAGATTGCTCCTCAAGTAGAATGGTCAATAATTAGATGATTAATAGATATTACTTATTCTTCTCTTCTCTAAATAATGATGAAATGAATTTATATATATAGGCAGATTTGACCCTAAACCCTTCCAAAAATCTTGGTTGATAGGGTTGACCTAGTTGACCTAGCACAATTTTAGACAATTATTCACTAGGTCATGAGCTAGGTCAACCAAAGGCCAAACTAATTCCTAAGTGAAAATTACCCAAAATTATATAGGGTCGACCTAGTTGACCTAGTACAATCAACTAAAAAATGGGATTAAGGTGAGGAATAGGAGGATAAAATGTAGAAAATGATTGGAAAGGGTACGATAGAGAAGAATAAGTTTAGGGGTAATAGTTTTAGGAGATAAGTGTGTAGATAACAAGTGGAGAAAGGGACAACAATCTTATGAAGCACCAATGGTCTACCCACCCCTTTCCCAGTGCACCCCTTAAGGTGTGCACTCAAAGAGATTGAGACTTGATGGGTTCTTGCAAGATACAAAGTGTCAGTAATTGATAAAAGTTTGAAAATGTTATGTGTATACAATTTATATATATTAATATTAATATTTACATGAATAAAGTCTATAATGGTTAAATACATGTGTGTTGACATAGTTTTTATGGGCACCCTCAAGATGTTAGGGGTATACACCCCCTCATTTTAATATCAGTGACTGATAACTCCAAGTAGTCAGTTATAGGTATTTTTTTTTGAAAATAACCATGTGGTGGAACATAATGGTATTATTACCTTAGATGGTTCAAATATGACTAAAATTCTTAACCTATAACCTACAAGTTGAAACTAGTCAACCTAAAATGGATTATACACATATGATCTAGGTTAAGGTGGATCTAATAAAAAAAGTTAAAAAAGGAAGGTAGGGTAAGATAAAAAATGAGTTATTTTATGTTTTATTTGAATAACTATCCATCTCAAGTTAACTAGCTATGTAAAATAAAAGACATGTAATTAACCAATGTTTATCATACACTAGCCACAAGCACAAAATATAACAAACACAATATCAAGTCTAATGATAAAATCAACTATAGAATGACTTCATGACCTTAATCCAAAATAATTTGTTAATAAATAATTGATAAAACACATCCAAATTACTAAAAAATATGAAATTCTTGAATAATGATAAAAAATGTTGGTTAGAATAACATAAATTTTAATTTAAGCTCTACAATAATATATGCATCAATTCACTCAACCAAAATAACTTAGAAAAAATTCTTAAAAACAATCATACATGTGAGAAGAGAGATAATTAACACAACTTAAAACAATCCTAGAACTATCTTACTTGTATTAACTTGCTAAAATTATCCTCTCTTTTACAATGAATAAAAACCTATATATGGGATTTGGATGGGCACCGCTTCATATTCAAAACCCTATTGCATGTATAAAAGCTAAATAAAATGAATTTATTTTTAAACAAAATATTTTTTATGTAAATATTTTCTTACTCTATAAGCAATATTTAAATAAACCCAAGCTAAATAAAAAAATTATAACTAAAATAGTGCAAAGAAGCATATGACATGTCATGATCTAAAGTGTATGTTGTCAAAACTAAATAAGACTACATTTTAGATCTTGGAATGGATGTAGTTAGAGTTTCTTATGTGGACACAAATGATGTGTAAAATCTTAGTGATGATATAGGATTCACTGTAATAAAGGTCACACCAACTAAACTAGAACAATCCATTGAAATTGATGTTGTAGTAGTATCCAAAGTTATAGTATTTGAACTAGATTATGTCACGATAGTTGTTATAGATAAAGGTGCCTCTAAGGATAAAATTCCAATTGATGAGGACATTGTTGTTGATATTGGATAGGATGGTATAGATGTAGATTAAAGAGTCACAGATGAAGAATGAACTACTGCTTGAACTAGAATTTGTCTCTATTTGTCCACATCCTCATTCTTTTTCTTCTTCTTAAAAGTTGATGCACATAATACATGGTCTTATTTAATAATCTCAAAATTAATAATGGGCACCTTGAATGGATCTCATTTTCCCATGAGCCTACCATGTATATCCAATTAGAATTAGAATTATTCCATAATTTCTTAGACTTTCTCTATTTTATCATTTTCAAATGTATTTATAACTATGAATTATTCATTTCCCCTTTGGTTAGAATTATTTATCCTCATTTTTAAGTTCCTCATTGAATATTGCAATTGGTGATAAAACATGCTCTATTCCATCAATTTCCCATCAAGAATGTAAATGGAATGAATAAGTTCTTATTTTAATATATAAGTAATTATGTTTTCGTAATCATTGAACTGAGTTATTATAGTATTCTATGTATTATACCATTCTATCAAATATTTCTTTTTTGCTATTGGCATCATTCTAGGCTAAGCCTGTGTCTCATAGTGACAACAAATTTAACTTAGGAAACATATTTTGTCTAATCAATTTAGTTATGATGTACAATTAAAAGTTAATAAGATCCAAATTTTGGTTAAAATTAATGAATCTTTGCCATTATGGTTACCCCTTAGCTCTAGTTTTATGAATGTCAAGCAAAATATTATAAAGAGGTTGAATTTTACCTTGCACTTTATCACATATATCAATAGGTGCCTCAATTTTGGCATGTAAATAAAGATTTTTATTTTATTATTATATTATAAATACTAATTTCTTGAGTACATTATATGCAACCTCTATAATTAAAATTGGGTCCTTTTTACCTCATCACACTCCCCAAGTCTTGTCTTTCTTTTCTTAGTTAGCTGGAAGAGTTACTCTTCCTTTTAAAATTAAAACACCTTGGATTCTATATAAATTTTGATCCATTTTATTATTTTCACCTAATGTCTCCTTAATTTACAAAGTGACTTCAAGATCCTCAATTAAGACAAAAGTCTACCTTTGAAACTTTTCAATTTGGAGTTGTTGCATCCAAGGCTATGTTAATATAGGTTGATGGAGGAAGAATAATTATGAGATGAAGGATAAGGGGAGGATATTATTTAAGGATAAGGGAATCATATTATAAAATGAGGTGGCGGTATAATGATTGAAGGGTCCAATGAAGTGGATGAGGTGGAAGGCATGTAGAGTGGAGAAGTGAGAAATGGGAGACTGTCCATTTCTCTCTTGATGATCTAATTTGAGTAGGAATCCTAAATATATATTTAATTGCATCAAATGAGTCATTTAAAATTGACACAACAAGGGATGAAATTATATTATTTGTAGGAATTAATATGAACCATTGTGTGGATAAATGTTTCCATAATGGTGGGGTAGAAAAAATATATTAGGAGACCATATCCTCAAACCTTGTAGTTTTTCAAATAGAATTGAAATATTTTCATATATAGAGGATGAATTTGGTAAATAAACAAATGGTTGTGCAATGGAATCCATTATTAAGGTGGTAATAGATTTCTTGATGGAAGTGGAGGCACTTGTTTCACTAGGAGTAGTGGCAGCAATTGTGATATCCCTAAGGATAGTAGAAGCAGTGGAAGTGTCTACCAAAATAGTAGAGACAAAAACTATGTCTAAAACATTTATTTATGTAATAGGAATAATTAGAACAAGAACTTGATCAACAACACCTGAAATAAGTGCCTTATAAGAAGCATTTTACTATGGACACATTCATACCTTATGATATTATCTTATTTTGAGTGTTTTCTAAAGGAGATATCTTTTGTATTATGAGAATAGGGTAGATTCAATAACCCTTGAAATTTTATGTTGGTTTTTTACTATATTTTGATGAAATTGGTGGATATGAATAAATGGTGGGAGGAGCTTGTATAGTCTGAGGAGTTGGTGAATACCAAGGTGCATGGTATGTTATTGGATGATTAGACATTAGGATTGTATCCCTTGGAGGAGGAAGTCCTCATAATATTATTTTATTCAATTGTTCATCAGTCTCCTTTGGTAAATTTTCCTTGTTAAATTCTTCTAACTTATTTTCTAAAGTTCCTTCTTATTGGATCCTCTGTGCAACTTCCATAGTCATGCTAATGGCCTTCATTCTCTTATATACTTCCATATCAACCACTTCATTGAGGACTTTTTTTTATTATACTTTTTATGTAAGTATGTGGCTTTGTATTTACCCTAAAGGTATTCATAATGATCAATAACTATTTTCTTAGGTTCCCAACATCTAAATTTTATACCTTTAAATCTAAAATATGATTTGAAATATGTAATTATGTAGTAGTAAAATAAAAAATATTTAGTGAAAAAAAATACATGAAATACAAAAATAAATTGAGTGAAATAAATTTAATTCATCTAGATCTCTTAGTCCCTAACATTTATGATGTTACCTTGCTTAAGTATATCAACTTATTCACTAATATAATGTATAAAATTTAGATGAACTTTGGGTAATATATTTATTCAACTATTATAATTATATGGGAAGAATTATTCAACATATACATATAAACAACATATATTATAATAAAATAACACAATATAAACTATCACTATCTAGGAAAACAAGAAATTCTAATCTAGGAAAGAAAGAAAAATAATACAAAAATTTAAATTTAATCTAAGTTCTACTCCTACTTATAAAATAAAAATTACATTCATTCCAAAAATATCCCAATTTTCATAAACATAATATATTTATTTAAATATTTTCCATAAAATTTAAAATTTAAATAATTATCTTGGAAGTCTTTTAATCGAAAGTCATTGTTACCCAAGATTTCTAAAATTTGATATGAACCAATCCATAGTGGAGCAAAATTTTCATGTTGTCTTTTATTCTCATGTGCCTTGTCCCACATAAGGACCAAGTGTGATATTATGAAAAACTTAACCTTTTATCTATTTTCAAACCACCTTTTGATGATATCTTGGTGCTTACTATAATTTTATTGAGATTTTTCATGTGCATCTTCCATCTGGATGTTATCTAATAATCTAGGGTAAATTATTTCATCAACTCCCATATAATCTTGCATGAAATGATACATTAGAAATAAAAGATTAATATGGAAAATGAGTTGTTTTCCATACACAAAAAATAAGGATGAATCCTAGAGGGATTGTTTATATTTTGTCATGTCTGCTCAAAGCGCATATTTAAGCAAAGATTGCCAGTCCCTTGGTTTATTTTCTACAAAAAAATTAATGGCATCGATTAAGTTCTTATTGGTAGATTCATAAAATCCAGTTCCATGTGTAGATTAATTTTATTAAAAAATAACTATGATATTTTTATCATAGGCCCATTCAATAAATTTTGCTAATTAAAAAGTAGGAACATTATCACATATAAGAGCATGTGGTGTTCCAAATCTAGTTAAAATGTTCTCCTCAAGGAATTTAATCATATCTTGTGATTTACATTTATTCATAGTAAAAAATTAAACCCATGTAGTGAAATAATATATTATTTTAATATGAATTTGTGTCTAGATGATGAATTAGAATTAATAACACCTATAAAGTCTAGGCCCCATTGTGCAAAAGGGCTCCCTTCAATTATAGGTTGTAAGGGCATAACTGCATGTACCTATATTTTCCCAAACACTTAACATTTATGATATGTTATTACATGATGGTGTTCATATTTAAAAATAGTAGGCCAATAATATCCCATTCTCAAAAAAGATTATGCTATGGAATTTCCTGAAGGATATCAGTTTCCTATTTTTTGATAAAAATTGTTGAGAATATCTCCTTTAGAAATACACCTTAAATAGATGCCTTCATAACTATTTATATATAACACTCCATTTTTATCATGTAATTTGTATCTTTTATTCTAAGGGATATCCTTTGTTTTATGTTTATCTTGGAAGGATGCACCATTGTGTAAGTAATGGATTATTTGATTATACCAGTTAGTACCTTCTAGTTGAGACTGACTAACCTATACAACTAAAATTATAGGATTTGATTCTATAATCTACTGAGTGATACCTTACCTTTATAACATTTTATAAGGCTTTATTTATAGGTCAAACTCCAATAATTTTTCCATCCTTTTCTTTCTATATTCTCGTAATTCATTATGTCCAAGTGTAAGGTTGACAACCAAATAAGGTATAATGACGTACACTTTGTTACATAATATGAAACATATAAATTTATTTTGGATTTAATAAAATCAATATTTTATTGTCAATAATGAAATAATACAAATTTTCATATTTCATATTGGTACACATAATGGCTATGGGGTGTTCATTATCTTCAGCTTTCTAGGTAAGCACAATTATTATTATATGTTTAGATGCAAATAAATATAGGAAAAAGTATTTGGTAAAATATGGGATAATATAACTAGGGACTAAGCAATAACATATTTAATTTCATGAAATGCCTTATTTTTTTGGGTGTTCCATTATATATTTACATCATGTTTCAACATTGTATTAAAAGGTCTCACTATTTCAACAAATCCAAAAATGAATTTTGAATAAAAATAATCTTAACAAAGAAAGACTTTTAAAGTTCCTTTCTATTGTTAAGATATGGAATTTTAGATATACCTTAGACTCTTCAAGGTCAATATAAATACCCTCTTTAGTAATAACATGACCTAGTAGCTTACCTTCTATAGCTCCAAAAAGACTCTTTTTATGATTCAATGAGATCTCATACCTTCGACATCTATCAAAAACTCTATGCAATTAGGTAACATGATATATCCTATCCTTAGATAAATACTTAGGTCATCCATATTTATGATAACACACTTACCAATGAGTCCCTAAAAATTGAATCCATAGCACATTGAAAATTGACACTTGCATTGATTAGTCTAAATGGAATTATTTTATATGTAAATGTCCCCCATTTAGTGATAAAATCAGTTTTAATTAAATCATCATTACCAACTAGCACTTGATTGTGACCTAAAAATACATCTAGGAAAGACATCATTTTAGGCCCACTAATCATTTGAATGACCTTTAAATAAGACAAATGATAGTTGTCCTTTTTGAAGCTTTTCTTAGGTTTATGAAATACACACACAATATAATCTCGTCATTCTTCTTTCACATAGGAATTAAAATTACAACCTAGGTCGAGTGTCTTATTGGAAAGATGATTTTAGCATTTAATATTTTCCAAACTTATTTTTGAATAAGATGTTCCAGAATCAGATTAATTGGTCTTGTCTTTATTTATAATGTTTTTGTCCTTTATGGAATGGTATAATATGTGTTATGACTCTAGGATCAAAAAATTTAAAGTCCTCGTAAGACCAAATAATCACATCTTTATATTGTAGTATCAATAATTTGAGATTTTATTTTTATTATTTAGAGAAACTATCCAATGTTAACACATTGGGGATGTTAATTCATTCATAAATTAACTAGGGAAAACTAATTCATTTATTTTAGAATGCCTTTATTTTTTAATTTGCGGATCCATGTCGAAGATTCTCTCTAATGACACCATCCATTTTAGAATCTTATTTTCTTTAAGTTGAATAATATCATCTCCAATTTATTATTTAATAGTTGGATTTGCTTCCTTTTTTATCAATAATTTGAAACCCAGAATCACCAAAATTTATCATGAACTGTATGTTCAAATGATCATCATCAAATAATTATAAATTATTGACATTATCAAGAATAAAGGGACATGGGCCTAATTATTATAAAAATATTTTTAATTTAGACTTTTGGAGTGGAACAAGATTTACAATAGAAGAGGCTAATGAATTAGTAGTTTGGTTTTTTCTCTTGGAATCAATTTCATTTTAAAATCATCAAAGGATTCAATAAAATCCCAAGCTCTATGTTTATATATATTTAGGTAATAAAATATACATTGGTATAAAATTCTAACTTGGTTGATAACTAATTTTTAATCTACATACATTGAAATTTATTTGGCATCATGTTTTAAGGTAAATTATAGTCCTAAAACCAAAGCTTCATATTCATCAAGGTTAATTATGCATGGAAATTGTAATCTATATACAACAAGATATTTATTCCCATTAGAGTTAGTCAACATTATTATTACCTTATAATCCTATTTATATTGAGCATCATCAAAATGTAAAGTCCATAGTTACAAAGGACACTCAAATTATTGTTCACTAGAAATGGATTTTATTGTAAAAGTTTAAACTCCTACATGTGATTAGACAAATTTAATTTTATCATTATTATAATTTTATTATATGATTGTATATTTCATTCTTGGTTATATATCAACCCTAATTTGATTGGATACTCCCTTCCAAGGTAGCCACATGCAATTTTTTTTTACCGTGTAACCATTCAATATCTTATGCCAATCATGACATAAAAGTAACCCATCTGCATTAGGAATGTCAACTAGGATAATGTCAATGACATGTTGAAAATGTGGTTCAGAGGCTAGCTACATATGGACATTGATAAATTCCCCAACAAATGGGACAAAAAACTTATCTAACTAGAGAACCACTCTCTTAGATTTGATTGGGGCTAAGTGAAGCCTATGATAAAATCCTGTGGGCATTATGTTAGCTAATGCTCTTGAATCAACTAGGAAGTTATGTATATTTTTCCTAAAGATTCTAAAAATCAAAAGGAAAGGGGGACTTCTATTTTTCCTTATAAATGACTATGTTAATATGTACCTTTTTTTTTACTAGAAGATGGATTGGTAGTCAAGAATTTTAAAAATATTTCTCTATATTTCGTTATTTGATCTAATTCATGGAGGGTGATTTTATATTTTATATTATTCATGTTCTCAACTATATTATATTTGCTTTTTATAGGTGAATCAACATATTAATGATCATTTCCTATTGGCGAAGGTGGATTATTATTAGCTTTCATATCAAAAGGAATAGTTGTATTATTGTTTGGAGGTGTAGATGTGGTGAGGGGTTATTAATTATTAGGTTATAGTTGTTCCTTTTAAAATTTTAAAAAATATGAATTTCATTTATGTTATCTTAAAGCTCATTTTCATTCTCACCTAGGAAATCATAAGTGCCAAACACCATTACAGTACTAGAAGACCTAGGTGCATTTGATGTAGTGGTTGAACTAGACTAATTGGGGACAATTTCATACCCTTCCATATCCTTTTGAAACAGTTAAAAGGCACTATAGAATTTGATATAGTATAACTCACCATGTTTTTTAGTGTTGTGTACTTTACACCAATTAGTCAAGGTTACCTCACAAATTTTTATCTTAATAAGCTTATTGGGTGATGGATTAATATTATTATTCACTATGTTGAATTACCTATTATACCACTAGACTGTAAACTTCCTATTATATGTTTCTCCTACTGTGTTTCCCATGTGTTTCTACAAGTTAATAAAATCATTACTAAGCTTTTGAACCATGTGTTGAATGACATTAAATCTCATTTGTTAGATTCAAAAGTTATAGTTTGTGTAATTATGGTACTAACATGCACTAAGGCTTGAGTTTGACTCAATTGCTTAAGCATAGGGATAACATTGTTAAGAAATGCTAAATTGGTTAGGTACAATATGAGTCAAAGGCAATTGGTTAAGGTTCTAATTGGAATTTTTGGCTATAACATTTTGATTAACATTTAGAATAGGAATCAAATCTGGTAAATTTGAATTGAAACTAGATATAGCTATAATTGAAGTTCTTTAGGATTCAATTGATGATCAATGTTGATGGCTTCATAATATGCATTTAAAAGAGTATTAATATTTTGGGTTATGTAGAAACATAACAATCATTGAATCTAAGTCATTCTTATACATTTCCAAATTTGATTGACCAATAGGCTTATATATGGCATCAATGTGACTATACACATTTTATAACTTTGTAGCGTGGCCTTATATGTTGACTGTAGATATGTCCTAGTTGATTGTGCAACTAGATGTTTTATTTCTATTTGTGTGCTTATAAATGAGGTTTTTTCAGATTTTATGCAATAGTTGAATAGACATGTGAAATACCTATAAAACACAAAACCTCATTCATTCACAATAAGAAATATAGAGATCAAATGAAAAGGGGGGAAATGAATAAGGTAATAGTTAATCTATATTCAAAAAACCCTACATAATATAAGTGTTACCTACATAGCCTAAATAGGCCTCAAGTTGATGTAGTTATCCCTCTTAGGGTGATTGTGTGATCTTTGATTATGAAACTATATGACCACAACAAAATTTATACTTTTCCTATGACTATTAGGAAGAATAAATAATGTTATTTTGTTTAGTGTGCAGTAATTAAAAACCAACTTGCTAAGGGGTTTAGAGTGAATGCCTTGATATTATTTTGTAGGGGAATATTTATATGTTTTTACTAACCAAATTTATAAAATTTTCAAAAGATATATTGTGAAATGTATCAATTTGAAAAGGTAACCATTGGAGTGTGGGGGGCAAGACCGCAGTGTGGCCCTCTCTAACCTATCATAAACTTGTCCTTAAAGACCTAGACTACACAGATAGGTATAAAATGAGTTTGTAACTTGAATAGGGATAAAATTTCCTTAAATGGAGATGTTTATATGTTATTTTTTGTGTTTTTAAGATAGTGAAGGCTCTCTTATATATTATGAGTTAGTAAAATGGTGAATAGACCAAGTAAGGTAAAATGTCAAAAAATAAATATTTTTAAGCTCTTATAGATTAAATTTATGTGTTTATATTTCCCCCTACTTTATCGTAGTGATGAAACTTAGTGAAAATACTAGGGTAAAGTATGTGTAAACCTAAGTATGCATACACACTTTGTCTTTGGATGTGAAGCTTGATTGTGCAAGATGCCTTAATGCAAAACCTGTAACAATGCCACTAAAAGTAGTTATTGTCCATATTTAAAAATTGAAAATTGAAAATTTTAAATTTACTAAGACAACAAGGAAATTATACACATGTAATATTATGGAATATAATTAATTTTTAACTTGAAATTTGAGAAGTGTTTTCCCACTTGTTGATGCATTTGGAGAAATGTTGAACCTGAGATGAATTTAGAATGAGATTTCAATGCTCTTGAGTTGGAAATATTATATACTCTAACTTTAATTTGAAAATGTAGAGTACTCTATAAAATAATTGAAGTGGTGGAACCACCAATTGTGGATTGCTACATCTTGAAAAAGTGAAACAATAGATGTTGAGTGCCAATAAACTCTAATGTGGACCACTTGAAACATGAATATGAACCACATCACTATAGATGGATCTAGATTCTAATTCAAATTTTGTAAGTTTGAAAATTTGAAACTTTTAAAATATTTTGAATTTTTTAACTTTGAAATTTCCATATATTAAAATGAACACGAATGAGTATCATGCCCTAAGTACTATATTAAATTCTATTTTGAATTTTGAAATTATTAAAAATTATGATTGTAATTATTTAAAAATTAAACTTTTTAATTGTAGAAATGAGTGGACATGCATGTGACATGCCCCCATAATCTAAATTTTTTGAATCATGCTATATGTTTTGAAACTGTATAGTGCCATCAACCTAATTTTTTTCTCACAAAGACTTTTCTTCTCAAGACAAGCCCATTGTGATACCCCCCACTTTGAGATGAGAGACATAGTCTACAAGTAAATAAGATAAAACTAAGAGTTATTTAGTATGTGAAAGATGTAATCATGTAGTAACACTTTAAATTTTAAATGTATTGGCATCATAGTTTTGAATATAGCATTGAATTTGCATATGAGCATGTATTAGAAAGATGTATCATTGAGGCACAAAAGTAGGATGTGCATGATATGCATCATATCACTAAATTAATAGAATATAAAAGTAATGCATGATATGAATAATGGAAATATAGTAACATGTTATTACATACAAGCTATGCTATATAATGTAGAACAGTTTGGATATGATGTCACATATAAAGGCCCAAAGGCCACATACAAAGGACGTGTGAATGTCACATAAGCATACAAGGCCAAAGACCACAATAAAATGGAATAATGATGTCATAAAAGTAATAATTTGAAAATACAAGACCAAAAATCACACACAATAAGAAATTAAGGTATACCATATCATGGATTAAAGTAAGAAAGAAGCATAAAATAATTGAAGCTAGTTTAAATCCACCATATGGATTGATGTCATTGTTAGCAAATAGAATTGTTCATGTAACACATGTATAGTATGAGTGAGTAATAATAAAATTTTATGATATGTTTCTCAACATGGTAGAAAGGTTGTGGATAAATAAAACTTGTTAAATTGTTCATGGAGGATGAAGGGATGCCCCAACTTATCAAAGTTGTTGGTTAATTAGGAAAGCTTGAAAATGAAACCATCCAAAATTATGTTCCATATCAAACTCAAATAACTCAGAAAAAGCAATGTTTATTTGAATAAATTTAAATATGATATCTATCTAACATAAAATAAATGACATATGAAAATAAATAAGCTAGAAACAACTTGAAGAATGCTTCTTAGGTCTTAATTTTGAATTTCTGAATTGTTTTTATGTTTTTGATTTTTTACCATATTTGTTTTTTTTTGAATTTTTTAAAAATTAGAATGAAAAATTATTTGAGGAAGGTTTCAAAAAAAAGAGGAATAGGAAAGGATTTGAACAATCCTCAACAAAGTACCAAAGCATTATATGATAAGAATAAAGGCAAGCCATATGACCTCAATATATGGGTAAATGAGTCATAGCAATGTAGATTTAGTGATTAAGATAAATAATAATGTACATGCAACTCATGGAAAAGAGAAATATATGATTACATAAGTGCAACAAAAGGTCTAGCATGATATGAATGCAATAATGATCAATAATTAACATTGAAGATTATTTATAATGCATTTTCTTTGGATTGTTCAAATTGGTTTGAAAATGAAGAGGGCAAGTGCCCAAGTAAAAAAAATAAATCCAAGGGATAGAAAAATGTTTGTAGAAGGGATATAAGAACTAGAAAGGAAATAAAATCAAAAGAATCTATGTACAACTTTGGTAAATATAGCTAATAAAGAGACACAACCTAACTAGTGGATTGGGAAGAAATAGGAAGTTATGTACAACCAAGGATATCATCAAGAGGATGAACATATGGATACCCAAATACATTGTATGGAGTGAATTATTGTGAAGAAGTACCAACTATATTAAATCATAAATTCACCATGCATATGAATTAATCATGGATTGGATAAGATAGATCATACCTACACTTCTTATTTGGATACACTTGTTAAGTGGGAGCATGAACAATATGGGGATCTACTAGACCCAATTATAGGATCACTTGTCATAACATATCATGATATAAAGGGTTCTAAGGCCTATAGTCTAACACAATTGCACAATAACCCAAATCGAGTTCTAAGGTTTAAAACGTTCACTCTATTCTAATAAAAAGAAATCAAAATATAGTATAGTGCACATCAAAGCTTGTGGCACAAAGTGGGGGTTAGAAACAATAACACAAATATGTATAGGTAACTTCAATTAAATTAAGTATGAGTAACACCCTAATACATGAAATATGGAAGATAATATTAATCAATCCAATACTTATGCTACTTCTATCTACTAAAAGTGAGGAGAATGCAGTTAGAATATACTTACCTAAATGTGAACCTGTGTTGACTGAATCTATCCCTTAGATAAAGGGGATTCACAAGAGGTTGTTATGGTTTGTAAGGATCACTAAGAAAGGCCAAAGTATCCAAGACTTATCCACAAGACTAGATTCTCCAAAATAAGAAACATAAGCTAAGTCTCCTCAAGTAGAAATGTGAAAGAGTAGATTATGAAGAAGCATGAGTGAATAATAACTCTTGATTGCACATATGAATAATGAATGAAATGATCTTGTATATATAGGTGGATCTTGTCCTAAATCCTTCTAGGAACATCACCTAGTATGTTTTCAAGGATAATTTACTAGGTCTATCCTAGGTTGACCAAAAGGCTAACAAACCAAGAAAGTAAAGAATACCCCTAAACTATACTAGGTCAACCTAGTTGACCTAGTACAACCAATAGTCAAAAGGGAGTTAAAGACAAGGAAGGAGGGATGAAAAGAGGAAAAGATAGGAGGAATACTCAAGGGAAGAGAAATATCTTAGGGAATGGTTTTAAGAGATGGTTGGATTGGTAATAATATGAAAATTAGGGACAATAATCCTATGAAGGACCAAAGGTTTTCCCACCCCTTTCCTATTACACCCCTTAAGGTGTGCACTTAAAGATATTGAGTCCCAATAGGTTCTTGCAATATGTAAAGCATCAGTATTTGATAAAAGTTGATAATATTATGTGTATATATATGTCCCACTCAAAGCTTATCATGTGTCACTAAGGTGAAATAAGGGATGGTGATTTAAGAAAGAACATAGTAACACACAATGTTGATGCTAAAAAGGGTTACAATATTTTAAAATAAAAAATTATTGAAAGTAAATTATTGAAAGGGAAAATAATCTAAAAGGTAAATGACTAAAAAGTAAACAACTTAAAAATTAAATATAATGTGTACATTGTATTACCTTTATCATGGGATGGTTGTATGTTGTGTTGTTAGTTTTGATTATGTAAGGCAAAGAGACCACTTTTGACAATCCAAGAATACAAAACTAAAGATCAATAATAGACAAATGCATGAAAAGCTAACATAGCTGGTGTGATGAGGATGGGATGTACTTGGGAAATTTGGCAAGCTAGGGTGATAGGTGTTATGTTAGATGGGATGTACTTGGGAAATTTGGCAAGCTAGGGTGATAGGTGTTATGTTAGACCAAATTACCAAGTCAAAAAACAAGAGTAAATTAAGTAATCAAAATGCCAAGGATACTAAAAATCAAAAAACTCAAACAAGTTATCCTAAAGTAAGAAAGGTAAACTCACTAGGTCAAACCAAGGATACATGTCAAACAATATGGTAAAACAAAATAATTATAAAAAGAAGAAGCAAAAAATGGTAAAACAATATTGATGAGTGAGCAGTAACAATCCACATCTCACTCAATAATGGAAAAAGGTACATAAAAGGGAAAGAAACATTGTCGAGGGAGGAGTAACAAACCAACCTCACTCAACAATGGAAAAAGGGTATGAAATAAAGTGTTTGTAATATTAAGACATAAAAATAATGATAAATGGTAAAAGGAAAGTAAAGTAAGTCTAAGAAATGTAAAGTGAAGGTGTAAAGAAATAAATCCATAGTTGCTAAAACATGTTGTTTCTCTCTAAGGACAGATAAAACTGAAACAAAGTAATGTGAGCATGTTTTTAAGAGGTGAAAAAGAAAGAATTAAAGAAGGGAAAATAGATTTGGAATCACAATTTCTCTATCAAGGGGGGAATGAAATGGGTGGAAGGAAGAATTAAGGAAAAACCAAGGTAGAAAACCTCTTTATCAAAGTTAATACACTCAAATTAGGTTTATTACAACAAGAGGACTTTCGACCTTAAGAACTATGAATAACTTTTCTTAGCCACACAAGTCTTAGGTAAACAAATGGAGTATATAGATCATCCCATGAAGGCTATATGCATGAAAAGTAGAATGGACCTACCTTCCCATAATGTGTTCCCTATTTTTCAAGACCCCTTACAAAGTCATCGGTCTACTATGAAGATTAGGTACTGGCATGAGAAAGAAAGTAGCACCATAGAGATTTTTAAAAATCCCCTATTCCAATCTATTGGCCTACTGCACCCCAAAGGACCTCGGATATATGTGAGGCTAACTGTGGAGTTTAGATTTGATTAGAGATAGGAGATGTGCTTGAAATCATGTCTTTTAGTGTGAATTTGAATTTTGAGATTTTGTATATTGCCTTTTAGATATCATTGCCTTTTGTTTCAAATGATTTGAATTTTAACTTTATTGATGGATTTTTTAAGATTCCTCCTCCATATGGATTTGGAAAACCAAACATGGGTGCTAAAGATGATTTTCATTTGAAAACTTGAGACAAGGTTGCTAAGAGAAAGAACTGCAAAGAGCATGGGGTCTAAGAGTCTCGTAAATCAAGGTGAAATAAAAGTCTTATCTTGAATTTGACCTTGTTTTATCTAATTTAGAGTGAAATAAAGGGGAACTCAAGAGGAATGACACATGGAACAATTTGAATTACTTCAATTTGCAAAAATTGTGACAAAGGGAAAAAAGAGGGATACAATGATAGTAAAGTGTGATTCCATATCATAAGAATGAGGAAAATGGAGGAAAACATGATAACATAGATTTTTTGCGTAGATTTCATATAATAAAAAAACAAAATCTAAAGTTTGAGAACAAGGATGTAAAAGATGAAAAGGATGGTAATTTTATGAGAAGGGTCAGGTCCTATCCATGGTCTTACAAAGCAACTCATAAAAGAGAAACCCAAGGGGGTACCAACAAGAAAGTGAAAGATAAAGTAAGGTAAGCAAAGAAAAGTGGTAGTTTTGTGATGGATGTTGGGTCCTATCCATGGTCTTATAAAGCAACTCATAAAATAAAAACCCAAAGGATGCCAAAATAGCATTGGAAAGAAGTAACAAGAAAAAGAAAAATGATTAAAATATGGTGTTTTTATGAGGGATGCTAGGTCCTATCCATAGTCTTACAAAGAAACTGACAAAAGAAAAACCTAAGGGGTATAAAAAATAAGAGAAAATGCAAGAAGATAAAGAAGACTATGGTACATCAAAAAACCAAAAGACCAAAAGAGAGGACTAAAGGTTTTTGAAAAAGAGGGCACTATTGTAGAGGGAGAGACCCATGCTTAAGTAACCTACAAAAATTATTAGATAGATGTAGATACAAAGCATGACAAGAAGGAAATGTTTAGGCAAATTAATTTTTAAGGAATTATATGTTGGTGGGTTCTTTGAAAATATGGCCTTCATTCGTTTGAAGATGATAGGATCTTAGACCAAGAATATCTTTGAATAAATATGGGCCCCACCATTTTTGTGTATATTTAACTTCTTTATCATGGGTATAGTCCAATTTAAGGGCAAGATCACCAGCATTAAAAGTACAAACTTTAACACATTTATTATCTTGTCGGGTGATACGAGCATTATATTAGTAGTTATGTTGTAAGGTAAAAAGATGACATTAATCAAGAAGATCAAGGGCGTGATGGCAAGCTTCACACAATTTTTCACTAGGAATAATACCATGAATAGATATATGAATAGGTGGAAGTTTAAATTCTAATGGAAGAACTGACTCAGAATCATATACTAGTGAAAATGGAGTTGCCCCAGTGGCAGTACATATGCTAGTATGATAGACCCAAAATACAGGGTAAAGATGAATATGCCAATCTGTATGAGTTTCATGAATTATATTTTGAAGAATTTTGTTGAGAATTTTATTGTTAGCCTTAGCTTGACCATTGCATTGTAAATGATAAGGAATGGAAAACTTGTGATTGATCTTGAATTTGTTATAAAGTTATTTAAAATGTTTATTTTTAAAATTACCACCATTGTCAGAAATGATGGTATGAGGAATGCCAAAGTGGAAAATGATTTGGTTAAGAATAAATTTGGAAATGGTAGGATCAGTGTTATTAATAAGGGGCATGGCTTCTACCCACTTGGTAAAATATTTGGTAGCGGTGATGATAGAAACATGCCCATTTTGGGAGCAAGGAATTTTACCAATGAAATCGAATCTCCATGTGGAAAATAACTAAAGAGATTTGATAGTTTTAAGCTTGAAAGGAGGTGAATGGATAAGATCATTATGAAGTTGACAAGGAGTACACTTTTTAGCATATTTAATGACATATTTTTCAAGAGTACACTGAAAGTAACCCATACATAGGCATTTTCATGTTGTATTATGTTCGTTATAGTGTCCACTATAAATTCCCCCATTTGCTTATTCAAAAAGAGGAGGGACCTCATCTTGCATAACACAATGGAGTTAAGTACCTTCAATGTTATGATAGTAAAGGATGTTGTGTTGAAATACATATTTGAAAGCTTTTTTATGAATGCATGCATTTTTATGAGAGTCTAAATTAGGAAGATAAGTTTGATGTTCTAAGAATTGAATGATATCTTGGTACCATGGGCTTTGTCAAATGGTAAAAACTTTAATATGATAGATAAAAGAATCTAGTGGTTGAGTTAAAGATGGAGATTTTTATATTTAAATAATGAAAGAAGGATCAGAAAGAACTTGGTGTGGATGAAAGAGAGAAGCTGAAGAGGTAAGAAAATCAACAATGGAATTTTGATCTCTAGGAATACGCTCAATAGTGAAAGAGAAAATCCTTAGCAAGAATGGTTGCTATTTGATGATAGGGAATGAGGTTCTCACTTTTACATTTATAATCACCACTAACTTGATGGCAAATAAGTTGAGAATAACCTAAATAATGAAGGTGTTGATGGTTTAAATTAAGAGAAGCTCTCATGCCTAAGATAAGAGCTTCATATTCAACCATATTATTGGTGACATCAAAGGTGAATCAAAAAGCTAAGGGAATGATCTTATAGAGAGGAATAGTGAGAATTCAACCTACCTCATCTCTTTGAAGGAATTTATCACCATCAAAGTGGAGGGTCCAAGTATTCTCATGTAAGTCAACATTAATTTTAGGGAGCTATTTGATAACTACCTTGATTTTAGTAGAACCATAGGGAGTGGAAGATTCTTCAATATTATTAGCTTCAAGATTGGTTATAAATCTATGAAAATAATCTCTAAGAGAGATAGATTGATTAAGACCTTAAATGTAAAGGATATTGTCATCTGGAAGGTCATCTTGAAGGGAAGAAGTGGATGGAGTGGGATTTGCAGCAAGTTGATCAACTATGACTTACCCTTTAACAACTTTTTGAGTGACAATACGGAGATAAAATTCTATAAGTAAGACCATCAATTTGTTAATTATATCTCTAGGAAGAAAGGCTTTGGAGAAGAAATGATGAAGGGGGTTGGAATGAATAATGACATAATTAGTCTGGTAAAACATATAGTGGCAAATATTTTCAACTATAAAATAGATGGTGAGGCAATCATGCTCAATTTTGGTGTAATGTGTTTCATAATTGATGAGGCCTTAGCTAATGTAATAAATAGCATACTCTCTTCCCACATCATTTTGTTTAGAAAGCATTGCCCCAACTAAAATAGGTGTGGAAGAAGTATATTGAATCCAAGGTTTATTGTTGGAAGGAGGATGAAGTGTAGGTAGATGAAGTAATGACTCTTTCATGTTATCAAAGGCTTTTTGACATGGATCCATCCATTTTAAAGCAATACCTTTCTTGAAAAGGGAATTGATGGAGTGAATTCAATATGTCATTTCATGGATAAATCATCTAATTACTCTAAGTTTACCTCAATAAGTATGAATGTCGAGAATAGAATGAGGAATAGGCATTTTAATGATATCACTCATTTTGGCAGGGTCAACATCAATACCATGGAGAGAGACTAAGAATCCTAACAAGTTTCTAGATGTGACTCCAAAGATAGATTTTTAATGATTAATCCTAAGTTTATATTTAAGGAGATGATCAAAGATGATAGTGAGATTGGAAATATGATTCTTATGATGTTTGGATTTAGAAATAAGATCATCCACATAGATTCAATTTTTTTGTGAATTAGAGCATGAAATATGTGAGTCATTGCATGTTGATAAGTGGTTTTGTCATTTTTGAGGCCAAAGGAAATTTTGACATAGAAATAGGTGTGTCATTCCATGGTGAAAGTAGTCTTATGTTGGTCCTCGGGAGTGATATGAATCTAATTGTATCTCAAAAAACCATCCATAAGAGATAACATTTATTAACCAGTCATGGAATCAATGATGGAATCTATTAAAGGTAAAGGGAAATTGTCCTTGGGACAAGCAAGAATAAGATTGCAAAAATCAATGCAAATTTGAATGACCATAATGAATTTCTTCCAAATAGGAAAAATGTTAGAAACCTATTCAGAATAATCCATTAGTTTGATAGATTTAGAATCAAGTAATTTGATTATTTCCTTATGACATAGAGTTGAAACTTTAGGTGGAAATTTTTGTTGTTTTTTTATGTACAGGCTTGGCATCAAGATAAGTAATGATGTTATGCACTAAAATGCTAGGGTAAATGTTAGACATGTCCTCATAGGACCAAGCAAAAGCCTTATAATATTTGTCAAATAATAATATAAAGTATCATGTTTATTAGGTGAAAGCCATTGAGAAACTATAATTGGTCAAGGATAAGATGGAGTACCATATTTGATGCAAGTAGTTACTTCAATAAGCATGGAATTTTCATCTTGAAAGTGATATGGTGCATTAGGTAAGTCTGAAATTGGATTTTTTAAGATCAATGCTAGCAATGAAGTTGTTAAAGCAAGGAGTTTTAGTCTTGAAATTTCCAAGTTTATGATGCTATCAAGGAAGTTGAGTTTCTTGGGCATAAATTAACTCAAGGATAGGTTCATCACTAGGCAAGGTAGGAAGAGGACCATAATATTCAACATCTACTTCTAGATCTAAAATTTGATTACCATGGAGATCATACTCAGAATGAATCTAACAGACAATGGTTGTCTTGGCATCAAGTGTAATTTTAGGAGTAGATGAAGTAGATGGATCAAAGAGATGGTATTGCTAGTGGATTTGATGTTGGGAGAAGGATCAGATGAAATGATAGGATCCAAAAGTGTAGGAACTTTCAGAGTTTTGAAAAGTATGATTTTCTCTACCACCTAAGGAGTATTGATAAGAGGAGGATTGATAAGAGATACATGACCCTCAAGATCTAAGGTACAATCCATAGAAATGGTATGTACATCCTAATTAAAAGCATGAATTTAGGCCAAAGTATTCTGGTAATGTTAGACATATAAGTCTCTTTATTGAGCTTGGGACATGATATAGTTGTCATCATATGTTGTATAAATTTTAAATGCTTGAGAATCAGGGGGAGTTTCAGAAGGCAAAATCCCAATGTTGTTGAATGTATGAGGACACATGATGAGAAGATCTTGAAACAATTTAGCCACTCCAAAATCATTGCAAGTGAAGACATCTAGTAAATAAGGATCCTGAGCATTACATGGAGGAAGAAATTTGGTAATCTCATCCATGAGAGGAATGGTACAGTCCCTAGGTAATAGAGAAAGAGGAAGCCATTGCAAAATATGTGGAGGTAACTAGGTAGTATTACAAATATGTTGCAACTCATTGGGATCATTATCATTAATTTTCACAAGAGTAACTTGTAAATTAGGGTTCATATTAATGAACTTGGGTAAAGGAGCAATGTTAATTTTAGTATTTTTAGGAATACAATATTGAGGTTTAGGATTAGGAAGCTGAATGCTCCATGGATTGGGATCAACTTCATGCTTGTACCATTTCCCATTATGTATGAATTTAATAAATTGACTAATAGAATAAGAAATGGCTCTTATTTGATGAGTCTATGGATGACCAAGAAGGATATTGTAAGATAAAGATAGATCAAGGACCATAAGCTTGGTTTGAATGGTCTTAGGTCATATAGTTAATGGAAGCCAAATACATCCAAGTGGTTTTTGATTAGTTTTGTCAAAACCATGGCAAGTGATATGGGTTTGTTTGAGATAATCCTTGTTATAACCAAGTTGTTGAATAAGCCACAAGGATGTTACATTAATACTAGAACCTTCATCAACTAAGACTTTATGGATAAGATTGGCATTAATGGCTATTTTAATAAAGAGTGATAGATCATCAGCATAAAAAAGAATTTCATCATTGATCATGTCTTCTTCAAGGAATTCACTAAAGGGCTTGGAAGAAAGACATGTGGTTTAAATGGTATTGACATTAGCAGGTTGAGAATCAATAGAAGGTGGTTCTTCATCTATGGAGGATGGATCTTCAACTTATTAAAGTTGTTGCTGAATAAATTGATGATGATAAGATGAAGTTTGAACCAACTTCATTACAAGAATCTTGCAAGGCATAGAGTTGCATTCTTCAAGAAAGTTCCAATGAGATTTAAAAGAACCAGCACGAGGTTTAGAAGCTAACTTAGTTTTGGAAGGAATGGATGTGGTTGGAGGATCAGAAGGAGGAAGCTATTCCTCAAATGATTTTGAATCAACATTAGAGGTGGTAGTATCTTTAATAAGTTGTTCTTTAAAGATGGATTTTTAAGCTTGGTAACATGATCTTTGTGAACCAATTTATGATGATAATTGACCTTGGCAATGTTGACATATTGAGAGTTATTGGTCATAATCAACATCAATGGCACAAACATCCTTGATATTTACTTGACTATTTGAAGAAGATTTTTGGTTATTAGAGGTAGAATATTTAAAAGTTTGTCATTTTTGAGAAGCAACTATGTATTCTTGATGACAAAGATTGATCATAGCTTCATGATTGAATGAATCACCAAGCATATAAGAGACAAAAAAATTACTGAGCCCTCTACAAGATTCATGAGAATTCCTAATGTTAGCATGGAATCAAAAAAAATAGATTGGGGTCATACCACTTAGGAGAAGAATTGGGATAGATGAAAGGTTTTGATGGTGGTAAAAATTGTTTCATTTGTTGAACCAAAAGAGGTGTGTGAGAAGGTGAAGGAATATCAATCTTGGTAACTCCTTGTTTTGTCTATGGATCATTACTAGTCATAACATTAGATTTTTGAAAACATCCCTTAAGAATATTATGATTAGGTTCAAATTTATTTATGAGAAAGTCTTGACGCTTAGCTTGATCAAGAGCTTCATTAAGTGTTTGGGGAGAAAAGGTTTGAACCTTATATTGAAGAGTAGGAGTTAAAGCCATGATAAAGAGTTTGAATAAGTTATCATTAGTCATGTTATGGTCAGATTTATGAGCTAAATATTTCCATCTTTTAATAAATTCATGAGCTGATTCAATTAGAGATTACTTAGCATTTATGAAAGGGCTAAGACAATTTTTGGGAAGATCATTGTGTTGAAACTCTTTAACCAAAGGATTGACCAAATGTTCAAGTTGATAAATAAAATGTTGGGGAAGTTGATTATAACATTCTAATACATCACTAGTGAAATTTTTGACTAAGATTTTAGTAGTGGTGAAGGTATTAATTTGGATCCATTCTTTGTAAAGGTTACCAAAGGATTTAAGAAATGATGCAGGGTCTTTAGTCCCATCATATTTGATAGTTGGAGATATGTTACCAATATCAATGGAAATAATGAAGGGATATAAAGGTTCATTTTGAATAGTTTGAAGAATTTTGTTATTCATTATGGGTTGAGGAATAACATTACCTAAGGCATACCTAAGAGGTGGATGAATCTAATTAGGATTAGCTTGAGGATGAATAGTTGGAGGTTGATTAGACACATTGATTAAGTGTTGTTGAAACTGCATCATTTAGTTGGTGTTAGAATTTTGCATAATGTTCATTTGTTAAATAACTTGGGATAATAGTTGGGTTATATCAAGAGGTTGGTTGGTGTTGGTAGGAGCACTCCCAGAATTGGTATTAGGGAGAAGATTAGAGGAAGATGAATTACTAATGGGATTGTTAAGTAAACTTGTATCAATTACTCCCATATTGGTTTGAATGTTTTAAAGATGAGAAGTTTCTTGGTAAGTAGTGAAAGGATCAAATCCATCAACTTCATCTTGAGGTGTTATTTGTACCATGTTAAAGTTCAAAGATGAAGGAGGAAAATAAGTGCCCAAAGAGTGATAGTTCTCTTGGGAAGAAAAGAGAGGAAGAAATGAGCATCTCATATAGTACCTAAATAAATTCAAGGTGTCCAAGAAGATTCTGATAAGAGACTTCATTATGACTAAAGAGAGATGAAAATACAAAAGTGGAGAGATGGGAAGTTAGATTGATGAACATAGAAGGCAAAAAATAGTACAAGGTTAACTGGGTTGATCCAGTATAGTAAACAAAGATTTAAAATAGTACAGTGTCAACTTGGTCGATCTAGTATAGTAAATAGAGGTAGGAAAAAGAGGCAAAAGGAGTTATAAACTATACAAGGTTAACCAATTCAATCTATTACATTACACAATAGTTGAAAAAGGCACAAGGTCAACTGTGTTGATCTAATATAGTATATAAGGAGAAAGAAAAAGGTGATAACAAGTTATGAGCTGAAACAAGATAATTTTTGTAGTTGATTTAGGAAAATAAGAGCTGAAGGGAAACAAACAGTCAATTAGATCAACAATGGATAATCTAATTGAGGTACATAAAACAAAACCTTACACCAGCATTGGATAATACAAGTTTTTGCACACACAATTGATAAAAGAGCAATCAATCAACTTAAAAAGTAAAGAGCTAACTAATTGGTCAACATAAAATGTTTATTAGATTATGTTTTTTAATGAGGTTATAAGTTATCTATAAGCAAGGTACTAGATATTAATTGATGGATGGTTTCAGGTAGTTTGTGGTGAAAATGATTATAGTGGCAATGATATAAGCTTGGTATTTGGGATACCCCCTCACTTCACACACCACAATAATAAGGGTGTCAGGTGCTTAGCTAGAAGATACCATTAACCATAATTTATATGTGACCAGAGTTTTAAGTTGGCTTCTCCCTTGGTGATGAAATTGAAATAGGTTGGCCTAGGGTAGACAAATGTTAAAGTGCTTGTTTATGTTATGTGATTTGGCCATGTGTGCATAAAATATAAATATTGAAACTAAGTGATTAATTTAAAATCACCTAATTAAACTATGTGAACTATTCTAAGCGTGAAAACAACAAGAAAAGAAATGTGTAAGCTAATTACTAGCATATATGAGGTTAATTCTAACTTTGAAATAAGGTAAATTTTTGTCATTATATGCACAAAATACAAAATAGGGTTGACAAGGTCAAACTTGTACTGTGGAAGCAAAGTCTAAAAATGAAATGGGTTGACAGTGTCGATCCAATTATTTTAGATAATGCATAGAACACAAAATTAGGCTAGTAGTGTTGATCCATTTGAATGTGCAAGGGCAGTTTTAAAGACTACAAATTGTGAAAGGAAAGATGGTAGAAGAGAGAAATAAAGAATTAGAAATGAACTTTGGTGGATCAAATATGTAATGAATGAATATTGTTGATGAAGAACCTTGAGGTATGCTTGAGAAACCTACAAACTAGGTCAACATAATCAATCAAGTTGTACAAGAACCTGCTAAAAAGGTGTTAAAACCATAAAGGGTTAATTGGGTCAATCTAGTAGGTTAAACTGGATGTATAAAAGGATATAAATATATAATGTGTTGACTGGGTTGATTTAATTGTTTGTTTCTAAAACCTATGCACAAAGATAAAAAGCTAGGTCAATAGAATCAATCCAAAATGTCAAAATATATGATAAAAATGATGATCAAAACAATGAAATAAATGAAGTAAAAGTGAAAAAATCATACAAGGGTTAGTTCACATTGGGTTCACCATAATGTATGCAATTATAAATACATCATGTCTATGAATTATTCCTAGATTAGATAAGATAGATCATACCTACACTTTCGATTGCAATACACTGGTTAAGCAAGAGCATGACTAGTATGGGGATCCACTAGAACTGATTAGGGGATCACTTGTCACATCATATCATGCTAGGAAGGGTTCCAAAGCCTATAGTCTAACATAATTTCACAATAAACCTAATGGAATCCTAAGGTTTAAAACATTCACTCTATTCTAATAACAAGAAATAAAAATCTAATATAGTGTACACCAAATCTTATGACATAAAGTTGGGGTTAGAAACAATAACACAAATATGTATAGGGAACTTCAATTAAAGTAAGTATGAGTAATAACCTAATACATGAAATATGAAAGATAGTGTTATTCAAGCCAACACTTTTGCTACTTTTGTCTACTAAAAGAGAAGAGAACAAAGTTAGAATATACCTACCTAAATGTGAACCCATAAAGACTCAATCTCTCCCTGGGGATTTGTAAGAGGTTGTTGTGATTTGTAAGAATCAATAAGAAAGGACAAATCATCCGAGACTTATCCACAAGACTAGATTCTCTAAAATAATAAACCTAAGCTAAGTCTCCTCAAGTAGAATGGTGGAAGAGCAGACGGTGAAGAAACATAGGTGAATAATAACTCTTGATTACACATATGAATAATGACCAAAATGATATTGTATATATAGGTAGATCTTGTCAAAATGTCAGTTGTATAGGGTTGACCTAGTCAACCCAATGTTTTTTTAGGGACAATTTACTAAGTCTATGCTAAGTTGGTCGAAAGGGTAACAAACCAAGAAAGTAAAGAATACCCCTAAACTGTACTAGGTCAACCTAGTATAATTGAAAATCAAATATGAGTTTAAGACAAGAAAGGAGGGATGGAAAGAGGAAAATATTGGAGGAATACTCAATCAAGGAGAAATAGCTTAGGGAATGGTTTTAAGATATGGTTGGATTGATAATAATGTGGAAATAAGGGACAACAATCTTGTGAAGCACTAAAGGTCTGCCCACCCCTTTCCCAGTGCACCCCTTAAGGTGTGCACTCAGAGAGATTGAGTCTCAATGGATTCTTTCAAGATGTAAAACATCAATATTTGATAAAATTTGAAAATATTATGTATACACCAACTATAGATACATCTGAATCTATTTTATGATCATATCCTATAATACAACCATTTGAATCATTATTGATATGCCCCTATAAACATGTGTCTTCATGTGCCATAGGATAAGATGTAACAACCTATACGTCTGATGAATCTCTCTGAATAACCTATGGTTCCTTTAGAGATGAATGTCTTTTTTCATGTGACACTTTCTACTTAATATAACATACCATGTTATTTATAACTAACTGAATATGCTTGTGTTTAATTATATCATGCTTATAAGTAGATACATAAACTAATTTTGTAATATACTTGTGCCCATGAATGGCTATGTAAACTATTTCATTACTATGTTGCTCAATGATGTGCCATGAAGTTGTTATATAGAGTAAGTAAACATCATTTGTTTCAAAGGATATTCATATTAGATTCTTAGAAATTTGACCACTTGATTTTTATGAACATATTTGAGACATTTATGAATTATAGAAGGTACTATTCAAATATTTTGTATCCAAGTGCATCCCAATAACATATCAAAGACCCTTGTGCTTGGTAGAACTAAGAATGGAGTAGGAAAGTAGGAACTATGAGAAGGTCCAATTTTAAATGTAGTACTATATGCCTATGAGTATCATGTATATGACCATAAAATTCTTTGAAAACTATACAAGTATCTTGTAAGTCTTATTCTGTATAGACAAGAGAGTAAAAAAGTATTATGGTGCACATATTTTCACTTGATCCATTATCTATCATATCATGATGTACAGATTATTTATCCACATATGCTTTAATATAGAGTACATCTATTTGAATCATCATCAACTTAAATATCATCAAATGTAATTATAGGATGTGATGCTTGTTTTATTATAAATGTACCAATGATGTTATTAAATGGATGCCCATATATAGAAGGAGGAGGATGGGCATTATATGCATAATGTACTTCATAATTGTATTTGTTATTTGCTTCATGATTAAGAAATTATATTTATGAATTTTGAGATTTACATTGTAATTAGTTTGTATCCCTAACCTATTCATTAGGTGTGACAATTTCAATAATGGTCTCATCAATAATATATTGGATCTTGTGCTTAAGCTTGAAATATTGATTTGTAGAATGCCTAATACATCTATGGTAATCAATATATGCATTGACATAATATTTTTTATTATTGTCAAAACATGTCCAATTTAATTGGTGGAGGAATAGTTATAATATTTCATTCAAGCATCCTTTTCAAAAATACATGAGGAGGTGAAGGTAACCTTGAAAATTTCCTCCTTGGTGGAGCATGTAATTGAAGCTTTTGTGGTGGTTGTGAGGCAACATTAATTATAACCTTAGCTTTATTATTGATTTAATTTAGTTTTCTATTATAATTTGGATTGATTTTAAATTTTACATCTAAAATAGAAGTAAATTTTTAAGTATACTTAAGAATATTAAAACTAATCAACTTGACCTCACACTCATTGACTATATGGCATAGTTCATTGAACAATTTGAACTTATCAAACATAATTTACTCTCAAAGTGGAGATAGAAAAATTGGAGTAAATATGTCCTATATCTCAATATCATCCATTTAATTTGTCATTTTTGATAGCATATTATTATACCTTAACATATATTCATTGATTGTTTCATTAGACCCTTTTTTGAGCTTTGTAATTTGAGCATATGATAGCTTTTCACCAAATATAGCTATAAAAGTTTGTTAAGAACTAATTTTTAAAAGGGTTAAAAGCCTTTATTGATTGAAGAGGATAATATAACCATACAAGATAATATTCTTTTAAGATTCTTGAAAAGAGATTTGTTAACAATTTATCATGATCTGCATAGTCTAGACAAGCTATATGGAATGTATGCAAATATTGTTTATGATCACATTTATCTTAATTTAAAAGAATAGCAGGAGGCATAAAACTAATTGGTAATATATATGATACAATTCTTTTTCCAATGGGTTATGTAACAAAGAAAATGAGTTCATAGAGGCTCAAGTATGAGAAATATTTTGTACAATGTTAGCTATCATATCTTGCAAGGTAAGAAGTTTATGCTCACAAGGAGCATTTGGAGAGGTAATAGGAGTATAATTAGACTGATCATGAATGGGCATAGGTATGATATTATGGGTGTATAAATGGGAGTAAATGTAATATTAAAAGTAACAAAATTGGTAGTTAGAGATTATATAAACCAAAAGGGAAACTATTATTGTCAAGATATGGCCAATTTAGCTTGATGATCAGATTTTGATGTTAAAAGTAGACTAATTATATTATTAATCTAATTGGGGTTTTCTTGAAGACCTTGGTAAAATTTAGATAACTCTTGCACTTGATTTTGATTTATTCCATTGAGCTCATGTGGATAAATATGAGTTTCATGTTCATAAGATTCCTATTCATTACTTTCAGTATCAGTTTCAATGTGGATCTCATTTATAAGAGACCAAGAAATTCAAACATTATCATTATTAGTTTGATTCAAAATATTGACTTGCCATTGTAGAAGAAGCCAAAGGAAGCTGCATATGTGAAATATAAATACCATTTAATCTTTCACTATTCCTTAAAGGCATACAATACAAAATGAATCAAGTAATACTAATGAATATGAATATAATACAAGCAAAAATAAAGATATAATGGTGATCTAGGCAAGGGTTTGAATGATTGTATGGGATCTCAAATAAACTTGCTCATTTGATGATTATATCAGAGTATTTGGCCATGATTTATGGATCAACCAAATGTAAATAATTTTAGGCAAGAGTAAATCATTTTTATTAACATTGTTGTGAGCAAAAACATAAATGATAATATTGCATAAATACATAAAAAATCATCCAACACACTTCATATGAATAACTATCAAAGCAAGATGTACAAATAATAGATTTAAATGTGTGACTCTTTGAATAATCACAAAGGGACAATAATAGATGTGCAACTCCTAATTCTAAAATGACTAATCAAAGAGTAATATCTACCAGCTAATGATAATGGATAAAAGTAAATCCCAATGATGTGTACACATAAACAAGCCAACTCATGTGTATGAATAAAACATTTGTGTAGGAATAAACCAAATGAAAGGAAAATAAATACCCTACACTAATGCCCTCCCCCATAAGAATAACTTAGGTGGGTAGAAGAAATGGGTCCCAATAACAAGGCTTGATGAAGTATTTATGTACAAAGAAACTACCATAAAGTGAAGAAAAGGAAAAAACCCATAGGAAAAAACTTCCCTCAAAAGAGAGAAATAATAAGAGAGGAATAAAAATCCCCACTAGAAGTGACAACTACATGTATCCATCTTGTATCTTAAAAAGGAGCTCTCTAGAGCAACTATGGCTAAGTAGATGCAATAAAGAATAGATCACCTTGGAATAATGAATGTGTCTACCAAGTACCTAACGGATCTCCAAACAAGGTGTGGTTCCTATGTAAGGAAATTTACTCCTCATGTATAGTAGGTGGCCCAATTGGTCCATGTAATGATGGTGCATCAAAATCAGAGGTGAAGAAAGAATGTGTAATTCCTTATAACTGTGTATTAGACTACCCAATATCTGATGAGTCCTAGATAAATGTACCTACTTCTTGCAATGTTTGAAGTGAACTATAAGTACATGAATAAATAAATAAATCCTCAATGTTTGGATGGTGATAAGGATATGGTGGAGGTGTGTCCCCATCACTACTATAATAATCTATGCTAGAAGTAGAGTCCTCAATATCAAATATAAGCTCAGGCTTAAATATATCATCAAGTCTATGTGAGTTTGATGAAGAAGAATCTATAGGAGAGTTAGGGATAAATTGTGAGAAAGTATATAGTTGATTATGATGATTGACCACTCCCATTAGCAATATATTATCACTATGCAACTCTCTAACATACTCTAAATCTGGAGTGAACTCAAATCGCATGTCCAAACAAAGGTGAGTAATCTAGTAAATTAATAAGAGATTAGTTGAATGTGATGGAATAATTAGAAAATTATTTAATGTTCCACCACTCACTTTAACATAACTTCTCCTAAAAACCTATGTATAAATATCATCACCCAAATTAATAGTGAATATGTCACATGGTCCCATGAAAGTGAAATCAATCTATGAAAAAGCCATGTGATGTGATGTACCAGAGTCAATAACCCATGTAGGAGTTAGAAGTATAGATACAAATAGGGCCCTACCTTTCACTTTCTTCTCACCATTTTATTTTTCCTTTTATTTACCATTGTCATTTACCTTAGAGGATTCTAGGGTTGATGAAGATGGTTTCATAGACACAAGATCACCTATGTTGTTCTTCTCAAAACATTTGGTTGGGTAGACAATATGTTTATTCAAAAATTTGATTTTATCATGTTTACCCATGTAATACCCATACTCCACCCTCTTTTCCTTAGGATTAACACTAGAAGAGGAGGTCTCATTGGTTGATTTGGAGGAGGGAGGTTTTTAATACTTTTCTTGATCATTTTAATTTTGTTTCTTCTCCTTATTTTTTGAAGCCTTACATTTCCCATTCCCAACAAATAGGGCCTGAGGTTTTGATTACTTCACTATGACCATATGTTTCAACTTTTATTGCTCCTGAGTCAAGTTGGTAACAAAGGTATCTAAGTAAGGCATCTTCCATGTGGTTCTAAGAGAAATTTTTGAGGCATGGAAAATAGAACAAACATAGAGTAATCTAGACCCAATTTGGAGAGAATAGATCGAACAAGTTGATCATAGTTCTTATCTATTCCAATTATTTTAAATATAACCTTAGATATTTAAACTTAGTGAATAAATATTGTAGTGTGTCAAAGTAACTTGGGCTCAAATTGATTATCTCATTCTCCATTTCATGACCTCTCATCAGATCATGCTTCCCAAAGGGTTTTTCCAATGTGGTCCATACATCATTGGGTGTTTTAAAAAATTTAGTGTGAAAAAATAAATCAAGATAAATAGAAAAATGAAGGCAACCATGTGCTTTATCACATCTGTTAAACCATTTATTTTTATATACATCTACTATGGGTTCAATTTCCTCATTCATAGTTATTTTATATAAGCCTTGTTTTCTTAGATCAAGTTGCATGTTGATTTTATATTCATGATAATTGAATGCAGTAAGAAATGGAAATGACTATCAATCCATGATGTAAGAAAATAAATTATAGAATTGAATGTGAAAGAATAAGAACATGCACCACAACACCCCCCCCCCCCCAAATAAAAAAATTAAGAACCCCCCAATTTGGAAATTTATAATTTTAATACATTTACAATGAAAATGGGACCAATGGATTAAGCATAGAAGAATGTGCACTTTTTAATAAAATGACACTCAATTTTGAGTTGTCAATCAAAAGTTACAATAATTTTGAGTTTCACACTATTAATGACCCAAATTAATTAAAAAACACCAAAATTTTAAATGCACTTAGATAAAAATACATTTTCAATTATAAAATGGATGGAATTAAAACCAAAGAATTTTCATATAATAAACTTAAGTCTTAACCATTCCCTTAATAAAGCCCTATGTGCATTCATAACGAAAAAAAATCTTAATTTGACCTTGGTCAACAAATTAAGGTATTTAAAAATACATTAAACTTAAATTTGATTTATAGTTTTTTTGAATAATATGACTTAGCTTTGGGGAATGTTGGATCAATCATAAACTACCATTAAAGAGTTATAGGCTTGAAGACCACTATAGAAGAGTTTAATAGAGCTAGTATGGAGGTCAATGACTATTATTGGGTGTGAAGCCACTATTCATGGTGACATGACATGTGGGTGATGTGGCATGTAGGTGTGCAAATGATGTGGCATGTAGGTGACATGGAATGTAGGTGATATGGTAGGAAGGTGACATGGAAATGGTCCCATAGAGGGTCGTAAGATGTGATCAGGATGATGTGACAGGTGTGGGGTATAGTACTCCACTAGAGGACATGGGTTTTGTCTTTAGTGAGTCACATGTGGGTTGTCACATGGTATAAAATACAACTTTTCATGCATGAGTTGAATTTATAAGGGGACCCATGTATCACATGCATAGATAAAGTCAAAAGGTGAGTGCAACACCTTTTAGACTTGTGTGAACACATAGAAGAAGAAGACAAGAATGCACTATTATAGATGGGCCTCATATATGCGAGTGGAGTGAAATTATTGGAGTCACATGGGATGTCTTAGATATTTTATAAACTAAAGTATACACTTTTTTGACACTTAGAGATGAGGACAAGAATAACACTATTGAGTGTTTGGACTCACTTGTGGAAGTGGGGAGTAAGTTTTAAAGCCACATGAAGGTGGCCTTGAATATTGTCTAAGTGGAGGGTCATTTTTGATGAATTTTATCACATGGGGATAACCACCACTATGGATCATATGACACCCACTCAAATGCAGAGAATTTTGGAGTATCCATGAAGTTTTTTCTCCTCTCTATCTCTCTCTCATGTTGTAAAATGTTATAAATGCATTAATCCTCTTTGTATTTTGATCATCCATTTATTGGATCACTTGGATCCTTGAAATATTATGATTGTATGATAGAAGGTTAGAGTTTTTAAGGATTTTAATCCTAACTCACCTATATGCTTGGGTTGTAAGCATCACATACAAGTTAAAGGTTAGAGCCTGAAAGGTTGTTATGCTTGGCTCACGTAGGTGCATGGAATGGATCCTTGGATGTGGAGCTTGGAGGATGTTATCTAAACTCATGGAGATAGAGGTAAATTTTCTTGGGTCTCCTTTGGATGCTACGTATGTTAGCATTGTAATAGATGCATGTTACAGCTTGGAGGTTAGAACATGGAAAGCTTGTTTGTAAGCTTTACTCACCTAAGTGATTGTAAGCACTACAAAGGAGTTAATAAGAGGAGATTTTGTAAAAGAGAGAGTTGATGATGAATATGAAGTCTGGATGTTGCCTTTATCCAATGTTTTTTCCTTAGCTTGTTCAGTAGGGTTTCCATGTATATCTGGTGTTATGGTTTGTCTCTCCTATTTATGTATTTTTTTGTATCTTATATTTCTATAATTTTATTTTAATTACACATGTAGGAATGTTTGTTTTCATAACAAATAGTATCAGAGCTTTGATTTAGATTTTATCTTGACCCTTGGAGTTGAAGACAAGAAGAACACTATTGAGTGTTTGTACTCACTTGTGGAAGTGGGGAGCAAGTTTTGGAGCCACATGAAGGTGGTCTTGGATCTTGTCTAAGTGGAGGGTCATTTTTATGACTTTTGGAACATGGGGACAATCACCACTATAGATCATATGACACCCACTCAAATTTGGTGAATTTTGGAGTAGTCATGAATTTTTATTGCCCCTCTCTCTCTCATGCTGTAAAATGCTATAAATGCATTACTCCTCTTTATATTTTGATCATCCATTTAGTGGATCACTTAAATCCTTTTAATCTTATGATTTCATGATATAAGGTTGGAGTTTGTAATTAGTGTAATCCTAACTCACCTAAATACTTGGGTTGTAAGCATCACATGCAGGTTTAAGGTTAAAGCATGAAAGGATATTATGCTTGGCTCATCTAGGTGTATAGAATGGATCTTTGGAGATGGATTTTGGAGGCTTGTTAGCTCAACTCATAGAAAAATAGGTAGATGTTATTGTAGTTCCCTTGGATGCTATGGATGTTAGCATCATAAGAGTTGCATGTTGCATCTTAGAGGTTAGAGCATGGAAATATTATTTGTAAGCTTTTCTCACATGAGTGCTTGTAAATACTGTAACATAGTTGTTGAGAAGAAATATTATAGAAGAGAGAGTTTCTAATGAATATGAATTCTAGATGTTGCCTTTTTCCTATGGTTTTTTACTTGGTTAGTTACGTAGGGTTTCCATGTATATCTGGTGTTATGGTTTGTCTGTCATGTTTATGTATTTTTTTTGTAGCTTTAATTTTTGAAATTTTATTTTACTTGAACATGTAAGAATGTTTGTTTTCTTAAAAAATGGTATCAGAGCTTTGATTTATATTTTTGGTACCTAATATTTGTTGATCCTAACAATTGTATGATCCTTAGATATAGGTTGATGCCAATGATGACTCCTAATCACCACTCAAACTATCACTATTAGAGTAGAGACTTGGCCATAGTGAGATGTGAGCTAGTTTATAGGTCATCAGAGCCAAAATAAGGCTTCAATGTCATGAATGGACTACATTTGGGTTACCAAGTAAATATAAGTTGATGTGCAAGTGAAGGAACTTGGATAGATTTAAGAATTTTAAGGAAAATGCCAATGTAGATCCACCAATAATGGACTAAGCCAAATATGGTTGTTGATATCCATGGAGGATTGTATATTTCTTAGGAGGATGGTACAAAATACTATTAGAGAATATGTCATAGGACATAACTAGTTAAAATGGAAAGTAATCAATAAATGGTTTGATCTAAACAAGTTAAGATGTGAATCAAGGTGGAAACCATGTCTTTATGCAGTGTAAACACTACCACTATGCACTTATTATCTATCCTCCTACGTGACAACTTAGGAATCTAATGTGTCATCTTAGGTAGAATCAATGATGGTCAACTACAAAAATTATATAAAATGACATCTATGATACCACTACTGTAGTGGGTGAGATTATCCAAAGTTTTCCACAAAGTGGAGATTAAATGAGCCAATAGAAACTAGAAGGAACATATATCCCAAGAATAATCTAATGCAATGAAAATCAAAATTTCAAAAATAAAGTTAATAAAAAATAAAACTAGACATTCATATACGAGAATGACACTCTGATACCATATCATAGTATTTGGCTAGGATATCTAGATCAATAAAATGCACATATTTTTAGGCAAAAGCAAAGCAATTGCAATAGCATTACTATGAGTAAAAAACATAAATTAGAATATTGCACAAACCCATAAATAAATCATCCAACACACACCATATGAATATATCTCAAATCAAGATGTACAAATAGAAGAGTAAAATGTAAAACTCTTTCATGAACAATCACAAAGGGCCAATAATAGGCATGTAACTCCTAAGTCTAAAATTACCAATCAAATAATAACATCCACTAGCCAATGATAATAAACAACAATAACTCCCAATGATGTGTACACTTAATCAATCTAACTCAAGTGTAGTAATAACATGTGTAGGAATAAACCAAATGAAAAGATAATAAATACCCTACACTAATTGATTATTAGCAGAGGTTCTTGATAAAACAAAACATGCTAAGGATGAGGATAACTAAGTCTTATTCAAGTATGTAAAATAACATAGAGAATTCATATTTAACAAGGAAGACATAAACATAACAAAGATATTGACTAGTAGTTGATTCATAATCAGATATAATTCTCTTGATCAAAATGAATAAGGAGAGTAATCATGGATCTTTACCTCCTACCTCATTTAAATGTCAACCCAAGGACATAGACTTGATAGGATGATGTCACTATATGTTCATACTCAATCTCTAATTTGACATTCTACTAATTGTATCTAAGATGTTGAAGTGTAGTATATGAAATTCTTGAAATGAAACATAAACAAAGTATAGTAAAATAAATGATTATGCATGGGAATATTCCTAAAATAAATATTAAACAAGAATGCAATCACACAATTTAGAAATGAAACACACAATGCTTAAGGAAATCAAATAACATGCTTAACCAACTAGATGGGTTGGATTGTTGCTATATCATTCCAAAGGGGGATTTTCCTCCTTCCAACTCTAGATTCAACCCTTATTTTTACAACACTATATTGAAATAATAATTTCTCACTCATATTAATCAAAAGTGCAACAACGAATTACTTTATGAAGTTACAATCACAATTGTTTAACAAAATATACTTCTGATAATCTCTATTCAACATATACAATTTCTATATATTTGAACTCTATTGGTACATATTTATATATCACATAGGATATTTTTTTATGAAAAATAATATATGCATTCTATTCTAAGATAGATTCAAATTGGGATAACTGGAATTGGTTCCTTTTTCTAAAGACATCCTTCATGTGAATCTTGTGGCTTTGATATAGGATAAACAAGGCTATTTCATTCTTTAACTACTTCCTTATTGAGCTCCATGGAGATTAAAGTCATTTATATGAGTCAGTTAGAAGATAATCAAAATTTGTTCATCCATGGCTTTAGTCACATAGTGGATACATGATGGTCTATGTAATGAGATTCTTTTTTCTACAGGATGATCTGTATTAGATACTTATTTCTCCAAAACATCTTCAAAACATATTTATAAAAAATTCAACCTAAAGCAATAGACAACCATCATATATTTAATTTTAATACATAATTATAACTATTCAAAAGAGTTTGAAAACATAATCCCATATGGTTTATGAAAGTAGGAAACTATATGGAAAAGGGTTCAAAAGCATGGTAAATAAGTAGGATGAGTATAATAGATGGACACAATAATTAGACATTTATGGGGCTCATCACACCCCCAACTTAAGATCTTGCTCAACTTTTAGCACCATAATTGTTTATTCTCAATTCACAAATAAATCTAAAATCCATAAGATTGATAGCACCATTAGAAAGGTGAGCATAGAATGCATGCCTCTATTCAAATAGTTGCCAAATTTTGGCTTATCTATCTTCACTCATTAGGGTTTTGTCCTAATAATCTAGAACATGATACTAGAACAAGGGTGGTTGGAAATTTAGGTTCAACAATTAAGATCCCATATCACTTGCAAGAAGAATGTATTTTTTGGTCCAGATAAATGTTGCATTTATATTAAAAGGGGAATAAAACTCTCTATTTCTCAGTGATGGGGTGATCTCATTCCATCATTCAGTGCATGATTTTATTATAGTAAAACCAACAAAATTTTTCAATCCTAAATAAAAATATTGGACCTCATCATATTTATTTCTAAACCAAGTTCTTACTTCATTCTTCAACATGATATCATCCCATTTAGCTAATACAACATCAGGTACCATTAATTCACTCCTGATAAGTAACTAGCTTTTTTTTCCTTTTTCCTATATTCTACTATTTCTCTTCCTCTTCTTTGTTCATTCAACAAGTATGATGAAAATGTTTTCAATTAGACATCTCCAACATTTAGATTGGGATTCCATTCTCTATCATATAAAACAACATAATTGTGTAGGTAGAACTCATATAATTATGCTTGTTCTTTCTATGAACTTAATTTATAGATAAAAAAGGAAAGGGGATCAATAAATTCATGGGGTATATCAAAATAAATTATCATAAACCTAAAATTACGTAATTGTTCTTTGAGATAAACTAAATAAACTTTTGTAAGAGGCCTACAATCAAGGAGTTCTTGTGTTATACCAGCCATGTCCTCAACTTTATGTTTTAGTTTGGTGATGCTCTTTTCCTTGAACTTATTTTCCTCTTTCAATTTCCTATTTTATTTCCTTAGTTCCTTTAGATATTCAAATTGATTATCTATCCAATTAAATAGTTTATAAGATATTGAAAAATAGGAGTGATACTTGAACTTAGGGGTAGCTTTAGGTTCCTCTTGCTAATTGACCTCTATAGAAGATTATGGAATGCTAGTTTCAAGATGATGTTTGATTGAGGGACATAGCTAAAAAGATGCTATAGTAAGTGTATCTAGACCTCCACTAGATTGGTTTTGAAACTAGTTCCTTATTATCTAAATTTCTTGCATATCTTGATCAAGAGTGGAAAATTTTATTTTCACTATAGTAGGTTACTCCAATTATTTAGCTTCTTCCTGCATGGGTTCCTCATGCAACTCTTGTTATACTAGTTCCTCATATAATTCTTCAAAACTATGTTCAACTTATTCTTCCTCATGCATTTATTCAAAATTGCGTTCAACTTATTCTTCTTCCTCATGCATTTCTTCAAAATTGTGTTCAACTTGCTCTTATTCCTCATGCATTTCTTCAAGACTCTGCTTAATTTATTCTACTTCTTCATGATTGAATACTGGAGAACATTCTTCCCTATCTATTATAGTCTCAATATATTTATTTCTACTAGTATTCCATTCTTCCTCAGATTCTTCATTTATTTGAATAATGGAAGAAGGTTTAATTCTCATTTTTATCTTTAATCTATGAGGTTTAAGAGGAGTAGGGGTTGCTTTGGTCTTCCTGGAAGAAGATGGGAATTACTCCTCAAACTCATTTGAATCAGGTCAAAGAATGAGTTTATTCCTCTTCCTTCTTTTAGACTTTACTGTAGGTTCTTGTGTTATTGCAGGAAGACCTTCTTCTATAGGTTCTTATGTGGCTACAAGAAGGGTTACTACTACAGGTTCTTGTGGCTCTACAGGGAGGGATTCTTCTTCTTCTTCTTATCTTTATTTTTCAACCTCTAATTCTTATTCTAATTCATTTCCTTCTCTATCACTCTCTTCATTTCTTGGTACTTGGAGAAATTCCTCCCAACTAATGTTGGGTCTAGTTCTTTGTAAAAAATCTTAAACAAGTAACTAGATGAGACAATGGTGGGAGAGAGCTTTAGAATTACCTTTTTTAAAAGCCTTAGACATTTTGGTGATCATGTGAAACAAAAAGTTAGGAATTTATATCTTCATTCCATGCCATAAATAATTCAATAAATTGAAGTGTAGGCCATGTAGCATAAAATAACTTCCTTCATAGATGAAATATCTAGAGAAAAACTTAGCAGCCTTAGCCCATCTTCTTGGTAGAGATAACCTTGTAGTGCCCTACTTTGAGGTTTCTAGGTATTCATTTACTCTACTAAACTTTCATTTATTAGCCTTGACATCATATTTTTCTTTCCATTCCTACCCTATTCTAGGTAGTCTCATTACTCTGTTGATGGTTGTTTCCATCAAATTGATTTCCATTCCTTTTACCATGGCTAAGCTATTATGCAATGTACTAGTAAATTCCTCTACAATTCCTTTATCTAGGGATTGTATTTTCTCAAAATATTGCACCCATCCTAAATGTTGGAAAAAGGCCAAGATTTTTGGGTTATTGGTCAAGGGGGTGATATCTAGTGGTTCATGTTTCAATAAATCACCTCCTATATTATGTGAGTTGCAGGTTTGGGTGCTTTCAGCAAGGGTTTTAGGTAATGATAGAATGATTTGACTTTTGAATTGAGAGGTGAAATAATTCTTTAAAATTAATGAAAAATATCCCCCTAACTTAATTTGTCACTTGTCCTCAAGGGATGAAGCCAATGTGCACAAAACACTCATGGTAAGAGTAAGAGGTGGCAATAACAGTTTTGTCAATGGTTACATCAACAACGATGGATATTGTAATCAAGTGTGATAAGTAAAGGATATAGTGGTGCATTGATATCATTAAGTATCATCTTTTTTATAAATAATTAAAATGTATGACAAGAAATAAATATAGAATAATTATCATAGTACCTATAAAGATACCTTTCATAAATATTTCAATGATGATGTGAAGTGGTGATCATGGCATACACTAGAATTTGAGTGGGATAAAATGCTTGATGTAGGATGGAATGTAGGAATACATCTTGTAGCAAGATATGCTTCCTAGAGTATTAGGTTTTTATCCTACAACAAGTTTTGCACCTATAGTGATAAGTTATCCATCCTGTAGCGAGAAGGAAAATATATTTTTGCTCTAAAGGAATGAATCTGCAAGCAAAAACAAGTGAAAACAAAACATTTTTATTACAATAGTGTTATTTCTATTTTTCTCTTTTTTTAATGAATATCGATCAACTAATGACTTGGTTGTTTGAGACAATATCGGTCGAAAATGCCTGAAGGTGTTCATTTCTAAATTTTATAATTTTTTTCTTTTTTTAGATTTTTTAGTCCAAAGTCAACTAAAATCACAAGAATTTAGAGGGTACGATTTTATTCAACCTAAACCAAGCCATTGTGAATGACTTGTTCTTGGCTGTAGGAAGATTTATTACTCTTAGAAAATATTAGAGAAGGGTTGACATAAATACCCTATGGCTACAGGAATAGGTTTATTTGCTTCATAAAGAAGATATGGATGTTGTTCTTGAAAAAGTTGGTGAGTGAGAGTTTCCTTGGAAAATGGTTTCTTGTATAGCTTGAGCCTATGGCCATTAACAAGCAGTTAGAATCAAATAGAGTCAATGGTTATAAGCTTTACATCTCCATTATCAAAAACTCATTCAATCTCATAAGTCCCAAGCCATCTAGACTATAACTTTCCTTTATGATCCTTGTATTTAGAGTAAAAAATAAGTGCCTAGTCTCCTAATTAGAAATTTTGTCTTAATGTTCTTGTCATGCCATCCTACACATTATCTTTATACTATTTTAGTATGATGAAGTACTTCCTTTCTTAATTAATCAAGTGCATCTAGTTGCATGATCTTATCTTGTTGATCTTGAGAAATATCTAAACCCAAATCAAGTGTTGTCCTTAATGTATTATGTTCAAACTCAATGGGCACAATAGACTTTTAACCATAAACTAGTTCATATGGAGTGAAACTAGTTATGGTTTTTTGGGTGATTCTATAAGCCCAAACTACTTCTAGAAGATGAGTTAACCAATTTTTTCTATGCAAGTTGATAGTCTTGGTGAGGATATTTTCTAATTATCATTTTGTCATTTCTACCTGAACATTTGACTGAGGATGGTAGGGGGTATATTTCTTGTATCTGATTTCATATTCTTTTACCAAGGTAGTTGTGAGGTCTAATGTAAACTATGGGCCTTGGTCTATGACTATTTCTCTTGGTACTCCATAGTGGGTGAAGATTTATTCATAGAGGAAATCAGCTGCCTTCTCATCTTGGGCATGGGTTAAGGCTTTGACCTATGTCAATCTAGTGACATAATCAGTACACACCAATATGTATTTCTTATTATTGGATTTAGGATCAATGAGAGCTATAAAATACAATTCCCATTTGTTAAAGGGTTCTAGAACCAGTTGGGGCTATAATGATATTTCATCAGAGCAAGTGACCTTTCCCATATGATAGCATTGATCACATCTATGGGTGTACATCATGGCATCCTTATGAAAATAAGACTAATAATATCTAGCAGTGAGTACTTTCATGATAGTCTATTTGGTAGTAAAATGACCCTCATAAGGCTCATCATGGTAGGATCTAAGAATGTCATAAGCTTTGCCTTCTCGGATATGTCTTTTCATAACTAAATATGGTCCAGTGATAAAGAGATCCTATAATCTAGGAATAATGTCTACTCTTTTAGATCAAGTGTTGTTTAACCCTAGGTGAGAAATATTGTGGTAGTGAATCTGTAGTAAGATATTTAGCAATATCTAAGAACTAAAGAGATTGAATTATTATAACAAATAAAGATTCATCAAGAAAAAATCATTGATAATAGGACTGTATTCATCATTTTAAAATCAAGATAGAAAATCTACTATTGCATTATCTTTACCAAGTCTATCCACAGTGGTAATATCAAATTCTTGTAGTAAAAGTAGCCAATGAATTATCTTGCTTGTTACAACAGGTTTGTTCATTAAATACCTTATTGTTGTATGATAAGTGTGGATGAATACTTGGTAGCTTGTACTGTAGTGTCTAAATTTAATGATGGCATAGATAACGATAAGAAATTATTTCTTTGTTATAGTGTAGTTAAGTTTAGTCCATTAAAGATTCTTATTGATAAAATAGATTATATAACTTAGAGATTCATCTTTTTATCCAAAGATAGATCTTAGAGTGGTGTCAGATGCATATGTATGAATGTGAAAAGGCTTCTTCTAGTCAGGCCCTCTCAAAATAGGAGTTGTTATGAGCAGGTCTTTGAGTTGCTAAAAGGCAGTTTAACAATCATTAATCCATGTAACTTTAACATCTTTAGTAAGCAATCCCAACAATGGGGTGGCAATTTCACTAAAATATTTGAAGATCATCCATAATAACCAGCATGTCCTAAAAAACTTCTAACATCTTTATGATTCTTTATTGTGGGTAGATATTTGATGATAGTTATCTTTGTTGGGTTAACTTGAATTCTAGCAGGGGATATTTGATGTCCTAACATAATCCCTTCAGTTATAAGCATGTAACACTTTTCATTATTCAAAGATAATTGATGGTTCTAGTAGTATTAAATAACTTTCTCTAGGTTGGTCAATGTTTCTTTGAATGTTTGCCCATAGATAGTGAAGTCATCCATGTAGATTTCAACATAGTCATGGGAGAGATCAAAAAATATGCTCAACATAACCCTTGAAAAAGTAGTTGGGGCATTGCAAATACCAAATGGTAAGATGGAATGGGAAGAGGTTCTCCAAGGGTAAGTAAAATTGGTTTTATCTTGATCTTCTGAAGTAATTCATATATGATTATAACCACTATAGCCGTATAGGAAAGAAAAGTATTTATTCCCTACTAATGTATCCAATACTTGATCAATAAATGAAATGGGAAAATGATCCTTCATAGTAGAAGCATTAAATTATCTATAGTCAACATAAACATACCATTTTCCCCCTTTCTTAAGGACAATGACTAGGAGAGAGACCCACCAGCTATTTGAGATATGATAAACAAATCCTTCATCTAAGAGTTTTTACAACTTAGTTTTGATTATGTCTTTGACTGCAAGATTCATTTATTTTTGGGGTTGGTGAATAGGTTTACATTATTCTTTAATATAAATGTGATTTATGTATAAATATAGGGGTATTTCTCTCATGTCATGGTAATCCTAGGAAAATGTTGTATGCCTTCTCAACATTATAAGTAACTGACTTTATTATTGGGGTGTTAAGGAAGTGCTGATGTTGAAAGGTTTACTTGGCAGGATGTCTACTTGCTTTGTTGAAGAAAGCATGGTCTCTATATTGGTGATTAAAAGAACATAAATGAATTTAAATGGAAGTAATTGATGGAATGTCAAAACATATCTTGTAGTTTAAACAAAATCATTCTTAGAAAAGGTATTCTGAAGAGGGCATGGTGTACATTCCAACAGGTTGGTTGTTACAAGATCTTGTTGATAGGTGTTTTGCAAGATACTAATAAGGACAGTGTCTTCTTCTTGGGTTAACAAATTTGAACTCCAATCAATTGTGTAGAGAGTTTACAAAGAGACAACTTCCTCAAGTTCATCAATCTAAGGGATTGGTCTATCATTCGAGGAAAGCTAAGCTGGTGGATACAACACCAATTTCTTGGTGTCATTTTCATTCAAAATTAGCATTTTTATTGACCTATAGCTAATAAATGCATCAAAATTATCCAACCATGGCCAACCAAGGATGAGAGGATAAACCCCCAAATTTCTCTTTAGCTGTAGGATAATAATTCTACTAGATATTACCAAGAATCCATAATGATAACAAGGTCCTCAATAATTCCTTCAAGCTTAACAATGGATCTATAATCCATCTAGAGGATGGTATGTGTTAGATGGAGAGTGGTAATATTTAGTTATTGCATGGTCTCCATGGTCATCACGTTAATGGTTTGATCCAGGCAGCAATTTAGGCGACAATTTGGTGACAGTTCTACCCCAATTGATGATGGAACTTCTAGGAGCCATAAATTTTGCACCATAGCTCTAATTAACTTTCCATTTGAACCATTGGAAAGATAAGAATGAGGATAAAGTAATGAGATGGCATTTATCTTTGATAAATTAATTTTGACCCCCAAAAATCCAATGGAAGTGACCCAAATTTCAATTTTAGTAGTGCAGTCTAAAAATAGTAATTCCTCAAATTATGTAATGTTTTAAAGAATGGAAGTCAAACCAATTAATCTCCCTCAATATTTGTGACCTTCCACATCCTCCCATTGCTTTAAAAATAGGTATAAATGAAGATGTAACCTGAAATGGAAAATTAGACATCTCTTCCCAAAGATAAGCATATACTTGTATTGCGATCTTGAGTAATAATACATCTTTTCTTAGATAACTCATTGTTACTATGTTATTTTTGTGTTCTTGAAATATTTATCAACTATAACTTCTAAGTTTTGGATCAGTGGTATTAGAGCGGTTTGTCTTGAGAGTGTATGATCCTGAGGATGAGGTCAGGCTATAAGAAGCTTGGGTGGAAAACAATAGAACTTCCAAACTATCCACATATTCACTCTAAATGACTTCAAATAGAAGATGAAACTAAGACATCTGATCCTTTAAAATAAATAGTGAATGAAGCCCTTCAATAGCAACAATCATACATGCTACAACAATTTTCCCAAATTCTTCAATGACTTTTGATGGGAAATTATGGCTCCTCAGCTACACTTCTTGGCTCCTCATCCATGGAACATCGTTTTAGTGCCCCAACACCCTTCAAGGTTTAGGTGAATTTTGATATTCCTAAATTTGAAGGCAAAATCAATGCTAATGTAGTAGAAAATTGGTTAGATCAATTATCTTCCTACTTCTCTATAAACAAATTCACCGATGGAGAAAAGATCACTTTTCCTCTTTTGAAAGCATCATTGCCCATGAAAAACTGGTGGGAAGTGTAAAAAAAGAGGTTCAGTATAGATGACATTTGCCTTGAGGTGGAACCTACCTAGGATGATTTTGTGGAAGCAGTGAAAGAAGAATACTATTCCATTGGAGCATATGATGATTTATACATACATTGGCAATAACTTCGCCAAGGTAAGGACCAATTTGTTCAAGATTACACAGATATTTTTCATTCTTTGTCTACAAGATTAGGCATCCAAGAAAGTGACAAACATAAGACTCAAATATCATGGTGGATTACAATGGTAAATATGAGGGGAAATGGAACTACTCAATTTGGAAACCCTTGGTGAGGCATACAAATTCATAGTAAAGATTGAGCAGAAGCATGGTAGAAAGAATACAAAGAGTCAACCCTCAAAATGGAAAAGTGACAAGGAAGGTCAAACACGAGGCCAAAATTAAAAGAAAAAGGAGTTTCAAGATAAGAAACCCCAGAAGGGGAAGGCTAGAAAATGGTGTGATTACCACAAAACTAGAACTCACTCCAAAGAAGAATGTCGAGCCATCAAGTCACTGCTTTCTGAGTCACAATACTCAACATCTACTACTCTATCTCATACACAACCCAAAGTTGAAGAGGATGAAGAAGAAATTGTAGATGTTAAGCCTAACACCATCATCACTTCATCACAGACTCGTGAGGAAAGGCTAGATGACAAAGAAAGATTGTTTCACTCCAAATTATGGGTAAAAGGTAAGCCTGTGCATTTCATTCTTGATAGTGGGAGTCAAAATAATTTAATCTTTGCTAAAGTTGTGAAAAGTCTAAATCTATCTATGAAGCCTCATCCAAATCCATACAATATTGGATGGTTGAGCCTAGGGAGAGACCTTTGTGTCACCCATCAATGTCTTCTTTCATATGTAATAAAACCTTTCCAAGATGAAGTCTTATGTGATGTGGTCAATCTAGATGTTTGTGATGTACTCCTTAGTCAACCATTCATGTATGAGCGATATGGTATTTATGAATCACAAACCCAAAGAATCACCCTCACTATTAGAACATGGTGCTATAGGTTACCATAGGTAGCATCTCCCACATCTGTCTCCCTGATCAGTGCTAAGCAATGTAAGTGATTATTGGATAAGACAAAGTAATTGTTCTCATGGTGGTCAAACCACAAAAATACAAGAAGCCCGATGTTGCAGTCCTACCTACACAATCAACACAACAACAAAAGTAGATAGGATGAATCATAGGAGAATATGATGACTTATTCAAGTCACCCATAAGAGTTCCACTACATTGTCAGGTAAAACATTCTATCAATTTGATCCCAGGATCACCTTTACCTAATAGTCCTGTGTGTTGTAGATTAGTTTTGGAGAATGAGAGATAAAAAGTTAGATTCAAGAATTGATCCAAAAGGGTCACATCAGGAAAAGATCTATATGCTATGGCAGCCCACTTGTCTTGGCACCAAATAAAGATGGAACATGGAGGCTTTGCATTGACTACTGAGCCTTGAATAAAATCACTGTGAAGAATCGCTACTCTCTCCCCAAGATTGATGACCTACTGGACCAACTCCATGGTGTGAAGTTCTTCACCAAAATTGATCTCAAATCTAGCTATCACCAAATTCCCATCAATCCCACCAATGTCTAGAAGACTGCATTCAAATATAAAGAGGGGATCTTTAAATGGTTGGTTATGCCTTTTGACTTAACTCATGCACTTGCAACCTTCATGAGGATGATGGATGACATCCTATGACCCTTCACCAACTCATTTGTGGATGTCTACCTAGATTACATACTCATCTATAGTAGAATATGGGAGGAACATTTGCAACATGTTCGTAAGGTGGTTCAAACTCTTTGGGAGCACAATTTGTATGCAAATCTTGACAAATGCACATTCAGGATGACAACAATTTAGTACCTTGGGTATGTTTTGAATCAGGAAGGGGTCCATGTTGACCCAAAAAAGATTTAGGTTATTCAAGAATGGCCCACACCAAGGACCCTCACAGAAATTTGTAGCTTCTTGGGTCTTGTAAATTAATATAATAGGTTTGTTCTTGGATTTTCACATGTTACTTAGTCACTAACTCAAGTGACTAAAGGAGGAGCTAAAGCTACATTTCAGTGGGTGAAATACAATAAAGGGCATTTGAGAATTTGAAGAATAGACTTTGTTCAACCCCTATTATTTCTTTTCTAGATTTGCATCAACCTTTTCAGTTGATGACAGATGCATCTAAATATGTCATGGGAGCTGTCATCATGCAACATAGCCATCCTATTGCATATCATAGTGAAACTTTCACTGATACAGTCAATAAATATTTGACATATGATAAGGAGCTCTATGTCATTATTCAAACCTATAAACAATGGAAACACTACATCTTTGTTAAGGTGTGGAGCTAAAAGCTTCAACTATTTGCAGACACAAGAAGAGGATGCTGAAGAACCAGAATCACCAGTGTTGGCAGCATGACCGACGTCGGTCAGGCGCAGTGGAGAAGGAGACCAGCGATGGCAGATAGTCGGCTGACGTCGGTAGCACCAAACAAGCAGGGACCGACGTCAGTCACCTGTGTATTTCTAGAACTACTGTTAACAAATAGTCAGTTAAGTGAAGCGAGTGTTTGCATGTCAAATGACTAGTTATAGTCACGAGCTGCGTGTCTAATTATTGTAACTAGAGTTCTATTTTTGTAAGCATGGGATCCTATTTAAAGACCCATAAGGCATGTATTGTAATATTCAAGAAAGCAAGTAAGAGCATTGAAGCAAGCAAGGTCAAGGAGATCTACAGGTGTAGGGTCAAGGAGATTAGCTGAAGCATTCAAGGAGGGATAGCAACTCAGGTTGTAGAGTTGGTTTTGTGTTGAGCAAGGGAGAGAGAGAAGAAGGTCTTGAGGTGTGGCAAGCCTTTGAGGTGGAGGAAGAAGTGGCATCTTCCTTATTATATTTTCTTCTAGTAATATTTAATACAAGAGTGTGTATTGTCTCTCAAATTCTTTGTTGTCTCAAGTTTCTAGTTACTTTATCATTCTGGTATAATTCCATGTTTAATTGCTTATAAGAAAGTAATCAATTGTGCTTCCGTTGGATAAGGGGTCACCTAACAGTTGGTATCAGAGCATATTGATTGTTGTAGGTATTCTCCTGACAAGTGGTATCAGAGCTACGGTTTGCAGGAAGCAGGTTATTGTTTTTGATTACAGGTCATTCACAGGGTTTTCTGATTGAGTGGGAGTTCAGCAATGGTAGAAGAAAGTAATCTACGAATGGAGAAGTTTAACGGCAAGAATTATCAACATTGGAGGATGCAGATTGAGGACTATCTGTATTAGAAGGATTTGTACTTACCATTGGGTGGGGTTGCATGCAAGCCCACAATTATGAAGGATGAAGAATGGAGTGTTCTTGATCAGAAGGCTCTCGGTTCCATAAGGTTGAGCCTTGCATTGTCTATGATTTCTAGCTTATCACAGTGCAAGACAACAGAAGAGTTGATAAAGTCCGTAGCGAATTTATATGAAAAGCCCTCAGCTTCTAATAAGGTATATCTTATGAAGCAACTATTTACTTTGCAAATGCAGGAAGGTGGATCGGTACATACTCATCTCAGTGATTTCCATGGTTTGGTAAACCAACTAGCTTCAGTCAATATTGTTTTTGATGATGAGGTAAAGGCTCTCTTGATTTTATGTTCTTTGCCTAAAAGTTGGGACAATTTGGTTATGGCAGTAAGTAATTCTGCATCTGCTTCTAAAATCTTAAAAGTTGATGATGTTGTGAGTGTGATCTTGAATGAAGAAATACGCAGGAGAAGCACAAGTGAATCATCAGGGAATGCTCTAAGTGTAGAAAGCAGGGGAAGGGAAAGGGAGAAGGTTGAGCAAGGGAAATCAAGGTCGAGAAGGGGATCCGAGTCCAAAGGTATTACCTGCTAGTTTTGTGGAAAGAAAGGACATACAAAGGAGTGTTGGTTGAGAGATAAAGAGAATCAACATGCAGGTATGGAAGAAGCAAAGGATGCAAATATTGTGATGCAGGACGCTCTCATACTTTCTTCGGATAGTCAGGTAGGATCATGGATTTTGGATTCTGGTTCATCTTTTCATGCATCCCTAAACAGAGATTTGTTCTAAGTATGAATAGGGAGACTTTGGAGTGCTCTACTTAGGGGATGGTACGCCTTGTCAGATAGTTGGCAAAGGAAAAGTGCAGCTGAGATTGCAGATTAACAACACATGGGTGTTGAAAGAGGTCATGCATGTTCCAATTCTGAAGCAGAGTCTGATTTTTGTAGGAAGGTTGGGAGATGAGGGATGCACAATAACCCTCACAGCAGATTCTTGGAAGGTTACCAAGGGAGCACTTGTTCTAGCAAGAGGTAAGAAAGTAGATACTCTTTATCTGTCTACTTGTATTATTGATTTTACTTCTAGTGTAGATTCAAAGATGTGGCCTAATAGGCTTGGTCACATGAATAGGAAGGGAATGGAAGTTCTTGATTCAAAAGGTATGTGTTCAAATTCAGAAAGCATAGATAGAGTTCATTGCAGAAAATTTGATGCTTTTGACAGGAACAAAGAAGCCTTGGTGTTTACGGAGGAGATGAAGGACAGAGATCAGTCACAGGGTCTGAATAAATCTGAGCAGGGCAGCATGGATAGAGGTTTGATCCAAGAAGAGCTTGAAAATGAAAATTTCATCACTTACAGGAACACATAGACGCCGATGTCGGTCACATGGGACTGATGTCAGTCATCCAGATACCGATATCGGTCATGTGCAGACCAGTAGGGTCAGTAGGTCAGGCAAGAAAAGTCTGACGTCGGTTAGGAAGGAATCGACGTCGGTAGGGGGGACACTGGCGTAGGCTAGGGAAATGACGTCGGCAGTCAGGGTCAGTGCAGGGAATTGACATCGGTTGGGAGCAGACTGGGAGATGGCCGAGATCGATCACTAGAACAGATGTTGGGTGAATCAATAGGTCTCAAACACCCATGTGGAGGTCAGAAAAGGTATGTGAACCTCATATTCATTGTTCACCTTCTTTATATTGCTTACTGATAGTCTTGAACTAGGAAGATGGAAGAAGCAATGCAAGTAGAATCTAGAAATAGTGGGAGCTTGGCATGGATGAGGAGTGTGAGTCTTTAGAGTAGAACCAAACAGGTATTTGTTGGTAGAGTTGTCAGATGGAAGAAAGCACTGGATAGAGGGATGGATTCCCATTTTAGAGAAGAGAGTGGATGGACACATGAGACAGAAGGCTATAGTATATGGTCTTGAGTATGCTGCAGACAATGGAGGTTTGACCATTGTATTTTATCTTTACCAGGTTGGATAATATTAGCTACATTATCCTATTACTTTATTGTGTTACTTGTTGCAGGGTTTCATATATAGGGTGTTTTCTGAGCTAAGGGTAGAGTTGGTTCAGAAGTGTGTCATGGAGAATTTGGGAGGAGCAAAAAATTCTTGTGGCATAAGTGACAGGTATAGCATCACAGGTTTGTGTGGTGGTTGGTCTTCAAGAGTGACGTTGAAGAGGGATACAGAGCCTAAGGAACAAAGTAGATGGTGTACAGGTACAGGTACAAGTTGCAGCTATTTATCTCCAAGTGGGAGATTGTTAAGGTGTGGAGCTAAAAGCTTCAATTGTTTGCAGACACAAGAAGAGGATGCTGAAGAACCAGAAGCACCGACGTTGGCAGCATGATCGACGTCAGTCAGGTGTAGTGGAGAAGGAGATCGGTGATGGTAGATAGTCAGCTGATGTCGGCAGCACCAGACAAGTAGGGATCGGCGTCAGTCGCCTGTGTATTTTCAGAACTGCTGTTGATGAATAGTCAGTTAAGTGAAGCGAGTGTTTGCATGTCAAATGACTAATTATAGTCATGAGCTGTGTGTCTAATTATTGTAACTAGAGTTATATTTTTGTAAGCATGGGATCCTATTTAAAGACCCATAAGGCATGTATTGTAATATTCAAGAAAGCAAGTAAGAGCATTGAAGCAAGCAAGGTCAAGGAGATCTACAGGTGTAAGGTCAAGGAGATCAGCTGAAGCATTCAAGGAGGGATAGCAACTCAGGTTGTAGAGTTGGTTTTGTGTTGAGCAAGGGAGAGAGAGAAGAAGGTCTTGAGGTGTGGCAAGCCTTTGAGGTGGAGGAAGAAGTGGCATCTTCCTTATTGTATTTTATTCTAGTAATATTTAATACAAGAGTGTGTATTGTCTCTCAAATTCTTTGTTGTCTTAAGTTTCTAGTTACTTTATCATTCTGGTATAATTCTGTGTTTAATTGCTTATAAGAAAGTAATCAATTGTGCTTCCATTGGATAAGGGGTCACCTAACAGTTGGTATCAGAGCATATTGATTGTTGTAGGTATTCTCCTGACAATCTTGGGAAAAGAGATGGTCATCCATACTGACCACAGACCGTTGGAATTCATCCAGACATAGAGAAAACTAAAAAATGAGAGGCACCAAAAGTGGTCCACACATCTTCAAAAATTCCATCTAATAATCAAACACAAAAAGTGAAGCTCAAATAAAGCTATAGATTATCTAATCTATCTACTAATTATTTCACTCACAATAGTTCTTGACTTGTACGGACATGAGACTACCACTTGGGGTGCTTTGTATGAAGCAGATCCTACCTTTGCTGATACATATCAGGTGTTTTAAAAAGGTAAACATTTTTTTGATTTTTATTTGCAAGATAATGTCCTCTATCATATGGGGCACATATGTGTTTTAGCTGTAGAGCAACAAAAGATGATATGGGAAGCACATTTTAGTAGGATAGCTAGATACTTTGGTATAGAGAAGACATTGGAAATTCTTCAAGAACACTTCTATTGGCCCCATATATGAAAGGATGTGGAAATATATCTCAAATATTTCACCCCATGTGTGATAGCCAAGCCAACAAATAAGAAACAAGGATTGTACATGCCATTTCCATAACTAACTAGGCCTTGGGAATCTGTCTCAATAGATTTTCTCTCAGGTTTTCCCACTTCAAAACATGGTAAGGACTATATTTTTGTGGTAATTGATCATTTTTCAAAAATGGCTACCATGATTACTTGCAATTAAAATATATCTACTGAATAAACTATTCAACTATATTTTAGTCATATATGGCTCCATTTTGGTCTCCCCAAGTCCATTGTCTCAGATCGAGATAACAAGTTGATGAGCATCTTCTAGTCCACTCTATGGAAGATGATGGATACCAAGATGATGAAGTCCATATCCTTCCATCCATAGACTAATGGTTAGATAGAGGTGGTGAACCACTTGATTTGATTTAGATGTATCACTCTAAACATTCATGTACATGGGATGAGGGGCTTCTTTTCATACAACATGGATATAATTGAGCCTTGCACAGCTCAATCAAGCACAGTCCATTCCAAGTATGCTTCAAGTTCCAACCCATGGCACCAATTGATATAACTATTCCATTCTCCACCATGGAATACACACCTCATGGAAGATCTGAGGCAGTAAAAGAAAAAATGTTTATTGAACAAATGCAACACATCTAACAGCAAGTTCATGACATCCTAGACAAGATGAATCAAAAGTATAAGCAACGCCATGATAAACATAGGATTACACACCATTTTGCTGTGGGTGATAAGGTTTGGTTGCAGCTTCAGAAGGAATGACTTGCAGGCCCATATAGAAAAATTTAGCCTCTCCAATATGGTCTCTACACCATCACCAAAAAAGTTGGAGAAAATGCTTTTGAGTTGAACCTACCAGCTTACCTTGGTCTGCATCTAATATTCAATGTCGAGCTCCTTAAACCATATCATCCACCTCTATTAGACACTTTAATCATATTAGAACAACTAAACATTAATGCGCTTGACCCATAATTTTTTTCTCCAGTGGAGGAGGATCATATTGTGGACACCTGGATGAAGACAACAAGAGGATACTCTATTCCACTTTATCGAGTGGTCAAAAGGGGCTAGCTTAGCCACCAAGGTGAGTGGTTCATAGAGAATCAAATCAAGACATAACTACCACACCTAATGAGGAAAATTGACACAATGGGGGCCATTGATTTTCAAGGAGGGAGGAATGATCTGATCAGCAATTTAGGTGACAATTCGGGTGACATTTCCACCCCAATTGATGATGGAACTTCTGGGAGCCATAACTTTTGCACCGTAGCTCCAATTGACTCACCGTTTGAACCGTTGGAAAGATAATAATGAGAATAACATTTTTAGATGTAATGGAGCTCTGATTGATGAATTTTTATCCCAAAAAACCCAATGGAAGTGCTTCAAATTTCAATTTTAGTAGTACAGTCTAAAAATAGTAAGTTTCTAAAAATAGTAATTCCTCAAATTCTATAATGTTTTAAAGCATGGAATTCAAACCACTTAATCTCCCTTGAGATTGGTGACCTTCCACATCCTCCCCCTACTTTAAAAATAGGTATAAATGAATATGTAACATGAAATGAAAAATTAGACATCTCTTCCCAGAGATAAGCATATACTTGTATTGCGATCTTGAGTAATAATACATCTCTTCTCAGAGAATTCATTATTACTATGTTATTTCTATGTTCTTGAAATATTTATCAACTAGAAATTCTAAGTTTTGGATCATGGTTACACCCAAATTGATTAAATTATTGGATATGGCTTGGCTATGGATGCTAACATTAACTACAAGGATTTTTAGATCAAAATATTTTGGAGGAACTATGTTTCCCAATATAAAATTTGTGAATTCACTAATGACTTGGACTATTTTAGGATCCTTTTTTCTTCCTGGTTTTTATAAACATAGCTCTCAAAAATATTTATTGTAGATATGAATATATTTTATTTCTTGAAAGAGTGGGATTTTGATGCACACATTCTTGAGTTATCCTAAGATATTGAATTCAGGTTCTTGTTCAGGATGTGATATATTCAATCTCTCTAGAAAAGGAGGATTGTCAATTTCTTTTTTATTTTCGAATGGACTTGGCTCAAGATTGGCTACAAGTGGGTATGGATTAGTATGGAGTGGAATTGGTTTAAAGTTTTATGTTATGATGGGTGAGGTGGGTTGTGGAAGAACATGACTTGAGCAAAGTTGAACTTGATTAATGTCCAAGGTGTATTTTGGATATTACATTATTTCAGTCAATTGTGTCAATTGAACTGACTTATTAATAGGATTGGGGATGGGTTAGGTAGGTAATTGAGTGGTTTAAATAAGATATTAAGTGTTTGGCATTATGTACTATTGTTATGGTTGTTGCATTTATTGGGGAAAGCCTTGATTTCCTCTCCATTGTTGTTTCCATGGATTAGAGGGATATAACCATTGTTGGTTTTGTAATTATCCCTATTGAGGTTGCTGTCTATTCTATTGCATCCATAACTAATTCTAGGGTATCTACCAATTTATTTTAGACCAATTTGGATTGGGTATATTCATCCAAGAACCATATTGAGGATTATTTTAAAATTGAGAATTTTCAAACATAGAGTTTGATGGCATACATAGTCTTTGTACCCATAGTTTCCATTGAGCCATGAAAAACACTTGGTTTTCATCTTATCTTATGGCATGTAACTCTAATATCTCAAGATTTTCCTCAGTGATACTAGCTACCCAAGCCTTCATGGAATGGCATGTGTAATCCATCTTCTTCTTTTTGCATTCAGGAAAATAGGTAGATAAGGCTTTCTTGGTTTCTTCTTGAATTCTCTATGTATGTAATGTATCAAGCTAAGTAGCTAGGTGACTGATGATGTCCTGCTTCATGTCCTAGAGTAGGTTGCTAAATTAACCTTTAGATAGTCTTGTATTATATGATTCAGGAAGGACTCTACCCCTACTTTTGTTTATGGTTGATCTAGAGTAGTTCATACATAGAACTGTTAGTTCATCAAATGGTAGTGTAGAAACATCACCACCAGACATTAGATATAGTGCCTCCAAACAATCATATCTAATTCCTTTCAAGAATATCATCTTGACCATTTACTTGTCCATTGTGGTCTATTTGTATTTTTTCAAGCTGAATAAAAATCTTTCCATATACTCCTCTAGTGACTCATCATTAGCTTCTGTCATTAGGAAAATTTCATCTCTCCTTTAGTTTTTTCCTCTATAATAGTCTTGATATTTCATCAAAAACTTCTCCTTCATTTCTTCCCAAGTAGAAATGGCATCTTTTCCAAGTCATATGAACCATCTAAGTGTTTCATCTTTGATTTTTGCTAGAAATAGTTTGAGTTTCTGAGCATCTTGATTATAATCATAGCTACAACATAAGATGTCAAACTCAAAAAGAAATGTATCTAGATCCTCAAATGATTTTTCCTTGAAAGTAGTGAGGGATACTCTTTATGGGTGAATTTACATTAGGAGTAAGGATAGAAAATTTGAAATTAACAGAATCATTGATAGTGTTTTCTTCCTGGTGATCCCTCATGAATACTCTTTGTGTTGTTAGATAGGGGGTTATTGCTACCCAATGCTCAAAACTCATATCAATTCTTTTATTTCCTAGGGTGTAGAAGATGGAGAGTTTATCTTTTTCCTTAGGAATGTATGGCTTCCTATACAATGGGGATGGTGTAGAGGTTTCAGAATATTTTTCTAGTGTCTCGATAAAGAGTCTCTCTAAATTGGAAGATTTTATTGGCTTGATGTTTCTTTTAGGGGAAAGAATGGCTTTGAATGCCTCCTTAGCAAAAAATTTGGGTGATGAAAGGAAGATAATTTCATATTATTTATTATGAGGTGATAAGGTGGGAATTATTATAGGTGGTGCTTGTGGGTATCTTCTAGGGGTATGAACCTCTTCAAAGTCTCTAACTTGTGCAACCAGTCTAGCAAACAATTCTTCTTTCTCTACCTCTTATATTGACAAATGTGAGTGATCTTCAAGAATTCCTTCATGTTCCTTAGTTGTTTTAGGATGAATATCTAATATTTTATCAACATTCAATGATTCAGGCAAAAATCTTCCTATATAGTCTCCTTCACTTTGCATACATTAACCAATTTTTTTAACTGTTTGCCTACCCTGCCTACATAGGGTTAATAATATGGGGTTTTTGAAATTTATAGAATCCTACTTGGAAGAAAGGGAAATTTTAAAGTATGAAATCAGTAAATATTTAATATCTAAAAACAATAAGATTTTTAAAAACAATAAACATCTAGAAACAATTGCTATCAAGATTGAAGATTACAAGTGTGTTATATTTTTCCTCGACAATGTTGCCAAAAATGACTAGTAGTTGATTCACAATCAAATATACTTATCTTGATAAAAATTAATAAGGAGAGTAACAAAGGATCTATACCTTCTACCTCATTTAAATTTCAACTCAGGGATGCAGACTTGATAGGATGACATCACTATATGTGCACACTCAATCTCTAATTTGACATTCTGCTAATTGTATCTAAGATGCTGAAGTGCAGTAAATGAAATGCTTGAAATAAAATATAAAAAATGTATAGTAAAACAATTTTTTATGCATGATAATCTTCTTAAAATAGATCTTAAATAATAATTTAATCACACAATTCAAAAATAAAACACACAATGCTTAAGAAAATCAAATAACATGCTTAACCAACTAGATGGGTTAGATTATTGTTGTAGCCTTCCAAAGGGGGCCATTCCTCCTTCCAAATCCATCTTCAACCCTTCCTATTAAAAATCTATGTTGAACTCAAAATTACTCACTCATATTAATAAAAGCTATAACAATGAATTGATGCATGAAGTTACAATCACAATTGCTTAACACAATGTACTTTTGACAATCTCTATTCAACATATACTATTTATATATATCTCAAATATGATGCTACATATTTATATACTATAGAGGATTTTTTTTTATGTAAAATAATATATAAATTCTATTCTAAGATACATTCAAATTTGGATAACCAAAATTGGTTCCTTTCGCCTAAGACATCCTTCATGTGAATCTTGTGACTTTGTTGTAGGACAAATAAGGTTGTTTCATTCTTCAACCTCTTCCTTATTGAGATCCATGGAGGTTAGATTCATTTTTTCAATTCAATTAGAAGATAATCAAAATATGTTCATCTGTGGCTTTGGTCACGTAGTGGCTACAAAATGTTCTATGTAATGAGATTCTTTTTGTTGCAGGATGCTTCATGTTATATACCTATTTTTCCAAAACATCTTCAAAACACATTTATATAAAAATCATCCTAAATTAATAGACCACCATCATATATTTAATTTCAATACATAATTATAACTATTCAAAAGATTTTGAAAACATAATGCTATATGGTTCATGAAGTAGGAAACTATATGGAAAAGTGTTCAAAAGCATGGTAAACAAGCAGGATAAGTACAATAGATGGACATAATAACATGACATTTATGGGGCTCATTAAATATATTTTATTACATTTGATAGGAATTAGGATTAACCAATATTTTAGTAATCATTCAAAAAGAAAATGGGATAACTTAGATAGGATTAACCCATATATTAAACATGATTGCACACACAAGGAACAAAATAAGAAATACAATAGGTAACCATAACCAAGATAGTTTATATTGATCTCAAAAAAAGTTCATCATCTTATTCATACAAGCATACATATATATAGTCATTTGTAGTGCCTGTCTATTCATAATCTTCTCATACTATGGTGCCAAAAGAGGATACTATTCATCTTTTATCCTTTTACAAGTCATGGAAGATAGGAAAAAATACATATAGCCAAAAACTTCTTACATAGCGCAAGAATATCTAAATATTATCTTGCATAACTTTACTTATCCATTTTATTCTCCCAATATTTTCCTAGACTTAAAATATTGTCTGGTCTCAAGATAACATCATCAGATCATTTGATGGTGTACTCAAGGTATAAGTTAAAGAAATGGGTAGACTAGCAAGAGTCATAGTAATCGCTTAAGGCACTATTTTTGGTTTTCAGGTCTTGCATACTACTTAGCCACCCTTTTGGGTTTTCAACTAAGTAGGATACCAACCTACCACCCTTTTAGGTTTTCAATAGGCTGGTATAATTAGGTGGCCACCCTTTATGGATTTTCAACCATCCTAGCCCCACTTGTCACACTAGTCTTTCCCAATACAAAAATTGTTTACAAAATTTCAAAACTTATACCTTGTGTAATACTTAACTGAAGGGAGGTAGCATTGTTGTGGAAGAGGACTAGTCAATAGGATCCTTAGCCCCTGACTATGCAGCCTTGCACTACATGATGAATTCATAGAGCTTAGATGGTGGATTTTAAATTAGAACATTAAAGATCTGGGCCACCTCACTATAGAATGGATCCAAGTCACTTTTACAGGTGTTCCAATCAAGCATCACTTCCTAGACCATACAGATAAAGATTCACATTAGTGCATGATATTCGATAAGTTATTTTAGGTCCAAGTCCTCAATGGTACTCATGGCTATGTTTTTATTACTAAGCTTCATCTATATTTTACTACTCAGCTACTCCAACTTTTTTACATGGAATTTTTCCTGGAGACCTACAAATAAACTACACCATAAGTCATGTTGCTAATCGATGAGTCGATCATGCATGTTATCCTTGGCATTAAATAATTTTTAGAGAGCAAGGACATTTTCATCTACTGATATAGTCTGACTATGCATGGTTCTCTTGGCCATTATATCTATGGTTAAATATGCTTTATAGTAGGTGAGAGAGTTATCAATCTATTTATTCTAATCTAGAAGACTTTGTGTGACCTAATGAGCTTGGAGGGCTGTAATATCAAGCATGTTTTGATACTCTAATAGAGTAATCAAAGTAATAACCTCAGTCTTCATACTCTAGCCTAATGTCCTAACTACATGAAGTTTCTAGACTATGCACCAGTCCTTTATGAACTTAGTGTCTAATGTCTTGAGCCTATGTTGGTTAGGCATCACTTATCCCCAAATTACTCAAGAGGCCAAATCTAGGCAAGTGTCTTCAATCATCTTCACCACTTCATAAAGGTGAGACTTGAGCTCCACATTATCTACCTTTATCTGATCTCATTCTTGCTCTAGGGAGGTGGAATTTTTTGTGATGGTCTTCAGAAAAGCTATGACACCCTCCAATTGTTTCTTTAAAGGCAACTTGGAGACATTAAGTGAAGCCTCCTGCTCGACTGAAAGTGTAGCTAATGTGCTTATGGATGTTGTAGGGTCTGGGTGTGGCATAGTGGATAATAAGAGTGAGAAGGTAGTGCACCTAATAGTTATTATGGGAACATCCCAGATTCAAACACCTCCTAGAAATAACTTGGGTTATTGTGATCCTGACTGTGTTATTATTGGTATTATACCCTCTACTGTTAGTTTATTTTATTGTACAACATCTTCAACCATATTTATTTTGAATTCCTCCTCCTCTTGTTTATTCTTCTTATCTTCTTCCTCCCTCTTCTTTTTCTTGTCCTCTTCCTCTTGATTCCTTTTCTCTTCCTCTTCTTTCTTTGTGTTCCCTTCTTCCTCTTTCTCTTTTTTTCTTTTTCTCTTCTTCTTCCTCTTTCTTTTTTTTTATTTTCTTTCTTCTTTTTCTCTTCATCTTCCTTCTTTTGCTCTTCTTCTTATTTCTTATTTTCTACTTCTAAATCCATAGATTTGATATGCTCTTGCATAGATTAGGCCTATGTTTATGTTTGTGCTTGAATTTGTGCCTATGCTTGAAATTTATGTAGGTTTTCATCATCTTCTTCCTTCCTGAAAGCTTCCTCTACCTATTTTTACACTTTGATTATTACATCCTTTTTTCTCTTTTCTTTTTTTTCTTGTTTTTCCTTCTTATCTTTCTCCTCTTGTGTGTTCTTCGTGGCATCAATTGATTCTTATGCCTATTTAGCCATCTCTTTGGCCTTCAAAATGTCTACCTCTACATCCTTGGCATTTTATGTGGCCTTAGCTTCTTTGGATTTTTATGTTGCATGCTATTTCTATGCTTCTTTCTTTTTCTTCTTTTATTCCTTCCTTAGTCAGCATTTGGTTCTGTGAGTGACTTCTTCCCTTATGGCCTATTGATCCTCTACTATTGGTTGCTTCAGTACAAGTTCTTTAGCTTCTTGAGTTTACAATGATGATGGTGAATCCATTGGTTGCACCTTTGAGTTTAGAACTGACACTTTCCTCCTGATCATGATTGATCTACATCTGGGTGGTGGTGGTGTAGGTATAGGGGTAAGTTATGCTTCTTTCACAATGGATGGTCATCCAAATGTGTGCTCTTCCAAGGTAAGAGAGACCCTGGCCTCCCATCTTGTTATTTATCTATACACAAGTTATTTAGTGTGAATTCTAAGAGAAGTACAAAGATGTCTTCAGCTATGAATGTTGGTATAGGTTGTAGTTGGAAGAAATCCATTCTAAATTAGAGTTGTTCCACTTCTTTTCAAATTATATCAATGATGATAGAATGTGTGTAGGATGAGAGGTCCACCCACAGCTCTAGGGGAACTTGTTTTCATAGTTGAACCATGTGCATTGCCTTCCAAAAGAGGAACTCTTTTTCCTCTTCATTCTCATAGTAGTCTCCAGCCATGTCTATCATCATGACCTGAAAAAATTCCTACTCATCTATACCCATCTGCATGAGGTTTTAGGAGCTCATTATTTATGGCACCTTAGGATCATCCTTCCAAGTTATGGATGTGCTTTGTGCTTTCCCTTTTATGGCTATGAGTTGGTTTCTAGATTTGGTTGTTGTGTGGTAAGAACATATGTGTTAGATGGTATGGATTGCAAGCGGGTCACATGCCTAGATATAAATGTTTTTTGTTAGTCCACTTTATCCTACACCATATCCATTGTCTCAAAGAAGGGGAACACTTGGAAGGGTGACCATGATAGCTCATGAATAGTGATGAATACACCCTTTAATAATAAAGTAACAGATGCATGTTAACCTAGATAGTACATGATATCAAGTGGTACTCAGGGATGTGTTGTAATGAGGTTGAGACATTACTCCCACCAAAATTTGAATTTTACCTAATGTGTGAGGGCTCCACATTCTTACATCTAGATGATATTTTAGAATTGCTACATTAGCCAATAGTCTATGTTTAGATGCACTTTTATTTTTGGTAATTTCCACTACATGAAGTAGAGTAATAAGACCAAGAACTAATATTAGAATGTCTATTTAAGAGTAGTGTGGCACTTCTCAATATTTGTGAGTAACTCTTGGATGAAGTACTCCAACTAGTTAAACTATTCATTCTAATGGATCTTCCTATGAGCGATGTCCATAACACCCTTGGGTATTTATTTGGTGGACTTGGTCATCTACTAATATCATTTGGTGATACATTTAAAGAGGATACACAATAGCTCATATAGAATTTCATCAATGGGGACCCCTCAGTTTCTACACACATATAGATCCCAAACTTATTTTAGAATTAGAGGCATTTTCATATTATATGGGATCAAAGAATCTCCCCATGCAAGCATGCCTAAAGCTCAATCCATGGCTTGTGTGTTGTTACCATTATCTCATCCAGACCCAAATACATTATACCATCATTATATAACCCAAAAAATACTTGAAAGATCTCTCCCAGGTCACCAAATGTAGGTAATCTTAATAGGCTCTCAATGTCTATATTCTAGAATAAGTGGGGAGCTGTGAGGGAGAGTGACTATGCAACATCAATAGGATAAGGGTAGAAGATCTTTTATTCAACTTGATGAAGGTAGTCAAATGGATCTTGGTCACTATACTTGTTTTGTTTGAGTATCATATTGATACTCATGGCTTCTTTTTGTGCATTAGTGAGAGCCCTAATTAGCTGTGAGGTATCCATAGCTACATGAACGATGAAATTGATATTCTCTTTATTCTCTATGTAAGAAAATAACTCAAATCTTGATAGTCATATCTTGTGAAAAATATGCTCAAGGATGAAATACTGACTTGGAATTCAAACTTGGATTTTATAGAATTTTTACTTATTGGGGTTTGCATCAAAACTATGCTTAGTTGTCCACTCATCTTGAATGTAATGGTGGATGTGAAAAATTGATATCCAATCTAGCCATTAAATAATTTGGTCATTGGTTCATCTGTGAATTTACATCATTATGATCTTTGGTGTCTGTATAGGGGTATGAATAGCTGATGTTGATAAGTTGTTGATTTATTGAAGATTGCATCCATCAACCCTTGGATCTAGAATTTACTTCTAGTGGATAGCCATTATTTGATGGATATCTTACTAATGTGATGTTTTTATACCTTTCTTGGATTTAATATTTTTTAGTTGTTCCTCTTTGAATTTTTTGGTGGCACCCATGGATCCTCTTGCATGCATCTGATTAAAGTGATGCTTGGTATTTGTAGTTCATAATTATTTTTGTTGAGATCATATACAAATAAGAAAAATAGAAAATAAATACACAAATAAAACATACAAAATAGGGAAATCCTAATCTACATGGTGCTACTCAACACCTATTTAGTTTATAGAATGAGATCAATCAACTATTGGTAGTAGGTATTAAGCCTATAACCATTTACCTACCTTAGTAACATGATTCTTTGAAGATATCTTAAAACCATAGTTTCTTACTAAGTTAGGTCATTTATAATGTAGGGCCCTTTCCATCGTATTTGTAACTTGCCCGAGAATTCTTCAAAATGACTATCATACAATAAGACTGGATGATCTTTGTGAAATTATTTTTGGCACAAGTTCTTATCATGCCATGCTTTCTAGATATACTTATGTACTTCCTACATCTAGGCTAATCTATGTCTGAATTCATCAATCCAATTTAGTTCAAGGAGCTAGTTAGTAAGAGACTCACTGTCTCTGAGTTGCATGACCATGGCAATGCACATACTAGGTACTAAGTTCTCCATTGGCATCACTACTTCCAGACCATACACTAACTAGAATGGCGTAAATCCTATAGCCCTTTTATAATGTGTGTGATATGCCCATAAGATCATAGGAATGTGACCTTTCTAGTCATCTCACTTGACATCATATATTTTTGTCAATATTTTATCCATTACTTTATTAGATGCTTCATCTTGGACATTGGCATATGGATGATACATAATACTTTTATGATGAAAAGTCACAAATTCTTCAATCAGAGCCTTGATGGTATTATTTAGAAAGTTCATTCCTCTATCACTAACTAATTTTATAGGGCATCCAAAGCTTGTAATGATGTTTTCATATAGAAACTTTGGTGCATCCTTTGTACCATAGGTAGGTGTTATAACATCTTCAACCCACTTAGTAAAATAGTCCATCGTAGTGATGATATATCTTGATTTTCTATGCTTGCTCAATGGGTTGATAGGTCCAACAAAATCAATGCACCATTTTTCAAAAGGATACTTAGCTAATAGAGGCTGCAAAGGCATCTCATCTTTTTGTAGTGGTTTACCCATACATTGGTAGATAGTGTATTGTTGTGTAATTTTGTGTGCTTCTTAAAATAAATTTGACCACCATAATCCATTCTATAGCATCTTTTCACTATAACTTATCCCATAAAATGTCCTCTTTAGACTCCTTGATGAGCTTCCTCCATGAGTTTAGGTCATTTATGTTTTAGAACAACCATGTGAAGAACTTAATTCTTCCCCAAGTAATATAGAAGTCCAGTAATGATGGTATATGGTAGTGCTCTATTCACAAATTATTTTCGTATTACACTCTTGATAGTGCATAGGGAAGACTCTTTATTTGAGGAAGTTGGAAATGGCTTTGAAATTTTTAGGAATCATAGAGACATGGAAAATATGAGCATCAAAAGAGTCTTCTTGTAATTATTCTAGATCTTCACCATTTAGTATGTAATTGAGATGGTCTAGTCCTACATTCTCTCTTCTTGGATTTACATTTATGCAAAATTGAAACTCCTAAAACAAAATCAACCATCAAGAGATGCATCCTCCTAGTATCAACTTGTTGACAAGGTATTATAGGGCTTGATGATTAGTGAATACTTCAAATGGTGTCACAAGTAGATAATGCTAGAATTTTTGAAGTATGAACATGATTGCCAATGCTTCTTTATAAGTGGTTATGTAGTTTTTCTCTACATTAGACAATTTTTGACTAGTAAAATGAATATGATGGTTGAGTCCACCACTCCCTAGATGCATAAGTATAATAATGCTTGAAGCATCTACATGTATGTGAAAATACTTGCTCTAATATGGAAAATCAAGTATGGGTACAGTAACCAATCTTTGCTTCAACTTGATGAAGGTTGCTTAACATTCTAAAGTCCAGACAAACTTCAAATTCTTGCATATTAAGAATTCCAATAGAGATGAAATAACTATGTATCCTTTCATAAACTTGTGATAGTAGCTTGTATGCTCCAAGAAAAAATGTACTTTAGTGGAACAAATAGGTGGAAGCATACTCAGGATTACTATGATTTTTGCCTAATCTATGAGAATATGTTTGTTGCATATGACATGTCCAATCAAAATGACAAAGGGTGTAAAAATAAGAATTTATTTAGATTCAAATCAATTCATAGAGCTTGACATCATTCTAAAATTATATGTAACTTAGACAAATGTTCTTTGAACAAGGAGAAGATTGCCCAATCATCAAATTTCTAGGAAGTCATGAATTAAATCCTTGAATGTCATAACCACTATGCAAGAAAACATTATAGGTTCATTATTAAGGCCAAAAGGCATGACCTTATATGCAAAATAACCCCATTCCATTACAAATGTTATTTTGTCTCTATCTTCTTCTATAATTAGTATTTGATGATATCCATTGAAACCATCCATGAAAGCTTCATCTCCTATGATAGACTCCAAAACTTCATCTATAAAAGGAATTATGAATGAATAATTGACACATGCATCATTAAAAATGTAGTAATCCCCACATACTCAAATTTCTATGATTTTATTAGGTTAGACTACTATAGTACTTAACCAATCTACCTTTTCTATCGGATAGATGATTCTTGCATCCTAACTTCTATCTAATTTATCCTCTAATTTTAGATTCATATTTGGATTGAGTTTTTATGGCCACTTATAGGCCATGCACACTCCTTTAGTTCAATATGCATCTCACCAAGAGATGGGTAAACACCTTGGACCTCTGCAAATTTTGTGGGAAAAACATCTTAATAATCCCTCTTGTAGCCTCTGGTTCCCTTCATGTTTGATAATTTGGATATCATACATCTTATCTTCTTTATTGAGTTCTACATTAGTGTTCTTAATTGGTTATATAAGTTTCTTAGGCTCAAATAAATCACTCAAATCCAAGTCACCATCAGAATCTCAATCCTCAATGTATTCTACTTAATGTTGTATGTAGTGACATGGATACGTCAGAGCTTATTATTCATTCTTAGTAGCTTTGTACCTTTGTAATGCCTCATTAAGATTAGAGGTTATTTTATTCTCATGTAGTCGATTCAATTATGGTGCTCAATTCTTATACACACCCATGGCATAAGAATTTCTTAAGTTTCTACTGTGCATTGTGAACTAAAGGATTTTCATCTTCAAACATAAAATTTTATATAAAATCACTTTTCACTTATGCCGGCTACTTGGTTTCCATTCTGTGCTCTTGGTGCACATACCATGCTATTGGTAATGGATAAGTGTATCATGGAAAATGTGAACCCAATATTTTGGTGCCACATATTCCTCATTCCACACTTCAACAAATTTATGTATATGAATTTTGGGGCACTCAAATTCTTGAAATAATGTCCAATTGGTGTGGATGAACTATGAAAACTAGAATCTATTGATCATAATCTCATAGGCATCATCCCACTCAATCTAATCATTTTGATGAGTTACCCACCATATTATAGCAACTCCTTTTAGGGCATAATTTAGAGAGCTAACCCATTAGATTATGTTGGTATATAAACTTTCAATCATAGAGTGAATTCATTGATGTCCTCTATTGCATAGTCTATAGGAAGTTGTCACTCATGTGCAAAGACCATTCACATCGATCAAAGTTCATGGTCACCTCAGGCCTAGTTGAGGAGGTGGGTATATGAGTTTCCATTGATAAATGAAGTTGTTTCCAAATTAAAAGTGCCTTCCCTTATCATCTCTATATATTCCTACATATGATCATCAAATTTATAAAGGAAATCAACCTATGACTGAGTAAGATATTTTGCATTCATAGAAACACACTCTTTGATGATAAACTAGCTTACTACTAGCTACATAACTACTAGTTTAGGCTTCCATTATTTTGATGTCTTCAATTTATAAGTGAATAATGATTGTACCTAAGGTTTGGTATGCTGGTATATAAAATTACATTCATCTACAGATAAATCTTTTGGATTTTCTTCAAAATTCACCTTCATCCAACTAGTTTCTTGTGTAGCATATGGAGAGTCTAGTTCAACTAGATTATGTAAGGATTGTGCACTCTATTGAGATGAATGACAATAAATTTATCACCTTGATGTGCCTTGAACTATTTGTGTATTGTATTGATAGTCATTTGACCATCATATGCCCTCTTCTTACCTATCAACACATGGTAAAGTCTTGTTATGGTCTTCATAGTGATGACTTCAAAGTCACCTCATAAAGACAAGTCTATGACTTTGATATTGACATATTATAGTCTACCAATAGGCTCAACCTTCCCATAATTATCTAGGCTTAGAGTTACAAGGTTGTAAATTAGATTAGGTCATCTAATATCTTCCCATGTAGATCTAGGAATCATATTAACTATGCTACCAAAATTAAAGACAACATTTAAGATCTCATAACTAGTAACCTCAATATCAATTCATGCATCAACATCCCATGATTCTTTATCTTGACATACCCGACTAGTTTTTCTATCTTTTATTGGCCATGCCATGCACATTTAAGTAGTTTATGTAGTAGATTTATAATGTTCTATGAGATATCTTCATTTCATAATGTAATTTATAATTTAAAAATATCTATGAGCATAGTGACAACTCCATCTTGATGCATAATGTGCATGATTTGGCCATACATTTACACATTGATTACTAAAACATCACTATTATTAGTCTTCTAATGCTAAATATTTTTCAATATCTACGTAGCTTTATATATGAGGCTCTTTTATATAGTTGGATATGGGTATTCATAATATTTAGCTTTCCTAATCCCCTAATCTTGAGGCATTTCTAGTGGAAGCAAACCTTTGTCTACATGCTATTTTCATGTTACAATATTCAAAAATGCATTTTATTTAGGTTATACACTCATCATATTCACATTTTGAACAACCTTATCCTTCCTTTGCTAATCTATAATAGGATAATATTTGGTGTCATGTTGGTCAAATACTCTATAATATGAACAATATGACTATCATTGAGGATTCATTGGGAAATTATTTTGAACATGATTATATTTTTTATACAGGTAGCATTATAGAGGAGGCTATTGATAGTTATTACCTCTACCACCCTGTTATCCTCCTCTATATCCACCTCAAGCTCTTCCTCTATTGGAATAATTTCTACCTTGATACCCTCCTTATGGTTTCATAATGTTCTAATGATGGTGTTGTTGATTGTTATCTCTAATTCTCAATTATTGTTATGTAACTAGTGGGGCCTAACTTATTCATTGCTACTGCATTATGGATGAGCTCCAAGGTGATGCATACTGGTACTAAAGGGATGGAGGTGTCTAAATTAGAGAATAAGGGGTCCATTTAGCCAAACCTTTAGGTTGATATTATGGTGAACTCAAAATTCCATTATGGACTCATCTGGGTCACATAACCTTTATCTACCTCTAGGCCTAGGATCATCGGCTTTGCTAAGGACATTTACTGTGTAGTGATGGTGAACACATTTTTAATGATACATTCTTTAAGATCCTTTAAACATTAATAGTTATTCTCACCATGATTAGGTGATTTTCAAAATTTGCAATATAAATTCTGTAGGTTCTTAATATTTTGCTACAAAATATGGTATTGTGTAGTGGTGTGCCTAATTACTCAACAAAGTTCACAAAATTCTATTTTGACTTTAAGATAATCATTTCTATAGTATCCCTCTTTTCTACACTTTTTACACCATAAATTCAATTTAGGATTATTTACCTCATGGTATTGTTCCATATTTTTCATGAAAGCCTGTAGTGTATTTTCAATCTTGAAATCAACAACAAGAGCTTCTCCATAATCTTCAATTTATTATATCATAGCGTAGCAGCTCTGTCATTTGCTTTCATAACATATTGATTTTATATAATAGAAAACCTGATTCTAGGGTGTAGTCCTTTAATAAACCATGCATATTTATCCTTATCTATTTAAACAAATTCTACCTTATTTATTACATCAAATAATCTATAGTCATAGTCACATACCAATTCCCTCAACTTTTGTCATATCTCCTTTAGTTCATGTATAATTTAACTATTACACTTTTTGATCTTAAATTCTATTAATATATAGTCCTCAACACATTTTAGGCTTTCCTATTGAAGGTATCTTTAATATATGAACTCTAATGCTCTGCCAGTTAGTGCCCCTACTAATTCATACTTTTGGACAGCTTCATTAGTTATGTGCTTAGCTTACCATTTCATCTTCCAAGTCAATAGGTATTTTTCATGATCTATGGACCCATCATAATGGGATAATTTTATGAATACTCTTGGATGAGTCGTCATATTGAATAATATAGATGGAGTCTTCTACACAAATGTTCTTAGAGGTGGCTACGTTATGAGTGATCCTACCTACGTACTACTCTGTGCACTTTTTTTACCTGTACTTCCTTATTTTTGTTGTTTAGATTCAAATAATTCTATGGCATTCAAAGCCTTTTTAATATATTTAGTATGAATTTTAGTTCCCCAATGATTCACATGTTCTAAAAATGGTCCTTCCCAACTATCATGTTCTTGTTTGCCTAGCTGAAAGCTTGTAATATAATATAAAAGATTTTGATGTGGGGAACTGTGTTCTTCTATTGAATGGTTATTTCTTGTGTCTTCTTCTTCTTCTTCTTCTATGATTGACCTACATTTAACCTATGACTATATTTTGTTTATTTGCATATTTGTTTTAGACAATACCCTTTCCTATAGCTGTGCACTACTTCTATCATCTATTTATTCTACTTCTAAACTATTCTCGCCTTCTTCTTCACATGTTTCACTTTCATCTAATTATTTGTCCTCTCATTATAAATGATAGAATTCATCATCCTCTTTATTAATCCTTCATTTTTCCTCTCATTCATCATATCTTCACACTTATTCATCATCTAATATACTGCTACTCTTACCTCTACTCATAGCTATTTGGGTATTATTTTGTTTATTCCATTTGTTCTATTGTTATAGTTCTCTTTCTAAATATAGAATTTTATTCTTATTATTCTTCTCATGCATCTCCATTATGGATTTAGGTTCAAGATTTACTTATTAATCTATCCCTCATTCATCATCATGTACACACATCCCCATATGCCCAAAGTGACTACTCCATATTGGTTAGAGTAGGCACCATGGCCTTATCCACAACCAACATCTTTATCAAGAGAGGTAGTCACTGGAAAAATGTTCCTCTAATTGCTTGAACAAAATGGTTTTGCATAGATTTGAATTCTATATTCCCTTTCATTACAAATTTGGTGATGTATTCATCTATGGTGGTGGTGACATGGTAGTCTATTGTTCTCATCTAGTCAGTTTCTAGTTTTATAAACTGGTCTATATTTTCTTTAGTCTAGGTAATTGCTTCTTTCATTCTAAGATTGAAGTAATAGTATTCCAATATTTTCATCTAGTTAGTTAGTAGTTCAGGTAGTTCACACCAAAAAATCTCATATATTTATTTTTAGACATGCTCCTGGATGATTTCACTTGTGGTAAGACCAGTCCTTTTAGATTCCTCTTCTATGAAATTACATACTTTCTAGTCTAACCATGTTTCAATGTCTCATTGTCCCAATAACCATCTTAGCATAGCTTCCTCTAGAAGGAGTGTTTCCATGCTCATCACATCATTTTGAAAAGAGGTTCTTGATACAATATAATATGCTAAGGATGAGGATAGCTAAGTCTTATTCAAGTGCACAAGATAGTGCAGAGAATTCATAGTTAAAAAGGAAGATAGAAACATAAAAGAGATATATTTTAGTGCATTTAATAGGAATTATGATTAACCAGTATTTCAATAATCATTCACAAAGAAAAAATGATAAATTATATAGGATTAACCCATATATTAAACATGATTTCACACAAAAAGAATAAAAGAAGAAATACAACAGGTAACCATAACTAAGACAGTCTATATTGATCTCAACAAAAGTTCATCATCTTCTTTATACAAGCATACATATATATAGTCATTTATAGTCCCTATCTATTCATATTCTTCTCATACTATGGTTTCCAAATAGGAGACAATTCATCTTATATCCTTTTACAAGTTGTGGAGGAGAGGATAAAATACATATAGCTGACAATTGCTTACATAACGTATGAATATCTAAAAAATATTCTAAGCATATTTACTTATCCATTTTCTTCTCTCATCATTGATTGGTGTCAGTTCAATATTTTAGAGCTCTAACTATAGAGTTAAAATAATTCATGTATCCTACTAACCCCATTTTTGAGGGTACAATGATAGTATCTTCCTTGGGTGATACTCTCCTCTTAGGTGTACCACAAATAACATGGATAAAACATGACTCCTATGGTATAAGCAAGGGCTCGTAGGCATTTCTAATATATCATGAGATATGTGTAAACTAAAGTCTATCTTTAGTGTTGTACAATGTCTATAAGTATTATGATAAACCCATCATGCCATGATGTTTGTAAATAGAACAACACATATCCCTTCATGATAGTCTCTAAGTAGTTTTAAAATTGATAGAACATAGCTTATAAAACAAACAAAAGCAAATGAAAAAATATAACAGAAAATAAAATTAAAATATTTTTGTGCATAAAAATCAACAAATTTCATCTTGAGTTAAAAAGAAAGAGCTTATGTGTCATATGTATCTATGGTGATAAGATAAAATTCTCTAGTGTCATATTAAATTCAAGGTCAAAGAAGTTGAATTGTTATGTGTTATATTTTATCCAAAGTTGAAGGATATATTATTTTAGTGTTAGAAATTCACATAGATATACTAAAATCCTAGGACATAAATTAAGCAAAAAATGTTCTAAAAATAATGAGTTCACCATAATATTTTAATATATTTTGAATTAAAACTAATCAAATTAATAGATATGAAACTATTAAAATGGAAATGTTGGAATACATATATCTAATATTAGAATTCAATATGCTACAAAATTTTATAGAATTTGAAATTTTCTAAAAATATTAAATAAGTCTATTAATATGCAAACCTCCCTAAAAAAGATTTAACACTAATTGTGACTAGAAACTTCTTGAAAAGACTTGAAAACAACGTCACATCAAAAAATATATTCAAAATGTGTTAGGATAATTGTGTAGAATGAAGACAGGGGGAAAATTATGGCCTTTTTCTATTGACTATGGCCACACCCTAGTTGACTATGTGATTGACTTGATGATTTGGATCTATGTTCCTTTAAATGAGGGTTTCTTGATTTTGTGTGGGAGTTAAATAGATGCATGGAAGACCTGTAAAACAAAAAACCTTGTTCCATCATAATAAACAAGATAGAGATAAAATTTTAAGGAGGGAAATGAGTAAGGGGAATAATTGATCTATCCTTAGAAAACCCCATGTAACTTGAGTGTTGCATACATAACCCGAATGGGCCTCAAGCATATGTAGTTCTCCATCCTAACGTGATTATGTGATCCATAATTGTGAAACTATATGACTATATCTATAAGATTATTTGATAATATATGCCTTTGACCTAAAATAAATAATATTTAGACTTTGCCTGTGACTATTAGAAAATAACAAAATTGAGATTGGAATAAATAGTCATATTTTACTTAGTGTGTAGTAATTTGAAATTGGCTTGCTATGGGATTTAAATTGAATGCCTTGATGCAATTTTATATGAGAATATTTAGAATATTTTCACTCACTATTTTTACAAAATGCATGATAGAGACATTTTAAAACATCTAAATTTTGAAAAAGTGAATCTTGGAGCATGAGGGATAAGTCTATGCTAGGGGACAAGGCCATAATGTGGCCCTATCTAATCTAGTGTGAACTTGTTATAGAATATCAAAGACTATAGGGACATGCTTAAAAATAGGTTTTAGCCTTAATAGGGATAAAATTGGCTGAAATAAGGATGTTTGTATGATATTTTTTATGTTTACAAGATAGCAAAAGATCTTTTATATATTATGAGTTAGTGAATTTGTGAATAGACCAAGTAAGGTAAGGATATAAAGAATAAACATATTTAAGCACATAATGATTAAATTTATGTGTCTACACCAAGGATATTATGGTAAAACTAATTATCCAATTCATGGTTAGATATGGGGTGTATTTCCATAGATTAGTGAACTATTTTGAGTTTGTGATATCCTAGGTATCCCTTTATCTGATCTTGGTCTTTAGTAAACCTATAAATGTGATAGTATAATTAGAATAGAGAATAAGGTTGACCTTGTTAACCTACAAATTGGATCTAGTGTATGAAAACTTAATTGAACTTTATAGTCAAACATTGTGGGCCCTCCTTCTATCTCTAGTTTAAAACATACTGATGTGGGTTTTATGCACACCCTTGATTTTTTAGGGTATATAACCACTCATTTTAGGATTGATGATTAATCACTCAAAAGCACAAGTTATTGGTATTTTTTTTTAAAATAGCCATGTGGTGGAATAACTATGGAGCACATTTGTATTATTACCTCAAATGGTTCAAATATGACCAAAATTATTAATGGACCATACACATGATCTAGGGATAGGTGGATCTGATAAAAAATAAATAAAAAAAGAAAGGCAAGTGGAAAAAAAATGAGTTGTTTTATTTTTTATTTGAATAGTTATCCCTCTTAAGTTAACTAGCAATGCAAAATTAAGCACATGTAATTGACCAATGTTTATCATACCTTAGCCACAAGCATAAAATATAATAAACACAATATTGAGTCTAAGGAGAAAATTAATTGTAGAATGACTTCATGACCTTAATCCAAAAGATATTTTTATTAAAAAATTTCTAAAGCACATCTAAATTAATACACAAGATGAAAAACATGAATAATGACCATAAAGTTGGTTAGAATAAAATATAATTTAATCTAACCTCTATAGTTGTATATGCATAAATTCACACAATCGAAACAACTTAGAAAAAAATATTGAAAATCAATCATAAACCTGAAAAGAGAATTGATTAACATAACTTAAGAATAGTTGTGGAACTATCTTACTTCTATTAACTTGCCAAAATTCTACTATCTTTTACAATGAATAAAAACTTGCATATATAGGTTTTGGATGGGCATCACTTGATCTTAAAAAATCTGTTGCATGTAGAAAATCTAAATAAAATAAATATATTTTTATTGAAAATATTTTTCATGCAAATATTTTTTTGTCTAAAAGAAAGATATAAATAAAGCCAAGCTAAATAAAATAGAAGATAATTAAGATAGTTGTAATGAAGTATCTCACATGGAAGGATTTGAATTGGATGTCATCACAACTAAAGAGGACTCCATATATGATCCTGGAATAGAGAAAATTTTAAATGGTGATGTGGACAAACTGATGTTAAAAATCCTAGTGATGATGTAACACTCAATATAAAAAGGTCACACCCACTGAACTAGAAGAAGCTGCTGAAATTGATGCTATAGTAGTACCCAAAGTTGTAGTATCTGAACTAGATGATGTCATGACAACTATTGTAAATAAAGTTTCCTCTAAGGATAAAAATATAATTAACGTGGACATTGTTAATTATATTAGAAACAATGGTGTAGATGTAGATGACAGGGTCATAGTTGAAGAACGAACTATTGTTTGAACCATAAGTTGTCTCTATTTCTCCACATCCTCTTACTCTCTCTTCTTCTTAAAAGATGTTGCACATACTTCATGATGTCATTAAATAATCTCCAAATTAATAATGGGCACCTTAAATAAGGATCTCATTTTTATCATGTGCTTGTTATGTATCTTAAAAGAGACTTGGAATGAGTCTTTAATTTCTTAGGCTCTTTTTATTTGTTCATTTATAAATGTATATAAATTTATGACTTATTAATTTCCCCCTTGGTTATCATTTTTTATCCTCATTTTGAAATTCCTCATTGAATATTGCAATTGGTGATTGAATATGCTCTAGTTCATTAATTTTCCATCAATCATGTGAATGGCATGGATAAGTGATTATTTGAATAACTCAACAAACATGTTTTCTCGAGCATTAAACTTAGTTACTCAAATCTTCATCTATTGGGTGAAGAATAGGTTCTACTAAAATTGTTGAGTATAATTGAACACATGAGAATTGAACTATTTTGTCTTTTGTATAATATTTTTTATGTATTCAACCTATGTAAGAAAAAGGATAGATGCTAGAATGTGAAGAGTCACTCCTTTTGGGCACATAAAAAGGCTAGAATGTGAAGAAACACCAATGAGTAAAAATCTATATTTAGTGTTTAATTTTAATTGTATATGGTTTTGATGTGATAGAGGCTAATACATACTATTCTAAAATGGTTTTACCATGTGTATTTTATCATTTTTTTTATGCACAATGAGTAATTTGTTTACTTTAATTTGCTAATTATATGAGTATATATCTACTATTAAGATTTTAGTAAACTTCTGTTCCCTTGCAGATCAATATATTTAATCTAGTTAATGAATATATTCAATCTAAATATGGTATCGATTATGTCCTTTTATTATTTCTATGCAAGCTATCCCTAATTTAACATGTTCTAGAGGGTTTCCAAGAACCTGTACTAAAAATGGTGTGGTGAGCATGGAACTTTATTGAAACATGTTGAGATGGTTATTAGGACAAAGGGATATATAGAGATGGCTTGATAAAAGAATCCAAAATTTTACCAAAGAGGAAGTAATAAAAATAAGGAAAACTATGAAGGAAATTATGGAGGAGCATATCTACGGTGAAATCTATGAAATATTTTGGGGCAAATTACCTGAGTTATTAGATACTTGGTTATCTAAATTGGAGTACTATTATTTCTAATGATAAAGGATGGAACTCATAACTTGGATGGAGGAAAAACTATAAAACCCACAAAACTTACACTTATTAGACCTGCACAATAGATTACTAAACAAAGACTACCGAGGCATATCATAAAATTTACTATATAAGGATACTTAGCTTTTGAAGTTGTGCAGGATTAGTTTGTCAAAGGAATATATGGGAAGTTCCTTCAATGACTACATAATTTGATTAATATGTTAGTTATGGAAAAATCCATGGTGCCCACTCTTGCCAACATGGATTAGTCACTTTGGGTGTTATGGGGATGCATGCAATATAGGAGTGAACAATGTGGAGCTAAGTAGAGAAACTTGAACCTCAACCCAGAATATGGAGAATGAAAAGAGTTAGAGTGAAAAAATATTCTGGGATTAGAAAGATAACTGTGAAAATAGAGAAGATGGAGTAAATTGAATAATATAGGCTTAACTATGAGTAGTATGAATAAGGTAGAAGATGCTAAAGAAAGAAGAGCCCAAAGAGAGGCTTCACAATGTATAGGAAGTAGATTAGATGTAGAGTAGGAAGGAAAAGGGTCCAAGGAAGAAAAATACAAAGTTACAAGTAGTGAGGATATGGATAAAAGTGAATAAGAAGAAGACAATAGAACAAAAGTGGATTAGTTAAAAGATATTAGTTCACAATAAGAGGAAAAGTTCTTAGAGTAGTGGAAAAATATTCACAAGAAGAGATTATGCAAGTATTAAAGGTTTAAGATCATAGTTAAAAGAAGCCAAGGAAGGGGTAGGAATAAGTTGATTTGGTTTGTTTATAGATAAGTTTGGAAAACTTAGTGTGGAGATAAATAAGTCATTATATGAGAAGAGACAGGAAGAGGTTGGATTTATTTTTGAGGATGGTTTTAAAATGCCAGTAAAATGTGTGTAGAAGCCTACGGTCATAGTAACCAATGTGAAAAAAGATATAGTCACAGTCATGGGTGTGAAACACCCAGTATTAGCCCTTATAATTAACACAAATATGTAGTCCAATCCAATAATGTTTGTCATGTTGACACAATATAATGGGTTTATAGACCCTGAGCAGTATCTGTTAACCTACAACATGAAGTGCTAGCTTAGGGGAATAAATTTCAATGATGTATATAAGTGGTATATCATAGGAGATTTAGCAGGTCATTTTTTAGAATTAATTTTCATGTTACTAGTATATATCTCTATCAATTTAAAGTGTAATTAGTGGTAGAATTCAAAATGAAGTGTACAAGCTAAACTATTCAGGACCTGAAGGATATCTAACAATGGAGTAGAAAATTTGTGTGGGACTATGACCATAGATTCTTAGATGTCATAAATAAAATTTATTTTATCATGGAGGATAAGGATAAATCTACCTAGTTCCTAGAGGACTATGCTCAAGAATTAGATTTTCTATTGTATAGTCCCAGTTTGCAATAAAGGTTGATGCTCGATTTGCTACACTGCTAGTAAAATAAATCAAATATTATGGAGATACTTCAGTCACTAGATCTAAATTAGAAACAAAGATGGATGATTTCATAAATATGATAGATGAGATTCATGGTAGTGATAAACCTAAAATAGGTTTATGGTGCATGGAGTGTGGTTGAGAGGGACATCATAGGAAATTTTATCCCAAGATAAAACCAAAATTCTTTGAACTCTTTAGAGTAATAAGGCATGCAAATGTAAAATATAATTTACTACAATAGTACATACAAAAGTCCCAAATTTTGTATTTTATTTTTTTAATTCAACCAACCATGATGAAAATAGTTGTATTGTAGGAATTAAAGGAAGATATTACCAAGAGTGTCTTCACAATCATAGTGCAATAATTACCCACTATGAAACAAGGACTCCTAAGCCCAGAGGAAGAAATGATAGGTGTGACACAAGGTAGTCCTAGATGGATACCTCCATCACCTCGATATTAATATCAGCCCTAGAGTATGGATAGATGGACACCATCATCACTTTAATATCAGTATCAATATTCATGAATTAATGTGAGCCTTCAATAGAAACAATCAAATTAGGATCCTATATCACCTCAATATAAATATGATAGATACAATGTCTAGCAATAGTAGCAAGGATGATTGGTTAAAAAATAGTCACATAATTAGAGCTATCAGTAAAATAGAGGAGGCTATAGAGGAGGATATAAATGGTATATCGAGGAGGATATCAAAGTGGTTGAAATAATGATAATTAACAAGCTCACCATCCCATACAATGCTATTTATATGGTGAGTACAATTATTCTATATGAAATTATCCTACTAATCCTTAGAGATAGGTATATTATACATATTATATAGTGTAAGACAACATCAAACAAAATATTTATCGATACTGGAGTATCAAAGAAAGGAAAATCCAATGTGTAATGTAAACATGCAATGATATAAATATCCTATGAAATCAAAAAGATGAAACTAGATAAATATTATGACCTTATGATAGAGAAGTGATTGATGTATCAAGATACGTAGGTTCTCTAAGACATATAATAGTAATGTGCCACAAGGAGACACTATAACCATTGACACACAAATATATGGACAAATTATGTAAATCATGAAGCAGGAAGCTGTTGTGATAACATTGACACTTTTTTTACAATTTCTCAACATGTTGTGCAATGAAGATATCTCCCAAAATATTACAAATATTTTGTATAATATTTTAGAGTGTGTAGAGAGGGGATAAGAATGTACTGAAAAGGTGGTCTTATATGTTAAAACAAAGAAACTATGGGATGTAGACTCATGAATGGAAATTAAGATCATAGGATATGAAATCCCTAATGCAAAATTTTTATTCAAAATTACTACTAATATTATTCTAATATTTACATGGGGAGATATTGGTAGGACACACTTAATCTATAGTCTTATCACACTTAATATATAGTCCTATCACCCTCAGTCTCATAATCTACACAATGATTTTGAAGTCATTGACATGAATACAACCAAAACCCATTGACCTACCTTAAGTGGTAATAAATGGGCTTATGATGGTAAAATGACTATTAATACAATGTGCAATCAACTAGAGGTTCATCAAGGAGACAAGGTATTTGTCATCCCTTTTAATAAATCAAAGTATAAGCCTTACATGATTTCAAAAGAACCAGAGTCACCGTATGCCTATGGTGATAATAGTTGGTTCAAATTTAACAAAAATACATAGAAAAATGTAGTGTGAGATACAAAGTGTCAAATTTTTAACCCATAGTTGGATCAAACATAGAACACAAATCAACTACTTCATAATCTAGTATTAACAAAATCTTTATCACCCTAGTTTCAACTTGAATATTGTACCTCTCTATCAATGTGATCTCCTTATAAGTTAGAGGTATATTTCCTATATAATATATGTGTGATAATAATGGATTATACATAACCTAATACAAAGGGATTTTTACCTTAGGAAACATCATCTTCAATAAGTGGTGATTCAGACACCCATATGTTGAACTAGGCCAAGGGAGATCATGAGATACAACCTATATGCATGATGTTCACCACTAGACATCAATTACCTCAATAATTTGAGATAGGGAATATTAATCCATTTATATTTAGGCTAGATAAACATGTGCCAGAGTTGGATCAAAGAGTTAGTGCACTTAGCTATGCACTCAAAGGAACTACTATGACTTGGTGGGTAGTGTATAGAGACCTAGAGGTACACTAGGTGGAAGCATGTGAATTTTTGTACACATGGTTTTAGTTATCACCTAATATGAAATTAGAATGGCCATTATTCAAATAATACCAATGTCCTAAGCTACACATTCATCAATGTGTAAATATATGGTCTGTGTAAGGATTTGAGCCAAGGTATTGGGTACACATTTTTAGACACACATTAGCACCACTCCCAACTACCTATTACATGTATTAGGAACATAGACGAGAGGCCAAACATTAGGCACAAGTGAAACAATAATTTATTCAAACTTTTATGTTTGAGTATGATAACCCATTGGTTCCTAATGTATTTTTGAAGCTAAAAACCTTTCTATGTTATGATCAAGTAGAATATTTGTGAGATGCAATAGAGTCATCATCACAATAAGAAGCGACTCAATATTTTAAACTTACACTTCATAATTATAAGTGTAGTCAACAATAATAATATATTATTAAGCCATGTAATATAATAATAGATGAGCTAATATAATCTAGTGATAGTCATAGAGACCTAGATTTAGAAGGCTTCATTGAAATAGAATGGGAATTTGAACCAACAACTACCCAAAGTGAAAAACAAGTTAAAGATGAAAGACTATGCAACATAAACATTCCAGAATAGGAAGGTGAAAACACTCTATGATAAGATCTACCTAGTAGATCAAATAAAGTGTATTAATAACCACTAAAAAATATTGAACAAAATATTATAATAGAGTTGGTGCCTAAACTTGCAACTATGGGATACTACTAGGGGTAGGATAAAATCTCAGAAGCTTTGAAACTTCTATGAGACTATCAAGATGTCCTATTGACCAAGTTATCAAAATTAAAAGGTGTAGATTTTTCATTGGGGGAGATTCACATAGAATTGAAAGAGTGCACTAGACCAATTAAAAAGTGATTATACAGACTAAACCCCAATGTGATGATAAAATTAAATGCTAAACTAGATCACATACAAGAAGCATGAATCATTTATCTAATTGATAAGGTACATTATGTGAGTCACATAGTTGTGAAACCAAAGAAGTCTAAGGATATTTGTGTTTGTGGGGACTACTTCACACTAAATGATGCTTGCATAAATGATCCATTTCTAATACCATTCATAGATGAAGTCCTCAATTCAATCACATGTCATGATGTGTACTCATTCACAAATGGATTCAATTGATACCATTAGATTTTGATTTCATAAGTGGACCAAGTTAAAGAAACCTTTACAATAGAATGGGGTTTATTAGTATATATAAGGTTATGCCATTTGGTCTAAATAATGCACCAATAATTTTCTTTAGGGTTATAATAATTTCATTTAAGTAATTTATTCATTATGTTTTGGAAGTATATTTGGAAAACTGGGTTATCTTCTCCTTATTTAAATGGCATTTGTCAAAGCTACGCTTAATTCTAGAATGGTGTCAATCTCTGTGAATTTATTTAAAGATAAATAAGTTATTTTTTTACACCTTTTGGTGTTATTTTGGCCATACCATATGTAGTGATGGCATATTGGTTGACCAAGCTAATATTATAGTAATAGTGGGGATGCCACCATAAATAGATTTATAGAAGTGCATGCCTTTCTAGGTCATACATGATATTATAGAAGAATGATTAAAGGACATGCAACCATATCTATGCTAATGAAAAAACTACTAAACAAAGATATAAAGTTGAATGGACATCAGAATGTAAAAAAAATTATTGATCTCAAACAAAGGCTAGTAATAACACCTATTTTAGTTTTTCCTAACTAGAAGAAGCCTTTACACATACATGTGGATGTTTTTAGTATTTTAGTATGGGTTGTCTTAGTGTATCTAGGGGATGGTGGGTTGGATCATCCCATACATTTTTATAACAAGAAGCTATCAACAACAAAGAAAATCTATGTGACTATAAAAAGAGAGGCTTTAACTATGGTGTTTTCATTACAAATTTTTTGACATTATCTATTGGCCACACCATTTAAATTTTTCATAGACCACCAAAATTTATGATACCTATTTAATAAGCTAATGTTGGGAGGATCTATGTATAAGTGGATAATTTTATTTTAAGAGTTTCAATTCTGAATCAATGTGAAGCTAAGTTGAGAAAATATGGGAAAAAATCACCTGAACATGATAAAAAGTGGAGGAAAATAAGAAGAAATAGAGAATGCATACCTAGATGTGAAATTTTTTAGGGATGTTATGATCTCTAATAATATGGAAGACATTACAAACTTCTTGGATCAAGGGAATTTCCATACACATTATGTTGAAAGGGATTAAAATCAAATGGTGACAAGAGTAATTCCATATAGTCTTATCAATGAATTTTTGTACAAGATTGGTAAAAATGATGTGTTGTAAAGAATAGAATTAGAGCATGAAGTACCATATATTATTTAAAAATCGTATCTATAGACACCTAAATCTGGCCACTGATAACCTCCAATCAGGCTTTTGGCCAATTTCCACCCAAAATACACAATTTGGCCTAAAAACACTAAAACATGCTAAATGATGTGAAAATGACATATTCAAGTGCCAATTTTGTCTAGGGTATCACTAAATTGGGTAATGCAATTTATGATCCAACTAACTTTGATCAGATCATGTCGATTCAAAATGCCAATTTTACACCCACATGATCTAGACTACTCTTTCCTATCAAATATTTTGCACAAGATGCATGCCTTTGTTATTTATTTTTTATAACATTATAAATGGGAATACGGTTCCAATGCATCTGACAACACCTTCCAATTCCAATCCAGTAAAATTTAAGGCTAATAACAAGGCATTCTGATCATTTTGGGTAATTTATGCATAATGTGCTTAATCATGCTTAAGAGCTAATTAACACAAATCAAGGCCTAATTAAGACTTCCATAGAAACTTGTTGAATAATTTTTTTTGGAAATGAATATTGAATATATGCATCATCAAGTGACCTCATTTCTTGGGAAGACATCCCTAAGCCATAAATGCCAAAAATATCAGGATTCATGCCTCCCATGCCTCATCAATGCCTTCCATGATGCCCTCCGTGCCTCTTAATTTCCCTTTCTTCCAATGTCATGATGAGGATAATTACAAACTTAATTCTAAAAATTGAATTAATCCTCAACCACACATCTCAATCTTGAGATGGACAGTTGAGGTTGATTCTGATCAAATCTATAAATAGGAGGCCTCACAACATTATTTTTAAGCTTTTTTAATGTAAAGTTATAATGCTAAATTAGTTCCAAAAGATTCAATCAACTAATGTTACCATGCCAAATTGATTCCAAGCCAATCCAAGCTATAAGACAAAGGTGCCAAGGAGAGATAGAGGTAGCCAAGCTTCCATTTCCAAGGACTTCATGAGCACAAGCTGAGCAAACCACTATTACAAAGGCATTTAGAGCATCCAAGGAAGGTGAAGGAATTATTGTGTTTGATTACTTGCTTTTTAGTTGTGTTTATCATTTGCTTTTGTTAACTAATCTCTCCATAGTGTCTAAGCCTAGATAAGTTATGTTATTAGTGTGTTTATTTCACTTTGTTTTCATTTTGGAACTAACACCATACCAACCATCCTCTCTTGATTCAAATTCTTAGATCATATAATGGCACACCCCATGGGATTAGATGCATCTCACACCTAGAGGAGATCATTTTGAAACTCTAAAATATTTATTTGAGCTCTTAAAACTCTTGAAAATTGATTTTCTAACTTTATTTTTCCATTTTTGGTTGCCACAATTTTTACACAGTAATTGACGTTGGCAAGTAATATCGACATCGGTTACCTGACTTAACTGGCATCGATTAGATCTCGGTTAGCTAGTAACCAAAATCAGTGGTAATAACTGACATTAGTCACTATGTTTTTCCAAAAACATAGACTCAAGAGATACTTTTTCAGAGTTCATTATTCTAACCTAAAAAGACCTTCAAAGCTAAAGGACATGCTAACAATTTTGCTGCAGGACCAAGCTTGATATTTGTTCAAAACATGTATAAATCACTTTTGCATAATTAAAAATTAATTAAGAACCTTGTTTTGGGTGTTTAATAAATAATTTAGATGTTTTTAGTGAATGTTTTTTCAAATTTTGTAACTACGAGCAAGGGGTCAAATGAACACCACCAAATCTTTCATTTAGGTATAAAATTAAACACACTTGTCAATTTTTGTTTGCAATAGTTATTTAGTTAGATTTTGTTTAGAAAAAAGAGGAATTTTGCATATATGTTCTTCCATTTGTCCCCTGTAAAGAACCCTTAGAATCAAAAGCACCACTCTTATTACAAATAGCCTAATCCAAGGCTTAGAAAGAAAATCATCTAAAGCACTCCCTAAAAACTTGTCAAAGTTTGGGTGACATTGAAAATGACCCTAAAGTCTTTCTATTTCATGTTTTCTTTATTTTTATGCATCTTTTCTTATGAGGGGGATGTCATTACCTCCCATGAGTTATTTAGGGAAGCTTTGACCTAGGGTTTCATCTCCCAGCATTGACTTCACTTACTCATTTTGAGTTGTACACGGGACGTATCTACATTTGGACATCACACTACACTGAAAAAATAGTAGGATGTAGTGGTCATAAAAAGGGCTAGACCCTTTTACAAATAGCCAATGTTGTAGTCACCCAATTTCCATACTTTTATTTTGCATTTTTTTGCATAAAAGTCATTGTGTAATTGATTCCCCTAGAATGATTGAAACCTTGCTAGTTTTAGTCAACCCCATTATGCCATACCCTTGCTAGGATTAGGACGATTATACTTAGTATATTTTTGGATCATTTTCTCATTTGGTATGTTTTGAGACTAAAACTTGTTTGTTTTTTCATAAATCCATGTCAAAACCAATTTTTCTACATGTCACTCTTATGTCTAAAAAGGCATTATGCTAGACATTTTACACCACACTTGTGCCTTGAAATTTTTTCTACACTTTTTGTGTGTGTGTGTGTGTGTGTGTGTGTGTGTGTGTGTGTGTGTGTGTGTGTGTGTGTGTGTGTGTGTGTGTGTGTGTGTGTGTGTGTGTGTGTGTGTGTGATTTGAGTTGCAGAGGGTAGCGTTATGCTACCCACATAACGTCAAACCATTTTTCCTTTGAGTATTTGAAATGTAATATTGACCACATCATTCGATCAAGTTTGCATCATTAGGCTGCTCAATTTGTTTCAAGACTAGTTTACCTTGCAACAAAAATCATTATTTCAAACCATGTCATGTATACCATTTAGAACTTTGTATTATGATGTCATGATGTCCAATCTTGTCTAGCTTGTTTGGTCAAAACCTAGTTTTAATCATTGAGTTTTCAATTAGCCTTATCAAGTTTGGATTCAAACATTGATTGATTTCTATTTAGGCCTTAATTCATGGGGCTGATACACAGATATTTCTCTTTTGGATTACATAACTTCGTATAATCGATTACCCAAATTTGAAAACTATTGATGGTTTGTTTGTTTAATGCCTATCCTAATCATTATTTGTGCCTTTATTTAGGAGAACACAACCTTTCTCTAAAAGTCTTTTGCCTTATGCCTTATTCTAACCAATCATGTTGATGTTTGATTTTGTGTTTCGGGTCTATGTCAAAGTTGTTTCTAAACTTGTTAGATTAAATCAAATCATATCAACCTTTATTGCAAGTCTAGTTTTTGACATTATTTGGCCAAAAGTCCAAGCACATGCTTGTTTGTTTGAGCTTAGATTTTGACTCCACATTTGGACAAAAGACCTAACAACTCAACTTTTCCCTTTCCTAGTTTAGACCTTGTTTGGAACACTTTGACCTAGACTTTTGACATGCTAATTTTTATTCAGATGTTTGACCTTTTATGTGTATGACATTTAACATTAGACATTTGATGTTAGACTATTTTATGCCAAGTCTTAGCATAAATCATTTTGGAGATACAACTTCACTTTCAAACCACATTGGGGATACAACTCCACCTTTTGACCAAGTTTGAACCATTTGTGCTTTGGACAACTTTTTAAAGTTTGTAGAACTCTAAGCCTTTTTTTCATAGATTTCATCATTTACATAGACATGTATAGCTAAAATTATGGTGGAGCCATGTATAATCCAACTTATGATAGAATGGCCACACAAAATCCCACTCGGAACCCTTATAGAAAAAGATGTTTAAGGAGTTTTATTATTCTCCCTATAATACTCCATATGGGGAAAAAGTCACGAACCAGCTCATGATCCAACTCAAGACCTAGATTGGTATGAAGAGGCTTGTGAGGAAGAATTTGAAGATCCAACTATAGATAATGTTGTTTAGGATACAGATCCATACCCTCTTTTCAATAATTTATATGTGGAACATAGTCAAGAACCAACTTATGAGCCAACTCACAATTGGGATGATATGGTTTATGAGGAAGACTTGGATGCTTTGGCTTATGCGAGTAATCAGGCTCCACCATATCATACCATTTCTATTCCAAGACCACAATGTTACACCATTCCCATACCAAGACCTCATCCTTTAGTTTGTATGAGCAACCAAGCTCCACAACATCCAACCATTTCTATACTATCCTTTGGTTTATGTAAGAAATCAAGCTCTACAATGCCCCTTCATCATTCCAAGACCTAGTCCTTTAGCTTATGTGAGAAATCATGCTCCACACTACCCTATTTTTACCATCTCAAGACTTTGTCATTTGGCTCATGCAAGCAATCATGCTCTCCAAGGCCCTACCATTATCCAACCACAAGTCATTCCTCATCTAGAACCAATCCCATCCAAACCTCAACCGATCTAATCCTTTGAAGACCAAGCTGTGTTCAAAATTGGTATTTTCCAACTCATTGGAAACCAAGGCAAAGAGAACCAACCAATCCAAGATGTTTTTTATTGAATCAACCATTTATGATAAGTCAACCTATGATAAATTGCCTATTGATCCTATACCATTTGTCAAGGAGTCTCACTCTGACAAGCCAGTCTTTACTGAGTCACTTCTTAATGATTATAACTACCTTTGGGAAAATCATTACCTTGACCATGTGCCTATTTTTCAAGAGCCTTCTATTGATAAGCTAGCCTCTGAGGAGTTGTCTCTTGACCTTTTTCCCATCCTAGAGGAGTTTCACTTTGACAAACTAGTCTTTGTGGAGCCCATCATACCATTATAGGTTTTTACTTGTCCAAAACCAAATATTCAATAAGACATCATTATAATAGAGTAACCATCAGAGGAAGAATCAGAATTAGAGCCAGTAACTATTATTAAACCAACATCAGATTTAACATTAGAATTAGAATCAACATTAGATTCAAAGTCCCTTGAGTTAGAATCAAATTCAGAAGAAGAATATGTTTGTGGCTATTACAACATTGGTTGTGCATGCCTTGTAGATTAATTTGAATATATTTGTGATCCTTCTATAGTTTTTGAGGATGAGTACTTCAGCTTCAACATAGGTTATCCTAATATCTTTTATAAGGATTATGTAGCCTCTCCCCATTCCATTACCATTCTACAAGCCATTACCATCAACCAAAATAGCCATATTATTGATATTCCATCTCCCACAAGTGTCAATTGAGACTGATAGAATCACACTTTGTTGAAATACATCCATGGTGACATAGAAATTGAAGAAAAGTAACGAGGCCAAGACAACATTCATGTAGTAGAAGAATACTCTCCTAGTGAAACCTTTTCAAAGGTACTAGGGGACAACCCAAGTTAGAACTCAGCATCTTTTAGTGAAACTTTTTCAGAAGCGCTAGAAGACAATGAAAATTAAAAGTTAACATTCCTTAGTGAAACCTTCTTGAAGGTGCTATGGGATAATCAAGACAACTTCATTGGTGAAAACTTCAATGAGGCACAAATAGCTGAGCACAAAAGTTCTTCACTACTTGATGAAGACAAAATCAAATATCAAATCAAAAAATCTTCCTATCTATAGCCTAATCAGATGGTAATTACTCTCAAGATCAAACAATATAAAAATCTAGTGGTCCTATTGAGAGAAAAAGTCTTTAACCCTGCACAACCAAAATTATGTTGAATCTAGCATCATCAACATTTCTTATGACTGAAAGAATTGATCTTCATTTATTTCTAAACCATTCTATATTCCATTATCATCTACCATTCCATTTCACAAACAAACCCACCATCTATTATTTGTCTCTATTTACCATCCATGGTTGCACTTTCCTTTGTAGAGGCTACAAAGATATCTTGTCTTGATACATGAAGGAATCAGAATCAATGACCAACAAAGATCACAAAAGCATTCTCAGTAACCAAGTATGTAGGCCATTCTTGACAAAGTAGTTATTATGACAAGGTGTGGGCTAACAATTAGTATGAATAAGTATTTTGTTTGTATCATTTGTTGATTAGGATGTGTATCTCCCCATTATTAGGAAAAATATAATCAAAAACCACACCCATTCAAAAAACATGTACCATATCATCTCACATTTCTATTTCCATTATTGCATATCCATTTTCCATTGTTGTAGATCCCAACCATTCACCCCACCACTTGGGGCCAACCTTCTTACCATTTTATCCAATCTATCTAGACCATCATTATCCTAAGTAAGACCATACCATCTTATCATTCCATTCTTATCTAGACCAAAGCCTATTTTTAGTCATCCTACCTAATCTTATTTTGATCTTAGTTACTTTGGTTCTTCCTACACTTTTTATGAGAGGATTCTGATCAAGTTTCAGTAATCAATCCAATCTGTGTTTCAATGACATTTTATGAAAGTAGTGTGACAGTTAATCTGATAAGATATCTTTCATCCTATTAAGCTTGTTTATGTAAGCATGATTATAGCCACCTATGGGAAAATCAATGTTTCACCAGTCTTGCTACTAATTATAATTTCCTATGGGTAAATTAGTATCATTGACCTATGTCATTATATCCTAGTTATAACCATTTATGGGAAAACTAGGGGTAACACTTGTTTACCAAGCATTGCCACATCATCTTGCCATCATTGTTTCATTTTATTATCCATTTTCTATATTTGAGAACTTGTTGTAACCTAGTTGGTTTTTTTATACCTTTTGTGTGGGTAGAACTATAGTGATTTGAGGTCTTACTCTAGGACTATGTAAGCAATTCTCAATACTTATTGAGGTCAGCTCAGTCACCCTTTTTTCCATGCTCTCACCATTTTTTAAGTAACCTAAGCCACACTCTCATCATTTTTTGAGCAACCTAAACTATGCTCTTGTTATTTTGTGAGCAACCTCAGTTTGAATGCTCTCACCATTTTATGAGCTTGAGCCATTTAGTATCTCATCATTCTCGATTGAGTTGAGATACTTCAAACACTTCCAAAAAACTTTGACCACTTCTTTACCTTAAAGATTTTGGGAACCCTTAATAAGTTACAAGCAAGTCACTTGTCATTTAGTTTCTCCATCCTTTTTAGCCTTTTTCTCTCATGCACTTGCCCTTTTGTAAGACCATTCCTATTTTTCTATCACATCAATTTTGTTTGTTTTCCTTAGTTATCACATTCTTCCCATTCCTTGGGATAAATACATTTGACTTGAAAATTTTTATTGGATATTACATCTACATAGCTATGTAGGCAGCATCCACTTGCCTCATGCATATGGAGATAGCTTAGCCACCCCCTTCCTTCTCTTCTATTCCCCCATTTTGTTCGTTTGTTTAGTTGTCACCTATTTTATAGGGACAATGTTTGTATGGTTTCTATTACATTGTTTGTTTGTTTATTTCTGCTTATTTTATTTGTTTGTCTACCTATTTGTTTACTTTTAGCACTATTGCCTTGATTCAATTTATGTGTGTTCATTGGGTGATTCTTTGTCCACACTTATACTCGAATCCAACCATATTCATATGTTTACATTGTCATCATGGTTTCTATCATTGGTGCATTATTTTATTTTGACTATTGGATTGTGGGAGTCAGTCCTTATGCATATTTTGGCCAGTTCTTTATGGTGTTCTATCATAAATCTTGCCATCACATGCTACAACAAACCTCAGCTTCAATAAGTCTATTCAGTAATGGCAACATCTCTTCAACACCAACATCTCGATTCCATCCTAATCATATCCTAAATAGAGTAATTAAACATGAAATAATTTTAACCTTTTTAGTTTAGATGAGCATCTCCCTACTAGTAGCTTGTCCTAATTAATCATTACCCTATATGTTAAACTATCATCATCCTCAGCCAAGTTTATCATGTTTGTCATAGTCGAGGTCCAATTATTATAACCACCTATGGGCAAATCATTGCACATCATTCCACTTGCATTTCTCACTAATTATAACTGCCTTTGGGTAAATCATTATATTGTCACCAATTTACTTTTTATACCTATATAGGGGCATGTTATTATCTTGATTGTTTGTTCTAACTGGGGCAGCTCCATCTTCTCAATGACTATAACTACCTTTGGGCAAATCATTATGTTATCATACCATGTTGCCATTATTGGGGTATAATACTTATAACCACCTTTGGACAAACCATTATACACCATCCCACTTTCAATCTTAATGATTTTGACTAATTTTTTCACTATCATTATGTTTTCACCCCATCATCTTTCCTTTCTTTGGTCCCCTCATTTTTCTTCTTTATTTTTGAGGGACCGTTTGTCAACTTACTTGTGCCAACCAGTCCCTCGAGGGGGCATCTTATAGTTAGTTTATCATCATTGCAGTTGTAAGCATACATGAACTTTTCATTCTTTGAGAAGATGTTACTATGATTATAACTTTAAATGCCTTCCCAAATAGGGACAAACTATAGACACCTGCCATCGATAACCTCCAATCAAGATTTTGGATAATTTCCATCCAAAATGCACAATTTGGCCTAAAAATACTAAAACATGCTAAATGATGTGAAAATAACATATTCAAGTGCCAATTTTGGCTAGGGTATCACTAAATGGGGTAATGTAATTTATGATCTAGCTAACTTTGATTAGATCATTTCGAGTCAAAATGCTAATTTTGCACCCATGTGCTCTAGACTACTCTTTCCTATCAAGTTTTCTATATAAGATGCATGCCTTTGTTATTTTTTGGTAACATTCTAAATGGGAATATAGTTTCAATACATCTAATAGTGCCTTCCAATTCCAATCCAATCAAATTTAGGACTAATAACAAGGCATTCTGATCAATTTGGGTAATTTATGCACAATGTACTTAATCATGCTTAAGAGCTAATTAACCCAAATCAAGGCCTAATTAAAAATTCCAAGAAACTTGTTGAATAATTTATTTTGGAGATGAATATTGAATATCTGCATCATCAAGTGACCTCATTTCTTGGGAAGACATCCGTAGGCCATAAATGTCACAAATATCAGGATTCATGCCTCCCATGCCTCATCAATGCCTTCCATGATGCCCTCCATGCCTCTTAATTTCCCCTACTTCTAATTTCATGATGAGGATAATTACAAACTTAATTACAAAAAAAAAAAAAAAAATCCTCAACCACACATCCAATCTTGAGATGGATGGTTGAGGTTGATTCTGATCAAATCCAAAAAATTATAAATAGGAGGCCTGACAACATCATTTCTAAGATTTTTTGATGCAAAGTTATAATGCCAAATTAGTTCCAAAAGCTTCAAGAAATTAGTGTTACCATGCCAAATTGATTCCAAGCCAAGCTATTATCCAAAGGTGCCACAGAGAGATAGAGGTATCTAATCTTCTATTGCCGAGCACAAGCTAAGCAAGCCACTACTACAAAGGCATTTGGAGCATCCAAGGAAGGTGAAGGAATTTTTGTGTTTGATTCCTTACTTTTTAGTTGTGTTTATCATTTTATTTTGTTAACTAAGCTTTCCCTAGTGTCTAGGTCTAGAGATGTTATGTTATTAGTGTGTTTATTTCACTTTGTTTTCATTTTGGAACTAACACCATACTAACCATCCTCTCTTGAGTCAAATTCCTAGGTCACAACATCTGGGGGTTGTATAAGGTCACTTCATAGGTGAATCCACTACAAGAAAAATCTTTAAAATGGGTCTTTGGTGGTCAACCTTATTACAAGTTGCGCATAGGATGGCCAAACATTGTTATGTGTGTCAAAGAATGATAAAACCCAATTAACATGATGAGATGTATTTGGTCCCAATTCTATCTAAATAAACATTTAAATAAGGGGAATTGAATTTTTAGGACCTATAACACCCCTGAGCAAATGTAGCCATGCATAATACATTATTACTATGATGGATTACTTCACCAAGTGGGTGGAAACTACTATGACACCAAGATGTAGTGCAAAGGATGATGCCAAATTATTATATGAAAATATCATTATAATATTTGTATGCCCAATCAAGATGGTAAGTGATAGAGGCACTAAATTTATCAATAACACTATTAATACTCTTATAGAAGAATTCATGATCTCAATCCACAAGATCATGACTTATCACCCATAAGTAAATAGACAAGCTTAAGCATCGAACAAAGTATTGGGTAAAATGTTGATGAAAATATGTAATGTTCAAATGGATGATTTAGAGGATCACATTACTAAGATTATTTGGGCATATATGATAAATTACAAATTCATAATAGGTTTCACTCCCTTTCATCTCATTTATGTTCTTGAGGTAGTGATGCCTATGGAGTACATTATTCCTAGTATGTACATTGAAATGGTTATGAGGCTATGAGATCAAAATGCACTCAAATATTGATTGATGAGTCTCATTAAGATGGAGGAGAATAGACAATGAGCATAATGGATATAAGAGATTAATAAGTTAAGTCAGAAGGCATGGCATGATCACAACTTGTGATCCAAGTAATTGTATTTATAATAAGTGGTACTACTCTATGATAGTAGACTTAAGGCATTCCTAAGAAAATTACACATTAGATAGAATGGACCCTACATTTTTCAAAAAGTATCATAATAGTGAACCATATTTCCAAGACATATTAATGGTTATAGGTTTAAGCCTTACCATCATTAATCTTTATCATTCTTTGTTGATAATGAGAGAGGGTGATAAATAACACCATGTAGTTAGGATTTTATTTAATGCTATTTTGTTTTTTTTTAGGTTTAGTGTGCTTGTATAGTGGAATATTTGGATCATAACACATCAAAAAGGAGTTGGAATATGTTGGAAATATTGTCATTGATGTCACAGGTCTAGCATTATTGGTAATAAAGGCTCCATTGCATTTAATGATGTTTGTTATAGATATATCTTGGCTAATGTGAGTTAATATTTATTTAATATTAACAAATATATTTTTGGTTGCATATGAGATAAAATAAGGGCCCATGGAGAAGTCAAAGAGCCATTGGGTAAAGATAAAAGAAGGATGGGATGCATTTTCCCATGAAGAATCATCTTGGGGAATTCCAAGAGTCACCAAGTGAAGACAAAAGAGGAAGGGTGCAATTTCTCATGAAGGGACACTTTGAGGAATACGAAAAAGTCACCAAGATAAGGACAAAAGAGGGAAGGACGTTTTTGCTCATGAAGGGTCACCACATGACTTTTCAAAGGCAAGGATATGAAGGGTCATACAATTTTGGCACCATTTTCCATGAGGATTGAAGGGTCACAAAGGGGGAAAGCCAAAGGTCATTGGGAAAGCTATAAATAAAGGCTTGAGAAGCCATTTGTAAAGTGTGTGAGAGAGGTTGATTTGATATTGTAATTTTGAGAGATGAATATGGTTTGTATTTGTTATATCTAGTTTAGAAGAGTAAAGGAGAGAGAGAGGAAAGAAATGTTGTAATGAACTATCATTTGTTGAGATAGCAACATTGAGAGATAGTTGTGTGGTATACACAAAGGGGTTGGTGCTCATATGGGTTGGTGCTCAAAATTTTTTGTTGGGTTGGTGCTCACAAATTATTGTTGGGTTGGTGCTCAGCAAAGGGGTTGGTGCTCCTATGGGTTGGTGCTCATGAATAGTTGTTGGGTTGGTGCTCAACAAAGGAGTTGGTGCCCCTGTGGGTTGGTGCTCATGAATAGTTGTTGGGTTGGTGCTCAACAAAGGGGTTGGTGCTCCTATAAGTTGGTGCTTGTGAATATTGTTTGGGTTGGTGCTCATTCATATACTTAAGACTATTCTCTATGGTTTTTCCCACATTGGGTTTCCATGTTATATCTGGTGTCTCTCTCTATCTTGTGTGGTGTTTATTGTTTGAGTTTTATTGCATATCTTGAATGTTTGATTAAGTGGAATTTGATTAAGAGAAAGTTTTATAAGATATATGATATACTGATTCACCTCCCTCTCAGTATATCTTGTGCTTAAAAATTGGTATCAGAGTAGGTTCCTTTTTGAAAAGTTTTATAGCTTGAAGGTAGATCGAGAAATCACAATGGCTGGGTCACGGGAAGGATTTTCTACAAATAAGGCACCTTTGTTAAATGGGATGAATTATGATTTTTGGAGCATAAGAATGAGGACTTATTTGATGCCCCTTGGATTTGACATATAGAAAGCAGTGGTGGAGGAATATGAAGAGCCATAGACATTTGCGATTACTCCAGCAGAAAAGAAGGCAAGTGAATGTAATGCTAAAGCTTTAAATGCTATTTTATGTGGTTTATGTGAATCTAAATTTGTTAAAGTTATGCAATGTAAATCTACTCATGAAACTTGGGTAAAACTTGAGAATATTTACAAAGGTGATGGAAAGGTTCAGCAAGCTAAGCTTTAGACTTTTAGAAGACAGTTTGAAAGTTTGAAGATGGAAGAAGAAGAAGAAGATATAGCAAGCTATCTTTTATGAGTTGATCAAATCGTAAATCAGATTCAAGGTCTTGGAGAAATGTTGGATGAGTCAATGGTGGTGCAAAAGGTTTTGATATCTCTACCAATGAGATATGATGCAAAGGTTTTGTCAATTTAGGAGATGAAGAATTTAGCCAAGTTAAAGATGGATGAGCTTCATGGTATTCTCATGACATATGAGATGTAGATAGAACAAGATAAACCCTCAAAGAGAGAAGCAGCTTTCAAGACATCAAAGAAAGAGAAAGCTAAGATTTAAGAACCAAGTGATAGTTTCAGTGATGATGAAGATGACAATGGATCACTTTTCATTTGCAAGCCAAAAAGGGGAATAGGTAAATATCAAGTAAAATTACCTTTTAAATGTTTTAATTATGGAAATATTGGACACTTTTTAGCTAGATTACCAAATAAGGGTAATGATGATGAAGAAGAAAAGCCTACATACAAGAAGAATTTCAAAGGCAAATCTAAGAAGGGATTCGAGAAGAAGAGCCTGTATTTTAAGGATCCTAGCTCAGTTGAAGATAGTGGAGTTAGCGATTCAGAAGAAGAAGAGATTCTATTCATGGCCATACATGAAGGTGATCAAGAAGAAGAAGAGGAGGAAGCTGAAGTGAATATGGAAGGAGAACTCATTTATGCCTTAGAAGAGTTAGAAGCTGTTGAGAAGAAGAATCGAAGATTGATGCGCCAGATCGAGAAAAATGAAAAGGAGTCAAAGGAAATTATTGATGATCTAACAACACACTTGGAAGAAGCCAAGAAGAATGAAGAAGATCTAATAGCACAGTTGGAAATAACAAGAAAAGAATGTGAAAGGTATGTTATTGAAATTTCCTCTTTAAAAGAAGATATTGAGAAAGTTGTCAATGATAAAGTAGTTAGTGATTCAAAATTTGAGGATAGCAATAACATGATAAATAAGATATTGGAAAGTCAAAAAGCAAATTCAGATAAGATAGGGATTGGATTTGAAAAGAATAGCTATGCTGAAGCTCTTACAAAAGAGGAAATAAGGGAAGAAGTGAAGAATACAGAGGACATTTCAAACAGAGAAGGATGGAGAGAACAAAGCTACAAAAGATAATCAGGTCAGAGATATAAAGATAGGTCTTATTTTTATGGCTATTGTTTTTACTGTAATGGATATGGTCACAAGAAATTAGAATGTAGAAAAAGAGCTAACAATTTCAGAAATAAGGAGAAGGAAAGTCAAGTAGAGTCAAGCAGAAGCCATAACTCTTTTGTTCCTCTATCAAGATTTGATGAAGAGACCATAGTATGCTACAAGTGTAATAACATCAAACACATAGCTCAGTATTGTAGAAGCATGTTTGAGTCAATCAAGAAGGATCAGAGTTTCAAAACTCCATTCATCAAAAAGGATCAGAGTTTCAAAGCTCCATTCATCAAGAAGAAGGTTCAGACATGTTCATGGTAGAAGAAACAACCTAAAGATTCTATGTTGGTGTAGACAACTCTACATGTAAGAAATAAAGATTAGCCATGGTTAATTGATAGTAGATGTTTGAGGCATATGACAGGAGATAAAAATAAGTTCATAACTCTAAATAAGATCAATGGTGGCACAGTGAGATTCAGAGATAAAACCACTCCTAAGATAGCCAGAAAAGGTACTTTGAGTTTGGATTATGGTAGAATTAAGACAAAATGTTTTGTATGTAAAAGGTCTTAAGCATAATCTATTGAGTGTTAATCAAATATGTGATACAAGATACACATTAAAGTTTCATGCTGAAGGTTGTGAGATTAGAAGAAAAGATTCAAATGAGTTGATTGCAGACGCTCAAAGGACAAGGAACAATGTGTATGTATTATCAGATATCTTCTCAAAGGCATGATCAAAGGATACATTCAAAGATCTACAAGAGGAGTTGGGAGTAATTTCTATTACTTCCTACCATTGATGTTTAGCATCAATTGAGGGGGAGCTAAGTGTTAACTGTTAAGATTAAGAGCACAATTGATTACCTTGTATAAGAAACTAAACATGGAATTAAACCAGAAGTAATATGTAACTAGAATTCAAAAATAGCATAGAATATGAGAGACAATACAATCTTGTATTAACACTCTTCTAGAAGGAAATACAATGAAGAAATCACACTCTTCCCACACCTCTTGGGCATACAAGTAATTCTCCCTCAAGACTTCTCTCACTCAACCAATTACAAACACAATCAACTCAAACATAAAGTTTTGTTTCCACCAGTCAGTATTAATACTGCCAATACCACCAAGTACTCAAAGTACTCCAAGTAGATCTCCCTGATGTTGCACACCTACAAATCAACTGATCTTACTTACCATGTAGATCTTCTACCTGATCTTGCAACAACTTGCAGATCAACCTGATTTTACAATTAGAAGAATCTCTTCCTTGTCCTTAATTACAATATAGCCCCATGGGTCTCTTAAATAGATCCCATGTAAATAATAATTAGACTTCCTAAATACAATAATTAAAAACACAGCTCAAGACTAAAATTAGTCTTTACATGCAAACTGACCATTCAACAAACTAACTGTTTGTGTAACTAACAGTTTTGGAATGCATAGGCGACTGACGTCAGTCCCTGTCTATTTGGAGATGATTGATCGTCGACTGATTCTTGACCGATGTTGATAGCTTTGTAACTAGATATGATTGACGTCAGCTGATCATGCTGATGTCAGTTGCTTTAGCACTCAACAACCTCCTTGAATTTGCATAATAGTGAAGCTTTTAGCTCCATAACTTAACAATCTCCCACTTGGAGATAAATAGCTGCCCCTGTACCTATACCTGTACATCATCTAATTTTATTTCCTGGCTTGTATCCCTCTTCAAGTTCAATCTTAAAGACCAACCACCACACATCCTATGGTGCTACTCCTATCATCCAAGTAACCTGCCATATCTGAATCTACATACCCATTTAGAGAAGTGCTTGACCTTGCATAGCATGTTAACCTGTTACTGGTCCCTCTTAGATACTTGAGAATCCACTAAACTGCTTTCCAGTGCTCCTTTCCTAAATTGGCCATAAACTTGCTGACAACTCCCACTACTTGGGTAATCTCAGGTCTAGTACTCATGTACTTAACCTCATCATGTGATTTGGGACACTATTTTGTGAACTGTCCATCCAGAGGTGTGCTAACTGATTTTGCATCCTGCATATTGAACCTCCCCACTACCTTATTCACATAATCATCTAGAGACAAAATTAACCTGTGACTTTCCATGTCTCTAGAAATACTCATGCCAAAGAATTTTACTGCTCCCAAATCCTTCATGGCACACCTCTAAACTAACTTTACCTTTAGCTTAGCAACCTCCTACATGTGTGAACCTACAACAAGCATATACATCTACATACAGTAATAAGATAATATAGCTAATATTATCCAACCTGGTAAAGGAAACACAATGGTCACATTGACATTGACTAAAGCCATGCTTTGTCATACACCTGTCAAACCTTAAACACCATTGTCCTGCAGCCTGCACAAGACCATGTAACATGGCCTTCTATCTCACCTGTCCATTTTCTCCTTTCTTTAACTTGGGAATCCATTCATCTTTCAGTGCTTTCTTTCTGGTTGGCAACTCTACCAAATCTCCCATTTGGTTCTCTCCCAAGGAATCAATTTTTTCATTCATGCCATGCTCCCACTGTTTCCTAGATGCTACCTACTCTGCCTCTTTAAAACTTCCTAGTTCTTGACCATCAGTGAGAAACAAATAGTATAAAGAAGGGGAATAATGAATTTGAGGCTTACTTACCCTTTCAGTCCTCCTCATGTGCGTTTGAGACTCCTTGACAGCTTGTTGTCTGCCCAAAATCTATTTTAACAATGACCGATCTCGATCACCTCCCAGTCTACACCTAATTGACGTCAGTTCCATGCAGCTAATCTGACTATTGACATCAGTTCCTTGACTGATGTCAGTGTCCACCTGATTGCCAATGCTAGTTCCTTGACTGATGTTGGTGTCCACTTGGTCATTGATGTCGATTCCATGACCGATGCTCAGTATCCACCTACCTGACACCACCGACTCTGGTCTACACATGACCGACGTTGGTACCTACCTGTTCGACGTCGAGTTCCATCTGACCAACGTCGGTAACTGTGTTTTTCTTGTGAGTGATGATTTTTTACCCGCGAGCTCACTTTGAATCATAACCTTGTCTAAAATGCCCTGCTCAAAATTATTCAGCCCCTTGAGCTGATCTCTGTCTATCATCTTCTCCTTAAAAACTAAGGCTTTCTTGTTCTTATCAAAAACATTAGATTTCCTCTTTATGTAATAAATTTGATCCTTTCTTGTAGCATCAGTAACAAGAAACCTCACTTTTTTTTGTTGCTTACAGAAATCTCAATCTATGCTTTCTGAATCTAAACTCTTACCTTTTGACTCAAGAACATGCATCCCCTTCTTATTCATGTGACCAAGCCTAGAGAGCCACATCTTTGCATCTACATCTGAAGTAGATAAATCAGAAGGAGAATCAGTAATACAAGTAGATAGATAAAGAGTACCTACTTTCTTACCTCTCGCTAAAACAAGTGCACCCTTGGAAACTTTCCAAGATTCTATTGTGAGAGTTACTGTGCATCCCTCATCACCCAACTTTCCTACAGAAATCAAATTTCGCTTCAGGACTGGGACATGCATGACCTCCTTCAACACCCATGTGTTGCCCGTCTGTAATTTTAGCTAGCACTTTCCCTTTGCCAACCATTTGACAAGGCTTAACATCCCCTAAATAAATATTTCCAAAGTCTCCTTAGACATAATCATGGAAAAAATTCTCTATTTGGGGTTGCATGGAAAGAAGCACCAGAATCTAAAACCCAAGATTCCACTTTATCCAAGGAACATACAAGAGCATCTTATGTAACAATACCTACAACATCTGCTTCTTCATTTCCTTCCTGTTGATCTTCTACCAACCAATAATCTTTCTTTACATGCCCTTTCCTTCCACAATTCTAGTAGATTATACTGCCATGCCTAGATCTAGATCTCTTGCCTATCTTTGACCTTGATTTCCCTTGCTCGACCTTCTCTCTTTGCTTTCCCCTACTTTCAACACTTAAATAATTACCTGATGATTCCCTTATGCTTTTCTTGTGAATTTCTTCATTCAAGATTACACTAACAACATCATCAAATTTCAAGATATTTCAAGCAGACGCAGTATTACTAACTGCCATTACCAAACTATCCCAACTTTCAGGTAAAGAGCATAAGATTAAGAGAGCCTTAATTTCATCATCAAAATCTATATTGACTGAAACTAACTGATTTACTAATCCATGGAAATCAGTAAGATGACTATGTACCGATCCACCTTCCTGCATTTGCAAATTAAATAATTGCTTCATAAGAAATACCTTATTCAAAGCTGAGGGTTTTTCATATAAATTTGCCAAAGATTCCATTAACTCTATCATTGTCTTAGCCTGTGATAAGTTGGAAATCACAAACGATGCCAAGCTCAACCTTATAGATCCCAGAGCCTTTCGATCAAGAACCTTCCATTCTTCATCTTTCATATCTGTGGGCTTGCATGCAACCCCACCCAACGATAAGTAAAAATATTTTTCATACAGATAATCTTCTATCTACATCTTTCATAATTGATAATTCTTTCCATTGAATTTCTCCATTCTTAGCTTACTTTCTTCTACCATTGCTTTACTCCCACTCGAATAGAAACCCCTGTGAGTGACCTGTAATCAACAAACACTAACCTGCTCTGAACCTGGCTCTGATACCACTTGTTAGGATTAAGAGCACAATTGATTACCTTGTATAAGCAACTAAACATGAAATTAAACCAGAAGTAATATGTAACTAGAATTTAGAAACAACACATAATATGAGAGACAATACAATCTTATATTAACACTCTTCTAAAAGGAAATACAATGAATAAATCACACTCTTCCCACACCTCTTGGGCATACCAGTAATTCTCCCTCAAGAGTTATCTCACTCAACCAATTACAAACACAATCAACTCAAACACATGGTTGTTGTTTCCACTAGTCAGTAACAATACTGTCAGTACCACCAAGTACTCAAAGTACTCCAAGTAGATCTCTTGGATGTTGCACACCTGCAAATCAACTGATCTTACTTACCATGTAGATCTTCTACCTGATCTTGCAACAACATGCAGATCAACCTGATCTTAAAATTGGAAGGATCTCTTCCTTGTCCTTGATTATAATACAGCCCCATGGGTCTCTTAATAGATCCCATGAAAACAATAATTAGACTTCCTAATTAAAACAATTAGAAATGCAGAATCAAGACTAAAATTAGTCTTTACATGCAAACTAACCATTCATCAAACAAATTGTTCATCTAACTGATAGTTTTGGAATGCACAGGTGATCGATGTTGGTCCTTGTTTGTCTGGAGATGACCGACGTCAGCCGATTCCTAATCGATGTCAGCAACTTTGTAACTAGATATGACCAACATCGGTTGATCATGCTGACATCAGTTGCTTTAGCACTCAACAACCTCCTCCAATTTACATAACAGTGAAGCTTTTAGCTTCACAACTTAACAATAGCTCCAGGTAGGCCCTTTACCATTGATGTCAAAGGGGGAGAATAATAGGTATAGTTACAGGTACAAAAATAGGTACAGGGAATAGGTATAAGTTTTTATAGTAAGGGGGAGTTATTGTATGTTTTCAGATGATAGTATGTGCAGGTGATAAGATGTGCAGTTTCAGGATTGACGTTGCCATCAATGACAAATGGGGAGATTGTTGGAAATATTGTCATTGATGTCAAAGGTCTAACATTATTGGTGATAAAGACCCCATTGCATTTAATGATGTTTGAAATAGATATATCTTGGCTAATGTGAGTTAATATTTATTTAATATTAATGAATATATTTTTGGTTGCATATGAGACAAAATAAGGGCCCATGGAGAAGTCAAAGAGCCATGGTGTAAAGACAAAAGGATGGGATGGATTTTCCCATGAAGAGTCATCTTGGGGAATTCCAAGAGTCACCAAGTGAAGACGAAAGAGGAAGGGCCCAATTTCTCATGAAGGGACACTTTGAGGAATACGAAAAGTCACCAAGATAAGGACAAAAGAGGGAAGGACATTTTTTCTCATGAAGGGTCACCACATGACTTTTCAAAGGCAAAGATATGAAGGGTCATACAAGTTTGTCACCATTTTCCATGAGGATTGAAGGGTCACAAAGGGGGAAGGCCAAAGGTCATTTGGAAAGCTATAAATAAAGGCTTGATGATCCATTTGTAAAGTGTGTGAGAGAGGTTGATTTGATATTGTAATATCTAGCTTTGAAGAGCAATTGTGAGAGATGACTATGATTTGTATTTGTTATATCTAGCTTAGAAGAGTAAAGGAGAGAGAGAGGAAAGAGATGTTGTAATGAACTATCATTTGTTGAGATAACAACATTGAGAGATAGTTGTGTGGTATACACAAAGGGGTTGGTGCTCCTGTGGGTTGGTGCTCATGAATAGTTGTTGGGTTGGTTCTTGGCAAAGGGGTTGGTACTCTTGTGGGTTGGTTCTCATGAATTGTTGTTGGGTTGGTGCTCAACAAAGGGGTTGGTGCTCCTATGGGTTGGTGCTCATGAATTGTTGTTGGGTTGGTGCTCAGCAAAGGGGTTGGTGCTCCAATGTGTTGGTGCTCATGGATTTTTGTTGGGTTGGTGCTCGGCAAAGGGGTTGGTGCTCCTGTGGGTTGGTACTCATGAATAGTTGTTAGGTTGGTGCTCCTATGGGTTTGTGATCATGAATAGTTATTGGTTTGGTGCTCTTACAATTTGGTGCTTGTGAATATTGTTTGGGTTGCTACTCATCCATATATTTGAGATTGTTCTCTATGGTTTTTCTCACATTAGGTTTCCACATTATATTTGGTGTCTCTCTCTATCTTGTGTGGTGTTTATTATTTGATTTTTATTGCATATCTTGAATGTTTGATTAAGTGGAATTTGATTAAGGGAAAGTTTTATAAGATATATGATATACTGATTCACCCCCCTCTTAGGTTATCTCATGCTTAAGAGAATAGTCAACATCACACATTGTGATTGATTCATAGAGATAGCTTGAAGGAAGGGCAACTAGCAAAGGCTATATGATGATCATCAAATAAGTTTAGGAAGATGGTGATGACAAGATAGGTATATAAAATGGATGGAAAATTATCATTTAAGATCATTAATGATAAGGCACTTAAATAGAATTTCATCTTTCTTAAAGTAGATCACATGGTAGAATGATAGGTCAGATCATAAAATAAATGGGATAAGTGAAAAGACACTGAGTCACATCATCTACCTAACAATACATAAATCAAATAATATATATGAAAAAGGGTAACCATCATATCAAATAACATCTAATTGATATTAACTGGGAAGTAAACTTGTGTGCAACCAACTCAACACATTTAAACTAATCAACTAGATAGATTTGGGTGACAAAAAATATATAACAAAGGGAATTCACAACATAAAGGCATTACATAATATTGAAACCAGTTTAAATCTACCATATTATTTTAAAACACCTTATTTCACATGGATCACATAATAGAGCTATACCAAACAAAGTGTTTAACACATGCCATATTAGTAACCATGAAGAGAGCTCAATTATTGATCCCACTTTTTGATGTGAAAAAAGAGGAAATGGGGATTGTCCTAGGATTAATACAAACTACATATCAATATCCATATCATTTTTAATTCATTGACATAAAATAAATCACTTTGTTTACTCATGATCCACAAGAAGCAACATAGATAAGAGGCCTATCTCTTCAACATCTACTGTGAGGCTTGGGCATGGAACAATCAATCAAACTACCTATTTTTGGATAAATAGATGAGGTAATGCTCATTATTATTAGTAGTATAATGAAGGATCTATTCATTTATCCCAAGATGTTACAATTTGGATCACTCCTTAGACTATGGAAAGAATGATAACCCTCCCAACTCATGGTAAATCCCTTTTGCCTTACAAGTCCACTAATCCACCAATTCACTCTAAGATTAGGGAAACTATCCTACAAGGTAAGGTAGAGGAATACCCATTGTTATGATATAATATGATTTAATGTGTATGCTAGTTGAATGCATCACCAAGTCATTTTAGAAAACAAAAAATAGAAGTAGGTGACAAAAGGTGTTATCAACATTATGTATCGCATGATATGCCTACACTAAAATTTCAACTGACCCAAGTTTATGGCATCTAATCTAACCATAAACATTGGAAATATTCTCATTGGTACCTCACAAAAATTCTAGTACTAATTTTTGGTTTTACTTCTTTACTTCACACAGTGGAAATCATCAGAAGGATTGATCAACCCTACAATACATTTTTGGCTTCTTACTACATTTAGAAACATCACATCAATGAAAATAAGGAAATATTATGATAAATTGGGGAGGTTAAATACATGGTGGCTATAATCCCTAACCATGATTAATTCATACCCTAGAATACCCCAAGATGTCATGAAGTATCTTGGACAACATGCATCAATTACAAAGCTACACAATGGAATCCAAACCAAGGTGTATGAATTACTTAAAGAAACTATGGCTTCATTTCTATTATTCATTACTATGTTGGATGCTAAGGCATAAGCATTGAGACATAAATCCCTAATTATGAGGTCGGTGCCATCACTACAATCTATTCCCCTAGGTGCATAATAATTAGTGCAACCAAAAACATAACCTCAAACACAACCATAATCACAATCATAAGTGAAACCACATGCACCACCACAAAAAATAATGACTCCAAAAAAAACAAGACTAATGAAAGAGAAATACATAAATCCCTAATTATGAGGTCGGTGCCACCACTACAGTCTATTCCCCTAGGTGCATAATAATTAGTGCAACCAAAAACATAACCTCAAACACAACCATAATCACAATCATAAGCACAACCACATCCACCACCACAAAAAATAATGACTCAAAAAAAAACAAGACTAATGAAAGAGAAATACACTAGCATGATGAGCCTTGCCTTTATTGTTGAAGAAGAGGAAACACCAAGTAAAGTCCTAGTTAGACACTATACATGTTATTAAAATAGTAGCTGAGTGAAAATTGAAAGAGTTGGGATTTGAGGAGTAAGAATTCCTAAATTCCATTCTTGAAGACATCAACAATGATGTTTATGAGCATGAAAAATAAAAAGAATTATTTTTCTTGAAATTAGTGCACACTTGTCATGTGTAAAATCAGGTAAGACAAGACCTTTGGGTAGATATCACTCAACCTCCCCCTTCTATCATTGTTGACATTATAGTTCAAGAAACAAATTGCCAAAGTTGAAGGCCAAAATATTCCATGAAGATATAGCTATGGGATCCTCTGTCATGTATCAATAAGAAATACCAACATAATAAATCCCACCACCACCATTTTTTTTAGAACCCAAACGCATGCTATAACTTGTCCATATCCAATGATCAAGTACATAATAGTGTCCTTCATAAACCTAATAGAGGTGAGTGTAGTGTAAAAAATAAAAAGAGTCTCATCAATAAGCATAGGGCTAAAATGTGAAGAGGGAAAAGTAGAGCCTCAATCCCCCTCCCACATCTAGAAAAATATGGCTATGTGACAAGGTGTTATTGTGGAATCTTCCACTTCAGAGGATTCACAATCATTCGCAATGCCATATTCCCTAATTCCCATAGAATAATTTGAAGAAACTAGTTAACCACAACTAGAGCCCCAAAAATTAGTTGTGTAGGAACAAGATGATCTAGAAAAAGTGCAAAAGGAATCTGAGAGAAGGGTAAAAAAATAAGAGAAAAATAGAAAGAGAAAATATGTAAAGTGAAAGGTAGCTAAGGAAGAAGAACAACAAAATCAATAGGCAGTTATACAAGAGAAATAACACATAAAATAATCTATAGAGGAAGAATGCAAGTAATAAGCATAGGCTACATAATAGAAAGAGGAGGAGGCATAAGCACTAACAAAGTCTCAATAAGAGTAAAAGGCCAAAGAATATTAGTGCATAAAATAAGAACAAGCCAAGTAAAAAGGCAGCCAAAGACAAAGTGAAGACTGAAACTAAAGCTAAGGCTTATGCAAATGTAGATGCCAAATCTAAGGCTTGGGTAGAATCAAAAGATAAATATGATGTCAAAGCTAAGGCTAATGTTGAGGTGCAAGACAAATCCTAAAATGAGGTAGATGCTAATGCTAAGACTTGAGCTAAAGTTAAATCTGGAGAAGATAAAGACACAAAATCCAATGAATAAATAGAGCATGCAAAACAACAAAAAATGGCATCACAAGGAGGTGCATAGGAGAAGGATTCATGGTTAAAACCCTAAATCACTAGGTAGTGTCTATGGGATGTTCACACATCATCCACCTGACACACCACATTTTATCTTCCTTTGGCACAATTCATGCCAAATCTAGGTAACTGCACCCACATCCATGGCCCTTACTAGCACTATGCATGAATTTTTTTTAAATTTTTCTTATTTGTAACTAACTAAGCAAATCAAAGGTGTAACTATGTTCTAGGATTCAAGAGTGTCTAAGGCTTTGGCCTTGGAGCAATAAGTTTTACAACTGTGAGATGAAAATGCAAATTTAAGCTACCATCTTACAAATGTACATCAATTGATTAATAATAATCACCCACACTAGTTAAACAAGTTCTAGGTGATTACATGATGTCTAAATAAATGTAACTCATAGCTTTACTAGCACAATTCACAAAGGACTAAATGGTTACATAGTAACTACAAATCCTGTGAGTTCAAGGAAAAAATATCAAATTAGAAATGGTGGCAATCTATGAACTTCTATATGAGTATGAATAGGTTTTAGATAATGCATCAAGCCAAACATATAGCACAACATATTTTGAATTAGAGGTGACACCTCAATAATTCATTGGATACCACTAAGCCTGATTTTGTAATAGTAGACAAATCTAATGCTATCATGCAAGATTAAATGTATAATTTTTAAGTAATGAGTAGCGACCTCAAGAAATTTCTAGATTTCAGGGATAATACCATGCAAAATATTTAGACTTGTAAAAATGAGACTCTATGTAGTACATTTTTTTGCTATCATGCTCAAAGGCATGTAGATCGATTAGAGGTGCTAATACTAGACATATAGCTCAAAGTATCAAATTCTAAAGCATTAATCACCATCATAGAAGATGAAGATGTTAAAAAATTGATGGTGATTCATATCTCAATACACATATTACTCACTATGGTACAGGAAGAGCTAATTGACTAGAAGATTCTCAAACAAAATCTTACTTAGATTGATCCCTCCATTACAAATTTTGTGCATGAGACTCAAGTAATCATATCATAACAAGTCTTAAAATATAAAAATATAGACACAAATTCATAACCAAAGAGATAGAACCAACAATAACCTCCACCATTAGATTTTATGCAACCAAGTAGTTTATTTGCAACACAAGTAAAATCAACACAAAATTAGCCTATTGTGCAGTGACTTCAAAGTATACCACCATCTATTTATTAGGTACCTGTACACTATAATTTTTTAGTTTTCACAAAATTTTCACAATTTTGTAAGATAACTTTAAACATTAGGATCAGGGCCATGTTTGCTAAAAAATCATAAAGGGCGACCACCTAGTTATACTAGTCTATTAAAAACTTGAAAGGGTGTAAGGCTAGTAAGCTACTTAGTTGAAAATATAAAAAGATGACTAAGTATTGAAAAAGGGTTAAAACTGGTAAATAACATCTAGAGTGATAACCTTGACTCCTATTTCTGGTTCATTCCTTAGCTTTAGAACAAAATATCTTGCTATGACTTTATCTCAAGATGAGACAATGATTTAAGTGTGGGAAAGTGTTGGGTAAAGAATAGGGCCTACTAAAATCATAGATTATAATTTATGGACATGTGTGTGAACTAAACTATTTTTTATTTTATATAATATTTTATATGTATTAAACCTATATAAGCATAAGGATAGATAACAAAATGCAAAGAGTCACTCCTTTTGGGCATATCCAAAGGCTAGAATGTGAAGAGACAATGCTAAGTAAAACTATATATATATATATATATATATATATATATATATATATATATATAACACTCAATTATAATTTTATATGTTTCTGATGTGACAGAGATTAATACATACTATTCTGAAATGGTTTTCTTATGTGTCTTAACAATCAACATATACTCATATAATTAATAGATTAAAGTAAACAAATTAATCACTACACATAGAATAATGATAGAAGACACATAAGAAAACCATTTCAGAATAGTATGTATTAATCTATGTCACATCAAAAACATATAAAATTATAATTGAGTGTTTTATATATTCTTATGTGTCTTCTATCATTATTCTATGTGTAGTGATTAATTTGTTTACTTTAATTTGTTAATTATATGAGTATATGTTGATTGTTAAGATTATAATAAACTTGTGTTCCTTTGTGCATCAATATGTTTGATCTAGTTAATGAATATATCCAGTTTGAATATGGTATCAATCTATCCTTTTTTTATTTCAGCACAAGCTATCCCTGAATTAGCCAGTTATGAAGGGTTTCTAGGAACCTTTGCTAACATCATCTCATTATGTCATTATGTCAAATATTTCTTTTTCTATTGGCATAATTATGAGGTAAGCCTATATCTTGCAATGATAACAAATTCAAATCAGGATTAGGTTTTATCTAACCACTTTTGGAATGTTATATAGTTCGGATTCAATAAAATTCAAATTTTATTTAAAACTGATGACTATTTTCCATATTGGTTGTCCTTTGGCTTTGGTTTGTTGAATGGTAAGTAAAATACCATAGAGAGATTGAATTTCAACCTACACATTGTCATATATATTTTTAGGTGCCTCAATTTTAGTATGTGATTCAAGATTTTTATTTTCTTGTTGTATTCCAAATATTACTATCTTGAGTACACCACTTGTAGCCTTTATAACTAAAACTGGGCCCTCTTTGACCTTATCATGCTTCCTAGGTCTTGTCTTTCTTTTCTTAGTCAACCAGAAGAGTTCCTTTTCCTTTTCAAATTCAATCACCTTGGCTACTCTAGACATTTTTATCTTGGTTATTTTTTTACATTATTTTTAGTCTCCTTGAATTCCAAAATGATTTTTGGATCTTAAATTAAGACCAAATTCTGCCTTTATAAGTTTTCAATTTGGAGTTGTTGCATCTAGGCCTGTATTAATTTAGGTTTGATGGAGGAAGAGGAATCATGGGATGAGGGATAAATAGAGGTTATGTTAGGATGAGGTGGAGGCATAGGGATTGAAGGGCCTAATGAAGTGGAAGAGGTAAAAAGCATGGAGAGTGGAGGAGTGGGAAATTGGGGATTGGCTATCTTCTCTCTTGATGATATGATTTAATAAGGATTTTTTGATATATATTTAATTTTATCAGATTATTCCTTTACTATTAACACAAGGGATACAGTTATAGTATTTATAGGCATTAATATGAATCACTGTGTGGAGACATGGTTTTTCAATGGTAGGGTAGAAAAAATAGATTTAAAGATGAAATCCTTAAACCTTTTAGTTTTTAAAATAGAAGTGAAAACATTTTAAATATTTGCATATATATAGGATGAAGTTGGTAAAGAAATAGAGGGTTCTCTAATGGCATCCACTGTTGAGGTGGAAATATATGATGGGAGTGGAGGCACTTGTTTTACTAGTAGTGGTAGAAATTGTGGCATCCCTAAGGATAAGGATAGTATAAGCAGTGGAGGTGTCTACCATGCTTATTAAAAATTTAGAGACAAACCCTATTTATAAAACACTTATTGATTTACTAATAACATTTGAAATGGGAACTTGATCAAAAACATCAAAAATAAGTACCTTTTAAGAGGCATTTTTTTTGTGAACACACATCATAACTTATGATGTTATCTTCTTCAGATTCCTCTTTATAGGAGATATCTTATGTATTAGGAGAATAGGGAAGATTTAACAACCCTTGAAATTTTGATGTTGGATGTTGACTATCCTTTGATGAAATCAATGGAGCTAAAGAAATGGTGGGAGGAACCTACACATTCTAAGGAATTGGTGAAGACCCAAGTGCATTATATGTTACTAGAGGATAATATTTTTGGGATAGTATCCCTTGAAGGAGTGAGTCCTTGTACTATTATTTTCTTCAATTTTTCATTAGTATTCTTTGGGTAGTTTTCCTTATCAAATTATTCTAACATATTTTCTTGAGTTCCATCATATTAGATCCTCTATGAAACTCCCATAGTCATGAAAACATACTTCATTATATTATTGCTTCTATATCATTCTCCAAATTGAGGAAATATTTTATCACAATCAAAAATTTTATGGATGTAGGTTGGTCTAACTTTACCCTTAAGATTTTCCAAATGATTAGCAACTCTTTGCCTTGGATCCCAACATATAAATTCTATAGCTTTCTAGTTAAAAGAAGATATGTGATCTCTAAACCAATATAATTGGGTCATTGATGGAATTGGTTCTTATCAATCCTGAGTGGTATCATGTGAACAAGGGTTACCTTGGAATTATTTTAGTCCCTGTATATGTTATGTGTCATTTGAAAAATAATCTCTTTCTTGGTTAATTTTTATGTGGCACACCTTGGGAAGAACAAAGGTGCTATTGTATTTTTATCTAATATTATAACTATGTGGTCTGGGTAAAACCAACAATCACCTAATGCCCATAAATAACTCTTTATTTCATCATATAGCCTAGGCATTGGCTTCACATTGATGGCCTAGTAAACTAATGGATAAAATTGTCAACTATCTTTTGTATGTAGTGTTTGAATTTATGAATGTGAAATATGTCAAAGTCATAAAACACACTATTTTCCTCCATGGATTGCCATTTACACAATCTTGGGAGGCTTATTATGGCACAAACAACAACCAATAAATAGTACATCATGTAAAATTACCATTTTTCCTCACGTGGTGATATTGTTGAACTAGGTTGAAACTAATTATTTATCCTAAGGAAAGGATGATCTTATCATATAGAATAATTAATAACATGGGAACCCACACTTTGTTTACATTATCAATATATCCAGCTTATAACAACCTATTTATTAAATCCATTCCAACCCTTACCCGTGGTTTGAATTGGGGGATGGGAATGGAAGTCACATTATTTTTCTTGATAAAGTTCATGGAATTAGTTACACAAGTCTACAATGTATCCTTGACATCATGGGCCTTAATCCATTATACTTAAGCTTCTTTTTTGTAGATAATATTTGGATGAATAAATTTATAACATTTATCAAATCTAACACCATCAATATATGCAACTAAAACCTGACTCTTTGGTGCATGTAATTTTTCTTTTGTGTAAATGACTCTAGTGAATAAATTAAAGAACACATAAATACAAGGGAATACCTCTAGTTTGGCTTCCACTTTGTGAAACCCTATTACTTGGATGGCCAATAATTTTTTAATGTATTCTCATTTCTCAAGAGGCAAGTCATATTCATCACTATACTCTCTTGTTGCTTTAATCACCTCGTAGATTGATTTATAATGGGGAAACTATCCACTTACTGATCTCAAATCAAAATTCATGTCACTATACTCAATTGATTTGTTAAAGAAGAGAACAAAAATGAATTTGAGTTTGGTTTGGGGCTACCATTTTGATATCTCTTTAGAATAGATAATTAAACTTTTAGAGGATCTAAAGGAAGAAGAGATCTCTAAATATTCAATTTTGCAAATATTCTAGTTTTAAATGTCATTAGAATTTATTTGAGACCATATAAGTCACATCACTAGGTCTTGATCCAAAGCAGTAAAAGAAAATATGTTGGAATTAATTACTCATCAATGGTCTATCATGGTTGTCTTTATGTTTTAATTTGATTTTGTTACTTATGCCTTCATAGGAACCTTCCTTCACAAGTACCAATTTATCATAACCTTTAAGAATATGATTTAACCCTTTTTATTATAATACATTTATTGATGAGCCAAATATATATGGTTACAATATTATGTGTCTATTTTAGAAATTATTGTTGTCACATGGAAGAATATCGCAATGTCGCATCATCATAAACTTTTGCTCTCTTTTTACCAATCTCAAACCTTACAAGTATGGAGGTGTTAAATTGAGACATATGTCATCATCATGAATATTCACATTATCATAATAATTTGTAGCTTTAGAGTCTTAAAATATAATATGTAAGGCTATGAAAATTGGATATGTGGTAGCTTATTTCATAATCACAAAAAGTTATAGTTAAATATTTTGAAATATAATTTGTGAGGGTATGAGGTGTGGCCACATGGACTACAATACTGTGAGATGTGTTATCATCTCATAATGTCACAATATCTATATAATTTGATCATAGTACATCATAGTTAAAGTATGTGAAACTATAACATAGAGACACATAGAAAGTTATTTCACAAAACTTTGTGACACTTGGATCCAAATAGACTGCATAGTTGGTATTAATTATTTTTGATAGTTGGGAATAGATAAAAAATAAATGTGAATGCCCATAAAAGAGTGTAAATTACACATATGAACATGTTAAATTCATAAAATATCCAATTAAACTTTTTAAAATAAAGATGATTTAATGTAAGCATAATTATCCTTTTGATTGTTCAAGTAAATTTTTAGATTGACATAGATTTAATCCAAAGTTTTATAAAATAAAAATGATGAATAAAATTTAGACTTTTATTTAATCACAATCATTCATGATGTAAAATAAATAAAGAATAGAAGAGAAAATTATTCCATAAAATGCTCTTAATTTTCCTGGATTTGATAAAGATTGTAATTTTTTTGAGAATTACACTATGATTGCATATTTTATGGGAAGAGTCCCCCCCGAGAGTCTCTTGAAACATTGGGTTCATAACCATTGATAGGGCCATGGTTTGAAACTGGAAGGATTCTATAACCTTACCAAGGGTTTATTATTATTTTAATTCACTAACTCATAACATTATAAAGCCATTGTTAGTCATGGCCCTTGATTCATATGCAACCAATTGGTGTTATTTTCTCATTGAACTCAAGAATTTAAAGTTTTAGAGTAAGCAAAATTGGAAATTCTAGTTTGGGTAGAATTTCTTGGATTGCCTATCCCCCTCTAGGGTTTTATTTACCATCTCATAAAACCCATAGGGAATTTCATATGCCATGAACACACAAAATTAATTTTGATCTATCCCCAAAAAGGGTTTATGTGGAAGTGGATCTAGCCTAGGATCTCAAAGAGTCTATTGACATTTAAATTTAAAATAATAAATTCAATTAGTAGGTGCTCTATATAAACTTATTGAATACCTATTTTCTATGTCAATCCTTAGATCACATGATATGGGAGTGTCTCTTAATGGTGCATGTGCCTCTTCTTCCTTAGGAAAAGGGTAGACCTAAAGTTAAAACCTATAATGGTAATGTTGATGGCTAAACCACTATCACAAATAAAAAGTATAATTTGACAAGAGGTAGTGGTAAGCCTTAGCCTCATGCTTATTACCAAGTCATATGTCATATCCCCTTGGCCCCTATTGGTAAATCTATTATGCCTAACAAGGCTTCACCTTTGCTTATGCGCATACCATAAGTAATGGCTTCTTTTTTTGGCATTCTACCTTCAGATCTACAAATTCAACTATCACAACCCCCTCCTGGGGTGACTTCATCATAATAAGAACAAAATCTCATTACTCTAGACCATAAAGTGGTCCTCTAGTGCTCTAATATCCCCTCTCCTTCTCATGAGGAGGAATATATGGCACATAAGTGATAACCTTTTTAGATGGGTGATTTTATGAAGAACAAACCTTCTTTCAATTGGTTTGTTGATCTTTAAAATCTCACAAAGGAAAATTATATGAACCTTGATGTTTCCTAATGTTAGTCTATTCATGGAATGTTTGAGGCCTTACTGATCTACCACATTAGTTTATGGTTAGGAAAAATTGTCATATTGTTAGTAATATGAAAATTATTTGTATGTAAGAGGTCAAGATCTTTGGCTTCCTCTTGTAAAATGCAACATGAATAATCTGGATTGGGGCCATTTTTTATAATATCATGCATGATTATAGTTATGGTAGGGCCATCACTCTTTTAGATCTAGATCTTTCTCAGCACATTATTTCCTGGGGGTTTCATCCTTCTCATTGTGTTATTTGGACTCTATTTTAATTTTATAAACACATCATTAGGCTAGTAAATTTGTATGCCTTCAATGATGTTTTGGATCAGGATTTTATTTATATATGGTTGGAAGACTCACTTTTATATGCTCATTGGATCCTCTTTGGGGATTTTAACATGGTAGAATATCCTGAGGACAAAGATGGTCATCTACCTATGTGTTGGTGTGATGGTGAATAGGAAGCATGTTTTTATATGCATAACAAACTTAGGGTGTTTGATCCAAACCACTGTCAGAAGAAGGATTCACCCTCTCTTTAGTTTACTATCTTTAATTTTTGATAAAGAGAGGATCAAGTTCTTCAATGGATAGATTGGGCTTTATTAGTTGAAAAACATCTCCTATTTTTTGCTCTTTTTCATAATAGTTTATTTTTTATACTCCCTAACACCTTTTTGTCAAATCATCATCTTATTTGCTTAAATATTAAGTGTTCTACTCCTCAATTAAGGCTTGTTACAACCTAGTTCTATCTCAATACTACTCACCTTAAGCATGAGAAAACTATTGGGTACATATTCATAATTTAGAATTTAGTTCCCATTCTCAAGGGGTGTTCTATCTAGATATAGTGGTGGATGGATGCTCTTACTCATATCACCATATTTATTCATACTTATGGTAAGCAAGCCTCTCTTTTTCATTGACATATTCATAATTATACAAATTGTGAATACCTCTAGGTATCAAAAGATCTTTAAGACTCTCATTTTAATGTTCATTTACAAACCCAATTAGATCTTAGTGTCACAAGCTACAAGTTGAGGAGGCACATAGGGCTAGAGGGTCTCAAATTTGAGCTCGAATACATTGGATAAAAATTAGGGACAAGGTCACCAAGGAATTTTTTCTCTTCTACACTCTAAAGGGATGTTGATAGAATCAAAGTTGTCATTAAGGGATCTATTCAATTTACCAAACTCCCTAACATTATTCAAGATTTTATTCATCATTATCATGGGGTTTTTAAATCCAACCCAATTCTCCTAAGTGTGAATTTGCTCTTGCCTAATGCCTCCAATCGATCCCTTGTAGATTTTTTAATATTGAATGGGTTTCCTATGATAGGATTTTAAACCTCAATGATATTAAAGAATAATTTATGTATATGGATACTGATAAATCTCTAAGTATTGATGGTTTCCCTTGTGAGTTTTACCAGACTTTATGGGATACTATGCATCTAGATATTCACAAGGTTTATTCTAAAGTGGTCAAAACTCTATGGGACCTCTTATAAATAAAGGTAACATCAAATTTATCCCAAAGTTGGTGACTCTGAGGTTATTATTAACTAGATACCTATTACTCTTATCAATGTCTCTTATAAACAATTGCTAATGTGCAGGCTCTCAAACTTAAGCATATTCTTTCTTTAATTGTTTTAAGTGAGTAAACATGATACATCCAAAACATATATATCTTATATAATGTCATTGTTATTTGGGAAGGCATGGAATGAGCTCATGTTTCTAGTAAAAAACCTTGTTTGTTAAGATTGAATTTGAGAAGGCCTATGATCTTATTAAGTGGCCTTTTATTCTAGCTACACTATAAGCCCTCCCTTTTGGTCCCAGGTTTGTATAATTGGTTAATATGGTATTTTAGGATGTTGGGGCATGTATTACTATCAATGGAGCCCAGTATTCTCAGTTTGAACTTCATATATATACTAGGAAAAGGTGTCCTTTATCCCCTTCACTTGATGTGTTAGAAACTAAAGGGTTTATCTATCTGCTAGTTAATTATGCCTCTATAGGATTGGTGAAAACATCTCTCTCCCTTATTCTGACTACTAGTTTCTAAATGGTCACTTTGTTGATGACTCTTTCTTCACTCTCCAAGAAGAGGAGGGATCAATGAATAATACTATGGATTATCTTCCCATTTTTTGTTTGGCTTATGGATCCTCCATTTAATAGATAAAAATGCAGTGTTATCTCTAGTTTATTTCTCCCAAACCCCCTTTAATATAGGGATATTAATGGAAGTGGCTTATTTTAGGGGTTCAATCTAAGTTCATTGGCATTCCCTTTGATTTTTGGGCTTCTCCTATTGAATTGTGGTCTTATGTGGTTTAAAGGTTTGAGAAAAAAAATCTTTTTGGATCACTAAACCTTTATCCTTGGATATTAAGTTTTAGATTTTCTCCAAGGCTTTGGTAGCTATGCATGTTTACTATTCTTCATGTTGGGCCCTTAATGCTACTATAGTAGACTAGAAAAACCCATAAGATATTTATTTTAGGCCAATTTTGGAGGGAAAAAAGGCTTTCATAGAGTTTCTTAGGATATTTGGTACCAACCTAAAAAATTAGGTGGTTTGTGTATCCTAGATATTAAGCTTCAAGGTCTAACTCTCAGCATTAAATGGGTAATCTATATAATGGAAGGTGATGAAGCCTAAAATATCCTACTTCATCATTATATCTCTCAGGGATTTTTATGTTGTAGGCATGCTTGGAAAGGCCTTGGTCTTCATACTCTTCTCATTACCCCTATCCCTGTTAAAATTAATGGTACTTTTTAACATTTAGATCATTTGGAAATATTGGGAGAAACTCAAACACCAAATCATCTAGATAGGGGACGGATTCAGGAATGGTCTTTCTTTTAATTATCAGTCCTTTTGGTGGTTTCCCTACCTAAAGTTTAATAATATTCCCTTTGATTTGGTCCCTTGGATCAAAGGGTTTAAGGCTTTTCAAGAAAGGTTTGAAAACCATTGGGGATATTTTCTATAAAACAAGCTAAGCTTGACTTCCTTACCAGAATATTTGAATAAATTTAATCCAAATAATGTAGATGTTGAGTCTATTACTAAAATTTAAGGTTACATACCTGATGAGTATCTTCACAAGATTGGATTCAATTCCATTACTCCCTAGAGGAAGGATTGGAATTAGCCTATGGTCACTCCCTTTACTCATTATTATCCCCATTTAGGGTATAATATTTTATCCCCCAACATATTCTAGATGATAATCTTAATCATTGATGTAATATTCAATCCAGTGATGGTCCAAAAGATTTCACACCATGTGGGATTCTATCATTGAGCCTAAGAAGGCTCAATTTATTTGATGTATTCTGTATCAAGGTTTGCTAGTGGGTAACCAGATTAAGCACATGAAGGTTCTAAATCCCATATGCCTAGCATGCCATTAGCATGAGACTGTTAAGCATCTTTTCTGGTTATATTACTATGTTTAGTGCATGTGATAATGGATTCATACCCTATTTCAATCATTTAGGCCTAAGTTATTTATTTGGAAGATGGATCTCTTGGGGAACTCTTCCATTCTTCTTGTAATATATAATAGATTTTGGAAGATTTTTCATGCTGGTATTATTTTTCAAATTTGGAAAGTTAGAAATTATGCTTGTTTTAATCATGAGGAAATAGAATGTAGTTTTTATGTTACTAACAAAATTACTATCATTTCTAATATTAATCTCTAGATTTAAAGCAAGACTGATAATTTTTTATTTTAGATTAACTACCTCCAACATTTTATTGATCATTAGGGGAATGCCCTATGTGTAGTCAATGAGAACCTCTAGATCTACCATGCTTGTGATCACCTCCTCATAGGAGAGGGCATGTATTTCTATGGTGGCATTATAGGAATAGGTATAGGATCCTCTCTCCTCACCGTTCACCCCTTCATTTTTCATCTCTATAACATGACTAGCCTCATGGCTCTTCCAAATGTGGAGGTGATGGAAAGGATTACGACCCTCCCCCATAAGACAAGCATCTATTTCACTCAAATTTTGCTATTATTCAGAAGAAGGTAGTAAAACTAGAAATATGGGTTATGATATAAATACCTGATAAAAGGTCACACATTGAATCAGAAGATTATGGGGATCTCCTCTTTGGCTGGGGAGGATGACCTGCATGTAAGAAAGTACTAAACTAAATTCATGGGTTAGATAAGTAGCTAGGTGGATGGCCTAGTGCTAGATAGATCCTAGAAGTGAGAGCTTCCTTAGGGGATATCAATCCACCATTTTAGAATAATTAAGTTAATAAAATAGAAATAAAGTAATTGCTTCAATGATAAGAAGATATTAAAATTGATAACAAGAATTTCTTGATAAAGTGATGTGTTGAATGATCAAATTAGTGATAAACTAATTAGTACTAGTGTTAATGGGTCAAGGTATGGCTCAAAAAATATGATAGGGTCTTGTGAGTGGTCAAAAAAACAAAAAAGTGAATTGGGTTAGGCAAAGGAAGTTAAATAAGATTGGTATCATTTCTTGCCATAGGTGACCATTGGTAGTTAAGCCTGACTGTCGATGGTTAGGCTAACCATTGATGGCTGACTATGTCCAATTTTGGACTTTGTCAATAGTTGGTTGTTGGGATTTTAGAACAAATTCTAGGATTTGGCCAAGGTCTAAATTGATTGAAAAGGGGAAATAATGTATGTGGATGGCAATAAATAAGTACCTGTCTTACTTGGAGTAGATTAGGAGAGTGATAGATGTTATTGATTTGTGGGTGGAATCTGCCCAGATTATGGTAGAGTAATAGTGATTTGAGACTTGGTTGAGAGGTATAGGCAAGTCAGCTCTCAAAAAGGGGCTGATAATGCTTGATAACACTAGATGACCTACAAGATAAAACTCTGATTACCTAAGCTCTTGATAATAATTGTAGATGATTTGCTCTTACATCTCTCTCCTTTTTATAGGCAAGGGCTAAAGAGTTCAAGAGGGAGTGTAATTAGGGATTATAAATATAATTCATCCATGTAATGCCTTGCAAGGAGATTTGGATTCCCTATATTTAGAAAGGGTAGGTGATGCATGCATGTTGGTTGCATGTGGGAAGATCAGGCGATTGAACCTAATCATCAATGGTTGGGTTGATCATCAATTATTAGGTTGACTATCAATGCTTGGGCTAACCATCAATGATTATCCTAACCATCGATGGTTGAGGATAACTACCAAAATAGCCTAAAAGTTTTTGTTAAGCTTAATAATTATAAACTACTGAAGATAGGCCTAGGTAAGGAAAAAGGGTCGAAAGGACTTGTTAGGGTTCATGACACTTTGGAATACACATATAGAATTTTGGTGTCTACATTTTGCCCCTTTTGATTGTGTTTCTCTTTTGAATGAGTGGAAAAACAAAAGTAAAGTATAGGTCAAGGGTTTGGTTGCCTTGAGAGTGGGAGGAGGTGTTCCCCCTCAAACCAAGAGTTGGTGAGGTGTAGTTGAAGTAGGGACAAGTTTGACAAATGGTAAATGTGGAGTCAGGAGGTGGTAACTCAAGTTGAGCATATGAGGCATAAACATGCACACAAAATGTGACAAAAGGTGTGATAGACAATATCATACAAAGATAGAGTGATAATGTTAGTAAAAATAAGGTCAGTGTGAAGAAGATAAGTGACCAATATATCACGTGATTATTGTAAGCATGGTAGTTAGATACACTTGTTAGTCTCCAAGGTGGCTTTAGTGTTTTGTTGGGTATCTAAGGTAGGAAGTGCTATTGTGAAAACACCAAATAAGTCAATGTGTAATGGGTATCTAAGGAAGTGTTCCTATGGAAACACAAATGATTTGTTTTTTAGACTAGGTGGTGTAAAAATATAAATAGGTAACCTGGCAAGGTCAATTGATGTAGTCACAATGACCTAGGCAAAATTCATCACAATACATGTGCATATTTTGGGTAATAGGTTCATCATCAAAGGTGGACATGGGAAAATGGTTTGGATGGGTTACGACTAAGATAACTCCACATGCACTAGGTAAGTGGATGATGCCTACATAGTATAGGGGATGTAATATCCCACAACAACTATAGGTTGAATGTATTTATTGCTCAAAAGGTAGTGTTGAGTTTGATAAGTGACTAGATCATCAAGAGTGTGCACAAAATATAACTAAGTGTCCAGTGCAAGTTCTTGATGTCAATACCCAACATCAAGGTGGAAGTGGTCAAATGTAGTTACTGAGGATGAGTGATTTTTTGAAAGTCAAGCGTTTCACATTTTGATCATTTTGAAAGGGCTTAGTTTAGGTGTTTTTATTGTGCTTAGGTAGAGTAGAAGAAAAAAATTATGGGCCCACTGTTGGGGGATCAAACCAACAATAGATTACACTTGTGAAAGCAATAAACGCGGAAATAAATCAGATAGATAAGTAACTGAAATGATAAATAGCATAGAACAAGATATACAAGAAAACACCCTGAAAACTTGTATTGAAACTCTTTACAATAGGAATACAATGAAGAAACTTCGTTCTTCCACACCTCTCTCTGCTGCACACAAGATCTCTCACTAGATCTCTATTCCTCAAGAGCTCTCTCTCAAGTACACTCAAATCCAACAACCTGGATTGATGCAACTCTGTACTGTCCTTCAAACATTCACAATGTTCTACTCTTACAGTTCTTCACACATTCTACAATTCTAAGCTAAGAAGATCTTCCCTACATATAGAAATAGGAAAACTTGAGCATGCTCTTACAACAAACAGTTAAGCCTCTTGAACAAGGGCTCTAAAAATAATATTGCTAATAATAGAGACGCAAGCTTGAGTCCATGACTCAAACTTATCATGCAAACACTCGCTGTTGTCCATGGAAATAGCTTTCTAGACACGCAAATAACCGACGTCAGTTCCTGCCTGTTCGCCTATGACCGTCATCGGCCAACCATACTGCCGACGTCGGCACCTCTGCAACTGCTACTGACCGACGTCGGTCACTCCTGACCGACGCCAGCGTCTGTGTAGACCCGAACCTATTTTAGTATGCTCCTTGGTGAAGCTTTTAGCTCCACACCCTAACAATCTCCCACTTGGAGATAAACCAGCTGCACCAACCTATACAGCAACATCTTCTAGCTCCTCCATCTTCAACTCAATCATGAAGACCAATAGAAGTTGAATGCAAGTTTAACTTCTCCTTCGTAACTGGCTTTGTTAGCATATCAGCAGGATTCTTGTCTGTATGGATTTTCTCCAGCTTCAACTCACCATCTTCCAATACCTGCCGTATGAAGTGGTACCTTAGCTGTATGTGCTTGGTTCTTGAATGAAAGGCCGAATTCTTGGCCAAATGGATTACACTCTGACTGTCACTAAACAATCTGTAACTCTCATGCTCCCTACCAAGCTCATCCATGAACCGTGTCATCCATATCATCTCCTTGCTAGCTTCTGTGGCTGCAATATACTCTGCTTCTGTAGTTGACAAGGCAACAACCTTCTGCAACTTAGATATCCAACTAACTGTCGTTCCACCTACAGTAAAAACATAACCTATGGTGCTCCTCTTGCATTCCAAATCCCCTGCCATATCTGAATCTACATAACCATGTAGAGAAGTATCTGAACCTCCATAGCACAAATGCTTGCTGCTGGTTCCTCTCAGATATCTAAGGATCCATTGAACTACTTTCCAATGTTCCTTACCTGGATTGGCCATATACTTACTTACTACTCCCACTGCTTGGGCAATATCAGGTCTAGTACACACCATTGCATACATCAAACTTCTTATTGTGGAAGAATATGGAACCTTACTCATGTACTCTACCTCATCATGTGAATTGGGACATTGTTCTTTACTTAACTTAAAATGTCCAGCCATAGGTGTACTTACCGATTTTGCATCCTACATATTAAACCTCTCCAACACCTTGTTCACATAATCTTCTTGAGACAATATCAACCTATGATTTTTTCTGTCTCTCCTAATGCTCATGCCAAGGATCTTCTTCGCTGCTCCCAAATCCTTCATAACAAACGTTTGAGCTAACTTCTCCTTAAGCTCTGAGATATCCTGCATGTGAGACCCTGCAACCAGCATGTCATCTACATACAACAATAGAATAATATATCTACCATTATCAAATCTCTTGAAATACACACAATGGTCCGATTGACACCTACTATAGCCGTGCTCAGTCATAAACCTGTCAAATTTCAAGTACCATTGCCTTGGAGCTTGCTTGAGGCCATACAAGCTTTTCTTCAACCTGCACACAAACTTCTCCTTACCCTTGACCTCAAATCCTTCTGGCTGTTCCATATAAATTTCCTCATCCAAATCTCCATGAAGAAACGCTGTCTTAACATCTAGCTGCTCGAGATGCAAATCCTCAAAAGCAACCAAAGACAATACAACCCTTATAGAAGTCATCTTAACAACAGGAGAAAAAATTTCACCAAAGTCAATGCCTGGCTTTTGTGCAAATCCTTTCACTACTAATATGGCCTTATATCACATCTGTCCATCCTCACTTTCCTTCAACCTGTAGGTCCATCTGTTCTTCAGTGTTCTCTTACCAGCTGGCAACTCAACCAAATCCCATGTTTGGTTCTCTCTTAAGGACTCCATCTCCTCAACCATGCCACGCTCCCACTTACTCCTGGACTCCACCTGTAATGCTTCTTCAAAACTCTCTGGTTCTCCACCATCGGTTAGCAATAAATAATATAAGGAAGGAGAATATCTAATTGGAGGCTTACTTACCCTTTCAGACCTCCTGATGGGTGTCTTGGACTCGTTCTCAACAATCTGTCCACCCAAATTTTCTGACAGTGACTGACCTCGGCCACCTGTAGACCTGTTACTGGCCAATGCCGGTTCTTCCTGGCCGACGTCGGTTCCTGGTCTACCGACGTCGATCTCTGTATGACCGACATCGGTTTTTGAACTGCCGACACCGGTTCCTACCCTGCCGACGTCGGTCTCTGTGTTTTCCTGCAAGTGATTATTTCTTTTTCCCGCGAGCTCATTTTGGACCATAACTTTGTCCAATTCACCATTGCTCTGCCCAGATTGATCTAGCTTCCTTATCTGATCACTGTACATCACTCTTTCATTGAAAACAACATCATGACTCCTGATTACCTTGTTAGTTCCTAGATTCCAAAATCTAAAACCAAAATCATTTGAGCCATAGCCAATAAACGTGCACCTCATAGACTTAGGATCAAGCTTCTTTCTATTTTCCTTATCTATGTGCACAAAGGCTTCACTACCAAAAACTTTGAGATATGAGAGATCTACCTTTTTACATGTCCATGCCTCTTCTGGAATTCCACCATCCAGAGCTGTAGAGGGTCCTCTGTTAATCAGGTACACTGCAGTGTCAACTGCTTCTGCCCAAAACTCTAAGGGCAACCCTGCATGTAATATCATATATCTTGCATGCTCCATGATAGTTCTGTTCATCCTTTCAGCAATACCATTCTGCTGAGGTGTCCTTGGAACTATCCTTTGCCTATGGATTCCATGTGTATAACAATACAATTTGAACTTAAGACTGTAGAACTCGCCGCCATTATCAGATCTCAGGCACTTTAATTTTTTGCCTATTTCATTCTCAACCATAGCCTTCCAAAACTTAAAAGTCTCAAAAACATCAGATTTCTTTTTAATACAGTAGATCCATACCTATCTTGTGGCATCATTTATGAATGTAACATAGTACTGTGATCTGCCAATAGAGGCTACCTGAGCCGGTCCCCACACGTCCGTGTGAACAAGCTGCAACTTCTGCCTTTTCTTAGTAGACCCGGTCTTGAGAAAACTAACCCTTTTCTGTTTTCCAAATACACAATGCTCACAAAATTCTAGATCCATACTTTTCAAATCTGAAAGCATACCTTTAGACTTAAGAACTGACATCCCCTTCTCACTCATGTGGCCAAGCCTTGAGTGCCACAATTTACAATCCACATCTGAAGTAGATAAAACTGAAGGAGATTTGTTAGTAACACAATTACACAGATAGAGAGTACCTTCTCTCTTACCTCTGGCCATAACTAGTGCACCCTTGGTCACCTTCCAAGAATCTGCTGTGAGAGTTACTGTACAACCCTCATCACCTAGCTTACCTACAGAAATCAAATTTCTCTTCAAACTAGGAACATGCATCACATCTCTCAACACCCATGTGTTGCCATTCTGCATCTTCAGCTGCACTTTACCTTTGCCAGTAATCTTACAAGGCTCATCATGCCCTAAGTACACTATTCCAAAATCTCTATGGATATAGTCACTGAAATATTCTCTGTTAGGGGTAGCATGGAAAGATGCACCAGAATCTAATACCCAAGATTCTATGTTATTATGCAAAGAGAAAATTAAAGCATCTTGTGCAATACCTGCAACCTTGGCTTCTTCCTTTCCTTCGTGCTGGTTGTCCTCCTTAGGCTTTGACCAACAATCTCTGCTTATGTGCCCCATCTTTCCACAATTCCAGCATTGTGGCTTCCTGCCATTTCTGGATTTGGATCTTCCTCTCACCTTAGACTTAGATCTTGATCTCCTCTTGCTCTTTTCTTTTTGCCTTCCCCTGCTCTCAAAATTTAAAGCATTCCCAGATGTCTCTTCTGTGCTTTTCCTACGTATTTCCTCATTCAAGATAACACTAACAACATCCTCTACTTTCAAAATATTTGATGCAGATGCAGTATTAGAAACTGCCATTACTAAGCCATGCCAGCTTTCAGGCAAAGAACATAATATCAAAAGAGCTTTTATTTCATCTTCAAATACAATATTGACAGAACTTAACTGATTAACAATTCCATTGAAATCATTCAGATGAGTAGAAACAGATCCACCTTCATTCATATGCAAATTAAATAACTGCTTCATAAGATATACCTTATTTGAAGCTGAGGGTTTTTCATACATATTTGCTAACGTAGTCATCAACTCTACCGTTGTTTTTGCCTGTGACAAATTAGATATCACAGTGGAGGCTAGACTCAGTCTTATAGACCCAAGAGCCTTTCTGTCAAGAACTTCCCATTCTTCATCCTCCATGTCCTTGGGCTTCTTTGCTATCCCACCTAACGGTAAGTAGAGATCTTTCTGATACAGATAGTCCTCTATCTGCATTCTCCAATGTTGGTAGTTCTTGCCATTAAACTTTTCCATTCTCAACTTACTTTCTTCTGCCATTGCTTCTCCCACTCAAACAGAAATCCCTGCAGAAACCCCTGTGAGCAACCTGTAATCTGTAACCTGTAACCTGTAACCAATGCTCTGATACCACTTGTTGGTATCAGCTATTGAACCTACAACCAAGGCTCTGATACCACTTGTTGGGGGATCAAACCAACAATAGATTACACTTGTGAAAGCAATAAACGCGGAAATAAATCAGATAGATAAGTAACTGAAATGATAAATAGCACAGAACAAGATATACAAGAAAACACCCTGAAAACTTGTATTGAAACTCTTTACAATAGGAATACAATGAAGAAACTTCATTCTTCCACACCTCTCTCAGATGCACGCAAGATCTCTCACTAGATCTCTATTCCTCAAGAGTTCTCTCTCAAGTACACTCAAATCTAACAACCTGGATTGATGCAACTCTGTACTGTCCTTCAAACATTCACAATGTTCTACTCTTATAGTTCTTCACACATTCTACAATTCTAAGCTAAGAAGATCTTCCCTACATATAGAAATAGGAAAACTTGAGCATGCTCTTACAACAAACAGTTAAGCCTCTTGAACAAGGGCTCTAAAAATAATATTGCTAATAATAGAGATGCAAGCTTGAGTCCACGACTCAAACTTATCATGCAAACACTCGCTACTGTCCACGGAAATAGCTTTCTGGACACGCAGGTAACCGACGTCGGTTCCTGCCTGTTCACCTGTGACCGTCGTCGGCCGACCCTACTGCCAACGTTGGTGCCTCTGCAACTGCTACTAATCGATGTCGGTCGCTCCTGACTGACGCCGGCATCTATGTAGACCCGAACCTATTTTAGTATGCTCCTTGGTGAAGCTTTTAGCTCCACATGCTAACACCCACTATTTATGGTCACCTTGATCATCAATGGTCAAAGGGGAAACCCTAAAAGGTTGGATAGGTTAAAAAGTGAAAATGAAAGTCATTTTTACATTTTGCCCTCTTTGAATCCATGTATTTTATTGTTGATGAGTTTTCTATTTGTGACAGTAGTGTTTCTAGACCAGAGTGTAGTTGTTGTAATCATGAGGTGGAAAGTGATTTGAATTTGTGTTTGACCAAGATAGATGGTCGAGGAGGGTGCATCCAAGTAGAAGAACCTTAGCATCGACCATGACATCACTCATAGAATGAGGTAGGTGTTATTTTAAATTAGCTAACTATTTGTTTAAAGGGAAAGGAATTGGTGTACTTAGGTAACAATCAAATGAATGTTTATTGGTGGGAGGGAAATTTTTTCTAAAATCCTAGATTTTAGGTTTTCATTAAATTGTTTAAAATATTACTTATTTTGGTTAATTGAATGATAGTTAGGGTTGGGGGTGATTTAGAAAGTTTTTGTTTATATTTGTATTTACTGATGTGTTTTCTAGGGTTTTGGGGCTGTAGGTGTTTGCCATTGGTGGTCACATTTAGTGACTATCAATGGTCAAGGCCTAATCATCAATGGTTGAATGACCATCGATGGTTGAGTCAAAGGACTAGACCCTTCTATGGGACCACTGATGGTTGGGCCAACCATCGATGGTCGAGGGCCTAGATTAAAAGACACTCATAAAGATATTTTAAAAAACTTTGTCATAGTTTTTGAATAGTTAAAAAAGAGGTAAAAAGTGTTAGTATAGCTTTAGTATAGGTGGTATGCATTTTTTATGGGCTAGGGTGATTTAATCATGTAGGTAGGATGTATTGAGTAGTTTGTCAAAAGAGTCTAGTTGTGGGTGTTGAGTTTCTAGAAAGGGTTGGGTGTTGGTTTTGCATTGAGATTGATAAAAAAAAACCAAGTGTGTTTACCCACATGGTTGCTTTGTATGCAAGAGACTAGATTCAATTGAGGAATTGAGTCCCAAGGATATTTTTTAAGGTACAGGATGCAATTAAAAATGATGAGTGGTAACACATGGAGGCTATTGGATTAGGCACTATGCACTATTACTAGCATGTTCTACATGACCCCACCATGCTTGTTGCACTCATCAAGAGATGGGATCATATAATAAACACCTTTTGGTTATCGATAGGAAAGATTACCATTTTACTAGAGGATGTCTTTAGGATTACCAAATTTATTTTCAGAGGTGATCCGATATATCATATAGAGAGTGAGGAGAGGGATTTTTACATAGAGCTTATTTATGGTGATGATCAGATAGACACACAATTCCATGCCTGTGGGTTTGACTATGGCCCATTGTATTAGAGGGCACCCAGAGATAAGTGTTTACTTACCATGATGATGATGGCATTGATGATCTTTTGCTACTAGATTCAGTTGGTGGTTGCTTCCCCTATTTTTTCTTGGATTTCTATCAAAGATGCTTCTAGGAGGGACCATGTTTGGTTGGGCATAGGTGTTATTTATGAAGATTTATATGGATATATGGTGCTTCAAAGTGTATCAAGTATTAAGACCCTTAGTTATACCAGATGATACATATGCATTGCCTGACTATGTTTTTGACTTCATGCACTGGAAGAGAGTGATTGCTTACATAAGAGTAGGTGATGGGACCAAAGATATCGAGTGGTTCCATGATAGATTGGAGGGTTTGGTGCCAAGGGATTTACATGGTGACCATATGTTGGGTGGCCATAGTGGGTGGGATTCAGGTATCACACCATAGCACTCTAGAGCTAGAGGTGGGTATATGGTAGGAGAGAGATGGAGATAGATATGATCTCATTTGATTGGGTTCAGAGATAGTTTGGTCTTGTATAGGGGATTTTACATAACACCCCTAGATATAAGAGAGAGGAGGTTGAGTTTTTGCTCCCTGAGCCTCAACTAATGGATATTGTATATGATTTTGAGGAGCTACCAGTGGGTACTCATATTGATTATGATGGAATTACTAATGGTTATGTGTCCTAATACTAGGGGAGCTACATTATACTTGATTATAGAGGGGGTGATGGAGGTCAACAACCCATAAATGTGGATCTAGGGGTAGGATAGGGGTAGGGTGACTAATAGGTAGTAGCAACCTAGGCTCAACTAGTTGGTTTATAGGGATAGGTGGCCACACTACAAGGATAGATTATAGCACTTCAAGGATAGGTGGGGGCTATGATAGTTGAGAAGGACCAGGCATGAGCCCAATTTATCATTCTATAAGGGTAGGTAGCTAGTATACAGGGTTAGATAGGCACATTATAGGGGTAGATTGGTGTGGGTGTGGTAGGTACAGTAGTAAGAGGACCATAGATTTAGTGCCATGATCATAGTATCTATCTACTATACAAGAGCTCAAATATTATGAGGTGATGATGTTAGATCAACTACCCCATGCCATGAGATTTATAGAGTTTAGAGATAGTTTAGGGGGTGGGGTCATGCTAGCTACCCCTGGGTAGTGGGGTATTATAGTTGGTCAAATAGGGGTCCTAGGGGCACCACCATCAGGTTAATGGTAGTGGTAAAGGTGGTCTGAGTGTTCCAGGGACCTGACTGAAATATGATATTAATGTTATGTATATGATTTTTGATTCTATCCTACATGTTGATGTAGTGAGATGTATATTTTGAGAGAGATATGACATTGTCACATGTATTATCTTTGACTATTCCATGTATATGATATATGTCATTTGATGTTTTATGTGATGCTCATGTTTGTGATTTATGGTTATGGATGCTCATGGTTTAAGGTTATTTGACTTAATAGCTTAGGGATGTGATATGTAAAAATTTAAATTATGATGTTTTAATTCTATGCATGGATAGGTAAGACATGTTAGGGATGGATACATGTTATCGCTAATGTTTATAGCTATGTGTGTTGAATTTTGAATGGTATATGATATGATGTTTTGCTTCTTGATTTATGGTGTAATAACATATTAAGAATCATTAATGTGATAGATAGGTGAATGTTTGTGGCTAGTAACTATATGTTTACATTGTGCATATGGTGGATAGATGATGTTGTTTATTTACATAATTCATGATGCCCGTTCTTTTGGTATATTGCTTGTTTTTCATGTTTATAGGCTTACATAGACTAATAAAAAATATGAAAAATAACACGATGCATTTTCCTTGGTAAAGACTAGCATGAAACCCAAAATTGGATTGGCTTATCTAACCTAAGCTTCTTAAATGTTTTTGCATTTGCATGCCTAGGTTGATAGATATGGATCCTAATAACATTGTGTCAAGTGAGCTCATAGTCCCTGTGAATATGATATGTGGAGGGAGAATGGGTGAAACTGAAACCAGTAGCAAGATGAGTATGCCTTTTCTATAGGTGTCCAAAGAGGTGGTATAAATAAGTCTATGTCCATATATAAAGTGTAGAGTGATCGATGTGAGAAGTCTACTAAGGAGATCCAATTGCAGTTTTCCCAATTTTATTGCTATATAAGAAAGTCGATTTCAGCTTTGAAATAAAATTGTTGCCTTTTTTAATTGCTTTTGACTTTTTCTTGGGGTTAGGAAGATGATCAATGTAGGAAGCTTATAAGAAATTTATATCTTTGATTAATACTTTATTTATCCATCCTTCAAGGGGGTGGTCTAGATTTATATGGTTAGCTCAAATGCTTTTGATATCTATCCTTCAAGGGAGAAGTCCACCTTACATTTTGCATTTTCAAATTGAGTTTCTAATAGCTATCCTTCAAGGGAGCAGTCTGTGGATGTTAAGGATGACTTGGAGTTTGTTTTTGCTATTTGATATTGATGTTTCTATTGCTTGAGGTTGATTAACATAGACCTATTCATACATACTCAATGGATTATCTTTATGAAGGCAAAACTAAGCTAACATGGGGTGCTAGTAGGTGAAAAGGAGGTATATGGAATAAAGACCATAGGAACTAATCTCAAAGGGATGAGAAGTACTATGAGAATCATGCCATGGATAGATCCATGGTGCCCATAGTTCAAGATTAGGATATAGTTATGATGTATAATCACATGATTCAGTTTTCACTAGTTACCCCTAAAAAAAGGGAAGTGAATGTGGTTTCAAGGGATGAGCTTAAGTTAGAAAAATGATAATTGTGACCCCTATAAAAAAATAAAAGGGATGCAAATGTCAAGCATTGAGAGGCTTAGGTTTTATTTTGCCTTTGAGAGAGGATAAATGATAAGCCCCTGATCCATACTTATGGGTAATGATGTAGGGTATAAGTCAATTGAAAGCAAATTTTCCCCTTTTACTTTTCTCCATATTAGTGACATGTTGGTTTTCCTTGAGGACAAGATCTCCAATGTTGAATTCTTGGAGTTTTAGGTGTTTTTTATAGGCTCATTTGATTCATTATTGATGGACACAAAGATGTGAAAGGGTGGCTAAATGTTGTACAGTGAGTAACTCAGGTTGGGCTAAACTTTCTTGATGGTAATCATCCTCCAAAATGAGGTCACACAATTATATATGAAGAGAAGGTATTTTGATTTCAAGAGGTAAGATATCTTTACCTCCAAAGATGAGAGAAATGGGTGTAGCACTAGTGGGGGTTTGGATGCTAGTATGATATGCCCATAGGGCGAAGGGGATGTGCAAGTGCCAATCCCACCTTGAGGCATTAACCATTTTGGTAAGCATGTTGTTAAGGGTTTTGTTAGAGGCTTCATCTTGTCCATTTGCTTGTGGGAGATAAGGCAATGAAAAGCTAAGTTTAGTACCAAATATGTCACAAAGGCCCTAAACTTATTTATTTTTGAAATATTTGCCATTATCAGTGATGATCTTATAGGGAACACCAAAATGGTAGATGATATGATGGGTGATGAATTTGAAAATCTTTTTAACTTTCATCAAGATAATGGGGATAGCTTCCACCCATTTAGTAAAATATTTAGTTGTGGTAATGATATAATGATGTCATTATGAAGAGTGGGGATTGACTTCACCAATGAGGTCTAGAACCCATTATGAAAAAGGCCAAATATCTATGGATACATGAAGGCTAATACTAGGTACATGGTGTAAATTAGCATGTTGTTAACACTTGACACACTTTTTCATGTAATCATAGTAGTTTTGGTTGAGGGTGGACCAGTAATAGCCTAGGTGAAGGATGCACTTGGCCATAGTGAGGCCACGAAAGTGACCCCCATAAATACCCTCATGTGTCTCTTTGATGGCATGAGAGGCTTCTAGACCATGAAGGCAATGAAAAAGGAGGCCATCTTAGCCTTGTTTATAGAGGATTCCTCCCATAATGGTATAATGGGAGGCAATCTGAATAAATTCCCAACAAGCATTCTTGGAGAGGCTAGAGGGAATTATGCCAAGGTGAAGGTAGTCAAAGGTTTGCTAGTACCAAAGGTCAGGCAGGATCTCCTCCACACTAAAAATGGTTAGAGTGTCTATCTTGGTGTAGGAGGGTTTGGTTAGGTGATGTATAATGACTGATAGTTTGGAGTCTAAGGGTGTTGATGGAATCTGAGAGGCAAGTGAAGCCATGGTCTTAGTAAATTTTTTGTTATATCATGGGGTGGTTTGAATATGGTAACATTCAAACAAGGCTAGGAGTTTTATAGCCAGTTATTTGTATAGTTGTAAAACCTCATTCTTACATTGGTAAATGTTAATAACTTGGTTGACCATAAGTTGGAAGTCACAAAGATATTGATTGTTCTGACTCCTAAGGCTAAATTAGTTTGGAGACCTATTACTAGGGATTCATATTCAGCCACATTGTTGGTGAATTCAAAGTCAAATTTAAAAGATAAGGGATGTGCTTCACCAATAAGGGGGATAAGGACAATACCAGCTCCCCCACCACACTGACATTTGGAACCATCAAAAAACATGGTTACCTGATTGGTGAAGTCTATTTGAGATAAGCTTGTGATGGACTCATCTGGAAATGCAAGAAGGGGAGGTTGGTTGTCTACTAGGGGTGTTTCAACTAATTGGTTGGTGATAACCTACCCCTTGATTAATTTTTATTGGAGAAACTCAAGGTCAAATTTAGCTAAAATCAGGAGCCACTTAGCCATACATTAGTTTTGGTATGGTTTAGAGTGCATGTATTTGAGGGTGTTGGTATTGGTGATGACAAAAGTCTTGTGGTTAAGGATGTACTAGTAAAGTTTGGTGGCCATGAAGACTAGGGTTAGACATAGTTTTTTGGTATATGTGTACGAAGTCTCATATCCAACTAGTGTATGACTAATGTAATAGATGGCTTGCTCTCTATGTTATTCATCTCGATGGGCAAGCATTGACCCTAAGGAGTGGTCTATGGTGTAGATATATAGGTATAAAGGTTGATCATCCTTAGGAGGTGTAAGGACATGTGGGGATAAGAAGTAATCTTTGATTGTACTAAATGCCTTTTGATAATCAACATTCCACTTGAAAGAGACATCCTTTTCAAGAGGTGGTAGAAGGGCTAACACTGATTAGAGAGTTAAGAGATGAAGTGATGAATGGATTGAAGTTTGCCCTCCAAGTTGTGAATTTGTTTAAGATTGGCCATATGTAGCATCTCAAGGATGGTTTTAATTTTGGCTGGATTAACTTTGATTCCTTGAAGGGAAATGATGAAGCTAAGAAGTTTACCTAATAAGACCCCAAAAAAGAATTTCTTAGGATTAATTTGAATGTTATAATGGATAAGTCACTCAAAGATAATATGAAATACGTATAAATAGTCTTTGTGAAGATTGGACTTCTCAAGAAGGTCATCCACATAGTCTTCAATGATTGTATGGATAAGGTCATGAAAAATATATGTCATGTCCCATTAGTACATTGTACTAGTATTCTTAAGACTGAAGGGCATGACCCTATAATAGAAATTCCCCCATGGGGTAATGAAGTTAGTTTTCTGTTGATCTTCAAGGGTAGTCAAGATTTTATTAGAACCTGAAAAACCTATAGACACTAGAAAATTGCACACTTGTAGTTCTAGGTATGTGAATACCTTGAGACCACCTTAAATCCTCCTAAAACCTTCCTAACCCCTTCTGCTACCCTCCTAAATTAACCAAAGTCCCTATTCTACCCATTTCTATTAAAAAAGTATTATTTGAAAACACCATTCAAAAATAGTTTTTGAAATAACTATTCACAAAACAGTATTCATGAAACACTATTCACCATCACTATTGATTGTGGGACCCACTTTCACTATTCAAGATGACATGGAAAGTGAAATGGCATATGACATGAAAAATTACATGGCATGTGATATGGCAAAATGACATGGCAAAATGATGAGGCAAAGTGACATGGCTTGGTACCTCACCTTTAGCCCCTTTTTCTAAGATGCTTAATGACCTAATTTAAGAATCATAAGGTTACCCATTTGAAATGGGTCTAATTTATCCTAAAGGGTAAGTCATTTGACTTGGTTTTGCATTTTCACATGAAAATAGCCTTCAAAGTTGATTTACCAGCCCCTTTCACACCTTGGGAGAGACAAAGAGCCCTGATTTTGGACTTCTTAGTCCCAATAAGAGACTTATCAGCTCAAATTGGAATATTCACCCACCTCACCTTGACTCACCCATTACCCCTTGAAAATTTTCACCATCTTTGGTCGAAGAAATCTTAAAAGTCATAAATGAGGACAAATAAGGGTGTAACAAAGTCTTCGGTCCCGTTTTCAAACCATGTGCATAATTCCTTTTAAACTTGGACTTGTGTGCAAGGTAGGGAGACTTGAAAACCCCCATAGGAATCTTCCACCAACCCCATCCTTGACCTTGGGGAAAAATTCACTAGAGTTCTGAAATTCCCTCTTTAGGCATGTTTCCTCACACAAAAAATACAAATACCCCCCTCTCCTTCACCTAAGGAAGAGGTTGAAAATTTAGAGTATTGCTGCCCAAATTTTATTTCAGGTGTTCATCCATTTAAAGGAGGTCATTAATATTCCAAATATTGGAGTAAAATAATTCAAATTAATAAAGCTCTGCCAAAATTGCCCCAAGACATCTTCATCAACAATCTTCAACAAACCATCTTCATCAATAAACATCTGCAAACATTGAGGTAATCTTTTATTTTGTTATTTCAATTTATTTATTTATTTCCTTTTGGCCTCCCTTCCCTTAACCTTTTCACTCCCTTCACCATTATTTTCTTCATCCCTTCCCCATCTTACCATTTACCCCTTTGCCCCATTTTGCCTCTTTGTCATATTCCTCACTTGACCTCTTTCACCTCTTTGCCACACTCGACATATTCTCTTCTTTGACTCATATATCCATTTACCCTTTTGTCTATTTTTATCCTTGATAATTTATCCAACCCAACAAAATAATTCTTTTTACCCTTACCATTTTACCCAAACCCCAAAACTATGGCCTGGCCTTGACTAGTTTTAGCATGTGCTAGATTTAGTCATTTTCTTTGAATAAGTATTTCATTTATTTTGTACTTAGCATTTAATTTATCATTATTTTAAATGAAATTACATTTATTTTATTTTATCATATTCATTTGTTACTAGGGTATTTTATTGATAGCTATCCAAGGAAGCTTTAACTTCTTGGATCTAACATATGCTAGGCAGTCCACCCTACATCTTTGTCTAACCAACAAGATTGTGGTAGTGTTGTCTTATTGTAGGTATTCCTTCCAAGAAAAAAAGGAGTTCTCTCTTCATATATTCATCAATAAGAAAATTTTTACCAGGTACACACCATTCATCTTTTGTTCTATTTTTTCTCATAGAAAACTAAGAAAAAAGTGAAAATTTATAGAAAGATTTTGGCACGCCCGGTGGGACCTAGCATCATCTAGGTGCCCTTTTCTTCCAATTTTTCATAGTTTGTATTTGTATGCTCTCCTCCTTTATTTTATGCTCATGAAATCTAAAATATGAAATTTCCTTTGGCATAAAGTAAATCTTTATGTTATTTTATGTTCATCAAATGAAATTTGAAATCCAAAATTTCTTTTAGCATAAAGTAAATGTTTGCATTATTTTATGTTCATCAAATGAAATTTGAAATCCAAAATTTCTTTTGGAATAAAATAAATACTTGCATTCTTCTATTCTCATAAATTTTAAATTTGAGATTCCCTTTGGCATAAAATAAATCATTGCATTCTTCTATTCTCATCAGTTTGGAATCTAAAATTTCCTTTGGCATAAAATAAACCTTTGCATTATTCTATGCTCATTCAAAGACATCAAAATTTTCCTTTGGTTTAAAATCAAGTGCATTCATGGTTTGCTTGCTTAATTATCTCACATAACTTTAATTAAATAGGTAAATTAATCATAGATTCACTTTTCTTCTTCACACACAAATCGAACCACTTTCATAATCAACACACCAAAACAATACTTGAAACAAGGTCTGACTTGGATTTCATCACCAAATGGCAACCTTACCCCTACCCAGTTTTCATACTTGGATTTAATCACTGAGGGGTTAACCAACTCCTTTTTTTATTAGAGTATAAACTTTGAACAAATGGTATATTTTGGCTAAGTGGCCCATCTCGGATTTGGGTTCATGAAGTATGGGGAGTAAGTCCCCAATACCAGGGCACTTACATAGTTCAATTTAGAATTAACTATTGATTGCTTAAACATCTCAAAACTAAACTTAGATGGCTTTGTTTATGACCTTTTTAATCTAATTCCCTTCATACTAATTTAAGGCTTAATCCAACAAGAGACAATTTAAACTCCAGTGCTTAACATTCTCTAAAGCATGTTTATTTCTTTTCTTTTTTCAAATGCTTCTTGTTTGAGGTGTGAGGTTTGACTTCCTATCTTTAGTTTTTCACATGGTCTTAACTTGACTATAGGTGATAAACCAAACCAACCTACCCCTACCTCCTTCCTCATCTTTACCCATGGAGTACGACATTGAGGTGACACCCCATGCTTTTCCTCATATGCCTTATTCACCTATATACCCTCAGTGGTCCTCAAAGGGGATACTGACTTCACCACCTATCTAGATAATAACCTAGTTGCCTTATATCATTAACTTACCACCTTATCCCTTCATGCCCCAACCTCTTCCATCCCTCTCTTGAATCCACCTTACGATATGCCACACCACTTCATGGTGAGTGTCACCTCTACCCAACCTTCCATTTCTCATGCTTCTTCCTAAACTCATGGCCCTCTAGTAGATCAAACCTAATCAAATGTCATGACTACTGCTTAAGCACCCTCAACCCTGACTGACTCATCTCACACAAAGGTAAGTGTGCCCCTTCCCATCGATACCCTACCAACTATGGGTCAATTTTCCACCACTAATTCCTCTTCCCCTCTTACCGCTATCCAACCAACCAACACCCCTCTCATACATCCATTCCCCTAACCATAACTATTCCCCAATAAACAAATTCCACCCCTTATCAATATGTGGCTAACCCACAAAGCCATATATCTCCCCCTAACTCTTCATCTATACCCACAAGTTCTTATGGGATACCCCCTTAACAAGCATCAACCTCTTACCACCATATTCCCTCTTCCCAACCATCCTATCAATTTATCAATTCTACCATTCCCCTAACCCAACCCCAAACTAACTTGGTCAAGATGTTAATCAACAAAGTTAACAATCTTGAATCTTCATTTTTAGGATCCATCAATCTCCTTTCCTATGACTAAATATGTAATGAACCCATCCATCCATCCCAATCCATGCCTACCCTCCCCAATAGGAACTCCCAAAATTTACTAAGTTCCAAAATAAGGAGGACCCCTTGCAACATCTTAGGGCATTCCATCACTCGTGTTACCTAATCGCCCATGATGACTCCTTATTTATCCACACATTCCCCATGTCTCTAGCAGGACCGGCCTTAGATTGGTATAGTGCCTTACCTAAGCATTCTATCATCTCCTTCACTCAACTAGCCCAAACTTTCTTAGAATACTTTTCAATCAATATCTCCATGAAAGTCTCCATTATCTATCTCTACTCTATCTAGTAATATGAAGATGACTCCGTTGCCAACTTTGTCCATTTACTTTATTGCATAAATTGGTCATACCTCTCCCCCTTGGCTATTTGTCATACCCCCTTTATCACTCTCTTTTCCTCACCCATTCCACTTCATACTATGCATCTTACAAGCTTTTTGTTTCTTTTATTGCTACACTTTTTCTTTATGTGTACCACCACTTTCTGCCATTCTACTGCTCTTCCCTTCGTACCCATTTTACATTCTTATTGTTTGCTTTTTTCCCATCCTTTAATCCTTTTTATCATCCTTTTTTTCCTTCACAACTAGTTTCTCCCTTGGTATTTATCCTTTGAGAATCCTTCCATAACTCCCCTTTTCTTCTTACCTTTTTTTGCCTATGGCCATTTTCTCATTCCCCTTTTTCCTCTTTTCATCTCGATACTCACTTGTCTTTTGCATCTATGTGAGTATTCATGCTTTATATCCTTGTTTCAATTCTTCCTTTTTATCATCCCTAATTTTCATCCCTTGTCTTCATCTCATTATTTCACCCCTTGCGTTTCCCTTTTCTCTCCAATTTTCATCACCAAATCCTTCTTCCCAATATTTTTAGACTTGTTTTCAAGCCTTTCATGGCCACTTGACCACTGGTTCACCATCCTTTTCATTTCTTTACTTCTACCTTTTATTTTCCTTTTCCCATCATCATTTCCTAGCACTCATTATTTTTCATCCATATGACCATGCCTAGCTCCTTTCATCCCCCCTGGTCACCTTGATGCTTCTCTTTTCATCCATTTCCTACTCAGCTCTTCAATGCTTTTCACTTGACACTTTTTAGTGTTTTTTATTTTTTCCTCATTCACAAGTCATGTGACCAGTAAACATGTGCAAGCATCATCAACTATTTGGAAGATGTTTCCTTCCCCATTTCCCTAGTCTTGCTCATTTTATATCCCTTTTGCTCCACTTTTTCATCACTGCTGTAATCAAACTAAAACCATCTTCAAATGAGAGATTTGGGATATCTGTGTGGAAACACAACTTGGTACCTCAATTAATTAATATTTTTCTATATTCCAAAGCCCCTCATCATCTTTCTTATAATTCCCTCAAAACTCAATGCTTGCTTATTTTGATGCCCCACTGGCTCAAGCATCAAGGGTTCAAATCTTCACCATGACCCATTTACCCACTCTACTATTTTGCTTCCCCAAATCATTGAACCATGCCCCTTCCATAGCCTATTCATAACATTATTTTAGAGTATGCATAATGTTAGCTTATTTGGATGGTGATGAAAGACCACATCAGAGCATCATGATAATTCAAGTAGTACTAGATTTCCTATAGCCTGGTACAACCTATTTCTCCCATTTTTTTGGTGGTAAAAATTTTAGAATTATTACTCCTTTATTTTATTATGACCTTATTTTTATCCTACCCATGTTTGGGCTCTCCCATCCTTTTCTACCTTCATTTTTATTTGTGAACTCATCACCTTTTCATATTGAGGCAACTAGTTATCCAACACTCCCAACCTCAAAAGAACTACATTAGGCCTGAAGTTTATTTTGGACATTATGTCCATGGAGCTATGTAGGCAGTGTTCACTTGCCTAGTGCATATGGCATCTGCTCAGACACCCCATTCCAAAAACCCAACCACCTTGCCCACATCTACCCTGACGTTGGTTTTTTTTGACCTGACCTATTTGCATGTTTTCGGATGCCCTCACCATAGTCTTTTTTATTACACCAAATGATTTTTCCATGTTGAACATTTAATATTTTGCACCACCTAGTACATGACTTGACCATTGGTGTTTTACATGGGATCACTTCCAATTTTAGTTATCCACACATGGGATCACTTTTAAATTTAGTTACCCACATAGATACCACCCTTTTGTTACGAAGGCTAACAAGTGTACCCAAACATCACAATAATGGTCACGTGATCTATTAGTCACCTATCTTCTTAGCACTAAACTTATGTTACCAACATTGGTAGCTTTCATCTTTATGAAATCTTGACTACCATGCATAGTCACATTTTATGCACCTATTGGCATCTCACATGTCCCACTACCTTATAGCACCACCTAGTGCTTCCCCACCATCTGCTTATCAAACCTATAACTGATTCAACCTCTCTTCATCGACTATTAGTTTGAGGGGGAACACCTCCTCCCATACTTGGGGCACCCTGACCTTTGACCAAACAATCTATTTTTATTTTGCAACTTTTTAATTCAAAGACACATAACAAAAAAGGGCAAAATTTAGACACTAAAAAACTGCACACTTGCAGTTCTAGGTGTCTGAATGCCTCAGGACCACCTTAAATCCTCCTACAACCTTCCTAATCCCTTCTACCACCCTCCTAACTTAACCAAATTCCCTATTTTACCCATTTCTATTCAAAAATTATTATTTGAAAACACCATTCAAAAATAGTTTTTGAAATCACTATTCACCATTACTATTCATTGTGAGACCCACTTTCACTATTCATGATGACATGGTATATGACATGGAAATTGACATGGCATGTGACATAGCATGTGACATGGCATATGGCATGACAAATGACATGGTAAAATGACATGGAAAAATGATGTGGTAAAGTGACATGGCTTAGTACCCCACCTTTAGCCCCTTTTTCAAAGATGCTTAATGACCTCATTTAAGCATCGCAAGGGTACCCACTTGAAATGGGTCTAATTTATCCTCAAGGGTATGTAATTTGACTTGGTTTTGCATTTTCACATGAAAATAGCATTCAAAATTGACTTACCTGCCCCTTTCACACCTTGGGAGAGATAAAGAGCCCTCATTTTAGACTTCTTAGCCCCAATAAGAGACTTATTAGCCCAAATTGGAATATTCACCCACCTCACCTTGAATCACCCATTCCCCCTTGAAAAATGGCACCATATTTGGTGGGAGAACTCTTAAAAGTCATAAATGAGGACAAATAAGGGTGTAACAAAATCTTCGGTCCCATTTTCAAACCATGTGCACAATTCCTTTTAAACTTGGACTTGCATGAAAGGTATGGAGACTTGACAATCCCCATAGGAATCTTCCACTAACCCCATCCTTTACCTTGGGTAAAAATTCACCATACTTCCAAGATGCCCTCTTTTGGCCTGTTTCCTCACAAAAAAACTACAAATACCCCCCCTCTCCTTCACCCAAGGAAGAGGTTGAAAAGTTAGAGTATTGCTTCCCAAATTTTATTGTAGGTGTTCATCCATTTAAAGGATGTCATTAATCTTCCACATCTTGGAGGAAAATAATTCAAATTAACAAAGCTCTAGCAAAATTTCCTCAAGACATCTTCATCAATAATCTTCAACAAACCATCTTCATCAATAAGCATCTACAAACATTGAGGTGATCTTTTATTCTTTTTATTTAAATTTATTTACTTTTGGCCTCCCTTATTTTAAAATTTTCACTCCATTCACCATTCTTGTCTTCATCCCATCCCCATCTTACCATTTACCCCTTTACCCCATTTTGCCTCTTGGCCATATTCCTCACTTGACCTCTTTCACCTCTTTTCCACACTCGACATATTATCTTCTTTGAATAATATATCCATTTACCCTTTTATATATTTTAAGACTTGATAATTTACCCAACCCAAAAAAATAATCCTTTTGACCCTTACCATTTTACCCAAACCCCAAAAATATGGCCTTACCTTGACTAGTTTTAACATGTGCTAGATTTAGTCATTTTTATTTGAATAAGTATTTCATTTACTTTTGTACTTAGCATTTAATTTATCATTAATTTAGTGAAATTACCTTTATTTTATTTTATCATCTTCATTTTTTACTAGGGGAGTGGATTGACAGCCATCCAAGGAAGATTTAGTTTCTTGGATCTAGCATATGCTAGGTGGTCCACCCTGCATCTTTATCTAACCAACAGGATTATGGTAGTGTTGTATTATTGCGGGTATTCCTTACAAGAAAAAAAGGATTTCTCTCTTCATCTAGGTATAAATGAGCACATGTTTACCAGGTACACACCCTTCATCTTGTGTTTCTATCTTTTCTCATAGAAAACTAAGAAAAAATCAAAAATTTATAGAAACAAAACCATCCACAAGTGACAACATCTTATGGCTTGTTGTAAGATTAACAAGTTGGTCAATGATAGGTTACAAGAAATTCATCCTTTGAATAGGAAAGGTTAAGGTCATGAAATTCCACATAGATAAATAGTCCCCCTATGGCTTTAGTGATAGGTACAATGTTTGAAACCTATTGGGGATAATCTATAGTTTGAATGAAGTTAATCGAAAGGAGGCATTGAAGCTCTTATTTGACAAGGAGGTCTATGCAAGGATGTATTTGATGAATTTTTTGTATGACAAGTTTATCATCATGATTGGTGATGATTTTTTGGGTGGTAATGTCTAGGTAAATACCAGGCATATCAACATAAGACCAAATGAACATAATGTAATGCTCATGGGGGAAGGTTGAGTAGTCTTGTAGTTCCTCAGGGGTGAGAGTTTGGACAAATTTGATGACATGGGAGTGGTCTAGAGTGCATATTTCAATGTTCATGGTAGATTCATTTAACATAGTAGAGGTTTTTGAAGGTAAAGATTTATAGATAGAGGAATCTGGTGCACCAAGGTAAGTGAGAATAATATCATCATCTTGACACTAAATAGCATTAATGGTAGGGGAGTATTGTAACATGAGTTCAAGATGGGTGAAAGGGATGTCTATTAATTCCCCATACTATCGATAAGTTATGGGGCCAAGGGTAATCATGTTGATGAAAAAAATTTGGGTGGGATGATTTCTTCATCTTCACTCACAAGTGGAGGGGATGTTGGTGGTAAAGGGGGTTATTCTTCGACAATGATAGGGGTAGTTTGTTTAGCCTTCTTATTGGGTAGAATAAAGTTGAGGCTATGTTTCTCATGAGGCTTATAGGTCTCAATAAAATTTAATGTGTCTGGTCCATGCTAATACCATCCTAAACCAAATCCCTTCTAGGTACACCTGTGAAGGTATAGTTTGGTGAAGTTGGGTTTGTCCAAGTAAGAGAAGCTAGAGGTAAATGGTTGAGGTGAAGGGTGGGTGATGGTAACATTGAGTGGCTTGTTTATTCCCCCACATATAAAATTATTTGTATTGTTGGGAGTCCCTAAAGGAATAATGGCTCCAATGTTGGGGTCATAACCCAAGTGGTGGTTGAGTTTCCCATATTCTTAGGGAGTAAGGAGGGCATCCATGGTGAGGGTATGGTATTCTCTAAGGGTAAGGCATTGGAATAAAGAATCCAAGGGATTAGTGCTAGGTATTTGGTCTATAGAAATAAATGAACTAGTAGATGCTTCTGTAAGAGGGGAAATAATGGCTTTAGCTTATGTGGGTGGTAACTTTTGTGGTGCTTTGGATGGAGGTAGGAGAACATCATTAGGTTGGTAAGTCATGTTTCATGCTATAAAAGGGATAGGGTTAGCTTTTATGGTAATCCCCTGACCTTCATGTTAAAACTTGACACAATGATGGAGGGTAGAAGGTACACAAGCCATGGCATGGATCTAAGGTCTTCCTAGTAAAACGTTATACTAGAATTCACCTTAGACCACATAGAAAAGTTCATGGATCATGTGATAACCTAGATAAATGTGAAGGAAAATAGTACCTAGGGTAGTGATCATAGTGTTATTAAAGGATCTAAGAAATACTAAATTTTTAACCATGACATTTTCCAATAGCTTGAGTTGGTCATAGGCATGAGAAGAGATTATATTGATACTGGCTCTCCCATTGATCATAACCTATTTGACATGGGTTTGGTTGATATGGTTAGTGATAAAGAGAGGTGGATCTAGGTCTCAAGGTGGATGCAAGGTATCTATGAGTTTTTGAAGGTGACAAGGGTGGAGAGTTAGAGAGTATCGATGAAGGTGTCTATAGGTTGGGAGTCTCCTATTCAAACCTCAATGGCCTGCATAACCTCTATCATGGATTGGTGATGGTGAGGTGAGGTGTAAATGAGCTCATAGAGACTCATCTTAGATGGAATTTGGTGAAGTTGTTTAAGAATGACCCTCTTGATAGATTTATAAGGATTATCCTTGGAGGTGCCTAAGATGGTTACTTTGGATGAAGATGAGGATGTAGAGAGTTAGATCAAGTTTGGTTTATGATATGTAGGTGAGTATGTCCATGGAATAGACACCTTGGCTTTCCCTTTATCCCTTTATTTTGATCATGTGACTACATTGATAGTATGGATAGAGGGGAAGGATGTGATAAGAGGTTGGGTAGGTTCTCCATCTTTCTAAGTTGAGAGTGGAGGATGTGGTACATGTTGGTAGATGGCTAGTGGGTGCCTTGGTAGAGGGATCAAGGGAAGCTATTCTAGTAAGATATCATCCTCATTATAGATTTTATGGATAATGGTCTAGAGACCTTTGAATTGCTTAGTGTCATGTCTAGGTGTCCTATGATAGGAACAAATTTGAAGGTCATTATACCAAGTCAGTTTTTAACCAAGAGGGTTGAAGGGTCTGATATGAGGTGAGGTGAGGTGTGAAGATTATAAAAACCTTTGAAAATGGATAAATAAGATTCAACAAGAGGTGGGAAAGGCTTAGGGGTTATCATTTTGGTTGGTAAGTAGGGTATTTTCATGGGAGCAGGTTTGGTAAGAGAAAGCTTGGGTGAGGTGACATTTATAGGTAATGGCTTTAGTTTGGGCATGTTAGGGGTTAGAGGATTTGAGTTTGATAGTTTGGCTATCAGTATCTTAGAAAAAAATTGGTGTATCAGATAGAATTAGGTTGGCGTAACAAGTGGTAATGGATGACATATATTAAAAGGGATTTACCTTTTAGGTAGAGTTTATGGATGAGGACCCAAGATAAAGGGTAGGGAAGAAGGAAAAACCCTAGGCATGTGGCTACTAAATGGTTTTTCCCTTTTGCTTGGTTGGGGTCGAGGTTTGGGTGGAACTTTAGACAGGGTCAACTCCACTTTAAGAGATGGGTGGACCAAACTCTATATGGGGAAGGTACCAAGGTTTATAATAGGTTTATGTGGTGGTTTGCTTGTTCAATGCATGATTGTCTTGGTTGGTGGGGAACATGAGGGGTTGGTAGATGTTCTGATTGGTTTGAGAGGTGATGGAAAGATGATAGATTGGTTGGTTAAAGGTGTTCTATAAGGTTGGGGTTTGTTGATGTAAGGGAGGCCTAACTATTTCTAGAAGGTAACATGATCCATATCTAATTTCAAGGTGAATTCTAATTTTTGCACTAATGTGGAAAAAGGTGTGTGTGCTAGTTTTTCTTCAAGGGTAGTGGATTCAAGAGATAGAATTATAGGTTGGGGATGCTAGTTGATAGGTTGGTCAACTTCTAGAGGTAAGGGAACTAAGGTTGAGATAAATGGCTCATCTATGAGAGGTATCAGTAGGAATGTTTCTCCTTTAGGAACAATATCCATAGGAGTAGTGTTTTTTTGGGTAGCTAGTGGAGGTGGTAAATCAAGAACATTTAGTTATTAAAATATGCATGTTGGGGTGGAATGTGATGATTATAAAGCTTCTATGAGCACGGTTATACAAAAAGGAACCCCCTCAAGTTAAATTTTTGATAGAGGGGAAGATGACTCTTCCTCCTCTATCAATGAAGTGGGGGAAGAGTGGGTAGATTGGATGGTTGGGTCCTCATGTGTAGGTATATCACAAACCATGTTGACCGTGTGGGCATCATGGGAGCATTCAACCTATGTGTCCTCATATTTGATAAGGGCATAGTTTGGAAAGGGATTTTTAAAGATGTCTAGGGATTGATTTGGAAGGGTATTAGGGTTATCCAACATGAGTTCCCCCTTGTAAATGAAGCTTTAAACAACATTCTTGAAAGTATTGCATCAATTGACGTCATTTCTTATCACTCGATGAAAGGCATAAAGGTCATTTTCATTGTACCAAGTAGGCATTGGATGAGAAGAGTCAAACTATGGGGGAGGTTTGATTGGTGGAATTTGCACAAGATTAGCTTTTAGTAACTTTTCCAACATCAAGGCATAAGATTCTCCAAGTGGAGTAAATTGTTTTTGGGTGCTTCAGTTTGGGTTCTATGAGCTTTGGTTAGAGGGATTGGGAAAGTTTTATTGATTAAAATTAGGTGGTGGGGCAGCCTTAAGGATGAATGTATTTGTAGTTTCCTTATTCTTAGCCCCTGAGTTAGCTTGATTTCTTGCTTTGGAAGAGGAGGCTTCATTGGTCTTGAAAGTAGAGTTCTTGTTTTGTAATTTCAATTTACCCTTATCTATAGCTCAATTCTCTAATTTTCATGCCATGGTAAAAGCTTCATCAAAAAATTTAAATCTTTGGACACGTAATTTAGAAGAGATGTGCTTAGCACAAGCATAGGCAAAAAGTTTGATCAATTCAAGCTGAGGCAAGGCGAATGATAATTAGTTGGTCAAGCTTCTCCAACAAGACACAAAATTAGCTATAGACTCATCCTCAAATTGGTAAATTGAATAAAGATTAGTGATAGAGACTTTTTAGGATATGTTTATTGAGAAGTGATCTAAGAATGTTTGATCTAATTAGTTAAAAGAGAAGATGGAATGTTTGGTAATGGCACTATACCAGTCCAGTGTTGGGCCAGAAAGAGACATATGAAATGTGCACAAAAGTAGGGCATCATAGTAGATGATTATGTAACAAGAATGCCTAATTATCTTAATTGCTATTAGGGGTCTTCCTTAATATTAAACTTGGTGAATTTTATAATCTCCCATTGGGTTGGATAAGGTTTGATAGGGACTGAAGGGTGAATGGGCTCATTACAGACTTGGTCATAAGATAAAATGTTATGGGATCCTAAAAGGGATGACTCAAGAGTTGCCATTTTGTCCATGATTATTTTCATTAAGTATGTTTGAGGTGGTGCACTTGAGAGGTTATAATGCATATATTGTGGTTTGGGAATATATTGATAATTAACAGGAGATTGGGAGATGGCCCTATACTGATAAGAAGTTATGGGAGGTTGGGTAGATGACATATAAGGATAGGTGGCTATCAATAGTTGGGTAGTAGGTATATACTCTTGAAGGTTAGGGGTATAACCAAGGTTAGATGATGCAAGTGATTGTTAGGATGCTAAGGTAAGTTGAGTTATGGTTGGATTAGTAATTAGGGGGGTGGTCATGACCTTTGTGTTGATGGGTGGTGAGGTAGAATGGATACGTACCCCTAAGCTTGGTAAAGAGGTGATAAACGATGGGATAGGTTTGACATACTGAGTTGATGGTTGGGTTATCCCCAAGGTAGATGAGTCATTGGTGGGGGTATATGGTGTAAGGGTAGTAGGTTTTTGGATAAGTTGGTTCTCAACCATAACATCGAAGGGATTGGTAGATAAAGACGTCTGAGTGGTCAAAGGTTGGGTGGTAACTGTGGCAATAGGGATATCCTCTATAAGGTGGGATGGCATGATGTAAGGAGGATTTTGAGGTGGATTTGAAACTAGGATATGGTGGGAAGAGGTGTTAAGATAGTGTTGAAGGGCCACTGGATTATTATCTAAAAAATTGGTAAAATCCATGTCTCTTTAGGGAAATACCCAAGGGAAAGTAGGGCTTCCTAACATATGAGGTGAATCTTTCACCTCAGAGATGTATTCCATAGATGAGGAGACAAATGAGGTTGATTTAGGTGATGGTTTTTTGATGGGTGTCATCATCCCCTTCATTTAATCAACTTTCTATTGATGTCATATTTAACCAGGGCTGTGTCCAAAGCTATATACAACAAGAAAAATCGTAGTGATTTAGTAATTGAATGGAGGTATTTGTATTTTTTTGGGGGGGGGTTTAATGTCTTAAGGATTTCTTGGTTGAAACCTTATTGGAATCAAACTATGCAAATTTGTTGGAAATAAACACACATTACAGAAATGAAATAGATTGCTGGAAATAAACACGTGTTGCAGAAATAAAATTGATTGCTAGAAACAAACACACATTGCAGAAATTAAATAGATTGCTAGAAATAAACACACATTACATAAATGAAAGAGATTGTTGGAAACAAACACACATTGCAAAAATGAAAATTTAATCTAAAATGCCTGCATGAACAAATTTACAACAAATCTTAACTTTAAGGAGTTGGAAGCATTTATAAATTTAACAGAGTTACCTATTTACTTTTGCGAATAGAAATATAAATACCGACAAAAATGAAGATCTTGGTTCTTTGGAGGAGTGGGCCCTTGCTCTGCCTAAAATGGGATTTGAACAATTTAATTTGCTTTTAAAATAGAAATGGCTATTTCATTGATAGAATGTTTTGTATTGCAAATGTACTAATCTATCTTTTATCTCTCTATTCTATATCTATATCTATATCTTTTCTACTAAATTCCTAGGTCTGTATATATAGATGTTTTGATGGCTATAACTATTTCATAGATATGATGGAATTGAATCGTGCCCAAAATAGATGTTGAATCAAGATGTGGCTGGATGTCCAACTATGTGATAAATGTCTTGATTCTGCAAGTTTGGAAAATTGGGAATCTATTCTTGATTTAATGGGATCATTGATCCAACAAATCACCGACCATTTGGAATAGATCCTCATCAGTTCCATATCTAGTCACAAAAGTTCTAGAGCTTATCTATAGGAGTACTAGAGCTAAACATAGAGTTCCAAAGCTAAGTCCAAAAATGCAACAACTTGAAATAGTATGGTGGAGTTATGGAACTAACTGTGATGGTTTTAGAATAGATTTTACAGGTTTCAGAACTAACTATGATGCTTTTGAAATAGATTATGTAGGTTCCAAAATTAATCTAAATTGAGTCTAATGCTTTCAAAAACATGCAATCCACTTCATATTTGTTTTTTAGCCTAATGATGACCTATTTTATTACAAAACTAGAATTTTACAACACACTTGTTATGAATTACAAGTCTTTTAAAATGTTAGAATCACAATCAACAAAAGATGGATAATCACATCTTAACTCATCTCAGATCAAAATAAAAGTGACAAAATGCAATCAAACTTAATAGAAAGAGAGAGTAAGATGAGTTGATTTATTATACATTTATTGGGCATATCCTCGCCTCATCACTTCCCACATACTTACTTGTTTGTAAGTCCCTTTACAAACTTCACTCTTCAAATTCAAGATTGTATATCCTGCATTCCATTTGATTACTTAGATCAAATGGCTATAACTGAATATCCAAATACTTTGATTTAGAATTACTATACCCTGCTCCTACTTCTACTTTTCTTTTCCATTCCTCAAATTGAGTGGGATGTTGAGGTTCTCTATTTTGCCAAGAAGATATGGGGGTGAGAAGTAGAGGTGGCCTTGTCTGCATTCCTATCCATATGCTCAAGGGAGTTTCATTAATTTGGGGAATTATTGTGCATAAAGATTTTGCCCTTTCCAAACTCTAGATCAAATTTGAAATGGATATTACTTCCCTTCTTTTCAATGCCACTGAGTGAAATTCCCATATTTTTAAACATGCATAATAGATATTATCAAAATTTGCCTTTTCATAAGAAGTGAAGACATCCATGCTTTGCTGTAAACTGAAAAGATAAGGTCCCTTGAATTTATCATTAAATGCATGGGATTGGAAATATGTAGAAAAGGTGAGTGGATTACCATAATGAATTATCATATAGAGACCAGATGAACTAGCCTTTGACCAATGCTCTGACTCCCTTTCTTTCCATGCAATCTGATTTTGAAGAATAGATACAAATATGTTAAGATGGATTTCTCCTACATACAAATTGATCATAAAACCTATATTTATTTCTATCATAAAATTGTAGAGGTAAAATTCATAAAGAAGGTTTTTTTATTCTGTATTAGCTAAGGAGTAGGTGGCTGAGAAATCAGCTTCATCTTTTATTTCATGTAGAAGGCCACATTCTATCTTTGCCAACTGCCAGCAAATGAATTTTTCCTCTAAAAACATGCTATAAATAGGGGAAGGTCTTTAGCATGCAAGCAACTTCTCACTCATCATACAAATTATTTGTATTTTCACAAGATATTTATACTTATCAGTTTCCTCATAAAATTTGTCTTCCCATTCCTTCCTTGCTTTCTCTTCTTTCATCAGTTTGCCTTTCAAGTCTGTATTGGATGCTTTGATTTCACTGAGTTCTCTACATGTGTCATCGCATAACTGCTTGAGTGGTAGATAAGTCAATTCAGTCTGTGCAGAGACTATTGACATAGAGGTTTGTGTTGTACATTTTTCCTCATTCTCCATTAGTTGCCTTTTAATTTTTGCTAATTCCTCATTCTTGGCTGTGAACTAGTTTGTTAATTATGCAAGGAGCATTTCCTTTTGTTCTAACTTGAGTTTGAAGAAGTTAAATTCCTCATCCTTTTCCTTGATAATGAGTTATACTCTAGAAAAAAATAGAGCCTATTTAATCTGTTGGTTTTGTTCTTTTTCTGAAAGTTCTTGGGGAGTTAAGCATTCCTCTTCCACCATGGGGGATTTCCCTTTCCTTCTCCAAGATGCCTATTCATCTTCTACATGTGATGGTGTTGTAGTCTCACCCATTTCTTAGAAAAATGGCTCCTAAATTCTTTCATCAACTTTTTCTTTTTCTACTTGGCTTGGTCCAGGAGGAGTCATGGCCATGTTGCCCAAAATATTAGCAGCTTAAGTTTCTAGCATTTCTTGTTCTTCTAGTTCCTCTAAACTTTATTTAGACTTTTTATGATGTTTTCTTTCTTGAGGAACTCAAAATGTGCAGACATAGGTCTCCTCTTAGAACTTATTCTAATGTTCACCTTTTGCTTAGGCTTAGGTGAACTGTCATTATCAGAGACAGGTATCAGTTCTTCTATAGCTTTAATAGAAGAAGAAATGGCTTGAGAAGGTACAATAGGGTCTACAATTTTAAATTTTCTTCTAAATTTTCTTATTTTTGGTATTTCCTCTTCCCCTAATCTTTTCTTTTCCTCAGCAATAGTAGTAGTTTTCAAATGAACTAAAAGAGCAGGACGAATTGCTATTGTTCTTCTGGAAATACCTGGGTTTTGTCCAAATTTGCCAATAAATTTGTCCCACATTTCTTCCCTATTTTTTTGGAAAGGAAATAGTGTTGGCATATTAAATGCACTAACCCATGATGTCTAATTGTTCCTACACCCCAAGAATACCTATGGGCCATGGTATGGATGGAGTCAAAAAGAAACTCTAGAAGATTTACTATATATTCTAGTTTTTTGGCTCCATATCTAAGGTGTATAAGGATTTTTAGGACTTATTTTCCTATTTTCCCAAATTGTCCATCACAGGTTAAATATTTAACTAACTAGAATGCTACTCTATCAAAGGGTTTGGGCAAGCTAGCCCTCTTAACTCCTTTGATGATTTTCTTTATATTATAAACATATTGGGGTTCAACTTCCCCTTCTTTCAATAGGGTTTCAAATAGGTATTTCAATGTCCCTTTGACAGGGTTTGGGACATGCATTATTGGTATTCCAGAAATCTCACTTATGATATTCATAGAAAAAATAATGAAAACCTTCCTAATCTTTGTCCTTATTTTCTCTAAATTGATAATAAATTCTCTAACTAGTTCATCATTTTATTTGGGAAATTTCCTCAGAAACTCCAGCCATCCTACCTGTTGAAAGATATTTGCTACTTCTTCATCTGCAAGGAGTTGGGTATCATTGTCTAGTTCTAACTTCTTTTTTATTCCCATGATTCATTCTTATTTGAATCTTTCACAGGTTAGCTAAAAAATTCTTCTTGTATCGGCATAACTGATGATTTTGGCTATGGAACTAGCAAATTCAACTACTAATTTAGCAAATTTAGTTGTAGAATTATTGTACTCAGCTACAAAACTTATCAATTTCAGCTATAGAACTACTATACTTAGCTACAAAACTAGAAAATTCAGTTGCTTTAATCATAAGAATGATTCTTTATGGTTATCCACCAACTCATTCCATCATCAATATCCTTCTCATGATTTTGCACATTTAACCATGATGTATAATAGATGACTCACCATACTAATCTTTATAAATCAAGTCTAATCACACATGCAAACTTTCCATTTAACCTTTAACAAGTCAAAAACATAATTACCATCCTTGATGATGTAATCCCTCTGTCATGCTAACACATCATCCCTGAAAAATGGTTAGAAAATAGTTAGAATTCAAAAAAAGTTTTATTTGAATTAGCCATTTATTTGAGAAGATCAACTACCATCACTGATTTTCAATTGATCTCTAATTTTTTTTTGGAAGAGAATGCCATTCACTAGTTTTCATTATCTTCCCTTTATTCTAGATCTTTTTATCTGATTATTTGATCATTTTGGAAGAATTGGGTTCTTCCATATGATCAAATTCTTTGTTTGTTTCAATCTACTTCAACAATTCATCCTTGGTAGGAGACTTCCTATAAAGTTTTAACCTATGTCCATTGACCAAGAGTATTCTTCTACTACCATCAATGGGAAGTAACTGGATAGAACCATTGTCAAATATCTATTTGATCTGACAAGGTCCCAACCATCTAGTTCTTAATTTACCTTTAAATTGTTAGTACTTAGAATCAAACAACAATGCCCAGTATCTTACTTTGAATTGTCTTTCCTTGATATGTGAATCATGCCATTGCTTCCTTTGACCTTGGATTATCTCTATCTAGTGAAGTGCTTCCATTCTAAATTCATCTAATTCATTGAGTTGAAGGATTCGCTCCTTTTAAGCTACATCCAATTCAATTCCCACCTTAGCTGCTATCCTCAATGTATGTAGTTCAAACTCAATAAGAAACACGGGCTTTTTCCCATAGACTAACTCATATGGTGAAAACCCTGTTGTGGTTTTCCAAGTTGTATTATAAGCCCAGATAGCTTCAGGTAGTCTTTTTACCCAATAGTGAGGATGTTTTCTAATTCTCTATTTATTACTTCAACTTGTCCATTTGCTTGCAGGTGATAGGGAGATGACTTCCTATGATTGATCTGATAATACATTGTGAAGGACTAGATCATATTGGACATAAATTGTAGTCTGTGGTCTAAAACTAAGCTTCTTGGTGCTCCAAACTTTACCATAATTATGTGCTAAAGGAAATCAGCAACTACTTCTTCAGTGGCATTTATTAAAGCCTACACTTCTACCCATTTTGTTACATAATCAGTACACACAAGAATATGCTCTTTTCCTTATGAAGTAAGATTAAAAGGTCCAACAAAATTCAATCCCCATCTCTCAAATGGTTCAATCACTACTTGTGGTTTTAGAGGCATTTCATTGGTAATGGTTGGTTGTCCCATCCTTTGACAAGGATCACACAGCCTGATATATCTCTTCACATGTTTGTATAGAGATGGCCAATAGTAACCAGTGCCAAGTATCTTTTGAGCTATTCTTTTCACTAAATAGTGTCCTCCACTTGGTTCATCATGACATGACTAGAGGATGTCAAAAAATTCATCTTCTCTTACACACCTGCGTAAAACCAAATCAAGACCACATTTAAATAGCATTCCATTTAACCATTTGAACTGTGCACTGGTTTTGATTAATTTTTTTATTTGTTTTTTAGTGAAATAAGGAAGAAACTTCCCTATTGCAAGATAATTTACCATATCAGCAAACCATGATGTGTTAGTTGAAATAACAAACAATTGTTCATCTGGAAAGTTATCCTTGACTGGATCTTGCTCCCCTGTACTGGTCAATCTTGACAAAAAATCAACCACTAATTTCCTTGGATTGTCCATAATGGTAATATCAAATTCTTGTAGAAGTAATGACCATCTAATTATTCTACCCCCAACCACTAGTTTGTTCATTAAATATTTAATTGCTGAGTGATTTGTATGTACAAATATTTTGTACCGTGTAATGTAATGTCTAAATTTATTGATTACATAGATCACAGCCAGAAATTCTTTTTCAGTGGTAGTGTAATTTCTTTCAGTGGGAGTAATATTTTTACTGAGATAGTAAATAGCATACATTCTTCCTTCTTCATCTCTCTATCCCAAAACTGCACTAATTGAGGTATTTGAGGCATCAATTTGGATGTGAAAAGGTTTCTTCCAATTAGGTCCTTGCAATATTGGGATAGTTACTAATTTATCTTTAATTTCTTCAAAAGCATGTTGACACTATTCATCTTAAAGAAATTCACAATTCTTGGTAAGTAATTTAAACATGGGGGAAACAATTTTACTAAAATCCTTGATAAAATGCCTATAGTATCTAGCATGTCGTAAGAATGATTTGATATATGTGGGAGTTTGAAGAATAGGCAAGTCTAAAATAATCTTGATTTTGTTTTGGTCAACCTAAATTCCTCTTTTTGAAATATGGTGCCCTAATATGATCCCTTCATCAACCATCATCAAACATTTTTCATGACTAAGAGACAAGTGATGTTGTTCACATCTTGTTAATACTCTCTTCAAAAATTTTAAGGCATCATCAAATGTATCTCCATACATAGTAAATTCATCCATGTATACCTCCACACAGTCATTTGTTAGGTCTACAAAAATTGCTGATACAACTCTTTGAAAGGTTGCTGGAGCATTACATAGTTCAAATGGAAATACCCTATAAGTAAAGGTACCCCATGGACAAGTGAATGTAGTTTTGTTCTGATCCTTGGCATTTAATTTTGATTTGATTATATCCACTAAATCCATCTAAGAATGAAAAGTATTGTTTACCTGAAAGGTTGTCTAAGACTTAATCTATGAATGGTAAGGGAAAATAATCTCTCATGGTGGATTTGTTTAGTTCCCTATAGTCAACACAAATTCTCCATTTTTTGTTCTTTTTAGGGACAATTACAAGAGGAGACACCCACTGGCTATCTGAGATAGGGTAGATAAAACCTACTTGTAATAGTTTTGCAATTTTTTATTTGACTATATCCCTTAAGGCTGGATTAATCCTTCTCTGAGGTTACCTAATTGGTCTAATATTTTTAGTATAAATGTGATGGGTGCAGATACTTGGATGAATTCCCTTCACATCTCTATAGTCCCAAGCGAATGCTTTAGTATGATCCTTTAGAACATCAAAAATTTTGGATTCTTCATTATTCTTTAACCAACTATTAATATTCAAAAAAATTCCTGGTTGAATCTCAACATGTTTGGTTCCAGGATATGATGAACTGATTTGTTGAAAGGGTTCCATTAAGGTGTTTAGTGGACAGGCATGTGGTAACAATATATGATATGTAGAAACATCTCTAAAGGTTCTTAGAGGTAGAATGCTAGACAAAGGACAACAAGAAGAGTTATGATACTTATCTTGTTGTAGGTCAAACTCCTTGTTACTTCTATTTTTCAAAAATTCTTCACCATCTCCTGATATCTGTAAAGCTGATGTTACATATCCTTTCTCTCCCCAAGAGAAATCACATTCCTCTAGAGTGACGTTATCTTCACTTGTAGAGAATTGGTGTGGTTCTGGAACTAACTATGATGGTTTTGGAACTAATCCTAACTGCTTCAATGGTGATTGATGTTCATTTAATGAAGGATTAACCATATCATCTATTTCTCATACATGATCTTGCAATGTTATCATAGCAAAGAAGATAGATTTTTCTCATTAATATCAGGATTATCAACCCATAATTTTGCTTGATTATCAATAAAAGGTCATGCAGATGGATATAATGAAATTTTCTTAGAATTCTTACTATTTGAAATAGTCATATCACCTGACTTGTAATCAATTAAGGCAGCAACTATAGCTGACCATGGTCTCCCCAACATAATGGGATAACCAAGTGTTTTACCTTTTGGCTGAAATATAAGGAAGTCAACTAGATATTCCCATGATTCCACCAATACTGCCACATCTTCAATAACTCCTAGTTTTGCTACAGACTGATCTACCATCTGTAATATGGTATTAGTAGGTTGTATGCCTATTAATGGTAATGTTTTCAAAGTGTCCACTATCATTACATTGATATCTACTGCCAAATTAATCAAAATGTTATGTATATCCTTATTCCCTATATAAATAGAAATAACAGGGCTTCCAAGATCTCCATATTTTGGTAGTAGGAGTTTTCGTGCTAATAAATCAGCAAGTTTCATGTCTACCTAAATAGTTTTGGGGTACTGCTTCTTTCTCTAGGTTTTTTAAAACATAAAAATTTGATTAACTTGTTCAACTCTAGAATATCCTTAATTTCTTATAATAATGGTATTTCAATATTCAATCTTCTTAGTTCCTATACCAATTCAGATTCCTTAAGTTCTATGGTTTCTTTAAGTCTTTCTGGAAATAGAATCTCAGTAGAATTTCTTTCTGGTTCCTTATCTTTTTCTTTGTCATCTTCCTTAGGTGTAACTATGCTAGGGGTTTTAGCTTCTTTTTTCATCTTAGTGATTATAATAGGTGGACTACTAAATACTTTTCCAAATTTGGTTTGAATGTTTTTGCAATCCATTGTATTTAAATCAACTAATTTTTCTAGTTCTATTTCATATACCAGAGTTGTTTGTTTGTTTCTTGGGTTTACTACTAGTTGTGTTGGCATTTGGGTTTGGACTATGTTTTCAATATGTGGATTTTGTGTTGGAGGTCCCATTATGGCTTGTTGGTTCTAATTTGGATATGTTTTTCCTTGTTGATGGATATCCTCACCTTGTTTACACCTCAAGTGACAACATCTTCTCCATTTAAGCTAGTTGTTACACTATGATAAATGGGTAGTATGGGGAGTTTACCTCAGGTTTCTACTCAAATAGATTTGGTTTAGCTAAAACAAAATTCTCCTGTCAATGCTAATTGTCTCAGCTTGGCATTTCAAAATAAAGGAAGACATACCTACCTGGTTGGCTACTTTGACCCATTACATAGTCATACTTTATGACCAAGGATTGCTATCTTTGGCCTCGGTCTATCTACCAGAAACATAATCACCATGATGTCTCAACAGATCCACTATACATGTATTCAAGACTGCATGTCTCTTTTATTTAAATAGACATATAACTATATCCTCCCTGGTTGACAACCATACAAAATAGAAGAACAAGATATAACCATAGGCTTTTAAATAAGAGAATACATCTTTATATTCTTTCATGTGGTTCTGCATATCATGCAAATGTATATCATGCATTCGCCATAGGCCAAAGGCCTTACAAAATAGGCGATCTCTTTCCCTATTTTCAAGATTGTGTATTTGCAATCATACAGTCACCTCATCTACCCATCTTGTGCTCCAAACTGGAGGATCGACTATACTGAACAGATTTAGACAAATCACTAACCTACTGAATCTGACTACAGGTATTCAACTCTGATGAACTCCTGCCACCAAAATTCCTGAAACTAAAATCTTGATCTTTGCATATATTTCACTATAACTTTTCTTCAATTTTTTATGTCCTTTGTCATCTATTACAAAAACTCGCTGGACCTCCCTCTAAGAGACACCATATCCCTGCGATGACTACCTCCACCTACTTCAACTCCTGACAATGCTTGTGCATGTTGATTTTGATCAAAATCAGGGGAATGCATGTGATAATGATGATGATCATAATTATTTATCCACATTGAAGGAAAGCTAGCACGGCTTCCATGTCGAGTTAGTGAATGTGAGAAATGATGCCTCCTATCTTCTCTACTATCCCTACACAGTCTTGATTCTACGTGTTCAAATCCTCTTCAAGTTCAACCTTCTTTGCTACACCATCAAATTTTGAAACCTTCAAATCCTCAGTCTCAATAACCACCCAGTTTCCTCCTTGATCTAGAGTAGCACCCTTCTTCAAAACTTTCAAATTCCATCCCACACCTTGGAATTGTCAGATGTTGTACCCTTCTGCTTTTGGACAAGAGTTGATGCCGGGCATGTTTCTATTTCTACAGTAGATTCCAACTCTTGAGGTAGATCTAAAGAATCTGATTCCTTAAAGTTAGAATACCTTCTGTCCTTCCTCTTCTTTACGTCCCTCTTATCCCCCTAAATGAATTTTCTTTTGCTCTTTTTTTAAGAGCCTCCTCTCTAACTTCTACACCCAATTTGGGCTCAAGATAAAACAAAAATAGTTTTTAATTTGCAATAATATACTAAGGTTGAAATATTTTCAACCACTCCTCCTTTATTTCCTCAACATCCCCAACAATTACTTTTTACCTTTACTTTTTTTACAATTACTCCTTATTAACAACATTTTGGAGGGAAAAATATAATAAATTGAAATTTGAATTCAGACATGACTTGTATCCCAATGTAACCATGTCTTGCATGAAGATGTCTGTAGATGCTCCTGCATCATACTCTCCCTCTAGAAACAATTTGAACCTTAGTTCAAATGAAATATTTCCTCCATGTATTAGGCTTCACTATATGCCTAGATCCCAAGGTCTTGTTGTAAATGCCAATGATGGTGTTTGTCTTTGATTGTCTTTGTCTTTCATCTTCTTGCTTTTCTTCTTTTTCTGGTATGTTCTTCTCCTCATCTCCTTTTCAGCTATTATGTCCCATCTCCATGATTCATTGTCATACATGTCTTCAAGATCTTCTTGTTGTTCTTCTTATTTCGTGAGCTTCTCCAATGACTCATGTATGTCATTCACTTTAGCAACCTTCATACCTGCATACAAAACATTCAAAGCCACCTTAGAATCAAAATCTTTAGGCCATGAAGCCTCTTGGCTGCCTTCACATTCTTGCTCCTTGATCAAAATTGTCTTGAACTCTTTGCTTTTCTCTTGTCTTGTTTCACTCTTCCCAATGGTGTCTTCACCATGGCTTGTACCTTCATTCATCTTTCTTGAATGACCAAACAGCTCCTCCAACATTCTCAACTCTTTCTTTAGTAAGATCTCATCTATCTCACTATTCTCTTCATCAAACTTGGGCTTATCAACTTGAAAGATTGCTTGTTCCTTACTAGCCTTACTTTTCATCTCATCCTTTCTTGAGCTATCTTCATACAAACTAACTTCTTCAATATACTCATCAAATACAATTGAAGTACCCTTACCTTGTATTTCCTTACTCTCTTCAACTTCTCTTTTAAGCCATCTTGTTTGTTCTTTGTTTTCAATGAGGCATTGCTTTGATGCATACTCTCCTCTTTCCTCATCATCCATCCATTTAGTACTCTCTCCTTGCTGCACATTAGTTTTCATAGACATTTTCCATACCTCATTTTCCATAAAAAGATCATTAAATGATTCAAAAACATCATTATCCCATTCATTGCAAGCAATTGACTTACCTTTCATCTTTGTATCCTCATGCTCAGCCTCATTATTCTTTGAGAAGTTTTCTTTCTCACCTTTAGCCATCCATACCTTCTTCATAGCTTTAGGATGACACTTGTTCAATTCACCAACCAATTTCTTCTCTTTGACATCTTCATGTTGTCTTGCTTGATAGCTGGCCTTGCTCACTTTGCATTCTACCTCTTCCTTCATGCTTTGTATTTGTTTCTTGCTTGAGTCTTCATTTTGATTGAGCTTTATATCCTTCTTTATATTTGTCTTCTCAAACCATGTAGGCATCCTACATCCATGCTCTTGTACCAACACTTCCTATTGTTTGGGAGTTTGCTTCTTCCACCATTTAGGCATCACATATCCATGATTAATTGAAAACTTCACTTTTCTCTTTGCTTCTCTAACATGCATATCAACAATTCCATGCTTATAATAAAAATCAATTTTGGAATTCACCTTTACCTCCTTAATGGGCTTCTCCATTAGTTCTTTGATTTCCATAGCTTCTTGATTGTTTGTACTTTCTTCTTCCTTTATGCTTGACTATTCTCTTGCCTCTTCTTGGATTTCAATGGCATCATGGAAGTCATCTTCATCTTCCATCTCTTCTTTTGCTTGTATGGGGTCCTCAACACCTTCCTCATGCATTAACCAATGCATCTCTTCTTCCTTATCAACAACAGCAAACTTTTTCTTTTCTCCTACACATTCACTTGTGTACTTGGTGTCTTCTCTTGCACCAATCTCTTCATTCTTCAAGGACTTTATTTTGACCTTCACAAGGCTGCTCTTACCTGTAATTACCCATGCAAAGACAACATTAGATATAAAAATAAGAGACCACAAGGTCCCTATGAGTGTTCTCTTCACCAACACTCTTATCTTTTCAAGTGCTCTTCCTGGCACTTCATCTTTTCTTTCTTCTCTTCTATTATTCTCCTCAATGAGAACCTTCTTCTCCACCTCTTTCTCTTGTTGCTCACTTGGCAACCTACTCATCTTCTTGCCTCTATGGGCTTCTCTCTTCTTGGAAATCTCATTTTGACTTCTTATCCTCTTCATTAGGAGATCTATTGGCCTCTTCAACCTCTTCCTCATTGGCCATACCCATGCTTGCTTGTCCATCTGCATCCAAGACTCATATTCATTTTTAATCTTAGTTAACTCTCTCTTTAAACTAGCAATCTCTTTATCAATTTCAATACTAGTCATACCTTTCTTCTTTTGGATGTTTGTTTTCTTTTTGGTGCCCTCATGTACCTTGCTGCTCTGTTCTTTTCTCAGCAATATTTCCATTTCTGAGATCTTCACCCAATTCTTTTCCACCTTGGTCTCTTGATCCCTTTAGGTCCACTTGTCTCACCCAAGCCTTTCTCCTTGACTGGTCTTTTGACAATCTCCTTGATCAACCCTAGGCCTTTTACATCCTAGTCTTTTGATCCTTTTCTCAATCCTACAGCAACTTATTAGCAAACATGATCAATTACCAAATCCCAAGATCTTCAAGCTCTGATACCAAAAATGATGAAGACCCTCACCTTGTTTACACCTCAGTTGACAACATCTTCTCCATTTAAGCTAGCTGTTACACTATGATAAATGGGCAGTATGGGGAGTTTACCTTAGGTTTCTACTCAAATAGATTCGGTTCAGCTAATACAAAATTCTCCTGTCAACGCTAATTGTCTCGACTTGGCGTTACAAAATAAAGGAAGACATACCTACCTGGTTGGCTGCTTTGACCCATTACATAGTCATACTTTATGACCAAGGATCGCTATCTTTGGCCTCGGTCTATCTGCCAGAAACATAATCACCATAGATGTCTCAACAGATCCACTATACATGTATTCAAGACTGCATGTCTCTTTTATTTAAATAGACATATAACTATATCCTCCCTAGTTGACAACCATACAAAATAAAAGAACAAGATATAACCATAGGCTTTTAAATAAGAGAACATGTCTTTATATTCTTTCATGTGGTTCTGCATATCATGCAAATGTATATCATGCATTCGCCATAGGCCAAAGGCCTTACAAAATAGGAAATCTCTTTCCCTATTTTCAAGATTGTGTATTTGCAATCATACAGTCACCTCATCTACCCATCTTGTGCTCCAAACTGGAGGATCAACTATACTGAACTGATTTAGACAAATCACTAACCTGCTAAATCTGACTGCAAGTATTCAACTCTAATGAACTCTTGCCACCAAAATTCCTAAAATTAGAATCTTGATCTTTACATATATTTCACTATAACTTTTCTTCAATTTTTTGTGTCCTTTATCATCTATTACAAAAATTCACTAGACCTCTCTCTAAGAGACACCATATCCTTGCGACGACTAGCTCCACTTACTTCTACTCCTGACAATGCTTGTGCATGTCAGTTTTGATCAAAATCAGGGGAATGCATGTGATAATGATGATGATCATAATTATTTATTTGCATTGAAGGAAAGCTAGCATGGCTTCCATGTCGAGTTGGTGAATGTGAGAAATGATGCCTCCTGTCTTCTCTGTTGTCCCTACGTAGTCTTGATTCTACGTGTTCAAATCCTCTTCGAGTTCAACCTTCTTTGCTACACCATCAACTTTTGAAACCTTCAAATCCTCAGTCTCAATAACCACCCAGTTTCCTCCTTGCTCTAGAGTAGCACCCTTCTTCAAAACTTTCACGTTCCATCCCACACCTTGGAATTGTCAGATGCTGCACCCTTCTGCTTTTGGACAAGAGTTGATGCCAGGTATGTTTCTATTTCTGTAGTAGATTCCAACTCTTGAGGCAGAGCCGAAGAATTTGATTCCTTAAATTTAGAATGCCTTCTGTCCTTCCTCTTCTTTACATCCCTCTTATCCCCCTGAATGAATTTTCTTTTGCTCTTTTTTTAAGAGCCTCCTCTCTAACTTCTACACCCAACTTGGGATCAAGATAAAATAAAAATAGTTTTTAATTTGCAACAATATACTAAGGTTGAAATATTTTCAACCACTCCTCCTTTATTTCCTCAACAGCCCCAACAATTACTTTTTACCTTTACTTTTTTTACAATTACTCCTTATTAACAACATTTTGGAGGGAAAAATACAATAAATTGAAATTTAAATTCAAACATGAATCGTATCCCAACGTAACCATGTTTTGCATGAAGATGTCTATAGATGCTCCTACATCACTTGCACATAATTGATAGGGCTCCATCTAGGTTATGGCCAAGCATAAGGATTTCCTTGACTAGCCCAAGGTTGCTGATGTCCTTGAGTATACCAAGATTGACTTTCCCAATCCTGAGGATGCCATGTGAGTTGAGGGTCCTAAGGTGGTTGTTCTCAACTTTGTGGTACCATTTGAGCTACCCATGGCATCATCCAGGGATTAGGAGCTGGTCTTGGCATAAACTGTCCTTGGTTAGGTTGTCTCTAAACAAAATTTAATTCTTCTATGGTGGATGATGTATTAGTTTGTTTGATTTAATTTTTTATGAGTGGAAGAAGAGAACAAGCATGAGTATCATGTTCTTTATATTCATAGACAAGACATACTTCCATTTTATCCAAAGGACATTATGTTATTGCATGCTTCTTCCTGCATTTAGGACAATACATGGCTAATGATTCAAGTTGGGTATTTGATTTAGCTTAAAATCCATCCATGGTGGAGGTTAATTGAACTAATATGTCTATTTTAAAGTTTTCTAGTTCATCCATCAATTTGTTCATATCTGGATTCAATTTTTTAACTATTTTACCTTTTCTAGGTCCACCCCTTGTCCTTGAATAGTTTTTACAAATTTCTATGATTTCATCCATTCTTAATTGAGAAATGTTTCCTCGACCAATTAAATTAAGGGTTTCTCTAGATTCATCATCTAGACCTTTGAGAAAAATGGTTTTATTTAAATCTTCTTGAAGTACAAATCCACATCTTTTACTCACAAAGATCAATCTATCCAAATAATCTTCCATATTTTCATCTTCTTCCTATTTGATTTTGAAAAATTCTTCCTTTCAATTTATTCCTCTACAATAATCTTGATATTTGTCTAGGAAGACAGCTTCCATTTGTTTCCAATTGGTAATAGAATTATGTGTTAATCCCATAAACCACCTCATTGCTACATCCTTTAGGGTAGATGGAAAAAACTTCATTTTTTGATTATCTGTCTTGTAATCATAAGTCTGACATAGTACTTTAAACTCAAATAGAAATTGGTCAGGACCCTTAGATGACATTCCTCTAAATATGGGTTAGTGTGCAGGTGAAATGTTTTTCATAGTGGTTTCATCATCCTCAATATGAATGGGATAGGTAAAGGTTCTCTTAGGTTCTCCTCCAACTTCTCATTCCATCTCTCTGGTATTTTCTAATCCCTTCTCCCAATCAATGTGGTATGTGGTCTATTTTGGGGATGGTGAAAATTCAAGAGTAGGGGATTGACTACTCAATTGAGAATCAAAACTTTCCCTCAATGGATCTTGAGAAATAATCCTCCTCCCTAAGGTTTTACTTGGTTCTAGTGACTGATCCAAAAATTCCAAAGATGGCAATTTTGCTTTTTGTCTTGTCGGAGATAATGGTGCCTCCAATTCTTGCTCAACATCCTTTCTTAAACTAGAGGATGATGGAATTTCTTTTTCAGATATTTTGGGGAGAAATTCACCTTTGGAATCTCATGATCTACTCATAAATTAGGAAAATTTTATTTAATTACTAAATGAATGATTGTTGCTCTTGTTGACACCTAATTAGAAAATTCCAACTAGTGTTCCCTGGCAATGGTGCCAAAAATGATGGGTGTCATCATCGCCTTCATTTAATCAACTTTCTATTGATGTCATATTTAACTAGGGTTGTGTCTCAAGCTATATGCAACAAGAAGAATCGCAGTGATTTAGTAATTGAATGGAGGTATTTATATATTCTTTTTATTTTGGGGAGTTTTTGATGTCTTAAGAATTTCTTGGTTAAAACCTTATTGGAATCAAACTATGCAAATCTACTAGAAATAAACACACATTAAAAAAATGAAATAGATTGATAGAAATAAACACACATTGTAGAAATGAAATTGATTGCTGGAAACAAACACACATTGTAGAAATGAAATAGATTTTTGGAAACAAACACACATTACAGAAATGAAATAGATTGCTGGAAACAAACACACGTTGCAAAAATGAAAATTTAATCTAAAATGCCTGCAGGAATAAATTTATAACAAATATTAACTTTGAGGGGTTGGAAGCATTTATAAATTTAATAGAGTTACCTATTTACTTTTGCAAATAGAAATATAAATATCGACAAAAATGAAGATCTTGGTTCTTTGGAGGAGTGGGCCCTTGCTCTGCCTAGAACATGATTTGAAGAATTTAATTTGTTTTCAAAATAGAAATGGATATTTCATTGATAAAATGTTCTATATTACAAATGTATGAATATATCCTTTATCTCTCTATTTTATATCTATATCTATATCTTTTCTACTAAAATCCTAGGTCTGTATATATAGATGATTTGATGGTTATAACTATTTCATAGATATGATGGAACTGAGTCATGCCCAAAAAAAATGCTGAATCAAGATGTGGATGAATGTCCAACTGCGTGATAAATGTCTTGATTTTTCAAGTTCAAAAAATCAAGAATCTGTTCCTGATTTAATGGGGTCATTGATCTGATAGATCACCGGCTGTTTGGAATAGATCCTCATCAGTTCCATATCTAGCTATAAAAGTTTTGGAGCTTATCTATAGGAGTACCAGAGCTAAATATAGAGTTCCAGAGCTAAGTCCAAAAATGTGACAACTTGAAATAGTATGGTGGATTTTCAAAACTAACTATGATGGTTTTGGAACAGATTCTGTAGGTTTTGAAACTAACTGTGATGCTTCCAGAATAGATTCTGCAGGTTCTAAAACTAATCTGAATTGAGTCCAATGCTTCCAAAAACATGTAATCCACTTCATATTTTTTTTTAAGCCTAATGATGACCTATTTTATTGCAAAACTAGAATTTTCCAACACACTTGTTAGGAACTACAGGGCTTTTAAAATGTTAGAATCACAATCAAGAAAAGATGAATAATCACATCCTAACTCATCTCAGATCAAAATAGAAGTTACAAAATGCAATAAAACTTAATAGAAAGAGAGAGTAAGATGAGATCATTTATTATACATTTATTGGGCATATCCTGGCCTCATCAGTTTTATTCTTCTAGGTCTTTTTTCTATTGATGAGTGAGAACCATACAAAAAATGGGAGAGAATACAAAAGAATAGACTCACTACTCAAATAAAGAGAATATAAATAAAATAGTCAAGGCAATCAAGGAACACACTAAAAAGTACATTTAAGGCTGAAGTTAGTTTTAAGATAACTTTTGGCTTATGCCTTAATTTATTATAATGTGTGATAGAAGTTGGATTGTAGATCAGGTATTATATAAGTAGTCTATGGATAGTTTCAGGTTAGTTTTGGTGATCAAAATAATTTGTATTGGAATCAATATGTGGCTTGGTATTGGGGCCTACCCCCTCATTTCATAGTCCTGCATCAATAAGGGTGTCAGGTGCTTAGCTAATATATATTGATATCCAAAGTTTACACTCAACCAAAGAGCTGAGTTGGTTCTTCTTTTAGTAATAACCTCTAAGTAGGATTGTCGAGAATGGGTAAGGTAACTGCTAGGTGATGAAATCCTAGTCAGACTTTGTCTCAAGTGAGTTATGATGTTTGATTGATTATGTTATTTGGTTATGTAACATAAGTTTTCCATGATTAATCATGATGCTATTAATTAAGCTAAGTGAGCTAGAAGAAGTAGACAATCAATGGATGTAGTATGTTTTAGACCCAAATGAAATTTAGATTTTAATTATGAGCATAGATAGAGAAAGAAGCATACATATACAAATAAAAAGAAAACCCAAGTAAATATGTGGGTCCCACTAGACGTGTTAGAATGTTTCACTCAAATTTTTCTATTATTTAGAAGAAGGTAGTAAAACTAAAAATACAGGTTGTGGTAGAAATAATTGATAAAAGTGTACATGTTGGATCAAAAGATTATGGAGAGCTCCTCTTTAGCTGGGGAGAATGACATACATGTAATAAATCACTAAAGCAAATTCATGGGTTAGATAAGTAGCTACATGGATTGCCTAGTGTTAGCTAGATCTCAGAAGTGAGAGCTTCCTTAGGGGCTATCAATCCACCATTTTAGAATAATTAAGTTAATAAAATAGAAAGAAAGTACTTACATCAATGATTAGAAGATACTAAAATTGATAACAAGAATTTATTGATAAAGAGATGTGCTAGAATGATCAAATTAGTGATAAACTAATTAGTATTAGTTCTAATGGGTCAAGGTATGGATCAAAAATTATGACAAGGGCCTATGAATGGTCATAAACATAGCAAAGTGAACTGGGTCAGGCAAAGGAAGTGAAATAAGTTTGATAGCTTTTCCTACCATATGTGACCATCGATGGTTAGGTTGACTATCAGTGGTTAGGCCTAACCATCAGTGGTTGGGCTGATCATCAGCGGTTGACTATGTCCAATTATAGACTTTTTCAATAGCTAGTTATCAGGGTTCTATAATGAATTTTGGGAGTTGGGCAAGGTATAAATTGATTTCAAAAGGGAAATAAAGTATGTGGATGGAAATAAATAAGTACTTATCTTAACTAGAGAGGATTAAGTGAGTGATAGACATTATTGATCTGTGGGTGGATTTTAGCCTGACTTCAATAGAGTAATGGTGCTTGGAGACTTGGTTGAGAGGTGGTGGTAAGTTGACTCTAAAAAAAGGGATGATAATGCCTGATAATTTTGAATGACCTACAAGAGAAAATTATGAGTACCTAAGCTCTTGATAATAATTGTAGATGATTTACTCTTAGATCTCTCTCCTTTTTATAGGCAAGGGACAAAGGGTTCAAGAGGGAGTGTTATTGGGGCTTCTAAATATAATTCATCCATGCAATACCTCATAAGGAGATTTGGATGGATAAACATTATTGATCTATGGGTAGAATCTACCCTAATTCCAATAGAGTAATGGTGCTTAAAGACTTGGTTGAGAGGCAGTGGTAAGCCAACTCTCAAAAAGGGGTTGATAATCTTGATAATTTTGAATGACTTACAAGAGAAAACTTTGAGTACCTGAGCTCCTAATAATAATTGTAGATGATTTTCTCTTACATATCTATCTTTTTTATAAGGGCCAAAGGGTTCAAGAGGGAGTGTAACTGGGGATTCTAAATATAATTCATCCATGCAATGACTTGCAAGGAGATTTGGATGCCCTATACTTAGAAATGGTATGTGATTCATGCATGTTGGTTGCATGTGGGAAGATTAGATAATTGAACCTAACCATTGATGGTTGGGCTGACCATCGATGGTTATCCTGACCATCGATGGTCAAGGATAACTATCAAAATAGCCTAAAAGGCCATGTTAAGTTTAATAAAGTTAACCTATTGAAGATATGCCTATATGAAGGAAAAAGGGTCCAAGGGGCCTATTAGGGGCCATGGCACTTGGGAATACACATGCAAAATTCTAGTGTCTACATTATCCATGACTAGTCCTTGCTATTTCACCTAATAGACACAAGGAAGACAACATAAATTCTTAAAAGAGTGATGGATGGGATCCCTTACCTATGGATGATGACCCATTACTTAAGGGGTATGGGGTGATAAGCCACATTATCCACCTACTCCACTACCTCCTCTGAACCCTATGTTTAATGTTAAAGCTTAATTGATCTCTTTATTGGTATATGAGTGTATTTTTTGTTATTAAAAACATTTGATGTAATGTTTTGTTTTGAGTGGTTATTATTGACCCTCTATTAAACTTGTTATTCCCAAGAGTTTTTAACCTTAGTTTGACTGCTTCTAGGGTGTGCCTTTTTCCACCCACTTTTTTGTATGACTAGCATTGTAACATTACTTGTTTATATTAATATAGGTATGATTTTTAATCAAAAAAATTAGAGAATGGGGGTGTGTTGGTCACAACAAAGTGCTTTAAAAAAATTTCAATGATTTTTCCAAGATTTAATTATATATATTATGATAACATATGATGCTTTTAAATCTTTATTTTGAATTGAGTAATCATAGGTAAAAGTTTTATAATCCTTATGTTAAAAGGGGGGAATATATTGAGATATTTTCCATAAGTTTAAAGGTGAAACCAAATTGATAAAAAATATTAAGTTAACTTGAGTGAACTATAAAAGGTCTATTTGTCTACTTTCATGATTAAGAAGTGGATTGGCTTTTCAAAAATACTAAGGAGTATTAGATATTTCTAGGGCTTGTTTAAAAATATCTAATCAAAATAGAATTTATGTTCAAGTTATGGTGGCATGGGTCAAGTACCACTAGTTTTAGTCATTCATGTGCTTATTTTTTGAATTTACATTTTTTAATTAATATATTTTTATTATTTGATACAACATTAACTACTTACTGGCATTTTATCATATTCTGTATTTAATGTTCTGAACATGTTAAAACTTTTTAAATAATTTATATTGACTAAAGTATGTAAAATTAAATAGATTTAAATTTAAAAAGTAAAGTAAGATTGATTTATTGCACTTTTTGTTTATATAAATGCCCAAGAGGATAAGGTACTTAGCTTGTTTCAATTTTTTTCTAGTTTGTGGCAGTGTACCATCATTATAAATGCTTTGAAATGGGTATGTGGTTACCTAAATAAGGAGAATGACTGTTAGAAATTCCATGTATAGATGTGGTAAGGTGAAAATGTGGATGTCAGCTAGATTCATTTGTTTCATGCTAAAAGCACACTCTATGTTTTTTCCATTCTATTTTATGTTAAGTTTATGTATGTGCATGTTAATATATTTCTTATGTAATATTAGAGGCTTGGTCTTGTGCACATATTCAAAATTATTCTCCTTTACCTTAAGATAATAGCTCCACTTTCAATGCTTATTTCACCTATAAAATGGGGTAGATAGGATTGGTTTAGCTTACACCGAACACCTCTTACTAAGTGTATGAGTGACACCTACATTTCAATACCCCTAAGAATGCTCAAATTGCACATAGTTCTCCCACCTAGTTGTAAGTGTGACCAATAGTGATGTATTAGTATGCAATGCAACTCTTGTGGATTCAAACACTTTAAAAATTATGATTTTGACCTTAAAATAGTATTCAGACTTGACATAGTATATTTTATTTTGATGGGGTTTTATATGGAAATGCCTCAAGGATGAGCATATAAATTCCTCAATGTGAAAGTGTAGCTTTAGATGATTTCTATATAAGTGATATATAGGATTAGCTTCAGGCTTTATGTTTTTATATAACTAAATATTTGGGTGATTTTCCTCCATAATTGACATGTGAAACATGTGTAATGATTCAAAGGAAGGTTTTAAATTTGAAAAATAGTCATTAGATAATTTTTGACACCTTCAGTGAAGTCAAATGCTACCAGTAATTGATACCATTTCTTGTAGCATCTGATTATTACCAAATTATACAGGATGGAGAAGACCACTTGATATGGAGAATAGTGATAATCTACTTGTGATAATAAAATAGTTATGTACAAACTAGTAATATCCTATATATGGATGATGGAAAATTAGGAAATTCAAGCGCAGAAGTAGAAAAATGTATAGGAGATAATGTGAGCAAGAATATATTATGTATGCACAAGTCATATATGTTAAAGATTGGTAAAAAATAAAATAATCAAGTGTATAAAACCAAATTTATGTGTCTAAAATTGGAAAATATCCATTATATATATATATATATATATATATATATATAATAGAGATTATGAGAAAATCAATGTGTGGATGGATGGATGTAAAAATATTCATCTTTCTCTCCATATGTAAGTCAAGGTACATGCTTGACTTATTATTTTACTTTGACACATGCATGTAATCACTTGCACTCAAAAAAAAAAATTAGTGGCATTATGTAGACACCTAGTTTTGGTACAAACCATAATACTACAATGTTTTTAGTTTCATTTTGTGCATATGGTTCATTAGTTTGAATTAGGCTCTTGTTGGCATTTTTTTCTTCCTCTTTCTCTTCTTCTTTATGTGGTCATGTTTGATATATTTCCTCTATTTATATATTTTATTTATTTGTGTTTTATTTTAGGACTAATGTATTTCTTTATTCTTCATCTTCTATAATTTTCTATGCTGGGATAGATTTGGTGGTCTTATTGATTGTTCCTTATGTGAATTTGATTGTCCACTAAATTTGTCTCTTTTTATTTGATGGACCCTTGTACCATATTTCAATCTTATTCAAAATTTTACCTATTATTATCACTTATAATGTGTTTTCTTGGTTGGATTATGCACCAATAGGTCTTTAGTTTAAACTAGGGTTGTATGTATATACAAATCTTCTTGAATAATTTCAATAAGTATCAAGTATAAGTCCATTAAAATTAAAGTCTAGGATCACTTCCTATAGCTAATTTTTTTCTTAAGGAATGAATTAAGGTTTTATAGATGCATCTTGTACTAAAAGGAGGACTAGGCAAATGTCATGTAGTTGTAATGCACTTAAGGAGCGAATAAATATTTCTCTCTCGCACTGCATAAGAACAATATGGTGTATGATTCTAATATAAAGCATATATAGTTGTAACTCCATATAAGTTTCCTAAGCCAACTAATTTTTTTCATTCTCTTTTTCTATAATTTTTGTTGAATTAGGTCAAAATAAGAGGATATAAAATTAGACATGCTTTTCTTAGTAGAAAATGAAAGCAAAGACATAGGTATAGAAAACATTTGATGGTGCATGTATCCATAAAAAATGTAGAACATGAAAGATAACGTGTCACATATTTGGTGAAAGGAAACATATTTAGAAACAACAAAATTTGGGTAGATTTAATGATTGAATCCACCAAATAAATATCTAGTGAAAAATTGAAATGAGTTGAATATATTCTTTAACAAACAAAGGTCTAAATTCTACACACAATATATCACTTCTAGACCACTGATACACTCTAAAATCCCAAAATTGATCCTAAATATGTTTGTATCATCACTTTCACTATTTATTTTAATCATTACTTGTTAAATAATTTCATTTGTCCCTATTTATTATTTTGAGATAGTATGGTAGATCTGATTTATTATTTAGGCTACTATATGATAAATCTCCCTTGTGCATTTTTTAACTCATTATGTGTAGATTAATTTACCTTTGTGGGTATTTTTAGTTAAAATAGTTCAATAGATGACTCCGAATACTTGAAATTGTGTCCCTTCAACATAACAATGCTATATTTTAACAAACACCCTAACCAATTTCATAATGAAATTAGTCTCCTCTTCCAAAACACAAACACACTACACTTAATTTTTGATGAGATTTTTGAAAAAATATTGGAAAAATTTCAAACATTTTGGTTAGAGAGTGATTTTATTGAAACCCAAAAGTCATAATAACTATATCAAAATAAATCATATAAGTATAAAAATTTAGACTATATATTCCTTGCATGAATCCTAAAACTTCCCTATAAATCATTAAAAACATCATGACAATTTTTTAGATATATGAAATTCACTAAAGTTAACCCTAATATGAGAATGAAAACTTCAATAGCTAATAAATCCCTTAATACCATTCAAAATTTGGAAAATGACCGATTGCTAAAAATATCTCAAAGTATATTTTCCACTAGACTATGAATCAATTCAATCTGATACCTAAGTGAACTAAATGATCCTCATTTTTCTTATATGATGCACTTATATTATATTTTACTACTATCCTCCTTACTATTTATATCTCTAATAAAAAATACTCCAAAAAACCTCTATATTCCATTTTTAATTTGATTTTTCACATTATTGACTTTCTTAAGAAGTATTAACACATGGCACTTCAATTGATTTGAAAATTCTAACACTCATTTATTCTAATCCTCAAGATCAGGTTGAAAAAACCACATTTTTAAAAAATGAAAAGAAGTTTTAATTTTATTAGAATAAACATTCATATTAAGCACCAAGTGATTGTGATCTAAACTAATTTTAGGAAGAGATAAAAGACAAAAATTGTAGATAAAAAATCAATTAGGGGAAATAATAAATCTATTGAGATGAACCTAAATAAAATAATCTCTAAGACATTTATTTGACAAGGTAAAGTAAAAACCCCTAATTTCAATGTCAATTATGTTGTTCTTAGAGATAAAATAAGAAAAATCACCCATATTCTTATTAAAATCTTGTCTTCCACCTATTGAGGTCAACATACCCCCCATTTTTTGAAAATTGGGACCCTTGGGATATTTTGAAACTTAACCTTAAAACTTGACATGTTTTGATCATTATTAGAGTTTGAAGATCATCTAATTTGATAAGGTTGGTTTATTGGCTTATGGTTTTAGTTTACCTAATGTTGCTAATTATTGGTCTTCATGTCTTTTAGTTACAGGTTTCATTGAGTCCTTGCTGATGGATCCATGTTATAAAAACCTTGGCATAAACCCTTGGTTCAAATTTGAATTTGGTAAGAACAAATTGGTGAGAATATTTTTAATTTATTTTGGACTTAAGCCCAATTTTTATGTTAAGGCTTGGGCATGCTTTTCAAAATAACCAAACCTTAGCTTAAAAATTATGCCTTGGTCCCTTTTATTATTTCCCCCTTTTTATTTCCTATATTTATAATGCGGTCCAATTTTATGCCAGCAAGGTCCTTTTAATTTTTTAACATGGTCCCTTTGTTATCTATTAGATTAAAGTTTTAACTCTAAGGCCCCGTTCGTGTTCATTAACATGAACAAGACCTTAGTCTAAACATTTTAGCCTAAGTTTCTATTTTCATCCCAAGTCCTAACTTAAATATCATGGATTTTGATGGATCTAATAATCCATACTTTATCATGCCTTTTGGTCCAATAGAGCGAGGAAATATTGACAAACTAAGCACTTAGTCCTTCGAACCAATCACGTTCAAGCATTTGAATCATGACCTAAAACTCATGCTTCATCAGGGCCAAGGATTAGATGAAGTGAATCTAGCATTAAAAACTTAAAGACCCAAGAGGCCTCATAGAGTTACCATGTGACACTCCTACATTTGAAGAATAAAAGCAAAGGGTCCTATATATTAAGTGGAAAAAATAATGTGTAACTATTTGAATCATGATCAGACAACTCATACTTCATCACAAATTTTAATCAAATGGAGTGAATTAACTTTGAGATCCCAGGAAGCCCTGTGTAGCCACCATATAACACTCCTTCATTAGAATATAAGAACTTGATGAGCTTAAATTTAACATTCACATGAATGTCATTTGACATCTGTGAGGCCATCATTGACGTTTGTGTGATTGTAAATTTTAATCCCATCAAACCTAGAAGACTTCATGAGATTAAATTTGATGTCTTCATGAACATCATTTGAATGCCCATGAGAATGTTATTGACCTCCATGAGGTCATCAAAATTAAGCTCATCTAAACAGTTTACTTAGGCAAAAGGGGCATGGTTTTGGGTCATTCAAGGGGTTATTTTTTCTCTAAAACTTAGCATAAAATTATTTAACCTAAGTCTATTTGTGTTTATTAACATAAATAGACTAAAAAAAATTAACCTAAGTCCTTTTTATGACTATGAACTAATTAAAGCTAATGCATCTTATAGGATCTGACAGTCCACACTTTATCATAACCCATGATCCAATGGCATGAAATCACCCATGACTTTTCAATAAACCTCTGAGAGCCCATAGGATCGACACATGGTGAACTCACATCTAATATGTGACTAAAAAAGGTGCTAGAGCTTAGAAAGCATGCAAAGGTGCTAAGTGGAACAACCACAAGGCTTGGTACCAAAAGGAACCAATAATAAGTGAGGGATCAAATCATAATCAATGGTTCATGCTGATCCTTAGATTTTTATAACAGTGGAAAAAAAAGTATTTTTTAAATGATAATGACTAGTGCTTTAAAGGCATTTATAAAAAATATCATGAAAGGTGCTAGATAGGTGCCAAATAATCACCACACAAGCACAAAGCAATAAAATAAGAGATATTGTGTTCTCTAAATGCAAAGGTATAAAGGCAAAGGTCATAATAAAATATGAGACACATATAAGCCTATTCAAATAATCTACTGCCATTAAAGCTTTAAAGCCCTAAAATTTACATAAAAAGCCCTAAATGAACTCGAATTGATGACAACAAATATATAAGAAGTTAAATTGAGATTTGAGCACAAAAGGAACTAACCTAGAGACCATTTCCAATCTTATTGAGAGTAATTTAAAAGTGTGGAAACCATGACATCTCAAAGGCAATAATTCAGGGATGAGATAAAATTATATCTATCTATGTATAGTGAGGGAAAGGTTTTCAAGGATACTGACTTGGACACTATGACCTTGACCACTGGTAATAATAATTAGTTTGAGATCTTCTAGACCATTGAGTATATGTAAGCCATTACCAAGGAGGAACAAAGTATTGACATAGTTAGCAAGAGTTACAATTCAAATGGATGGTCTTCATTATGTTGCTACTAAATTAGAGGTACTCCATTATACTAACATACTTGCTCCCATTTGTGTAGATTATAGAATTGAAAATGACTGGATCATTCATGAGGGAAGCTCTAGGAGAGTTACATTTCCCCACTAGCCTTTGAGAGGTATTACAAACTCCCAAAACCCCATGTGGACCTGCCCACCATAAAAGAATGGATTGACAAGAATGATCTTGACACCATCCTTAAGCCATGGTTGCTCTAAAGGAACCATGTGATCTAAGACCTTGATGCCAACATCCCAATTTCCCAATTTAGATAGGGAATTAGGGTAATTATAACCCTATTGAATAAAATATCTTGAGCCCCTTCAACCACATTTGTCAGCTAGAATCAGGTATCCTATATCTACTTCATGGTAGAAAAAGGGCTCACTCCCCCAATCAGAGATATGATCAGTATCTTCCTAGGGAGACAATTTAAAACCATCAAAAAGAAGACTAGAAACCAATTATTTATGATTTCCTATCTATTGGATGCCTTTCTAACCTCCACCCAGATCCCTCACATCAAAAATTGGTCACTTGAGGGTAGATTTACAATCTCCCACCATTATTTGAAGTTATATATCTTCAAATATAGACACCACATGAAGTTTATTTATGATTATATCTATCCTACTTTAGTAGAATCCATCAAAGGGATACCAATGCCCAAAGTAAGCCCTTTAATCAAGAAGTATGTGGAACTAATGGGAGACATCTAGTTCTATCCAAATTGTATTGTGATTAGAATTGAAGGAATTTTGAATCAACCTTACAAGTTGCATGTTTATGTTCCCAACAAGCTGGTAGATCAATAAAGTGCATGCCAACTCTTTCATGGTATTGATGGAGTATGTAAGGATAAAAGTAAAGGCCTTCTCCATCCCTTTCCTTTAATAATTAGTAGAATAGTTCTACAAGATTGGAAACATGTGGACACCATTGTCAGGCACATATATTCTTTTGAATTTTAGCTAGATGATTTGAGAAATTAGGATCCTTATGACAAGGTAGGCAAGAATTTGAAGAGAAAATAGTTGCCTAAGATATTTTACATAAATCAAGTTGGTCTTTATGATCCTCTACACATCAGGGCTAGAAATTTTGAATAAGTACTGGATAAGTTCAAGAAACATAATGTAGACTTGAACAGAGATTGAAAATTAATGAAAATGCACTAGGGGATATGTGGTAAATGGGACCTCTTTAATATTATTTGTTGCCTAGACCTTCTAGGCTACCTCAGGAGCAACCATAGATGGAAATGTAGCCCCAAGCACAAATTACACAAGGTCCTGGTAAGGAAAAGTTGGAATAAAGGCATGGTAAGGGACCTTCATCCTTATCCCTTATTCAAAGATGAGGGTCCCCCATAGAGTTCTTGGATATGATAGCCTTGGATCCCAATGAAATAGTAGAGGATGAACTTAGAGTGCTAGTTGAAGCTTATGGGTCAAAAGAAGAAGAAAAAAAGGAAGAACCTTGAGTTTAGGTAGAGAAGGTTAAACAAGACAAAGGAAAATAGGTTACTTTGGATTTAATTCTAGTATCACCCTTAAAGAAAAGAAAGGAAAAATTATCCTTGGTCTTAGTTGGATCAAAGAGGTCAAAGTTGACTTTAACTCATCCCAAAAGTGAAATCAACTTATTCAGTGAGGAATGCCCTATTCATGGACTAGTAATCCCTTATTGGTTTATATATGGAAAAATTTAGAAGATTCCCACTTTGTCTCACTCTTGGGCCTTGACCCAAACTATTAACATTGATGTGCATGATGATATCAAGCTTTGGATAAAGGCTTTAATGAAAGCGGAAGAATAAATAAGGATGTGACCATTATAGGGCCAAGTAATAAATAGATGGATGCTCCAAGAACATCAAGCAACATAAGAACAAAGGTTTTAGAACATCTAAAGTACATAGAGTCATCTACTACTGTACAATTCAATCTAGAGATAGTTGGATTAGAGAGAGTGACAACTAGAAAATCCATGGTGGGGACTAAAGAGTTCACCTTCCAAAGGGTGAAGCCATTTGTGGGTTTAACTCTAGTTAAGGAATAACAGCCTTGTGAATTCCCCATCCATGAAGAGGATGTTGAAATCCTAGCTAAGGCTCATTCAACTCAAGTTAGAGCTAGTATCATGGGGATGAAACAAAGGATTCATAAATTGGAGAAGGAAAAGGAGAATTTAGAGACCCATGCTATCTTATCAGTTCTTGAGGCCATAATAAAGATGTTTAAACCTTCCTTTTTCAACATGTTTGACTTCTTAAAGTCAATGATGAGGAGATAAGATGCAGTGAGACAATAGAGTAAGGTGGCCAAAGGATTGATGATAGAATGGAAAGACATAAAGTCTAAATTAATGGACCTCATAAATATACTGATTAGGAATAGAATTCCTAAGTTTAAAACCATTAGCCTAGCCCACTTAAATGATATATTAAGGATAGTGGTAGATAGGATCTAGAGCTTAAGTACTTGGTTAGTAGGCTTGGATAGACTCCTAAAGGATGATTAAGAGTTGGTTTCAAGGATTAAACAACACCTTAGCACCATATTGGCTAATCCTATGAAGTCTACATCCCTGGGATAGAGTCACTTTGGTGATGCAAAAAGTAAAGGGTAAAAGCTAGAGTCAATTAGGTAGTGATAATATAAAAAAATTTGGCATGATATTCATTGCTAAACAAAATATTATAGAAGATAGAAGCATCAAAGATATATGGCAAGGGATGATAGAGACTTTGAGGACTTAGCTGATCTAGAAGATATTTATATCCTAAAGCCAGTTGTGGATTTGGAGCTTGTCAAAGAATAACATCAAAGAACTATGAAGCTTCTGTAAGAGAAATAGGGGATCCTTCGACAATGGGCCAACTAATTAATTAATATTCCTTTCTTGTAAAAACATTGTAATATTTAAAATATGAACATTCTTTTTTGTAAAGGCATATGCTATTCTATTAGCATATTTACCTCTAAGTCAGTCTAGTTTGAAAAAGCAAGTGTATTATAAAACTTTCTAAAAAAAGACAATTATCCTTATTTTTTGTACATTTGTATCTTGTAACTGACCAATATATTTCCTTATATTTATATAAAAGGAAGTACTACCATCTTGTAAAGGGAGAGAATTTTGAGAAAATTTGTATACTTTGAGTAATTAATACTATCAAGGAATTTTGTGAAGATGTGTCAATTGTTAATGTGGCTTTCTCTCAATTGTTAGTTCTAAAGCTTGAATTTGAATAGTTTCATGAATTCTAGATTTGCATTTATGAAACAGGGTTGATAATTTGTGCTTATGCTAGATTAGTTGAAGGATCTTGAATTTGTTTCATTTCATTTGTTCTATATTCAAATTTTCTAATGCTATTTAAGTTTGGTAACAAATCTTTAAAGTAAAATCCAATTATTATTTGTATGATTTCATATTATCCTTATAAATTTACCTGGTGTATGGTGAAATTTGATCTTATGCTATTTTTCATCATATGTTGGTTAAATGTAGGTTCATTTGTAATAAAAACTTTGTCATGATATTTGAGTCAAGAATCAACAATCACTTATTTTCTTTTTGTCTTACCCTTGTTTTTGTTTCTTTTTAACCAGATCACTTTAGTTTAGACTTCATTCTAAAATTCCATTTAAATTAGTCTTTAGTTTAAGATTTGATCACAATTCACTATTATTATCTGAGATAAAATTTGCAAAAAATTGGACCATGATGGCTCCCAACCATCAATTAATATAAATTTTATGGAACATATGAACATTGCTCTACCACTATTTCACCACAGGTAACATAAGTTACCACAACCTGTTACTCATGATATGAATTCCTAGAATTCTAAAATGAGAAGTGTTATTAAACACTAAAGACATCTATGGTACACATAGAGGCATCAACAAGTCCTTGCTAGCACTAGAAGGAGGGATTTTTCTTTGTGAATTAGTTGAATCTTTGCTTATCTTAGTGTGTTTTGATCTAATATTGTTGTTATCTTTGTGATTTTGAGTAATTCTTTGCTTAGAAGTGTAAATATCATTTATCTTTGTGTTTTTTGACCTATCTTTGTGCCTCTAGACAAAGATCAAAGTTCTTTGAATTTTAATGCTTAGTTTTGGTAATGATAGCTTAAAATTTGAAGACCCGTAGTATTTGAGGTTAGAATATCTAGTTTTGATCAAAGGTTGGCATATCTTCCATAGATCTAAGTTTATTTGAGCTTATATTTATAAAGATAGATCATATTTATGTAATTGAACATGTCTTTGAGATAACTTAGTCAAAGGTTGACATCCTTTATTGTTCTTTATACAATATTTGCAAAATGAGCTTAATGTGCAGGTTTAATCATTATTCTTCATAAAGATTAACTTTATACATCATATTTCAAATAACATCTTTAATATTCAAGCCAGAATTTCCAAGGATTCGAATAAGATTACATTTAGAAACAAGAGAGCCTTTGCTTAAGCTTGAATTCCATAGGAAAACCAGGTGAGATAAAGGTAGGCATAGACATTTCAAATATTTTCAAACCTCACCTCTTCAAGGTAAATTTACCTTTAACCTTCATCTAGGTATGGCTTGGTTGGAAGACTCTTCAATCAATGTGTCAATTGTGGTACATGATCTCTCACGTAACCCTAAAAAATACTTGCCAACATTTAGTCCAACTAGTATTATAACTACTAAAGAGCACATTAAATCTTTTAAATATTATTTAACGTTACTAAATGTTGTGCATGAGGATGTATCATGTAGGTGTGAACATTGTATTTCAATAAGGGAATATTAATATTATGTTAGTGAATAAAACAAATCAATCAAAAACACACTAAACTAACACCTTAAGCCTATCTCAAAAGAGGATCTTAGTTAACAAAACAAAAATGGAAAACACACTAAAACATGAAATAAAGACCTTCCTTCACCTTCCTTGTATTCTCCAAAATTTTTTTTGTAGTGGCTTACTTTGTTTTTTCTCATGAAGTCTGCATCAATGAAGTGTGAATACCTCCATCTCTCCTTGGCACCATGTTTGGATTTGGCTTTGTCTTGGCTTGGCTCAATATTTGGGAATTATAACACTGATTTGCATAAATCTTTAGAATCAATTAAACATTATAAATTTGGTATATGAGAGCTTAAAATTCAATAGGCAAGGCCTCTTATTTATAGATTTTGCAAAATGGCAAGAATCAACCTGAACTATCCATCTCAAGATGGAGATGTATGGCTAAGGATTAATTCAATTATGTAATTAAAATTCATAAATAGGCTCATCAATATTTAAGATAGATGGGAATTAACTAGGCATGGATGGTCTTAATGAGGCATAGGAGGCATTAATTTAGATATTTGTGGCATTTATGGCTTGTGGATGCCACCCCATAGGATGATGTCATATTATGATGTAGTTAATGACAATCAATTTCTAAAAATAAATATTCAAAAACTTCCATGGAAAATTAACTTAAGCTCTTGATTTGGTTTAATTAGCCTTAAACATGATTTTTCAACTTTGATGCAAAACCTTGGTAATTTGTGCACAAATTAATCAAATTGGTTAAAATGTTGTATTATTGGCTCAAAATTTGACTAGATTGGAATTGGATGTTGATGTTAGATGCATTAGAACCATTTTCCCATTTAGGATGTTGTCAATGCAAAATAACAAAGGCACATGCCTCATACAATAAATTTGATAGAAAATAATAATCTAGAGTACCCAAGTGCAAAATTAGCATTTTGACTTGAAATGATTTGATCAAAGTAAGCTACTTTCTAAATTGCATTGCCCCATTTAATGATACTCTAGCCAAAATTGACACTTGAATATATCAATTTCAACTCATTTAATATGTTTTAGTGTTTTTAGGTTAAATCATGCATTTTGATAGAAATTGGTCAAAACCCTGATTGATGGTCATTGGTGGGCAGATTTAGGTGTCTACAGTTTCATTGTTTGGGAAGATGTTACAAACTATAGGAAAAACAATGTCTTCTCAAATAATGAGAGATGGCTTGTATGCCAAAAAGAATATGATGGTTGAATAAAAAGCTCTAAAGATTATTTGGGAAGCCTATGATGATGCCCCCTTGAGGGAGTGGCTATCACATTTATTGATGGATGGTCCCTCAAAAAAGAAGCAAGAAGAAAGGTGGAATTAACCTGTGGTTGAGATTAATCTAAATGATAAATTGATTGTATGCATTAATTTTAAAAAGATATTAATTTGCCCAAAGGCAATTATAATCAAGAATAAAAGTAAAAATAATGATTTACCCATATGTGGTTATAATCATTAAGGGGATCTAGATTGTTTTATGAATATGATCATGCCCTAGTTAAGGTTGATTAACAAGTATAACTCAAGGATATAACCTGGAATATAAATTAAAGATGAGTGGGCATAAAGTGATGAAAGATATGAATAGAAGAATAAGATTTATCAATATAAATGATTTAGTTGTTCCTACCAATGAGGAGATGCTCATCCTTATTAGTAATAATACAACTAGAATGGTCAATGGGTTGATTTGATCAAGTGTGGGAGGATTTGCCAAGGTGTCAAAGAAAAAATTCTATAGCTCTGTTGCTTGTAGACCTTCTTGAAGCTAATTTTTGTTGTGGCACATGATGGTATGCATCATGATAGAAAACCATGAAGACTATCCTAAAATATGTGTAGGGATTGACTCCAAATCTAATAAACAATTGTAAGTAATACACCAATGATAAAAATTATGATGACAATATTGACATATGAATATGGATGGACTCAAGAATAATGTATGCAAGAAAACACCCAATGCAGACATATAAACTGAGTCAAGGAAACAATGCTGAAAGCAAACAAATAGGCAAGAAAAAATGAACAAAGAAACACATAGAAAGTACACAAATAGACAAACAACTTTGAAATAAATAAATAAACAAAAAGCTTGAAAATAAAATCAAAATAAAGCATTCTAATAATGACCATGACCCAGTAGGTTGAATCAAGGATAAATGACTAGGCTTAGATAGGACAAATGTTTTTGGAATTTTGAGGTATCTTAACTCGATTGAGAATGACAAGATACTTGCTCATAAAATGGTGAGAGTATTTGGCTTAGGTTGCTCACAAAATAGTGAGAGCATGGCTTAGGTGGACTAAGGTGACCTCAACATAAATTGAGCATGAACTACATAGTTCCAAAATGATTTCAAGTCATATTAATTCCATCCACACAAAAGGTGAGGGAAAACCAACTACATCCCAACAAGTTCTCATAACCAACAAATGGACAGTCAAATGAAAATAGTAATGACAAGGTGAGATGACAATACATGAGAAACAAATGTTGCCTGTAGTTTTCCCATAGGTGGTTATAACTAGGATACAATAGCATAGATCAATGATACTAATTTTTCCACAGGTGGTTATAATTAGTAGCAAGACCAGTGAAACATTGATTTTCCCATAGGTGGTTATAATCAGGCTCACATAAACCAACTTTGATATAGGATGGAAAATAAAAGATATCTTGCCAAATCAACTATCACACTACTTTCATAGACTGTCATTAAAACATGGATTTAATTAATTATTGAAACTTGATCAAAATTACCTCACAAAAAGTGCAAGAAGAACCAAAGGAACCAAGATCAAAATAGGACTAGGTAGGATGACTAAAAATAGGGTTTGGTCTAGATAGGAATGAAATGATAGGATGGCATGGTCTTGCTCTAGGATAATGATGGGTTTTGATAGATTGGATAAAATGGTATGAGGGTTGCCCATATGTGATGGGGTAAATGGTAGGAATATGTGAAAATGAAATGGTATGGTACATGTTTATGGCCTGGATGATTGTTGTTGTTGTTGTTGTTTTTTTTTTTTTTTTTTTTTTTTTTTTTTTTTTTTTTTTTTTTTTTCTGTTTGACTTGGGTATGATAAAATGGCATATGATTCTATTTTTATTGCTAAAGTGGAGATACATGTCCTGATCAAAAAAGGATACAAACAGAATAATCAATCATGTTCATTGTTATCACACACCTCGTATGAATAGTTGCTCTATCAAGAACTAGCTATAGATCTAGATCTTGAGAATGTTGTTGTGATCTTTGTCGGTCATTGATTTTTATTCCTTAAAAGATCAAGATAAGGTATCTTTGTAGCCTCTACAAAATAAAGTGAAACTATGGATGGTAAATAGGGACAAATAATGGATGGTAGGTTTGATTGTGAAATGGAATGGTAAATGATAATGAAATGGGTAATAGTTGGGAAATAAATGAAGATTAGGATTTTTAGTCACATGTAATGTTGTTGATGCTCGATTTGATATAAATTTAGATGTGGTGGGGCCAAAGACCTCTAAATATTCTTACTATAGGATCACCATATTTTTTTATTATTTAATATTGAGAGTAACTACCATCTGATTAGGCTATAGATTGGAAGTTATTTTAAATTTGATCTTTGATATTATCTTCATCAAGTAGTGAAGGACTTTTGTGCTCAACCATCAGTGCCTCAATGAGTTTTTTACCAATGAATTTGTCTTGATTGTTTCATAATGCCTTTGAGAAGGTTTCACTAAGGAACATTGAATTTTGAATTTGATTGTCTTCTAGCACTTCCAAAAAAGTTTTAATATAAGATGCTGAGTTTGAATTTTACTTGTCCCCTAATGCCTCTGAAAAGGTTTCACCAAGAGAGTGTGTTCTACTATATGAATGTGGTCTTATCTTTCTTTCTCTTCTTCAACTACTATGTCACCATGGATTAAATTTAACAAAATGTGATTCTATCAGTCCTAATCGACACTTATGGGAGATGGAATGCCAATAATATGGTTATTTTGGTTGATGGTAATGGCCTATGGAATGGTAATGAAATGGGGAAAGTCTACACAATCCTTGTAGAAGATACTAGGATAACTCATGTTGAAGTTAAAGTACTCATCCTCAAAAATTATAGAAGGATCACAAATGTATTCAAATTGATCTGTGAGGCATACATAACCAATATTATAACAATCATGAATGTATTTTGTTTCTAGATCTAATTCTAATTTAATAGACTCTAAATCCAATGTTGAGACTAATGTTGATTTTGATTTTGATGTTAAATCTGATGTCAATTTATGAATAGAACTTGACTCTAATTTTAATTCTTCATCTGATGGGTACTTTTTTATAATGATGTCTTATTGAATGTTTGGTATTAGACAAGTAATAGCTTGTGATGGCATAATGGGCTCCACAAAAACTAGTTTGTTAGAGTGGGAATCCTCTAGGATGGGAAAAAGGTTAAGAGACAACTCCTTAGAGACTGGCTTGTTAATAGGAGGCTCGTGAAAAATAGGCATATGATCAAGGTAATGATTTCTTCAAAAGTAGTTATAATCATTAAGAAGGACTCAGTAAAGACTGAATCATTAGAGTGAGACTCCTCAACAATTGGTATTGGATCAATAGGTGGTTCATCACAGGTTTACTTATCACAAGTAGTTGGTTCAATAAAAATATCTTAGATTGGTTGGTTTTCATAGCCTTGGTTTCTAATGAGTTAGAAAATACCAGTTTTGAACATAGCTTGGTCTTTGAATAATTGGGTGGGTTATGGTTTTGATTAGATTGGTACCAGATGAGGAATGGCCTATAATTGGATAATGGTAGGTCATTAGGGAGCATGATTTATCACATGAGCCAAAGAATGAAGTCTTGAAATGGTAACGATAGGATGGTGTAGATCTTGGTTGCTTCCATAAGCCAAAGGATGAGGCCCTAGAGTGATGAAGGGGTATTATGGAGCTTGATTACTCATACAAGCCAAAGAATCTAAGTCCACTTCATAAACCATATCATCCCAATATTGAATTGGATCATAAGCTATTTCTTGACTATGTTCTATGTACTGATTATTGTAAAGAGGGTATGGATCCATATCCCAAACAACATTATCTATAGTTGGGTCTTCAAAGTCATCCTCATAAACCATATCATCCCAAATGTTAATTTGATTTGGATTTTGTGGATTTTGACTATGTTCCCCATATGGAGTATTATAGGAGGAATAATAAAACTCTTTAGAAAATATTTATCTATAGGGATTCTTAGTGGGATGTTGTGCTACCATTCTATCATAATTTTTATTATACATAACTCCACCATAAGTGTATCTAGACATATCTGCATAAATGATGAAAGCTCTGAAACAAAATGCTTAAAGTTCTACAAACTCTGAAAAACTATGTCCAAAGGACAAATGGTTAAAACTAGGTCTAACTTGATCAAAAGTGGAGCTGTATCTCCAAACAATGATTTGATCATGTAGTTTGTGCTTAGACTTGGCATAAAATATTCTAACGTCAAATGTCTAATGTCAAATTTCATACACATAAAAGTTCAAGCATCTGAATAAAAATTAGTATGTCAAAGTCTAGGTCAAAGTGTTCCAAATGAGGTCTAAACTATGAAAGGGAAAAGAGTCGCTAGGTCTTTTGTCCAAATGTATAGTCAAAAACTAGGCTCAAACAAGTTGTGCTAGGACTTTTATCCAAATGGTGTCAAAATATAGACTTGAAGCAAAAGATTGTTGTGAATTTAATTTAATCTAACAAGCTTGGAAATAACTTTGACATAGACCCTACACACGGAATCAAACATAAACATGATCAATTGGTATAATCCATAAGGCAAAAGGATCTAGGAGAAAGGCTATGTTCTCCCAAACAAAGGCACAAATAATGATGAGGATAGGCATTGAACAAACAAATAATTAATATTCTTAAAATTTGGGTAATCAATTAATCGATGTTATGTAACCCAAAAGAGAAAGATCTATGTATCAACTACATGAATTAAAGCCCAAATAGAAATCCATTATGTTTGAATCCAAACTTTGACAAAGTTAATTGAAAACTCAACATTAAAAACTAGGATTTGACCAAACAATCTAGATAAGATTGGACAACATGATGGAACATAAATAAGGTCCAAATGGTTGATGTGACATGGTTTGAAACAAATAGTTTTTGGTGTAATGGTAAACAAGTCTTGAAACAAATTGAGTAGCGTAATGGTGTAAGCATGCTCAAATGATGTGATCAATGTTATGTTTCAAAGACTCAAAGTCAAAAATGGTTTGACATGCTTTGGGTAGCATAACACTACCCCCCTCAAACAAGTAACACACACACAAATATGTTTAACAAAAATTTCAAGGCACAAGTGTGGTGTAAAAGGAACAACATATTGCCTCTTTAGACAAAAGAGTGATGTGTAAACAAATTGGTTTTGACATGGTTTACAAATAAACTTATTAGTTTTAGTCTTAAAAAACCAAGTAAAAAAATGAGAAAATACAAGTAAATCATCCAAATTCTTATTAAGAGTGTGGAAAAGTGGGGTTGACTAAAACTAATTGGTTTTTAATCATTTCTATATGGATCTCATGTCTACCAACTTTCACATTAGCAAACAAGAGAAGCAACACTTTAATTGGGTGTCCATGACACTTATCTTGTTGCAAAAAGGTCTTGTCCTTTTTACAACCACTACATCTATCATTTGTTTAGTGTAGTTCAATATCCAAAGTACAGATACATCTTGTGTGCAAATCCAACACTAGAATGTGGTTTAACCACTTAAACCTTTGATCCTAGTTGGAGATGAAACCCCAAGTCAAATCTTCCCTATATAACTTGCAATAGGTAACGAAGTCCCCATCGCAAGCCAAGATGCAATAAAATAAATGATTGATAGAAATACTTTAGGTTCGTTTCAAGATCACCGAGACTATTGCAAGTTTTTTGGGAGTGATTTAGATGACATTATTTCTATGTCTTGGACTAGACTCAAACTATGATGAGATGTAATTTTTGATCCCAAAAGTTCCCTAAAGGGGATGGATAGGAGAGCATACATGCATGTCTCTTTTCGCTAAAATAATCAACAAGAAAGTTTTGTAAATAATTGAAGTGATGTTGATTTGTTGCACCAAATTGAAAATATTTGCTTAGATTCATTACTAGCCCTTTGGCTTTACTACAAAAATGAAAAATATTGCACAAAATAACCACTTGAAGTAATAAAAACCTAAGTTCATTTTAAACCCAAATTAAAAATTCAAGACTTAGCCTAGATTTATGATTAAAACACCAAATTAAAAATGTTGAAAGCTTTATGATGTGTTTTAATCACTAAATTAAAATTACCTAAGACTTAGCTAAATATTAGGTTCATTTTAGGCACCAATTCAAATGTGTGAGAAACATGACATGTTCATTTTAAGCCAAATTTTAAGTGTGCATGATTTTTGATCAAGTTATTTTTAAATCCAATTTAAAAGGTGTGTGGTTAGTCAAAATCATTTAAATATACTTCCAAATGACCCCCTCAACTTGAAAAAATAATATTACAATGACTTGCTTTGAAGCACTTAGGAGTTTGAGCAAATGACATTAAAAATTTAGCTCTCAGGTTGACAGTTGAATTGGGTTGAGAGGTGAGTTCAGTTGACAGGTGAGTTGGGTTGATAGTCAATTTGGGTGGATAGGTGAGTTGGATTGGATAGGTGAGTTGGGTTGATAGATTAGTTGGGATGCCATGTGAGTTGGGTTGACAGATGAGCAAGGCTACACAGGTGAGTTGGGTTGGATAGGTAAGTTGGGTTGGATAGGCAAGTTGGGTTGATAAGCGAGTTTGCCTGACAGGTAAGTTGGGTTAACAGTCAAATTGGGATGATAGGTGAGTTGGGATGCATAGATGAGCTGGGTTGTATAGGTGAGTTGAGTTGACAATCCTGAGAACAAAATTGTGGCTTAGAAAAAATGGATTTTTGCTCAAATTTTTATCTTGTTTGCCTCCACACTCAAAGATCTTGCATGACAATGGTTAGTATGTTTTTTGTAGGTGAAATTTGACCAAATTTATGAGGCTAGGTCCCACTGGGCATGACTCAAGAGATGTGGTTAGTATTGCATTAGTTCCAAAATGAAATCAAATTGAAAGAAACACACTAAAAAGCATACATCTCTAGACCTAGACACTAAAGAGGAGAATAATAACAAACATACTTATTAAAATAATAACTAAAACATGAAATAAAACCTCCTTCACCTTCCTTGGAGCTTCCAAATGGTTTATAGAGTGGTTTGATTGGTTTGTGCTCATGAAGTCTGTATCAATGAAGTGTGGCTACCTTCATCTCTCCTTGGTACCATGTTTGGCTTGGATTGGCTTGGCTCAATATTTGGGCATTATAACACTAATTTGCATGAAGCTTTGAAATAAATTTAGCATTATAACTTTGGCATATGAGAGCTTAAAATTCAATAGGCAAGGCCTCCTATTTATAGATTTTGTAAAATGGCCAGAATCAACTTGAACCATCCATCTCAAGATGGATATGTGTAACTAGGATTTAATTTGATTATGTAATTAAAATTCATAAATAATCTCATCAATATTTTGGATAAAGGGGCATTAATTAGGCATGGAGAGTCTTAATGAGGTATGGGAGGCATTAATTCAGATATTTGTGGTATTTATGGCTTGTGGATGCCACCCCATAGGATGATGTCATTTGATGATGCAATTAATGAAAATCAATTTCTAAAAATAAATATTCAAAAAGTTCCATAGAAAATTAACTTAATCTCTTGATTTGGTTTAATTATCCTTAAACATGATTAGTCAACTTTGATGCAAAACCTTGGTAATTTGTGCACAAATTAATCAAATTAGACAAAATGTCATATTATTGGCTTGAAATTTGATTGGATTAAAATTAGAAGTTGATGTTAGATGTGTTAGAACCGTTATCCCATTTAGGATGTTTTCAAATTAAAATAACAAAGGCACATGTCTCATACAAGAAATTTGATAGAAAAGAGCAATCCATAGCATCCAGGTGCAAAATTAGCATTTTGACTAAAAATAATTTGATAAAAGTTAGCTACTTCATAAATTACATTACCCCATTTAATGATACTCTAGCCAAAATCAACACTTGAATATATCAATTTCAACTCATTTAATGTGTTTTAGTGTTTTTAGGCTACATTGTGCATTTTGGTGGAAATTGGTCAAAAGCCAGATTGATGGTCATTGGTGCCCAGATTTAGGTGTTTATAGTAGGTTATTCCCATTTACTTTTAAATATGTTACATATGAATGGTTTCTCAATTTTCCTAACAATTATATTACTATTTGGGATGGTTTCACTAATGTTTTCATAGACCAATTTGTAAAAATTATTAGCCCATGTGTCATATACCACCAGTCCAACACCATTAGGAGGGATGCAAGCGAGCCCATAAGGTCCTTTAATGCTAGGTTCTATAAAATGTATAGATGGACCATAAAACCTTATAAACCTAATGAGGTTTTAGCTCTAGAAATCTATAAGGATGCAGTAGATCCCATGACTTCTATATTTATAGAAACGTCTCTTCCAACTATAACTTCATTAGCCAGGGCTTATTCTAAAGAAGTGATCATCAATGATCAAATATAGCCCCAAGTAAAAATGGCCTACTCTATCCCAAATATCAACCCACATATGCCCATTTAAAATATCTTCTCCAAAAACAACCAAAATGTTTCAGCCATAAATTAACTCCCAAATCTTAATCAATTGCCTTTGAGTCATGCTACTCTCAATCAAAACCTAGTGTTCTTGAGTCATCCTACTAGCAGTGGATTTAATTCAAATGATCAAAGAGATTTAGTCCCAATTTTTGGTACAAATAATAATGAGGTACACAATTCTAAAAATCCAATGAATGAGAATGAGTCTATACATAAAATGGTCTTAAAGTTAAACACTAATTTCCTTCAATTGCAAAAATAATTTGGTAATATTGGATAAAGATCTGGTAGGAACTTCTCATTCCAAAGGTTTAATAGGCCAAATAATAGGTTTTAGAATAATAGTTTACATAATAATAAGAATAATGAACCATCTTCTAAAAAGAGGACTATGGACATTAATCTTATTGATATTGCTTTGACTGACTATTGAAGGGTGCACTATACAATTAAACATGGTGAGATTGATTGCATTGAGTTTTGTAAAGATTTTGAATATTTCCAAGAATAGTTAGATACATTTTAAGTTGTCCCTAACAAGGATAGTGGTGTGAGTACTTTGGGATCCAAACCTGTTGATCAAACTTTCATGATGGAGACCTTTGATTTTACCTTTCAAGAGGACAATGAACTTGATGATGTCCCTAAGGAGATCTAGGCCTTCTAAAAATTCTTGAAGAAAACCTATCCTTTGAGGAATAGAGGACAGAGGCATCCCTCGACTACCTCAACACCTCCAAATAAATTTGGAACTCTTTCAGACACTTCTTCAAATAATGATCCAAAACCACCCAGAGGGAGTACCTCTAAACATAATGTTGATGTTCATAATTCTTCAAATCAAACTAGTTATAATATTGTTGAAGACATGAAGAAGATAAAAGCTAACATCACATTGCATGAATTAACACATATTATATAATAAAGGGACCTCTTGTTGGAATCATTGTCAAAGAAATCTAATAAACCACCTAGGGTTGACAATGCTAATATGGTTGTACACAAAGTAAAGGAAAAATATCCTCCTTTCTTGCTCACAGTCAGGTTATTTAGTAAGAATTTACAAAATTATTTATTGGATTTTGGTGCATCTACCAATATCATGCCAACAGGTATTTCTAAATAACTTGGTTTGACACCTATTAAGTCTGATAGGGTTGTTACTCAATTAGACAAATCTAAAGTCAATGTAATTGGGGAGTTATCAAATGTTCATATGCAATTGGCCTTTGAGCGTAGAGTATAATATTTTATTGATATCCAAGTTGTTGACATTATTGATGTTTATGGGATATTGTTAAGTAGGGAATGGACCAAATCTCTGAATGGTTATATGGCCATAGATTGTTCACACTTATGGCTACCTTGGAAAGGAGTTCCAAACTAGATCAAAGTTGAAAGAGAGCCAAGGATGAAACACATGATCATTGAGTACAATATTTTGAATGAAATGGTGAATATAATTGACTCAGACTTAGGGGGTTTCACCTTAGAGACTACAAAGGTATTTGATCTTAAGAGTACTCATATTATTCTTGGGCTATGGAAGCTACATTTTGATAGGGTTAATTGTAAGGCTAGATCAGGGGTCGATATTCTCCTAACTGGTCAAACTAGTAAGGAATATCATGCATCTTATAGGCTCCAATTCCCTTGCACTAATAATATTTTTGAATATGAGGCCCTTATCCTAGGTTTGCAAGTTGTTGTAAAAAACAAAGTCAAAGAACTACTAGTCTATGGTGATTCAGAACTAGTAGTCAATTAGGTGAGAATCAAATATCAATGCAAACTCTCATACCTCAAGAGGTATAATTTTAGGGCCTAGGATCTAATTGAGTCTTTTGATGACTTTAACATTGTCTCCATCCCTAGAGAGGAAAACCAATTGGCTGATGAGTTGGCATCTATTGTAGCCAAACTCGTGCCTAACCAAGACTCACCCAGCTTCAACATTGATCTGATACCTTATCCTTTGGTCTCTAATAACATAAATCATTTGTAGGTCTTTAGTGATGATTTATAGATATTGGACTTTATAACTAATTCTAGAGAATTTGAGGCTCAGATCATTGATGAGACTTATGAAAATGCATTTGAAAAGGACAAGTTTGATGGTAAGGTCATTCAATTAAATGACAATAAAATTTCCAAAGGCATAATTACCTTAGAGAGGTTGTTTGATCAAGACAAGTTGGTTGAGGTTTCTAATATTCCTAAAGTAAGTGGGAAAGACTAAAATTTTGTTGATCTTGGACCCCAAGATCAACCCTAGCTAGTTAGCATGGGAAAATATTGCACTAATATTGAGAACAAGAAGGCCAAATAATTTCTAACTAGGTATAACAATGTTATAGGTTGGTCTTATGATGACTTAAATATATTTGATCCAAGATTCATCACCCATACTATACCCCTTAAATAAATTTGTAAACCCTTCAAACAAAAGTAAAAACCTGTGAACCCTATCTTAGAACCAATGATCATTAAAGAGGTCAAGAGATTAATAGATGCTAGAATTATGTCTCCCATTAGGCATTCCACTTGGGTGGCTAATTTGGTGCTTGTTAGGAAGAGTAATGGTGAGATTATGATATGCATTAACTTTAGGAATTTGAATAAAGCATTTGAAAAGGATAAATATCCTCTTCCCTCTCTTGATCAAGTGATACAAGTTATTTCAGGATCAACCATGATGTCTTTTCTTTATGGTTTTTCAAGATATAACCAGGGGTTGGTTGACAAAGAAGACAAGGTGAAAATAGCCTTCACAACCAAATGGGGGACCTTTTATTACAAAAGAATGACTTTTGGGCTAATCAATGTAGGATCTACTTTACAAAGGGCCATGGACCATGCCTTCCAAGGTTTGATTGGTAAGTGTATCATTATATATATGGATGATCTGATCATTTTTTATAAAAATAAGGAGGATCAGTTATGCATTTGTAGTAAGTTTTTGAGAGATACAGAAGGTATGGAATCTCCTTAAACCCCAATAAAAGCATCTTTTATTTTACTAAAGGAAATTTTTTTGGTCATGTCATAACTAAATATGGGATCTCTATAAATCCTAAAAGGGTGGAGGCTATATCTAAGATAGAGCCTCCAAATAGTAGGAAAGAGATAAAATCATTTTTGGTAAGCTAAAATTTGTAATAAAGTTTATTTCTAGATTTACAGAGATTGTCAAGCCATTGAATGACATGCTAAAGAAGGATTCCAAGGTCTCATGGAATGAGGAGTCTAGGAAGGCATTCAATGACATCAAAGAAGTAGTTAGCCAAGCTCTAGTCTTGATAAGTCCTAAATTTTCAAAGGACTTATATCTATATTCTTTTACATATGACCATACTATAACTATAGTTTTAACTTATAAGGTTGATGGGTGTGATTAACCAATAGATTTCATGAGTACTAATTTTAATAATGTTGAATTGAACTATTCATTGATTTATAAACAAGCATATGCATTAGTTAAGGTAGTGAATAAATTTAGGAATTATATCCTTAGAAATAAGGTGTGTGTTATTCTACCTGACCTACAACAAATTTCATGTTGATCTAGAATTAACTTGGAGAACGTATAGGTAAATAGATGTCAATTTTATACGAGTATGACATAGAAATGAAAATGGCAAAATTGGTAAGGTGTGAAGGCTTCATCCAAATGATTGCTAATACCAACCCTAGGATAAGTATTATGCAAGTTGATCAACAAAACTTTTCAGTTAGTGAGTGGTATTATTTTATCATTCATTTACTAATTAATGGTACATGTCCTCCAGGACTGACATGGGAGCAAAAGATGGCCCTGAGACTCAAGGTGGCCCATTATTTGATCAAAGATGGGGTTTTATATAAGAACTTTAAGGGGGTCTACCTGAGATGTGTCTCAAAAGAATAATCTACCCAAATCATGAGCACATTCCATGAGAATTTTGGTAATGGACACCCATCTAGGAAGACTACAACCCACAAGATCCTCATAGATAACTATTATTGGCCAAGTTTTTTCAAGGATGCTCACAAGCACATGAGGGAATGACACTCCTACTAAATCTTTAACACCAAAGAGCCTAAGGCAACAATGCCCTTATAACCAATCATGGTTAATAAACCCTTTATATAATGGGGGTGGAATTTATAGGGGTGATCAACCCTAATTCATCTAAAGGTCATAAATTCATCCTAACTACCACTGATTATTACACAATGTGGAGTGAAGCTGTAGATACCAAAAAATGTAGGACTGAAGAAGTGATTAGTTTCTTGGAAGAGAACATGTGTACTAGATTTAAAAATCTAGTCTGTCTGGTGTGTGATAATAGCTTTGCATTTACATCCATAGAGATGACTGAATGGGCGTATGATAATGGCATTTGTCTTAAGTTTTCATCCAACCATTATCCCCAGGGAAATTGTGTCTCTAAATCTACCAATAAGAATTTGATGAAAGTAATCAAGTAGTCTACTGCAGACAAGCCCAGGTCTTGGCACAAGCTTCTCAAGTATGCCCTATGAGTAGATAGGATAAGGATCAAGAAAGCTTTAAAATCACCACCCTTTATATTGGTGTATGGTTAGGAACCTATCTTCCCTATCAATCTCAATTTATCTACATATAAATTCATGCGAGAGTATATGGAATAAGGCCAGGATCTTGCAAATTCAATATTTCTAGACATCGTTCAAATGGAAGATGCAAGGGAGAAATCCTTTTCTAATTTTAATAGACATCAAACCATGGTGAAAAGGTGGTTTGATAAAAGATCAAAGATCAAGGCATTTAGACAAGGGGACTTAGTTCTCCTTTGGGAAAAAGCATCTGATCCTAAGACCAAACATGGCAAGTTCACACCTCTATGGATTGGCCCATATTAGATTGTAGACACACTGAGAGACAACACCTTTAGACTCAAAGACTTACAAGGATAAGATTTTACACTACCCACCAATAGGCATTGCCTCAAGCATTACTTCTCTACTTCTCCTCCTGAGGTCTTTATGGAGTAAATTGTAGGATGGTTAGACTTAGTGTAGGTAGGCTAGTTAGTTTTTTATAGTTATTTCCTTCTAATCCCTTGCTTGTATATAAGCATGTATATATATATATATATATATATATATATATATATATATATATATGTTTATTTCCTTTTTTTCTTTCTTTGTTTCTTTTATTGTGTGTTTGCTTCTATTTCCATATTCATTGTTTCTAATAATTCCTTTTAGACAACCCTGAGCTCAAAGTTTATTTATCTTGCTTGAAATTCCAAAGTTCAAGAATGTGGGTATGAACCTAATACATACGCTAACCATGGTTATGAAATGTGAGTCTAATGTTATTATTTGAATAAATTGATAAAGACTCATTAAAGAGGCCAAATATTCCATGATAAATTGAACATTATCTTGAGCCAAATTTGATTTTAAGAAGATTTGCACTTATAGGATGAAAGCTTAATCTATTGAAGCACAATCATGCTTGCACTTAGCAAACATCCTTACCTGGGACAATGGTTGCAGCTATAGGTGATTCTTTGAGGATCAAACACCTAGCCAAATCATTGAACCTAGATACCCTAGTTCCCAACCTTGATGAAAGCATAAAAAATATATAAAATACAAAAAATAAGAATGCAATGCAAAATCAATAAATTTTCAAGCATAGGTGATTTTAGTAATCTCCATTAGGACTATGGATGCATGGCTGGTAATGGATTAAGGCCATGAGTGGAGACAAATTCATCTTTATCATGGATATAGATATCTACATGTATTGTGTAAAGCAATTCCCAAGCCTTCCCTGAACTAGAAGCATGGTTCTTCATGAATATCTAAACATGCTCCAAGTCAGTGTTAATCATTAAAGATATGAAACCTAAAAGCTGTCTCCTAAATCCCATGGAAAACTATAAGTGAAATCAAATCACACACATAACCTATATATGCCTTAATGTTTGATCCCAATTCTACAAGTTCAAGGTTTGTTTCAACCATAAATTGATCTAGATAATGGCATTGATTAAGTGGAATGGATGAGATAGTTGTTTGTCTGAACTAAAGTCTCTAAGTTTTAACATATTTCTATGTTTCCCCTAGAAGTCACCATTTATTGAGGTCAACATAACATTATTTTTTTAAAATTTGGATGCTTGGGATATTTTTAAACTTAACCCTAAAACTTGACATGTTTTGATTATTATTAGAGTTTGAAGATCATCCACTTTGATAAGGTTAGTTTACCAGCATATGGTTTTAGTTTGTTTAATGTTACTAATTATTGGTCTTCATGTCTTTTATTTTCAGGTTTCATTGAGTCCTTACTGATGGATTCATGTTCGAAAAACCCTGGCATAAACCCTTGGTATAAATTTGAATTTGGTGAGAACAAATTGGCAAGAATATTTTTAATTTATTTTGGACTTAAGCCCAATTTTTATGTTAAGGCTTGGGTGTGTTTTTTAATATGACCAAACCTTAGCCTAAAAATTATCCCTTGGTCCCTTTTATTATTTCTCCACTTTTATTTCCTATATTTCTAATGTGGTCCAATTTTATGCCAGCAATGTCATTTTAATTTTTTAACATGGTCTCTTTATTATCTATTTAGCCTAAAGTTTTAACTCTAAGGCCCCGTTCATGTTCATTAACATGAATTAGACCTTAATCTAAATTCTTTAGCCTAACTTTCTATTTTCATCCCAGGTCCTAACTTAAATATCATGCATTTTGTAGGATCCAATGATCCACACTTATTCATACCTTTTGATCCAATTGAGAGAGGAAAAGCCTGACAAACTGAGCACTTATTCCTTCAGACCAACCATGTTCAAGAATTCAAATCATGATCTATGACTCATGCTTCATTAAGGACTGGATGGAGTGAAAATAACATTGAAAATTCAAAGACCCAAGAGGCCCCATGGAGTCACCACGTGGCACTCCCACATTCAAAGATTAAAAGCAAAGGGTCCCATATATTAAGTGGAAAAAATCATGTGTAACTACTTAGATCATAATTAGATAGCTTGTGATTCATTGTAAATTTTAATTGGATGGATAAAATTAACTTTGAGATCCCATGAACCCCTATCGAGTTACCACACAACACTCCTGTATTGGAACATAGGAACTTGACAAACTTAAATTTGACATACATATGAACATCATTTGACATCCACAAGTTTATCATTAACATCCATGTGAATATTAATTTTAAGACCATCAAACCTAAAAGACTTCACGAGCTTAAATTTGACATCCTTACAAAAAACATTTAAACACCCATGAGACTACTATTAACGTCTGTGAGGCTGTTAAAATTAATCTCATCTAAATATTTTACTTAGGCAAAAGGGGCATGTTTATATGTCATTCAAGGGGTTATTTTTTCTCTAAAACTTAGCATAAAATTATTTAACCTAAGTATTTTCATATTTATTAACATAAATAGACTTAGGTAAAAGTATTTTAACCTAAGTCCTTTTTATGATTATGAACTAATTATAGCTTATGCATCTTATAGGATCTGACAGTCTATACTTCATCATGACCCATGATCTAATGGTGTGAAATAATTGATGAATTTTCAACAAAGATCCAAGAGTCCATAGGCTCAACACATGGAAAATGTACATCCAATATGCAACTGACAAAAGTGTCAGAGCTCAGAAAGCATGAAAAGGTACCAAGTGGCACAACCATATGGCTTGGTACCAAAAGGAACCAATAAAAAGCAAGGGCCCATATCAAAATCAAGAACCCACACTGATCCTTGGATTTTGATATAATAATATGAAATAAATTGCATTTTTAAATGCTAATAGCTAGTGCTTCAAATGCATTTATGAAAAATGCCATGAAAGATGCTAGATAGGTACCAAATAAGTGCCACAAAAGCACAAAGTGACAAAATAAGAGATTTTATGTGCTCAAAATGAAAAGGTATAAAGGTGAAGGTCAAAATCCAATTTGAGGCATGTATAAGCCTAAGTCCAAATAAGCTACTACCATTAAAGCTTTGAATCCCTAAAACTAGCATAAAAAGCCCTAAGTGGACTCGTATAGATTATAGAAAATCTAGAGTAAGTTCAATTGAGATTTGAGCACAAAAGGAGATAACCTAGAGAGTATTTAAAATATGATTGAGATAAATTTTCAAGTGTGGAAACCATGGCACCTTGGAGGCAAAAATTAAGGGATGAGACATAATTATATCTATCTACAAATAGTGAGGAAAGGGTTTTCAAGGATAATGACCTAGACACTATGACCTTGAACACTTACAACAAGAATTGGTATAAGCTCTTCTAGACCATTAAGGAGATGTAAGCCATCACCAAGGAGGAATAAAGGATTGACACAATCAACAGGAGCTACTATAACCTCATTGTAGTTAAAATGGATTCATGTTGTTTCTAAACTAGAGGTACTCCATTGCATTAACATCCTTACTCCCATTTTTGTAGATTGTAGAATTTAAAATGAGTAGATCATTCATGAGGGGAGCTCTAGGAGATTTATATATATTTCCCCACTAGCCTTTGAGAGGTATTATAAACTCTCAAAAACCCATGTGGACCTACCCACCATAAAGGAATGGACTAGCAAGAATGATCTTGACACCATCCTTAGGCCATGGTTGCTCCAAGGGAACCATGTGATTTGAGACCCTATTGATAACATCCTAGTTACCTAATTTAGATAAGTAATTAGGGTAATTATGACCCTATTGAAAAAAATATCAAGAGCCCCTTCAACCACATTTGTCATCAAGAATTGGGTATCCTGTGTCCACTTCATGGTAGAAAAAGGGCTCACTCCCCCAATTGGAGATATGATCAACATCTTCCTAGGGAGACAATTTACATCCATCAAGAAGAAAAATATCAACCAATTATTTATGATGTCCTATCTATTGGATGCCCTGCTAGCCTCCACCTAGATCCCTCACATCAAAAATTGGTCACTTGAGGGTAGAACCACAATCTCCCACCATTATTAGAAGTTACATATATTAAAATATAGACACCACATATAGTTCATTTTTGATTGTATCTATCCTATTTTAGTATAATCCATCATAAGTATCCAAATTACCAAGGTAATCCCTCTAATCAAGAAATATTTAGAACTAATGGGAGACATCTAGTTGTATCCAAATTGTACTATGATCAAAATTGAAGTAATTCTAATGCAATCTTACAAGTTGTTTGTTTATGTTTCTAACAAGCTAGAAAAGTAAGAAATTGCATGCCAAATCATTCATGGTGTTGATGGAATGTGAAAGGATAAAAGGAAAGGCCTTCTCCATCCCTTTCCTTTAATAATTGGCAGAATAGTTTTGTAAGATTGGAAACATGTGGACACCATTACCAGACATAAGGATTCTTTTGGATTTCAGCTAGATGATTTGAGACATTGGGATCCTTATGATAGGGTAGGCAAGTATTTAAAGATAAAACAACTACCCAAGAAAGTTTTTATGCATTAACCTAGTTCTTATGATACTTTACACATCAGGGCTAGAAATTTTTAATAAGTATCTACTAGGTTCAAGAAATATAATGTTAGACTTGAACATAGATTGAATGTTAATGAAACGCCACTAGGGGATATATGGTAAATAGGACCTCTTTAATATATTTTTTCCTAGACCTTCTAGGCCACCTCAAGAGCAACCATAGATGGAAATACATCCCTAGTCATAAACTACACAAGGTCTTGGCAAGGAAAAGTTGGAAGAGAGGCTTGTTGAGGGAGCTTCATCCTCAGCCCTTCCTCAAAGACCAAGGTCCCCCATAGAGTTCTTGGATATGATAGACTTGGATCCCAATGAAATAATAGAGGATATACCTAGAGTGATAATTCAATCTTATGGGTCAAAAGAAGAAGAACAAAAGTAAGAACCCTGAGCCTAGGTAGAGGAGGTTAAACAAGATAAAGTAAAAGAGGTTGCTTTGGATTTAGTTCTAGTAGCACACCTTAGTCCCAATTGGATCAAAGAGGCCAAAGTTGAATTTCACTCATCCCATAATTCAAATAAAATTATTCAATGAGGAATACCCTATTCATGGACCAATCATCCCTAATTGGTTCATCTATGAAAAAATGTAGAATATTCCCACTTTGTCTCACTCTTGGGCCTTGACCCAAACTATTAACATTGATGTACATGATGACATCAAGCCTTGGATAAAGGCTATGATGGATGAGGAATAATAAAGAAGGATAATGATTACTACAGGGCCAAGTGGCAAATAGATGGATGCTCCAGGAGCATCAAACAACATAATAATAGAGGTCTTAGAACCTCTAAAGTACACTAAGTCATCTACTATTGTATAATTCAATTTAGAGATAGCTGGATTAGAGAGAGTGACAACCAAAAAGGCCATGGTGAGGAATGAATATTTCACCTTCCAAAGGGTAGAACCATTTACATGCTTAAATATAGTTGAGGGACAACATCTTGGTGAATTCCCCATCCATGAAGAGGATGTTGAAAGCCTAGCTAATGCTCATTCAGCTCAATTTAGAGCTAGTATCAGGGGGATGAAATACAATATTCATAACTTGGAGAAGGAAAAGGAGAACTTAGATACCCATGCTATCATATCAGTTCTTGAGACCATAATAAAGATGTTTGAAACATCCTTTTTCAACATGTTTGACTCCTTAAAGTTAATGATGCTAAGACAGGATGCATTAAGCCAACAAAGTGAGGTGGCCAAAGGATTGATGACAAAATGGTAAGATGTATAGGGTAAATTATAGGATCTCATCAATATAATGATTATGAATATGATTCATAAGCTCAAAAAAATTAGCAAAACCCACTTAAATGTTATATTAAGGATAGTGGTGGATAAGTTCTAGAGCTTAAGTACTTAGTCAGTAGGATTGGATAGACTCCTAAAGGATGATGAAGAAATTATTACCAAGATTAAACAACTAATTAGAACCATGTTGGCTAGTCTTGTGAATTATACATCCCTAGCATTATTGATGATGAATAATATAAGCATAGAGTCACTTTGTTGTTGTAGGAAATAAGGGGCAAAAGCTAGGGTTAATTAGATAATGACAATAGTAAAATTTTGGGCATGATATTCACTATTTAATAAAATATTATGAAATCCATAAACATCAAAGAAGCTATGATAAGGGATGATAGAGACTTTGAGGACTTAGCTAATCAAGAAGATTTTTGTCTCCTAAATCCAACTGTGGATTTGGATCTTGTCAAAGAACAACATCAAAGAGCTATGGAGCTTTTGCAAGAGAAATAGGGTGATCCTTCGGTAATGGGCCCACCAATTAATTAATATTACTTTCTTTTAAAAACATTGTAATATTTGAAATAAGAATATTCTTTTTTGTAAAGGCATATGATAGTCTGTTAGCATATTTGCCTTTAAGTCAGTCTAGTTTGGAAAAGTAAGTGTATTCTAAAACTCTATAAAAAAGGATAGCTGTCCTTATCTTTTGTACATTTGTATCTTGTAATCGATTAGTACACTACCTTATCTTTCTATAAAAGGTAGTGCTACCATCTTGTAAAGGGAGAGAATTTTGAGCAAATTTGTGTACTTTGAGCAATTAATACTATCAAGGAATTCTATGAAGATTATCCAAATTTGATGTGTCAATTTTTAATGTGGATTTATCTCAATTCTTAGTTCTAAATCTTGAATTTTAATGGTTTCATGAATTTTGAATTTGCATTTGTGATACAGGGTTGCTAATTTGTGCTTATGCTAAATTAGTTAAAGGATCTTGAATTTGCTTCATTTCGTTTTTTTTGTATTCAGATGTGCTAATGCTATTTTAGTTTGGTAACAAATATTTAAAGTAAAATACAATTCTTACTTGTATGATTTCATATTATCCTTAGAAATTTGCCTAGTGTATGGTGAAATATGAGACTACACTATTTTGCATCATATGTTGGTTAAATGCATGTTCATTTGTAATTAAAACTTTGTCATGATATTTGAGCCAAGAATCAATAATCACTTATTTTCTTTCTGCCTTACCCTTATTTTTGACTATGATGCTAAAATGTTGGATCATCTTACAAGTAGTGGTAGCTATATAATACTCAACCATAACCTAATTTGTAACATTATTAAGTATGTTATAAAAGTCTTAAAATCTTCTTCTTTGGATGAGTTAACAAAGAAAAAGTTGATTCCCAAAAAAGAGGTGACCCCCAGAATATATGGTGCTCAAAAAATTAATAAAGAAGGCATTCCATTGAGACCGATTGTAGACAATACTGCCTCTCCTACCTATAATCTTGTATCTTTCTTAGCAAACAAATTAAAATCCCTAGTAGGTAGAATGTCATCTTATGTTCATGACTCTAGGGATTTTGTTGATTTTATTAAAGATATAAATGTGGAAAATGATGAATTGTTAGTAAGTTTCAATGTGGTTTCACTCTACACTAAGGTACCCATCAAAGAGGCATTTGAAGTTTTTCTCAATCTTACTAACAATGAAATATATAATCTAGTTTTACTATGTTTAAATTCAACCTTTTTCACATTTAAAGGTGTTATATATGAGCAATGTGAAGGCATGGCTATGGGATCGCCTTTGTCACCAGTAGTGGCTAATCTCTTCATGGAAAAATTTGAAAATAATTCCCTACACTCCTTTCCACTTCAACCTAAATCTATGATGAAGACCACATTGATCAAAGATGGCTCAGTAGGTAGAAATTTTTATAGAAAAGGTAGGTGTTCTCAAAACTTTGATCAATAGATCTTACAAAATCTATGATGAAGACCACATTGATCAAGAAATTGAGCACCTAGAGAGAGTTTTCAATTTAAATGGTTACATAGGTAAACAAATTATCAAATCTATAAATCAGGTTAAAGATAACTTTGGTAAAAAGGAGAGTAAGAAGTCCTTAATAGAGATATCATTTGTTTATCTTCCATATATTGAAGGCATTTCCAATAAGATATCTATAATTCTAAAATGCCAAAATATTGACTCCATCTTCATTCTTATTAATAATTTGCATATGTTGTTAGGTTCTATCAAAGACCCTATGGATCCTAACCTGAGAAGTGGATTTTATGTAATTGATTGCTCATGTGGCACTCCTTACATAGGAGAGACATGGAGATTGGTTAAAACTAGAATTAAAGAGCATGCTATAGATATTCATCTTGAAAGAAAAGAAAAATCAGCTCTAGAAGAACACTCCTTCAACATAAAACATTCTATCAACATTGAGGAAGCTAGAGACATTGTTGCAGAAGATCACCTTCAAAAGCATAAGATAAGGGAGGCCATTGAAATTTTGAGACATCCTAACAATAGTAATAGAGATGAAGGGTTAGGTATTAGTCATGCTTGGAAGCCAGTTATTTACAGAAGTTAGGATCTCCTTCTCCCCCCTTTGTTGTATTGTGGGAGGTGTCTCTTGATCTTGTACCTTTTTTCATGCCAAGTACCTTCATTTTATTATTTAATTCTTTTATTTAATTTTTGGGTTTATTTTTTCATTTTCTATTAACTATTTACCTTCATGAGTTAATTTTTTGGTTTCACTCTATTTTGGTTCTCTATTTATTTATTTCTTGTCATTTCTTGTCTTTTTTTGGTAGTTAGAGAATAGATAGGTTGTGTTCTTGATTTTATAGGTGTCTTTGTTTTTGTTTTTTACTTTATTTTATTATGTTTTATCCTTTAGTACTTATAGTAATTTTTAATTTATAGTTTATTATATCATTTACCATTATTTATTATATAATAATAGTTATTATTAGAAATTATTATTAGTAGTAATCTTTATATTATTATTTATAATAATAATATTAGTATATCATAGATTTTGGCATGGGGTATTATCTCTTTGCGGTAAATTTTAGTTTAATTTTTTTTTCTTGATATCGTTTTCACTTGTTATTATTTGAATTTCTATTTTTGAGGTTTATTAATTTTTTCATTTTAGTTTTTTATTTTTATTTTATTTTATTCTTTAGTTTTCAATTTTTATTATTTTATTATACTTTATTTTATTAATAATATTAATTATAAATATTATCTAATAATATTAGTATGATATTAAAATTTTAAAATTTGATATTAAATACATTTAAATTTACCACATATATATATATTATATTATTAATCATTATGAAAATAGTAATAACTATTTTGAATAAAAGTCTTAAATATATTAAATATTGATTTTAATTGGTAATATCATCCATATTTCTTAAATTTAGGGAAACTTCCTTTTTGGTAATTTGCCTTATTTGAAATTTGGAAAACTTTTTGCAATGGCTAATTTCTTTTTAGAAGCTTTTCACAACTGCCAATTTCCACAACCCTTATAAAATGCAAGGTCATGTTGTTCATCATTTTATTTTAATTTTACCCTAATGAAGGATCACATGTGCGGATTTGAAATGTTGAGAAACTACAAAAATATTACATAGTTTATCCCAAAATCTTTTATGTCAGATCACTTTAGTTTAGACTTCATTGTAAATATCCATTTAAATTAGTTTGTACTTTAAGCTTTGATCACAATTCACTATTATTAGTAGAGATACTTACAATTTGCAAAAAAATGGACCATGATGGCTCCCAACCATCAATTAATATAATTTTTTTTTGAATAGATGAACATTGCTCTGCCACTATTTCACCACAGGTAACATGAGTTGCCAAAACCTGCTACTCATGCTTTGAATTCCCATAATTCTAAATGAGAAGTGTTCTTGAACACTAAGGACATCTGTGGTACACATAGAGGCATCAACACCACCCTTCTTCTACAAGGTTGAGAGAGTATTATTAAAATCTACAATAATTACTCATCTCATATTTTGACAAGAACTATTGAAATCAAAAAGCTCCTCACATAATTTCCTTTGACCAACATAGCTGTTTGGAGTGTAAATATTAGAAAATACCCAGTTAGATTTATCCAGGTGTTAGTAAACATAATGGAAATATGATGGTTATTAAAAAGTATAATATCAACCTTTAATAGAGAAGGATCCAAAAAGTGACCAATCCTCTAGAAGCACCATCCATATTAATAGCAAAACTTGAAGCATTCTTACATAAATATTTTTTGATGTTCATAATAATATTAGAGGATATATTAATTTCTTGAATAGCTATAATAATTGGTTTATGATTATAGATAAGGTCTTTAAAAATTATGTGATTAACAGAGTTTTTAAGACCCCTTATGTTACATGAAATGAGAATCATTTTGACATTGATAAAGAGTTCTTAGACACTGCCAGAGTCATTTGGGTTCCATCAACTATCTCTTTCTCTATTGATTTATGTCTATAATCCTTTTTGTTTGGTTTTACCACATTATTAGTATCTCTTACATATTTCTTATTATTTCTAATATTTTCTATAGATCTTGTTTGTATCCTTGGAGTGATTGAAGTTGAACAACCATCATCTTTGCATAGATCAAAATTAATTTATCTTATATTTATTTGAATAGTTGAATTTAGAGTCCAATTGTCTTTACATAGATTAGATATAGTTTTTGGGGTGGAGTAGCCTTATCATTTCATTTATCAGGGAGAGGAACCTCCTCCTATTCCAAATAACAAGGAACTATTTCTAGTTTTTCTAAATCAACTTCTTGTAGTTATTCTAGAATTTTAAATTGTGAGGAAAGCAAAACACTTTAGATGTTTCCACTCTTGTTACCATATTCTTAGTCTCTTTGATAGTTTTTGCATGTGTGTTGTGAGCATCAATGGGTCTAGAGATCTTATCTTCTGAGATTAGACTTTATTTAACTTGTTGATCCCATTTATCTATTATCTTAATAATCAATTTATGAAGTTCCCCTCCTTTACATTACATAGTTTATTCATTATACACATCTGGTTCTATTCTAATGTCTTCTTATTAATAGGGACTTGATAGCTATGAACATCTTATTTTTTGGTCACTGCATTGTCTAATTTGTGCCAAACTTTCATATATTTTGTTTTCTTGGCATGATCCTTGACTTTAGTAGGAAAAAATTTGGTATTATGACCCAACATTGAAAAAATGTTACAATTAAATGAAGATTCCTATAAATATATCTTATGATTCCAATACCCCATAAAATCATGCAGAGTAACTAAATTTGGTAAAGGTTTCCTAGTAATAGCATTAATATAGATCCTAATAAATAATAATCTCAACTTAGATCTAATAGACACATAAATGGATATTAATGAATCCATCAATTTATAAATATCATGAAAAAATTATTCTTACCAAAAATCATAAGGGAAACCATGTAATCTTACCCAAATGGGAAACATATTAATATCTTCTTTATCAGGATTAAAATAGGGTTTCCATTTTCTCAAAAATAAAACCCATTCTTCCAAAAAACCATGGACCTCCAAGAAGTAATTTATAAAAAATCATTTTCATTATTTAATTAGAAAATAAATAAGCCTTTCAATATAGCATAAATTTCCATGTGACCTTTCAGTTTCCATTTACGATCTATCCATTTATGCACATCATTAATATTGGGTCGTGCACCCAAAAACATACCAATAAACACATTACCCATCCGAGTGATAGATCTTATAATGAGATATGTAGGAATGTTTAAGTGAAATCCATTATCAAATAAAATTTTATCCTTCATGGTCTCCTTACCTTTTGAAATGTTTAAAGCTAACCTTTGACCTGTTGACTCTTCCTCTCATATGTGTTGGCCTTTCAAATAGTCAACCCATAAATTCTTCCTTTTGTTGCCCTTTAATGCCTTGATTTGATCATAATGTGTAACCTCCCTAAATATTCCTCAACATACCAACAACTAATTACCTTCATCCTTAAATTGGATGTTGCCATCACCCTTCTCCCACCCAAAACTCCCATTCAAATTTGAAAAATCTTACTCTCCCGAAAGCTCCACCTAATCTATTCAAAGATCTATTATAGATTGAGAATATGGATACTTTGAAACTTTTTCATAAAATAAATTTAATTATTTAATTATGAATTAATTATTATTTTCTAAATACAAATTCATATCTTGTGTAAGAAGTCATTAAAAAAAATTAACATTGCCATGATGAAATATACTTCAAAAAGAGTGCTCAAAATAAAACAAAAATATAAACATGGGCTGAATTTGATTGGGCCAAAAATAAATCCTTGGTTGAGTTATTATAAATTAATTACATAACTAATTGTGAAGGAATAAAAGTACAAAAGTAATAAATTGATTGTAAACATAGTCACTTTTCCCAACTCAAGGATAGGGCTTCTGCAACTTAGTGTACAACTAGTTGTTTTTCAAAAAATTATGAATAAAATACACATAATGGTGTAATATTAGTTTATACCTACTTAATTTTAGTTTTATTAATTCATGGAATCATGTATTTTTGTTCATACACATTTAGGCTATTAAATTTACATACTTTTTATTGAACACTAAAATCTAGATTCTGTGGACTTTGTAGTGTGAATATGAAATAATAGACTTTGTGTCAATCAAGTTAATTTATATTTGAGAGGGGAATTTATTATCCAAATAAATTATTTTTATCCTCATAATATTTTTTATTTGTATTTCCACTCACATTTTTGAGATGAGATTCCAACTCTTTTCATTAATATCTGGGTTATCTAGGCAGTCGTCTACATTTATTCCACTGTGGGTTCCTCATTCTTCCTTACATCTCCTATAATTTTTTATCCATTTAAAAATTAATCATTTCCATTGTTTCTTCATTTTTTTAATTTCACATTAAACTTACTTAAAAACCTAAAATACCCCATCATATGAGGGAGTTTTTCCTCTTAAACACATAGGGAAATTACCCATCATATTATGATATCATTGTTGTTGCAAATTTTATGTTGTTACACACTGGGAAAGTTTTTTAAATAACCAAAGAAAGCACTAGAACATAAAAAAATCCAATAATGTTTTACCACTCTGTTTAGGATCAAATTGGATTATGCATTTGATTTATATAAATTTTAAGGAACCTCCCCTTCAATGGAGTTTGTGACACTACTAAAGTGAGGTACCTAGTGCCTATCACTTTTTGATTCATACCATGTCATTGGTTTTATCCATCCCATAGGGGAACCATTTTGGTCCTTTGGTTTTGGCACCATACAATGATTTTCCTTTGGGTTTGAAGAATAATTTCTTGAAGTTTTTCAATTAATATTCTCAAAATGTGGATGATCACAACATTTGGAATCCTTTGAGTTGGTGGAAAAGATATCTTTATGAGTATTTTTGTTAAAACCCTAATTGGACCTATTGTTGATTAATCTTTAACTTAAAATATGAATGCATTATATATTTAAAAACCATGAAAAATAAGTTCTTTAATAGATTCAAACCTATCATGGACATGTGTGCATTATTGTCCAAGTTTTTCTAGATCCAAAAGAAATAAGAATAGAACATGAGAGAATGTTTGGCATGATTTAATTAATTAATAATGTTGATTCCTCCCAATAATCAATCAATCCCCAACAATCAACTCTACATATTCATTTTTTATTTACATTCATATATCCATTTTATTTAAAAAAGATCAAGGTGTATGATGTGGAAAATGCACAACAACAAGCTATTAAATTTGAAGATGATATGGTCATTTCTATAATGTTGAATAAGATAATTATCCAAATGATGTACATGAAATATAACATGTCATGAAGAAAAAAAATTGAAAGATCCTCATCTTTTATAGAAAAAATTCAATAAAATACTTCTAATTAGGCACAATATAACTTCAAGATAGAAAAAAAACAAAAATTCTTCCCACTCTACATGATTGTTTCAATTTCAAAATCTTGTGAGAAAGTTGTTGGAGGAAAAACAAATTGGTCCATAAATAATATAAAATTATGAAACATGTCACATATATTTCAAAGAAAGTAATCAAAAACTAGGATTCTCACTTTAAAAAGAAGATATTGTTGCTTTTTTATCTTCATGTCAAAGTGAAGACCCATTCTTCATCAAGTTGAAGGAATCAAAATTTACAAGTATTGGAATCTTGGAATCAAATGAAGACATGAATATGAAGCAATAGGAATAGTGCCCAATATACATTTCAATCAAGATGGAAAATATTAAAATAAATGAAGATGATGAAGATGATGACAATAGTTTATTAAATGATGGTTTTTTCTCTACTTCAAGAATTGTTTCAAAAAAGAATATAATTCTTGATTTTATTCTTGAAGATAATTCTATTATTGTTCCATCTCAAGAATAAAAACACAACACACTTCTCTCATATTCATATATAAAATCCAACCCAAAAATATTTGAATTCATTGGATAATACATTGAAGAACTCTTATATTGTCCAAGAATCAAGCTAAAATATAAGTTTCCATGCCATGAAGAATTTGGGATCCCCAAATGGAATACAAATTAGTCCTTTTGTTCTCATGAATTATTTCTAGTACACATTCAAATTATAAATGGACTTATGGTTTTAATTATTTTTATTTAAAATCATCTTAGTATGAGTAATGATTGTGAGTTCATCATTCTTCCACCCACTTGGTTACATTTGCTAAACATTTTAAGGCCTCGTGAGTCAAACCCATTATTCCAAATAAGGAACTACTTCTACCATCAATGCATTTATGTAATTATTCATCCTACCCATGATTATTTTCCATGTCCATAAGTTTTTTTTTTTTTTTTTAAATAACTTTCCTATTTTCTATTCTTTTGTGTGTGTTTTCAATAAATACAATCTTGAGAAATATTTCCCATATTTTCCCCTTTTATCCCTACCATATCCTTTTTGTGTTTCCCATTCTTACTTCTCAATGGTACCACCATCATTTTTCTCAAGGAGAATCATCACTTTTATTCATTTAATTATTTACATTAGGGTGCTCCTAAGATTTGGTATGGTGCCCTAGGGTATGCATATATGAATTTGGAAGATGTATTGAGAAGGCATTTCCCTAATCTATTTGAATATCAACCTAACTTCTTGTAAAATCTAGTAGCAAAACTCTTCTTTCATTTTTAAGTGTGAAGGTATTCTAGTTTATAACTATAAATGTGGAAACAGTTGATTGGTTACCACATGGGCATAGTGAAAGAGATAAATATCAAGAGTTGTGCCATAAAACAAATGTATTCAAAAAATTATATGATGCATTCATCAACCATTGTGTCACATATACCATGGATTTTTTACTTTATATGTATATTCAATATGGTAAAAATCAAGCATTTCTTGATTCCCAAGCATTTGAAGAAGGAGATTCAATTACATCCACTACAATATGTGATTTTATCTTCCTCAATTAAAATAAACATATTTACAAAAGGATATTAAGAGTCTGCATGGTGTTTAGATGAGCTTGTCCTATGTAGAATCCACAAACTATGTATAATCTACATGGGAAGCAAAGAAAAAGGATAAAATGCATTTGAAGCATAATGAAATATAATGAAAACTAGTCTCACATCCATCACATGAGGAAAGAATAAAATTGGCAGTGTTTGACCTATTTGATTATAGCCTTATCAACCAAAAACATTCATTAATATCATTGAAGTGCAATAATCACACAATTTTTTTGAATCACATGAAGGAAATAAAGAAATAAAGCTTAAAATAAAATTATGAACATATTTAAAATGCACCCACATTCATTTCTTATTTAAGAATGGTGTTGGAAATTATTTTAATATTGGAGCACATTATTAATATTAAGCACAAAATACCAATATACAAGAATTTGTGACAATAAGGTAGTCAATGTAGATTTTAAATCTAGGTTTTATGTGATAAACTAGTCTTATACAATTGATAAATATCACGCAAGGCTAAGTATTTATGTTCATGACCTCTCTATAGTCTAAAGGCTCAAATTCACAATCTCACTATGCCTAAATGATTGTCTTATGGCCCAACCCAATTATTTTGAATATTTAAATCCCCTGTAGCCCATAGTATGCTTAAAACCTAATATATCCTTAATTATTAGTTATACAGCTTCAATAATTCTCTATTCTCTAAGACACTATCATTCAGTCTTGGACACTAGCATCAATGTTATGTCTCAATTTTGACATTAGTGTCTACACCTCACAAATCATCAAATTTTTAAATCTCTCGATATCTAAGGGTCAACCAAATTGTCTCAATTAACTCTCCATGAGACTCATTTCAAAAAAAGGTGTATAAATACAAGTAAAATAAAATTAATTATCATAAAGTATGTTTCAACCACACATATAAAACTTATTAAGAAAAATCATCTCTCAAGTAATCAATACTACCCTATTCTTACATATTTCCATATCAGTCATAGGAGTAGTCTTTTTACAGGTCTGAAGCATTCAAAGGAATAGCCCATGAGTGGTCTTTGCCAAGTTTCAATATAGAACACTACATGCACTCATAGTAATATATTACACCTTGGTTCACACACAAGCCCACATATATGGTAAAACTACATATTTATGAGGCTCTATTTGGAGTTTTAGCTATGTAAACAATGTTCACTAATAGAGGGGTTTTTGAGGTCAATTCAACTTCATTTGAGCCCACTAACCCTTATTTTACAAGAACGTATGCCATAATCAGAGGACCTAGGTTTTTAAGGTACACATTGATAAATAAGACCTGTGCACAAGATCTAGATAGATAATTATCAAGGCAATAGTGACTTCTACCAGATTCAAGTGGAATTTTCAAAAAAGAGTTGATATTTCATATAAGATAGAAGCATCAAAATTGGAGAGAAACATCAATGTTAGTGACTTAAATTTGATAGTTGTGTCTAGGTAGAAAAGGGCTAATTTATAGAATTTGATGAATAAATCATGATCATAAGTCTACCTTTTTCCACTCCTACACTTCTTAGATCCACCTGTGTAATAGTGAAAAAGCTAAGTATTGTCTCTTTGTGATTACGCAATTAAATTATTATTTTGTATTGTATTTTCTATATTTAATATATTTACATAATTCAAAATTGTGAATCTAAATTATTTAATTGGTCTTCTCTTTGGAATACTTAATGAAATTTTTATTAGTCTATTTTCTTTTCTACTGAACTATTTCCAAAAAGGGTAAAATATTTAGTGAACTCAACCTTTGAATTTTTTTATGCAAATCCTAGCTTGCCCTAGGGTTTTTAACCTTCTAGGATTTTAGATTATTATGGGTATTCATTAATTGATTTTATTAATATGTATATAACATAAGCATACTCCTATACTAGGTGGCATACCTATTAACCATCTTGATCTTCCTCTTCTTCTACCTAAGATGTCTAAAGCAAATACATTATCCAGTCATGCCAATCATGAGAGTGCCAATTATGAAAATGAAAAACATACTAAAAATGTGATCATAGATAATAAATCTGATCTTGAATACAATGAAACCCATAAGAATCATGAACATGATCAAGTTGGTCAAGAGCAAGTAAAATATACTACCATGTTTCATGAGTTTAATCATGAAAATTATGAAGATCTTCAAAATATTCTCAATACTATACTAGAAACCAAAAAAGTTAAAATCATTAGTGAGAAACCATTGTCATATATTAATACAAATTTTGGGGATATAAGACATACCTATAGGTCATTATTCCCTACATCACTCCCCTAAACCACACTATTGATTAATACATATAGTGGGGGCATAGGATATGTTTTCCAACCATTGTTCCCTAAAGACCAAATAACTATTGCTACATCCTCCATGGGAAAATCAATATTTTAACTCAATTATTGGTTTTGTTACCTATATCCACACAAGTATTTTCATCCCCTTTAGTGAATTATATAATATCAAATATTATTAGGCTTACTATGAAAAATCTTCTACAGATTATGCAAAGCTTGAAAGCTAAGGCTACAAATATTGAACAAAAGATTTCAAAGTTAATTCTTGTTATTGATTCACAAGATGTATTGAATAATACTCTTTCACCTAAGATAAATTTACATTATTTTCCAATTGGTTTTGTAGCACCTAATTTCACACTTTATGGTGGAAAGTGTGACTTTGATCAACATATTCACTCTTTTTATGTGGCATGCCTTGATTGTGATTCAAATGACAAAATTTTGACCAAATTGTTTTTGAGAAGCCTAAATGACTATGCTTTGAGGTGGTTTTATGATCTACCAATACAATCAATAAAAATATTCAAACTCATATCAAATCATTTTTTAGCATATTTCTCATTCCACTTTACTTTAAAAATATCACACACACAAATTTCAAATATCAAATAAGGAACCCATAAGCCCATCAATGAATATGTTTTGAGCTCGAAGACAATGTTGGACAAAAGGAAAAATCCAATGGTAGATAAAGTGCTTCAAGATATATTTAAGCAAAGGTTGTTTTTTACACTACATGAGTCTATTGTATTTAAAAAGTTTAAATATTTTGATAACTTACATCATATTGTTTGAGATTGATAAATGAAACTTATTGCATAGAATAAGATTAAGTATGTAGCTAACTTGTTAACTACATTTAATATCAAGTTGCATATTAAACCAATCTATAAGGTAAAATATCTAGAACCTGAGAAAGAAGTAACAATAATAGTGAATAGTGTGTCACAAAAACCAAATTGGCTCATCTTATCTAATATACCTAAGAGATAATGTACACTATTACCTAAGTCTCCAGCTTCATCATTTAATAAACTAGTGGAGTTTTATCTCATATCTTTTCCTCCTCTCATATAGGTTGATACGAGCTAACCTCTACCAAAATGATATTATGATAATGCTTATTGTGACTATCACCAATGTGTAGGACATTATTAAAATAGATGTTTGAATTTGAAGGACAATATGCAAGAACTCATTGATAGTGAATAAATTATATTTGATGATTGGATCACAAGGGGACCATCAAAACCAGAATTTATTTACCAATCCATTAAAAGATCATTATAAGTAAGTACCAGAAGTGAAAATGGCATATAATGCACATCCTCTTCCACCACATTATTGGCACCCATTAGATGGAAATATTGACACATTTACATGCGAGATACCTCATATGGTTTAGAGGCATTATATTACATTTGATGATAGTGAGATTGTGGATGATGATTCAAATATTCACTCGTTATTTATTAGAGCACATATTGATCCTCAACATATACATAGTGTTATAGTTGATAATGCTTCTAGTGAGAATATATGTACCATGGCATTTCTCACACACTTGGGATATACACATGATTATTTATACCCTTTGACCAAAATAGTCAAATCATTCAATGGCAAAACACAAGAAGTGTTTGATGAGATTGATTTACCTTTACAAGTTGGTCCAACATATATGACCATAACATTTTTATTTATACCACATACAAGAGTTTTTGATATGTTATTGGTATAACCTTGGATTCATAAGCTTTGCACATTTCCCTACATATTACATCGATGTCTTATTATAATCATGCCAACAAGGTAATCACAATTTTAGAAATTCAATATGAACATCCATTAAAAAAAGAGAAGTTTACTCCAAGATAATTAATCATAAAACCTACTAAGGTTAATCATGAGCAAAAGTGTAAAAAAAAGGTAATCCCATTTCCTAGATGACTGATACTTAAGAGCCTATTATATCCAAAACACATAATAGACTCTATGGAATCCTCATCTACACCTACATGGCATAACTAGTTTTTGAGAGTAGATCAACATGATTTAGATCGTGTACAAAGACACAAGTTAAAATTGCATAGAAAAATCAAATATCACTAAATAATGGGCTCCATGAACCACTATAATTTTTACTTATACTGCATGACCATAGAGTCTTATGAGGCATAATCAAAGTATTATATATTCTATAATTCTAGATTTGATATATATACATGATCCTTGATAGCATGACCAATTTTTTGTATCATATTCTAATTATATAAAACCTTATTAGAATTCATTATATGGGATCATTAGCTAACCTTGATTTTTCAGAATTAAAAAAAAATCAAATAATCAATAAAATACAAAAACATCCAAATAAAGTAAAAATACACAAATATTTAGCATTTCAAATGTTTACTAGTTTTTGCATATGTTGTTTACTTTATGTTAGTAATTAGCATATTTTTTTCTATACACACATGTTTCACAAGTAATTGAGTGTGATACATGCATACACTAAATCCATGATACATGAAATGTAGATGTTTTACCTTTCCTCTTCTCATGTGACCCACTGCATAAGGGAATCTTATAAACTAACCTTGATTTTTCAAAATTCAAAAAATTCAAAATAAATCAAATAAAAAAGAAAATACAAAAACATCCAAATAAAGTAAAAATACACAAATATTTAACATTTCAAATGTTACTAGTTTTTGCATATGTTGTTTACTTTATGTTAGTAGTTAGCATATTATTTCTATACACACATGTTTCACAAGTAATTGAGTGTGATACATGCATACACTAAATCCATGATACATTCACATGTATATGTTTGACCTTTCCTCTTCTCACGTGACACACTACATAATGGAATCTTATTTTTATGATCACGATTGATACATGGCCTATTATTCTATGATAATTTTACATTATCATATTGAGCTTATATATTCATGCTTACACATGCCTATACTGATGTTTACATATTACATAGTGTACTTGATATATGTCATTATATGATGAAGATGGATGCACACACTAACCTCTTCCATTTACCTGGATCTGACTCCTTTCTTTTATCCCTTCCTTTTATCTTTAATGGCTTGCCTTTTAATAGGTACTATGCTTTTATTTTGACACCCTTAATCAATCTTAAGTTTACTAAGTTATTAAGCCTCTTTCTAAACATAGTCCTCTACTCTCATCAAGATACATCACCCTTAATTTATTCATCTCAACTCTCCACTCTCTCCTCTTAGTATAAACCCCATTCTTTCACACATAATTTTCAAGATCTCACTCTCTTTCCTTAGTTTAAGCTTGTTCATTCTCCTATATGCTCATAAACATTAAAGCACAATGCATGGTTCCAAGATTATTGTCTCCACCATTAGAGCTCATATTATCATTCATGTACCTATTTTATATCCCATAAACATCCAATCATAATACTCAATATCAAGGCTAGAACCCTCAACTAAACCATTCTTTCTTCTTTGAAGCCTAGCTCCTTGTAACACTCTTTTAGCATAAAGCTTACTAGTTTGAAAAAACTATACATTTTATAGACAAAATAAAATAAAAATTAAATACCCTTGATCCCCTTTTAGCTTCACATAAATTTTTAGGTCAATATTCTTAATGAAAGTCCTTCTTTCACACCCTTCTTGTCAATTAGGTCTCTTTAAGCCTAATTTAAGCAAAAAGTTATAGATAATGTAGTGTAAGGTAGTGTACCAACCCAAAAACACTAAAATACTCTAGACAACATAAAAATACATTATATTCCAAAGTTTTTCTAAAATTTAAGTGTGGAAACAAAATTTATTCAATATGCAAGTTTAAAACCCTAGTCTAAGTTTACATAGGCCTGTACAAGGTCGAGAGCATATCAAATGGTATATAATAAGTTTTACAAAATTTAAATCACTTATGAAACTTGAATAATGTCTTTACTAACTACCTTCATCTTCTAAAATCTCTATTTATTCATTAACAATCATCACAAATCTCCAACATGTAATTTTATAGATTTGAGTGTTTTTTATAGGATTGTGTCAACTGATTTAAATATTAGCAATGAGTATGGAGATTTTAGTAATTTATAAACATTAAAAGTATAAAATATATACTTTAATACACTCCAAATACCTCAAAAAACTTGAATAAACTAAACTTTGTATTATCTTCCTTCTTGACTATGCAAAATAAGGGTGCTTCTAATTAGACAAGGATGTAAATGAATTCATTCCTACCTATAAAATTCTTATGTGAACCTAATTTATATATATATAAATAAAAAATTCAATATTAATCACATGTCATGAGTCTTGAGGAATCACTCAAAAACTCTCTAAAACATTCTTTCATTCCTTTATCTCATTATTCATACAATAATCAAAACACATTATTTACAAAGGAAAGCAGAGTTATTTCCCAAACTTGATCTTTCTTGTCATTATTTAGGATCTAATCCTCTATCATTTGAAAATATCATATCATACCTACCTTCTACCACTATATTTCATCTACATTTATTTCTATCCTTTAATAATGTTAATTATGCATCATAACTTACTTTTCTTAGCCAACTTCATGTAGGGTGGCAATTACACTTTCATGTTTCTTGGTATACATTGTTATTTTCCATGACTTTCACATTGAAAATAAATTTAACACCCTCATAGGACATACTATGACCCTTCAAAATCATTCCACAACATTGGCATTTCACATAAAATCCAAAACACCACTCAAATCATAATAACAAATTCAAATTTTCAAATTTCCTCTTTAGGTGAGAAACTCTAAATAGGATAAAAAAACCATTCCAAGAATATTAAATAATATAATACATAATAATTAACCCTATAATATCTCTCACACTAACATCATACAAAAAATGACTATCATGAAATTTTCAAACATACTAAAATCTTATGGTATCTTGTGGTGCTTTGCATCAAGATCCCTAAGTGGAAAAATTTGAGCTCCTACTCAAATTCACCTTGTCCAAATTATTCATTACTTTATAATTCTTCCTCCTACAATTTTATTATCTCCTATTTTGATTATCCTCTTATATTTCTCATTTTTTCTCAACTAGTTCTTTTTTCTTTATCTCCTTGCATTGTCTTGCCTCTTTGTCAACTCATCCTCTACCTTCATGAAGTACATGATCTGTTATAACTATTTTTCCTATTAATATTTCATATCCTCCATATTTTATCTATCTTCATCATACTCTGCCTCAAATTCTTGGTTCTTATTATTCACTCTAGCTTCTACTCCATAGCTTCCTTCTACATTTATCATGGTTTGTTCATGCATTTCTTTCCGGTCTTGCTTCATAACAATAATTTCTAGTTTATCCTCATGATATAACCGATTCTTATTCATATGTTCTTCCTTAACCTTTTTCATACTCTCATTTACATCCTCTTTTGCTTCCTCTTCATGATACTCCACCTTCTCATCATGAGTTTTCTCATTGTCTCCTAGATCATCTTACAATGACATCTCCATGACCAATTTAGGTTCATTATAAAACAACACTTATTGGAAACCTTTTCTCTTACTATAATAATGAATTCCTTCAACCAAATCAGCTGCAACATTACCATTTGAATATATTAAATTCTTACCTTTTTATTCCTTCATTTGTTTGTTCTTTTACTCACTTGATTGTAGCTCTCCTTCCATGAGTCTTTGTTCTCCATCTTTTGGCATATTACTTTGGTTGCATATTGGGATAAGAATACCCTTTATTTTTTATATCAATGATAACCTACTCTTAAATCCTTCCTTGGATCACTTTTGGACTAAACTTGTCCTCCTCTAAACAGGTTTTCTTTATCCAATCACCTCCTTTGTGAGGAACATGGTTGTCATCCTCTTTCCTTTGCTCTATCATTAGATCTTATGCCTCATTAATTATTTTATGAATGTAATCATGGATTGACTCCCTCTTTTTCATCTCCATACATACACCATCATTATTAGTACATATCAAATTACATTCATGAGATTTGATAGTCTCTTTAAGAACCTCGTGGTCTTTTCTATTCTTTTTTGCTATTGTATTCTTCTTTCAAGCCTCTCTAGGCATCTATTTCACCTTCTTAAGTTCCTTATCATTTCATCTTCACCTTTAATCTTTTATTTCATCATTATTTGTCAATATTGGTTCCTTGATCAAATCACATGATTCTATGCTCAACTTGTTCATAGTTTTAGGCTTACTTTGGCTTGCCAATTGATTTGATTCACCTTGTACTAATACTTGTCTATATTCTTTTCTAAAACTCATTGATTAGTTCTAATTTTTTCCCTTATGTGACCTATTATTTCATCTTCTTTATTGTGCTTATCTTCATGCCTTCTGAGCCTAGTTATCTCAAACTTGACTCCATCTTCTTGGTTGAAGTCCATGAAAAATGATTCCATTTCCTTGTTTGTAATATCTTCAACACCTTATATATCATTTTATTGATTCAAAATATTTATTATATCCAAATAATATACTATTATGGCTTTCTCATCTCCTATGAGGTATAATAAATCTAATTCTTGCATAATTTACTACCAAATCCTTTCTTCTTCCTCTATATACTTTGTCATCTGTTGTTTTCTAGCTACACCTTATACATCTTATACAATAACTTTTTTTTGTGGATTAATCCTTAATTATTGTAAAATTATACTCATTATAATATATATCAAGTTATACAAGCACTTTATTAGGTTTTTCAACTTCATTCTTACATTTCATGAACCTATCCAATAATTTAATTGTTTCCTTATATAAAACATCTTCATTAATTGATATGTCAGTCATCATAAAAAATAATATTGAAATCAAATTATTGAGACCATATAGCATCTTCATATTCTCCTTGATTCAATTATGTTTATTTTATGCCTTCAATGAAGCATCCTTCTTATTGAATATCTCATTCTTCGAGCATCACTCCTCTTTCAGTGTAACAAATCATTGTGTCTCTATACATTGCTTCCCAATCAATATATTATTCAACATAAGTATGTTTTTCATGCTTATTTTCCTTCATGATTTCAAGTTTTATGTCCTCAAAATGGACTTCTTTCTTCAATTTTTTACTTTCATACACACATGACAATAAATCGTCAAATATAAACTTTTGAGGCTTATTTGCCTATTTGTTTTCTTCTTTAGGTTGATTTGCTAATGTCCTTATCTATTTTATCAATTTTATATATTATTGATGCATTCTATTATTTCTCATAATATCTCTAAAAGGCCACTAAATTATCTTTCTCATTATTAAAAAATAAATTTTTGCCTTTACTCCAATATTTGCTCCACTTGCTCTATAATTACCAAGATTAGCCTCATATTGGCTATCTCTCTTTCCATCTCTAACTCTCTTTTCTTAACTTCTATCTCCATATTATTTTGGAAACTTTCATTCTTCAATACCTTCATTCTTTCTCTCTTCCTTTTACTCTTTCACCTTTCCTTAGGCCTCACTATGCCTTTCATCTCCTATCAAGTCTCTCCTGCTGATTTCTTATCACCTTACCTAGATCTTTTTCAACCTAGGCTTGTAATACTCTTAGTCCTTTGCCGTAGACTTATTTTTTTCTACTTTAATCTCTTCTTAAGATTTCTATATTGATATTCTGATATCTCTCTTCTATATTCAAGCCTCTATGGATTTAGGGATTTCATGCCACAAACTCTTATATTATAGGTTTTAAAAACCTTTTTGCCTCTCTTATTATATTCCTATAACCTCAATTAAAAACCTTTAATACCCAATATTATAAAATTTTCCAAGATATTACATGTTCTAATACCATTTAATCAAGATGGGTGCACACAGTAACCTCTTCTATTTACCTAGCTCTGATTCCTTTCTTTGATACCTTCTTATGACCTTTAATGGCTTGCCTCTTAATAGGTACAATGCTTTTCTTTTGACACCCTTGATCAATCTTAACTCTACTAGGATCTTAAGCCTCTTTGAAAAAATAATCCTATTCTCTCTTCAAGATACATCACCCTTCATTTATTCACATCAAATATTCACTCTCTCCTCTTAGTACAAATCTCATCCTCTCACACACAATTTTTAAGACCTTAGTCTCTTTCCTTGGTTTAAGCTTGTTTATTCTCCTATAGGCTCATAAACATTAAATCCTAATGCATGGTTCCAAGATTAGTGTCTCCACCACTGGGATTCATATGGCCATTCACCTAACTATTTTATCTCCCATATACATCCAATCATAAGAGTCAATCTCAAGGCTATAAATCTCAACCAAATCACTCTTTTTTCTTTGAAGCCTAGCTCCTTGTATCCCTCTTTTAGCATATAACTTGTTGGTTTAAACATAATATAGGTGTTACAAATAAAATAAAAATATTTTTATATACCCTTTATCCCCATAAAAATTCACCTAAATTTTTAGGTCAAGACTCTCAATGGAGGTTTTTCTTCTCTCACGCCCTTCTTTTCAATTAGGTCTTTTTAGGCCTAGTTTAAGCACACAGTTCTAGATATCATATTGTACGACACTATTCCAGCCCAAAACAACCAAAATAATTTACATCACATAAAAAAACATTATATTCATTTTTTTTCTAAATTTTGAGGGTGGAAACAAAATTTATTTAATATGCAAGTTTAAAATCCTAGTATACGTTTACACAGGCATGTACAAGGCCGAGAGCCTTTCAAATGGGATAGAATGAGTTTTATAAATTTTAAATAAATTTTAAAAATTTAATAATGTATTTAATATCTCCATTAATATTATAAAATATCTATTTATTCATGAATAATCACCATAAATCTCCAACATGCAATTTTATAGATTTTTGAGTGTTTTTATAGGACTGTGTCAACTGGTTTAAATATTAGCAATAAGTATGGAGATATGAGTCATTTATAAAATTTCAAAGGATAAATTATATCAAATATAGGCTATAATAAAATCTATAAACCTCAAAATCCTTTAATGAAACTCAAAATAAACTCTTTATTATCTTCTTTCTTGATTGTGTAAAACATTGGTGTTTCTAATTGGACAGGGTTGTAGATGAATTCATTCTTACCTAGAAAATGCTTATGTGAACCCACTTTATATATATAAATAAATTAATTAATATTTATAACATGTTATTAGTCTCAAATAATCACACAAAAACTCTTTAAAACATTCTTTCATTCCTTTATCTCATTATTCATACAACAATCAAAACACATAATTTACAACGACAGGTAGAGTTCTTTCCCAATATTGATATTTATTGTAATTATTTAAGATATCCTCCTTTGTACTTAAAATGTATCTTATAATACCTAAATTATACCATTATTTATCATCGACATGCATTTATATCCTTTAATAATGTTAATCATGCAAAATAACTTACTTTTCATGACCAACTCCACATAGGGTGGTAGTTACACTTTCATGTTTTTTGGCCTAAATTGTTATTGTACATGAATTTAATATTTAAAACATATTTAAAACCCTCATATTACATAATATTAACCTTTAAAATCATTCCACAACATTTTAATTTCACATAAAATCCAAAACACTACTTAAAACCTAATCACAAATTCAAATTTTCAAATTCCCTCTTTTGGTGGGAAACTCTAAATAGGCTAACAACACACCATTCCAAGACTCTTAAAGACAATAATACATAATAAGGAAACCTATAAGACCTATCACATTCACATCATACCAAAAATTACTATCACTAAACTTTAGACATACTAATACCTTATGGTATCTTGTGATACTATGCATCATTATATAGGACATTTTTCTAACACATATATGAAGGAACTAGTGTGATATGATTATGATAGTATTTCAATTATTTTTATTATAATTTGGATTAATTGAGTGTAATTATTATTTTTTATCTTTTTTGGATTTGTAACATTTTAACTTGTTCCTTGCTTGCTGACCACAGTGCCCTAAGTGTTATTTTCTTTATGTGTGTAAAATTGAACATGTCCTCCCCTTGAGTGTGTGACATTTAAGCATGCCCCTTCTTTATGGTATATTTAGACCAATTTTAAAATACATTGATTTATTTTTTATGTGTTATTGATTATTTTTTGAGATTGTTACTTCTATATGTTTCCATGATTCATATAGGCTCGTTACGTTTGTTACTATGAGTTTGATTGATATATCTAATTAGACATGATCCCATTATGTACTTTTTTTAATACATGACTGATATAGATACAATATGGTTTTCTTATCCTTTTGAGATAAATGACTATTATATAGATTTATTTCTCACCTAAAGGGGAGATATTAATGGGGGTATATCATAGAGACTTGAATCCACATACATATAGTTGGCACCATTGGTAGAATTTGATATAGTTTACATGATTTAGATATACACGTTGGTCAAAATTTTATACATTTAGCACCAATTTTCACAAATTTAAAAAAAATATTTTCATATTTGATATAGATTTTATACATATTTATAGAGCAAAGGTTATATTTTTATAGATAATTCAACTTGAGACACATTTAAGGTATATATGCCATGAAAATGCACCAAATTATAGATACACATTTAGAGTCATTTACATATATTCATGTAATGACCTTACCTAGAACCACCAATCAATATTTTATCTAATACAATAGTGGGTTCCCTTGAGTAGTAGGATTGATATTTTGTGCCCTCAATGGCCTTGGTACTACTTCTATTTTTTTACAAGTTGATATGGTTTCACCATTTGAATCAGGATAGATTTTCTAGACTAGTTAGATTATACTTATACTTGGGCTGTACAATTGAGATTAAATTCTCTTGATGGCCTTAGGCACAACTCACCTCCAAATCTCTTCTTCACTTATCGAAGGTTTAGTTTTTGACATATCTCCAATGCTTTAACTAGGAAGCATCATCATCAAATTAAAATACAAAAGGGTAACATGGATGCATTAACACACAGGTGTACACCTTGATATCTTTTCTTTGAATCATTTCAATTTATTTAAATTTTTAGATTTCATACACTCATTACACTATAACATGCTATTGGTTTCAATAAATACACACATACATCAAACTCAAATAGGGCTTAATCAAAGAAAAGGTGTGTTGTACACACCACATTATATATTTTTTTCCTTTAACCTAGTAATTTCATCTATATACATTACAAGGTTAAAAGGGGAGGGGGGAATGTAGATGCTAAATATATATTTAATATGATAAACTATTCTTTCACACTTGATAAATATCACTCAAGGTCCAATCCTTCTATTCTTGACCTATTTACATTTGAAAGGCTTTTATTCACCATCGAAATATGCCTAAATACTTACCTTATGCCCTAACCTAGTTATTATTATTATTTAGATCACCTATAACCTAAGATATGATTAAAAGCTTATATATCCTTCACTATCATTTACAAATCTTTAAAAATTATATATTCTTTAGGAAACTACTGTTTAGACCTAGACACTAACGTCAAAGTTAGTGTCCCATTTCTAATATGCTAGTATCGACACCTCACAAAGCCTCTAATTTCCAAGTCTCTTGATATGTAAGGATCAAATAAGGTCTCTTAATTAAGCCTATGTAAGACTAATTTCAAAATAAGGGGTATAAATAAAATTAAAATAACCTTCACTATCATCAAGTATTCTTCAAGCACACATCTAACACTTATCAAGCAAAAACACCTCTCAAACACTCAATATTTCCCTATTATTCCCTATTTTCATATCATTTATATGAATAATTATTTATATAGGTCTAAATCATTCAAATAATAACCGATGAGTGTATTTTTAAAATTTAAAGATAGATCACCACATGTATTTGTATATAGCATACTACACCATTGTTCACACACAATCCAACACTTTGGGGAGAAATTAATATGTATGAGGCACTCCTTAGAATATTAGCTAGGTAGGCAACATTCACTAATAGAGAGGACTTTGAGGTCAGCTCAACTTCACTTAAGCCTACTAATGCTTATTTTACAAGATCATATGGCCTAATAGGATAAATTATGGCTTTAAGCTACACATTAATATTTAATACCTTTTCACAAGATCTGGATAGATAATCAACAAGGTGACAATGACATCTAATAGGCATAGGTATAATTTCTAGAAAAGAGTGGATATTTCATACATGATAGAAGCATCAATCCTAATGTCTAAAATCTAATGGTAGTGTCTAAGCTAATAGAGTGATAATTTATATAATCTGATGAATCAATCCTAAGCATCAATTTGACCATTTCCACACCTACATTTCTCAAATCCACCTACGTAATAATAAACAAGCTAAGTATTATATTTTATTTGTGATTATGTAATAAAATTATTATTATTTATTTTACTTTCTATACTTAGCAAATTTCCATAATTTATTACTGTAATTAAATATTATGAATCTAAATTATTTAATTGGCCTACTCTTGGGAACACTTAATGTAATTTTGATTAGATTATTTCCTTTTCCCCTTAATTATTTCCAAATAGGGTAAATTAATTAGTAGAAGTTCATAACCTATTTTCAATGTTGGTAAACAATTGGCTCATATTAGTAAAAATTTTACACAATACATGACAATAATAGATCCAATAAAATTTATAACAACATAAAATGAAAATAATTGGGCACACATTGATTACCTAAAAAGAGGAGGTGGAAAATCATCCTTAGGCCACAGGGAACTCCAAGAATAAGGCTCAATATAAGGAGGATAAGGTTCCACCTAACCATAATGAATAGGATTTAGGGGATCCAAATATATAGTAATACCAAACCAGGAAGTGGTTAAACAACATTTACAACTGGACCACTCCCTTTCATAGGCAAGATCCACTAGGATGAAATAGCAATAGAATTCACACATAGTAGTGAAGGAATTCATGCCCTTAAATGAGGAGGAGGGGTAGAGAAGTGGTTACAACTATGTGTACAAATTCATTAATGATGAGTATTTAAGGGAGGATAACTATGGGTTGTGTGGTCCATAGGGATGCATCTTATAGTATAGGGAACACTCCCCTACTAGTTGAGTAACTCTTGAAAGTGTTGGAATTCTAAAGCCACCTTCTTTACTTGACCTTGTATCTACATAAATATAAATAGATAAAAACCACCTTTTCATTAACATAAAATATACAATAAATTTCTTCAATGTTAAACACAACTGAGTTTATATCTTTTCATAATTAAAATAATATTATAACCCTCAAGAAATTCCATAAAGAAACTATATATGCAAACCATTGAGAATTATCCCCAAATAAATCCTTTCACCAAGAGAATGGTTCTAGGTGGAAGGGATAAAAAAGGCTATGAATATAATTCCAAACATATTAGGCTTTGGGTCAAGTCTAAAAGAGATGTTTAAAGAACTCTAGTTAGGAGCAAGCAGGGTATTTTGGTTGATCAATCCCAATATGAAGGAGGTGTTCCCCAAGAGGAACACCTTAGTAAACCCATCACCAAATAAAGTGACCAAGATTGGATTCAAGCTTAAAATTAAAAATTATGTTAAGTTTGGAAATCTTAGGTCTAGGTGAGGCATTAAAATTCTAGTGCCTATTTTAATTTTCTAAAGCTAGAGATAAAGGGATCATGACTTGATAGAGGAGACCTACAGATAAATTATTTGAGTGAGTACCACATATCCATCTCTATTATTTCCACCAAGCCTATGGTGAATATAAGCCCATCTTATTTAGTGTGATATAGGGAATCATCTATTAGATGTACATAATAGAAGGTAAGTTATAATTTATTAACTTGTATTTTTCCTTTATTAGAGGCCAAGGATCCCAATTATGGTAATAAATCATATCTTTAACCTTATGAATACCTTTTTAAAAAATCCTCAAAGCTTTCATACCTAAAAATTATGATAAGTTAAGATATAAATTGGTCATAATAGGATACCACCATGTCTTGTGGTTATTGAAGGACAAGCCACTCTAAAAACTACCACTTGCCCATTTGAGATATGTATTGACAACTTCAAAATATTTTCAAATGTTGGTAATTATTCTAGAATGTCAAGAGTGTGAAATACCTGAGAGACATGACTCATAGTGAAATTGAAATAGAAACAAATTAAAATGAAAATTGCTCTCACATTTATTGCACATGGAATGCCAAAAGCAGGGAAATGAGCAATATAAAACATAAGGAAAATGTTGTTTTCATCCATCGTGAAAAATAGAAAGAGCTTGAAGTATTATAGGTATGTGAATTATGTGATATCAATGGATAAGGTGAATAAATAAAGGGGAAAATAAATCATGGCACGTTCAAGATGAGGTGACACATATGATGAGCTATGTTAGATTCCTTGAGGACACTCCAAACTTTTACTTTATGATCCATTTGGAATTATGGATTTTATGAAATAAATATATCTTTAAATGTTATACTCATGGTAGACTATTAAAAATTAACATGAATATACATTAAAAATATTTCAAATAAGAACATGTAATTGAAAAAAGAGATAAAACATAAGACACAAGAGCTAAATTATGGAGATATTTCTATTGGCCCACATTTATGTTAAGTATATAAAAGAGTCCATTGGTGCCTCTAAATTTGAAGATGAAGGAAGAAGATTGAAGTTTGCCCATGAAACAGAGGATTGCATTGATGACTCTTTAAATGGTCCCTCTCTGATTACTTTAGATACACATCTTTGATTCTCATAATGAATATGATATTTTAAAGAGCCTTATTTTCCTTTGATTCTAACATATTTCAAATATATTGTAATACATTAGCTACTTGTATAAAAAATTATCCCCTAATTTTTTTTCATCATTTCAAAGTCTACATAATTTTTAGTGTCATATAAGAAGGTGTTTCATCTGTAGATAGTAAATCTGAATTATATAACATCTCATTATTGTATGCTCGGAAATTACCTCTCATGGATGTACTCTTCAATTCTTAGACTTTCTCGTTATCAAAAGGCTCACATATACTATCTCTTGTGCCTATTGATTATCTATTAGTCTATCCATATGTTATTTTGATTACCAAGCCTTTTATGCTACTCTAAATTCTATAAACATACTTATTAGCATCTACAAGTTTTAGACCTATACCTATTTTATAGCTTCCTAAACACTTGAATTTGAGCCAAATGGCCACATTGATGTAAGTGTCATGTGCTAAACTAAGTGTTCAGTGCCATAAATTCATTAAATTTTCAATTGTAACTTGTCCTTATGGTCAACCTAAGTGATTTAATGTGGGATATTTCTTGAAAGGATTGGTATATATGCATGATCAATCTTCATTCATACCTCACCTAGCATCTCATAAGGAAACTTACCAAAAGCATTAAATAAATCATTCAAATGAGAAAAGATTCTATATTATTTCATATTTTAATATTAGTCATAGGTAAAACCCATATATAGGTCTAAATTACTGAAGGAGTAGTCCATGAGCAGTATTTTCAAAGTTATAAGCTAGGTCACTGTATGTACTTGCTTTCCACATATTACACCCTTATGTACACATAAACCAACACATTAGGGAATAAATACATTAGTTTGAGGCCCTCTTTAGAGTAGTGGGTATGTAGGTAAAACCCATTGATAGAGGGGTATTTAGGGTTATTTTGACAACGTGAGTCTAACAACCCATTTTTCCCATAGTCATTATGAGGAAGAAGAATTAGGGTTTGATCATTTGATAAGGATTGACAACCTATGAGAAGGATATGAGTATTATATAGAAAATGTGATAGAAAACCTAGAAGGTTTTAGGTGGTCACATCCATATCCAGTTAATATTGCATATTATACACATGTATCCAAGTTAGACAACTACATCGATGCAATCTTCTAGATCCTACTCAAGTATTTGAGGCCATTAAGTGCAAAATTCTAAAATCTAACAATTGATATGAGATCCAATATAATTATATAATTTTACATATCATATCTAAATATACATATTAAACTAGTTAGTTTTCTTGTTTTCCATTTATTGTAATATCAATCGATAGTTGTAGTTACTATTTTTAACATATCTCAGTATTTAAATTCATAATATCATTTAACCGAGTTTATAAATTAATTGGCCTTCTATACATCTATTTATCACCCTTGTGCTTATTCATCTATATTATACTATATTTATCTATCTCAATTTAGGATTAAACATTTGGTGAACCCAACCTCCATGTCTTTTCATACAATGCCTAGTGTACTCTAGGATTTTTATGATTTTTAAGATTTCTCAATTGTTATAATTTATTTCAAAAATCACAATTTATTTTCATAAAATAATTTTTAATGTGGATCTAAAATATCTTCTTCCTCCTCATAACCCTAATAAGGGTGATAACTACCATCCCTCTCACCAGGGCATGATATCACTCCTTTAAGGGGTAAGGTAGATGGCATATGTCTACATGCTCAATTAGATTTACCTAGAGTTTATGATTATGAATACCTAAAAGATAAAATTACCACCACAATAAATTTAATGGAAGAGTTAAAAAATCAAAATAAGTATGTTGGTTTATAAGTGATATTATTGAAAAGTCATATTGCATATTTACAAAATCCAAAATGTGATAGTGTTAATCATGTGTTTGTATCTTCCTCTAGATATGTCATACACAAAAAGTTTCACTTATGAATTAAAATATAAAATAATATACATCAAAATAAGTGATCCAAATATACCAAAGGCTACTAATATTCCAAGTGAAATCCTAAGATAAATGCTTCGAAATAAAGTGATTCAATTACCTCCTCTCCTATAAGGAGATCTAAATACTCTTGTACATATCATAGAATGCATGGGAATCATAAATATTTTTATTTTTAATTAAATAAAAAATTAAATTTATCAAATAAATGGTGATCCTATCATTAATAGATCACTCGAGAATTCCACTCACATTATGAGTACTCCTTAAACACAAGTGCCAAAATAGTAAATATGGTTACTAGAAGACAATTCAAAGTAAGATAAGTGTCAAAATAATAAATAAATAAATAAAATGCCATTAAAAAAATATTATGATAGTAATAATACTATTCTTAATATCAATATGATAGATAAATAATGGAGCAAACTTTGTTTTGATCTGATCAATAACTTACCACATAATCTATTAATACCTACACGTCTTGATACATATAAACTAAATCCATCTATAGAAAGTATAGATCCAAATGAAGATAAATGAAAGGGAAACTATATAGTTCAATATTTTGATAAGGTATTAACATCTAAGGTGCACATGGATACAAATAATGGCATACCATAAAATCTTTAGCCATAATATGGCATAATTCATTATTCATATACAGATACTCAAAATGGTATATCACAAGTTCAAGAAAAACCTAAGAGGTTAAATGTATCATAATATAACAATGATTACCTTGATGATTATGATCATAATAATATAAAATATTTTTATGATCCTTATGATACTGATTATGCAACATATAAATATGACACACATGATATAGGGCATTCATAAAGGTGACTCCTTGATGAGATCATTGGGTTCAAGTAGCACTTTTACCTATATTAAATTATTGGAATATATGTTGTTGGTTTCATTTTGGTAGATAAAATATCATTTATTTTTATATACACATATGTTTTTTGCATATTTTAAGTGTGATACAGGTATACATAGGCACATGATCTATGCACTTTTAGATGTTGGGACTTCCCTCTACTCATGTCATATGGAAATTGGGGGCATCCACTTCTTTGATCATGATACACCTAGGTTACATTATTTTATTATCATTTTCCATTATCAGGTTTGAGCTTATATATTTACATATGCCTTTATCCATGCTTATATCTTTCACAATGTACTTGATATGCTATGTACTTAACATTTTTTACTAACACATATATCTAAGGACTAGCATGATATGTTTATGTTGGTTTCTTATGTTCTATAATCTAATTTTATGAACTTCCTTAGGTTTATTTCCTTAATTACTATTGTCTTGCCTATTTGAGCATTTTAATATGTTCCATTATTTTTGGCCCCTGTACCTTTGTTTGCTTACTTTGACATTTGAATATGTCATTGATTATTTATCGACATTTGAATATTTATTTTCTTTCCTTTTGGACATTTGACTAAGTTATGTCCCTTCAATTGTGTGGCACTTTAATGTGCCCCTTATTTGAGGTCTCCTTGGACCATTATATTTTGATTTAATTGTGAGTGCTTTTGTGTGTGTGTTTGATTTCTTATTGAGCCTATATTTTTACTATCTACATGTTTCCATGATCTATATCATGCATCTTAGGCCTTGATGTGATCAGATTCTACGTGATTCAAAGATATATTTACCTATACATGTTTATTCTATATTCTACATGATACACTCACAGATTGTATAATTATCTTATCCTTTTTAGGGAGGATGACTGCATGTTTATACTTACCCTCACCTCAAAATGGGGGGTGGCATATTAGTTGGGGCATGTCATAAATTCATGACCTCCACATTATTCATAGTTTCAAATTAAATGGAGGTATGTTATGGAAACACGTTATCCACCTGTATATTAGTTCTCAGTTTCATATTTCAATGGGGGCATGTCATGGGAACATGTCTTCCACACTTTCAAATTTTCAAAGTGGCCAAATTACATAGTTATATGATTTGGATACACATTTATTGTAGCATTCTTTACATTGGTATCATTATTATACCCAAGCTTCAACTTGAGACATATATGAGGTGCATATGCCATGAAAATGGCACCTTCAATTGTAAAATCAAAATCAGTTTCAGATTTCAAATAATTCTATGGACTTTAGCATACACCAAGATGGACTTTTATTGAGTCATTATATAGTGGTAATTTGTTTAGTTTTAACAAGTTTGAGGTGATTAAATCACTCAATCTTACCAATTTTATAGGATGGAGTGATTAAATGATTAACCCTCATCAAATATATAGTGTGATTTTATTGGGATCACTAATGTTCACCAGGTTATAAGTATGATTGGGTTGCATGGTTGAGTTAACCTCAACTGTCAAGTGGAAACTTGCCTTTTCTACAAGGTTTGAGGAAAGTTTTCATCCAATATTTATATATATGCACTTATAGGTTTTACATTTGTCATGATCTTAGTTTAAATGATTCATAATGAAACATATTTTCAAATCAAATTTCCAAAAGGCAAGACACTTTCATCAATACACAAGTGTACTCCTAACCTTTCTCTCTCTTTAGTTTAAACATTTCAAATGCTTTTGACTTCATATTATATGAATTTATTATATATTGTAACATGATCTTGGTTTTAGGTTAGTCACCAATAAAGTTCTCAAGTTAGACTCAAGTAAAGACAAGGTGTGCTATACACACCCAGGTACACATTTATTTTCCTTTAAACTAGTAATTTCATTACTATATTAAATGTGTAGGGAGGAACGTAGATACTAAATCTGAATTATATAACACCTCAATCTTGTATACTTGGAAATTACATCTCATTTTTTTACCCTTTAGTTCCTATATGTTATCGATGTTAAAAGTCTAGCATCAGATATCTCTTATGCATATTTATTATATCTTTGTCTAACCATATGTTATTTTGATGACTAGGCCTTCTATGCTATTCAAAATGTTATAAACTTACTTATTATCATCCTCTACAAGTTTTAGACTTGTACATGTTTTTTAGCTTCCCAAACACTCGTGTCCTAACCAAACACATATTGCAATACAAGTGTCATGTGCCAAACTAAGAGTCCAATACCCTAAAGTCAATAAAATTTGTAATTGTTATGTGTCCTTATAGTCAGCCTAAGTGATTTAGTGTGAGATATTTATTGAAAGGATTGGTATTTATGCATGATCAATCCTCATTAATACCTCACCCCAAAAACTCACAAGATAACTTACCATAAGCATTTAATCAAGCATTCAAGTGAACAAAGCTTCCCTATTCTTTCTTATTTCAATATAAGTCATAGGGATAAATCATAAATATGTCTAAAGTAATGAAGGATAAACCCATGAGTCATATTTACCAAGTTACAAGCTAGGTCAATGTATGTACTTATTTTTCACATATTTCACCTTTGTACAGACATAATCCAACACATTAAGGAAGAAATACATAAGTATAAGTCCCTCTTCAAAGTAGTGGCTACGTAGACATCACCCATTAATAGAAGGATCTTTGGGGTTAGCTCAACATTATGATCCCACTAACACATTTTTCCCACAGTCATTATGAGGATGAAGAACTAGGATTTGATCATTTAAAAAATAGAGATAGCCAATGAGTAAAATCTAAGTACACCAGAGCAAAGGTGACAGAAAACCCAAAAGGTTCTACTAGTCACATCTAGATCTAGTCAATATTTTATAATAGACACCTATGTCTAAGTTAGATAATTACATTGATATAACTATCTAGATCAAACATAAGCATGTGAGGCCATAGAGTGTAAATTTATAGAATCTGAGGATTAATCCATAATCCAAATCTAATCTACTTCCATTTTATCCCATATCATATCTTCATGTGCACAGTAAAATAGGTAATTACTCTTATTTTCCATTTACTTTAATACCAATTGATAATTGTACTTACTATTTTTAGCATATATTAGGATTTAAATTCATAGTATTATTTATCTAAGTTTACAAATTAATTATCCTGCTATGGATCTATTTATCACCCTTATGCTTATTAATTTATATATTCTTAACCCTATATTATATTGATCCATATCAACTTAGATTTAAACATTAGCTTTGAATAATGTTGATGAGAACATATCCATAATGTGCATTTTTAAATGCAAAATGAAATTTATTAAATGCCATGATGTCGAGTCTATAAGCAACATTGAGGGATAAGGTTTTTGATAGTATGGACATGAGGATTAACCCCTTATAGAGGCATAAATATCCATAATGTTCTCTTTTATATATATATATATATATATATATATATATATATATATATATATATATATAATTTGACTTTCAATAGCACGTATGACACTCATATTAGTTTTTGGTGTACAAACACTATGAGGTAGAAGGTCATAACAAGAACAATTTTCCAAGATGTAATTTTAAGGAACTACTCAATTCATGTGAAATTTTTTTAAAAATGTCATTATGTGCTCATTTTCCCATTTCTAGAGAGGGAAATTTAGAGGAAGGTCTCTTTATATTATAAAATATGTGATGCCTCTGCCAAAATACTAAATATTGTCAAGTAATTGATTAAATTAATTAGGCATGCAACTATAGGACCTTTAAGTATAAAATAAGGAAGATATGGTAGTGGGACACCATATAAAGGAAGAGGTGATAGACAAGGTTGAGGATGATATCCCCTCACACTTTCTATAATTTCAAATTACTAGACCACTAGTAGATTGATTTCCCAAATTTCCCTACTTGTGTGCACTACCAAGGAGAGCACAAGCCTAAAGAATTTATTGATCTCTATACAAATCTCATGTAAAATTAAAAGGATGAAAAGAGTATAGGAATGATCTATATGTTTCACCCAAGGTATTTAGGGATCCTTAAGGAAGGTGAGATCTAGTTAACATAAGGTCTGAGGGTAAATATTATTATGCATAATAGTGTTACTACCCAACCAAAATCCATAAAGTCACCTAGAGAAAATATACACCACATTGAAACCTCAAACATTGACTACCCTGATGGAATTAATTAAAAAATCATATTTTAAGAAGCAATGGATGTGATTTTTAATCTTAAAAGTAAGCTCTAACATGCAAAGGGCATGGAAGCCAAAGCTAAGGACGAGTTTCAATAAAAGGCCAATGCTAAAGAGGTTGAAGACCTCTCAAAAATATTTACTCATTTTCTCTTGGAAGGATTCATCCTTATGCTAAATATTTGGTTTTTATGGACAAGTATAATTTTAATAATGACCCACTAAAAATTATAAAATATCTTGGAAAATCCTAGAGTTAGGCATAATGGCTAATCTTTGGAGAAATTACCACATAGGTGTAAATTGATTGGTTATTCTACTTCCTCTTTAAAAATAACCTATAATTATCTAATGAATTAAATGTAATATTCAAATAAATATATAATGACATAAATCAAAATAATAAAATGAATAAAACTAACCAAAACTCAAACTCTCTTTCAACTCAAATTTCTATGATCGCACATTAACTTTCATATTTATACAAACTTGTATCAATTCTATTGTACTGAATACCTCTAGAGTCAATTTAATCTTAGGGATTCCAATTCGTTATGTAAATATCCTAAATATTACAATTTTTGATGTAAGGCATAGAGCTAGAGCTTGAAAATAATAAAAAACACCATCCAACACAATTTTTGTTTAAAAGTAATATTTTCAAATCTAAATTTTTCTAGGTTATTCCCTCAATATTTTTATTTACATAATCTAATAGTCACTTAAATTAAGTTTAAAATTTGAATGTGAAATTGATATGTATGTTTTATTTGAGACTATCACTTAATTTTTTTACTATCAACATTGAACATCAAATTTCAGAGTTTTCTCTACTTATTTAAATTTGTTGAAAAAATAGAGGATGTTGAAATAAAGATCATATCAGGAACCATTTATGATCAATATCGTATCAGTATATGGGAAACTATATAATATTTTATGGTAAGCTAGTATATATTGTTCAAAATTTGTTCCCCTAAGTTTTGACCTTATAAAAAATTTAGTAGTAAACCAAACCTTGTTAGTTTATACTTGATTATCAAAATTTATACACCTAATATCATTTTAATATATTTATCTCATAAAGACTAAATCAAACCCATTACATCCTCCCCATGACTATGTTGTAATATATTCACAACTTAATAGTGTTTAAAGTACATAAAATTATATGTTTTCTAAAATTTCAAACAAAAATATGACCAAGAAGAGTATTCACCTTGTCCATTTTTTTGTGTTCAATTGGGATCCAATTTCAAGGTTTATAGATACTACAAGAACCCATAGCTACCTATAAACATAAGTGGATTAATTAGTAAAAATATTCAAAATAGAAGAGGAAACAAAAATATTTGATCTCTAATATCTTAGGTAAAATCATTGTCATGTGCACTCATAAGTTGCAATGATGAACTCATTATATTTGTAAACATATTGAAAAAAAATTAGCTAAGTTTTTTAATAACACCATCTATATTTTTTAGTTAAAATATTTTAGGTGAGCTCTTCCATCCATCATAAAAGAGGGAAAATGTGGTAGTGTTATCCAAAAACTCAACTACAAATATGAAAAATTACATAAGACTTTTAGAAGACTTCACTCGTTAACATTCCATGCAAAAAAATTCTAAAATAAGTTATTATCCCATGTGATCCATTCAATCTATTTTGATCCAAATAAGTATGCCTATTATGATGTCTATGGAAACATACACCTACAAATTGAAAATAAAATCCTACCATAAATAGGTCTATGACTCCAAAGAGTAAATTATTAAAATTGTTGAGATAATAATTACTAGATTACTCTTTCTTGAAATATTTCTTATAAAGATAAATTTACCATACAAAAAAAGAAAAGTTATATATATATTGATTCCTCATATTACCACATTATCAAAAGTTCACATGAATTGATAATAAGTTATAATAATTTGCATGGGGATTTCTATAAAACCTATGCATTTCTCATTTTATAAACATTAAAAAAATGTCCTTTGTGATATACTTATTATCAAATAATTTATTCCTTAAAACTTAAGATAATAAAAATAGGTTTGGCATGAGTAAATTTGGTTAAATTTACAAATGCAAGATCCCAAAGAGATATCATACTAGACTTTAAATAACCTTGTAGATGTAATGAGTACTAGTAGATCTAACTATTAGTCACTCATTCATTTGGCCGTAGTTTAAAATTAGACTAGATTAATATGATAATGGACTCTACTAAAAAATCCTCTAAATAGGTAAAGTAAGAAAGATCCTCTTAGTATACACACAAAGGATTGTATTAATTACTAAGTGGGTAATAATTTTAGCATATAATAAAGTAAATAATGTAGTAAACAAGGCAATAAGTATGCCAATATGTGATAAAATGATGACCAATTTATGCAATAAATTAAATGGAATAATATGTCAATAACAAGAGATATAAGGTGCATAATAATCTTCCATTTTGACTAGTGTTTCTAATGTTAAATGTTTAATGGTTTAGGTTAAAACTTAATAAGGGAAGAGGTAACATAAAACCCCTGGTAGGTACATGTGCCTATGTATCTAATCTTATTCTATATCAAATCCTTGATTCCAATTCTTCAAGTCCTTTAAACTTGTTCATGTTCCTTTACGTGAAGTCCCTATGTCTTCCTAAGGGTAAATGTGTATTTAATTATGGGGAAATTGTTGGCACAATGATCTTCTCCTTTACTAGAACTTTTACATCACAAAGTTCAATGGTTTAGGTTGAAAATTTAGAAAGGATGAGGTAACCTATAAAATTAAATAGGTATAACCATGCACATTCTTAAGTCTTTAATCTTAGGCTATGGTAAATCCTCAGCTCAAAGTCTCCAACTTCTTTGCACTTATATGAGTTAAAAAAGTGAAGTCCTGATACAAGAGCATCACTAACTCTATATATACTAGTTTATTTTTCATTATTTGAGTCATTAGGGAGTCATTTTAGTCATGTCAAGTCCATAGGAATCAATCTCAGGTAGTAAAGTGTTGTCAAATTTGAATTTGGACCCATTAGGCATTTTCTCGCCTAAATGGCCAATTCAAATATTTAAAAAAAATTATATTATTTCTCTAATTTTTTTATTTTTTAAAAGTTCAAAGTGTTATTAACTTGTGTAATTATGTATTTAATGAGTAATTAAGTGTTGTTATAAGGTTTAGGTAGTTTATGAACTTTCCTCAATGTACAAAGAGGAAGTTATAAAAGTTAGTTAAGTGAGTTACATGCCAATAAAATGACTTTTTTATGTCTTTATTTGTATGGTTAGAATGAGAATTTGAAGGGGTTTGATTTGAATGAGAGATTTAAAGTAACCCTAAAGTAGAAAATAATGATAATATTTTTATTTCGATAACTAAGTTACAGACATTGTATTATGCTTATGTACTTAATTGTCTGTGTAAATAGAGTTATGGAGCAAAGTATAGTTTTGATATGCTTTTGTTATTACTTGTGAGTCTAAAATTTTTGAAATAATTATGTGTAGTGAATTTGAAAAGTTTATTAGTGAAATGTGATGTGGATAAGAAGATAATCAAAGGTCAATCTCAATCTTGATTTATTGGTTGTATATACCATGTGTTGAAGGAACTATATGCATGAGTGGATGAAAGATTAATAATATGCATTAAAATGTTGGTAAGAATCTATATTTAATGATCATTTTTTTTTTTTGAGTTATTTTTTATTGTTAACATAATATAAATCTAGGAAACTAATGCAAGGGTATGTAGGCTATTGACTTGTACACACAGTCACAAGAAAAGAGGGAGGAGAACATAATAGAGATGAAATTAAAGACTTGAAGAAGCATTTTAAAGATTGAATAAAGGTTTGTAAAGATTAAATAGAGACTAATTAATATTTCATAGAGTTTTCAAACCCTAAATAGTAGGTTAATATGTAAATATTGTTAATAAACCCTTGTATATTGTAACAATGTTCACATTGAGACCCAAAATATTATAAAATCTAGAATAGAGGTAGTGGATTAAGAATCTATTACTTGGATGTGGTGTCTAAACATTATACATACCATACGCATCATGTAAATAGTCATGAAAGTGCATAAAACTTTTAGAATTTGAATTAAAACCCTTCTTAAGTCATTTTACCTGCTAACAACCTTGAACTAGGGTTTCTAGTTTGAAACATGTATTCCAAGAAAACTAACTAGTGAAATTACACCAAATTTTGTCATCAGGTGAATATCAATGATAGGTAATATATTTTGAAGTTTTATGGGTGTTTAATTATGGATAGGCATGTGTGGAGAGGATTGTGTGCAAATAGGGCTTAAAATGACCTATTAGGCCTAGTTAGTGAATAAGAACCTAGAAAGGAGGTCTAAAAGTAGAGTTTGACCTTGTAAATCCATTCAAAGTTTAATCAAGGAAAAGGGTATCTAAAATAATGAATAGTTTCTAATAATCACATCATACAATTATGTAATAATTAAATTTTCTCTATAAAAGGCTATAAAATAGTGTTTTTTGTGCAGGCAGAGTTGTGTGAGGAGCAAGGTGGAGTGTTGACAGGTATGTACATTGATTAAGGGGTAATAAATGATTGAAATAAATATTATTAAGGTGTCATAAACCACAAACTAATCAAATAACTCAAGATTTATTAAATTCATATTGAATCCATGAGCTAAATTTTTTTGACGTGATAGGCCATTTCTAAGAAGTGATTCATTGAATAAGACAAAGTGTGAGATAGTTTGATTTCCCCTCTGCATCATTTTGGTATCAAAGTGAGCAATATTATATGGATAATATTTACATGAATAAAAGGTACAATTTTCTTTGTTTTCATTTTGTGAATTGATCAATTCATTGAAAGTATGATGAAGATTGTCTAGGAAACTACTCAAAGAAGATTGCAGGTAGTTGGTTAACGTAGGTTGAAATCTAAGAGAGGCTTTAGAAGATACAAGGATATAAATAAGATAAAAAATAAGAACAAATTTATTCTTCAAAGAAGTTGATCCAAAGAGATAGATTGGATAAGGAATGGAGCAAGGTGTAAAAGACTTGCTTAAGGTGAAGCAAGGTGAAAAAGACTTACTTAAGGTGAAGCAAGGTGAAATAGACTTGCTTAGAAGATTAAAACTACCTAATACTAAGGACCAATTAAAATAAGAAGAGAAGGGTGAAATAATTTCAAATAAATAGTTAAAAGGATTGTTTTCAAGTTTGTCAAATCACTTGTCATGCATACAAAACAAGGAGAGTTTAGATTACTTTGTTGAGAAAGTAATCATGTTGATGGCATTGGCCATGGGAAGGGAATTCATTGATCTATTACATTAGAAAGAGGAGAATGAAGAGGTTGTATATGTTGAAGAGATTGAGAGGTTTGAAGGATAAAAGAGAAAAGAAACAATAACACCCCCAAAAGCAACAAATCTAAGCATAGAGAGAACAAACATGCAAGTAAAAGAGAGAAATTGCCAAGAAGATAAGCAGGAGGTTGTTTTCATTAACTTGTGTGTTATACGTGTATGTGGGTGGAATAATATCACTAAGAAGCTAAATATGATTAGGTGGGAGATCAAAACACAAGAAGATGACCTCAAAGGAGGAAGCAAGAGAAAGATGAATAAATTAGGAGCCATCATAGGTTTCATCAAGCATCACAAAGGCCTATGTGTCTCAAATAGGCCAAGGGATCTAGGATGAGGTGCCCTTGAACAAATAATGTTGAATAAGAAATTCAAAGTTAAAATAAGTTATAAATTTCTGGGAAGGTTTTCATTCGCTCCTTAATAGTATGATGCAGGAGCATCACTACCTCTACATATCCTAGTCTATTTTTCATGATTTGAGTCATTAGGGAGTTAGTCTAGTCATATCAAGTATATATGAATCAATTTTAGGTGGTAAATTGTTGTCAAATTTGAATTTGGACCATTAGGCATTTTCCCACCTAAATGGCGAATTTAAATATTTAAAAAGTTTTGTATTATTTCTCCAATTTTGTGATGTTGTAAAAGGTCAAAGTGTTATTACTTTGGGTCATTAGGGGTTTCATGAGTAATTAAGTTTTGTTATAAGTTTTAGGTAGTTTAAGAACTTTCTTTAATGTACAAAGAGGAAGTTACAAAATTTAGTTAAGTGAGTTATATGCCAATAAAAGGACTTGTTTATGTCTTTATTTATGTGGTCATAATGAGAAGTTAAAGGGGTTTGATTAGAATGAAAGATGTAAAAGAACCCCAAAGAAGAAAAGAATGATAATTTTTTTTATTTTGATAACTAACTAAGTTGCAGACCCTGTATTATGCATCTACACTTAATTGTCTATGTAAATAGAGTTATGGAGCAAAGTATAGTTTGATATGCTTTTATTATCACTTGTAAGTCTAAGAATGTTGAAAGCATTGTGTGAAGTAAATTTGAAAATTTCAGTAGTGAAATGGGATATGGATAATAAGATAATCAAATATCATTCTCAATCTTGATTATTAGTTACATATACCCTATGTTGAAGGAACTATATGCATGAGTGGATGAAAGAAAGACACTATTGTATATGAATTGTATCTTGAATATGTTTAATAGGTGTGTAGATTTATGTTGACCAAATGCCATGAAAAAGTGTGAATGAACAAAGGATCTCTTATATGATAACTAACCAATCATGCTCTACATTTTGGGTGCTTGATCAAGGTATACCCTGCACATACATTAACAAGTGGTGAGGAAGGCCTGGAGTATTGGTAAAATACATAAAAAGGTTGGTAAGCATCTATCCTTAATGCTCATAATTATTTTGTGAGTTATTTTTTATTTTTACCATACTAGAAAGCTAGGAAACCAATGCAAGGGCTTGTAAGCTATTGACTTATACACATAGTCATACAAAAAGAGGGAAGAGAATGTAATAGAGATGAAATAGAGAACATGAAGAAGCATTGTAAAGCTTAGATAAAGGTGTGTAAATATTTAATAGAGACTAATTAATATTTAAAATAATTTTAAAAGCCCTAACTCATAGGTTAAGATTCAAATTTTTTTAATAAACCCTTGCATGTTGTAATAGTGTTCACAGTGAGAACCAAAATATTATAAAATATAGAATAGAGGTAGTGGATTGAGAATCTATTGCTTGGAGGTGGTTTTTAAAAATTATATAAACCCTATACATCATGTAAAGAGTCATGAAAGTGTATAAGATTTATATAATTATAATTAAAACCCTTCTCAAGTCATTTTGCCTACTAACAACCCTAAACTAGGGTTTCTAGTTTGAAACATGTATTCCAAGACAATTAACTAGTGAAATTACATCAAAATTCATCATTAGGTGAATGTCAATGCTAGATAATAGATTTTGAATTTTTATGGGTGTTTAAGTATGGATAGGCACATGTAGAGAGGATTGTGTGCAAATAGGGCTTAAATGGCCTATTAGGCCTAGTCAGTGAATAAGAAGAACCTAGAAAGGAGGTCTACAAGCAGAGTTTGAACTTGTAAATACATTCAAATTTGAATAAAATAAAAAGTTATCTAAACAATGAATATTTTCTCATAATCACATCGTACAATTCTATACTAACTAAATTTGATCTTAAAAAGGCTACAAGATAGTGTTTTTTATGCAAGCAGAGTTGTGTGAGGAGCAAGGTGGAGTGTTGATAGGTATGTACATTGATTAAGGGGTACTAAATGATTTAAATAAATATGATTAAGGTGTTATCAAACATAAACTAATCAAATAACTCAAGAGTCATTAAATGCATATTGAATCCATGAGTTATAGTTCAAAGAAGTGATAGGCCATTTCCAAGAAGTTATTCATTGAACAAGACAAAGTGTGAGATAGTTTGATTTCCCCTCTGAATCAAATCCCTTTGTATTCATAAGGGTATTTAGTGTACCATAATTAGTTATACTATAATGTGAAAGGTTAGATAAACTTCATGTTTTTGTTTATTCAAAAACTACCTAAGACTAAGCCTATATATTTGGGTACCAAATCTTATTTAATTATTCCTATATGCTAGTGACACTAACCATGGATGGTGTATTTAGCTTCTAATAAGATAAATATAAAATATAACATATCAGAAACACTATCTATTTTAAAATTTCACATCCCATTTTAAAATAAACATCATTAACTAGATTCGATGTCATTATCCTTAAAACAAGCAATGTAATACAAAGAACCTATATGGACAAAATGGGTCTAAGAGGGAAAAGAGGGAGTGAAGATGAAGTCATAAATATATCACCATGATGTCAAAATAGGTGTTTCAATATGATATTTCAAAACCTAAGGAATGCTAAGGGCACCTAATCATGATTTCACATCATGTTTTCTCTAGACAAGACCACCCAAATCCTATAATATATTAATGATGTGAGATGCAAAGTAACAAGTTATTGAGCAAGAAAAGTTTTAGTAAAGCATTTTAAGTGTACAAACTAGGTGTTGTAGTTTTTAACATGGATGAATGTAGCTCACATTATTTCACTAAATATTTTTTTGCAGATAGAGTTCCATTTATATTTTACTTCTAGTTTTTTATTTATTACTCTTATTCATGATAACAAATGCCCTAATAAACTAATGATTATTCTTGAGCATTGGTGAAATAATGGATAAAGGTTAATTTAAATAGAATGTGTACTATAAATGACCAAATAATGTTCATTAATTCTCCCTTTTAAAATATTAGTCATTTTATTCTCAAATATCACTAAGAAAACTCAAAATAGCTTCCACACGACCTTATAGATCTACCAATTATTAACTTGTCCTTTTGACAATAGTTCAAAAGAATATTCAACATTTGTACCTTTACTATATACAAGTATAGTTCACATTATTTTTCTAATGAATTTGTTTGTATATTGCCTATCAAATCGTATATGACTACAAATTTTGAATTCCTTGCACTAACAACACTCACAATTACCCAATTAAATTGATAACTGGGTATAATAGAAGAATTATGGTTTTATCCACATAATATTTGATAAAAGGGACTAAATTAGAACTAAAATGTCTCTCCTAATGTAAGTGTAAAAAAGATAAGTAAAAATCTCTCCACTAACATAAGTGTAACAATTAGAGTCAACTTTGAAATTACTTACTCATATTCATAGTGCTAGAACTTACTATGATCCTATTAAACTAATAATCAAATAAAATAGTAAATTATATTTATTTTTTGCATGTTATTCACTACCAAAAACTAGATCAAAATAAAATATCCTCCCTAAACATAAGTGTTAAAATTTATCCACTTCCCAAACTCCTTGTTCTAATTTGTAATGTTAACACTTATCATGACCTTGGTAAACAATTAATTGGATAAAATGTTGAATTAGGGTTGTTTTTGGCATATTTTTTACAAAAAGGGATCAATATTGGATTAAAATTTCTTCTCTAACATAATTTTAATCATGCATATTCTTTTCTCTTATTCAAAATGTTATCACTTAATACAAAACTTTTAAACTAAAATATGAATAAAATGGTAATTAAGGTTATTTTAAACATCAAGTTTGATAAAAAGGACCAGATCAAAATAAAAAAGTATCCCATTAACATTAATTTTGAAAAGATAAATCAATTTTTGAACTCCTTGTTCTTATTTGTAGTGATTTTATATTATGATCTTGTTAAACTAATAATTGGATAAAATGATGATTTGGATTCATTTTTTGCATAATGCTTACTTAAGGGGCCAAAAAGTACACTCTAACACAAGTGTAAAAAATATCCATAAAAAATATATACCCTAATATAAGAGTAAAAAGGAGTAATTTGCTTTGGAATTAATTTCTCTTATCCACAATGCTAGTAGAACATATTATAAGACTAGTGAACTAATAATCACATTAAAAGGAGATTTTTGTTTTTCACGTACTATTCACTACAAAATATTATAATATGATTAAAAATACTCCCTGAATATAAGTGTAGAAAACTAGATACTTTTTGAATTCCTTGCTCTTAAATGCAGTGCTAACACCCATTATGACCCTGTTAAACTATTACTTGGATAAAATAGTGAATTATGTTTGTTTTTCACATATTGTTTACCATTTGAGACTAGATAAATATTTAAAAAAATTCTCCTAACATAAGTTTAAAAAAGAGAGTAAAAAATTATACCCTAAGATAATATTAAAAAAGGAGTAATCAACTTTGGAATCTCTTACTCTTATTTGCAATGCTAGTAGTACTTATTAAGACATTGTTGAATTACTAATTACATAAAATGGTGATTTGGGGTTATTTTACACTTAATGTTCACTACAAGAGACTAGATCAAGATTAAAAATACTCCCCAAAAATGTGTAACTTCAAGTTATTTTCACTTACTACTCACTACAAAAAACCAGATCAAGTTAAAAAATACTCCCCAAAATGTGTAACAAAACTAAACACTTTTTTAATTATTTGATCTTAAATATAGTGTTAGCACCCACTATAACCATGTTGAATTAGTAGTTAGATAAAAATTGTGAATTATAGCTACTTTTCACAAATGTGTACTAGGAGGGACTAACTCAAGATATAAAAACCCTCCCCATACATAAGTGTAAAAAAGTGTTATCACTTACTATTACCATGTCAAATTAATAATTGGATGCAAAACAACTTAGGGTTTTTTCATGAACTATTTATTACATAGGTCCATATTTGAATCTAGATTAAAATTTATCCCCTAACATAAGTGTAAAACATGGCAATTAATTTTCAAATTCCTTTCTCTCATTGACAATGTCAGCATTCAACATGACCCTAAAAAAATAATTATGACTTTGTTAAACTAATAATCACATAAAATGGTGAATTTAATTTATTTTTACATACTATTAACTATGAAATACCAAATAAGGAGCCAAAAACCTTCCTGAACATAAATGTAAAAAATCAGCAATTTTATGAGTTCCCTACTCTTATTTTCAATGTTGGCACATGCCCTAACATATTTAAACTAGTGACTATATATAATGATGAATTAGGATTATTATACACAATATTAATTTTATAAAAATAATTAGATCAAATTATATCATTAGAGTAGAAGAATATGGCTCCCTTTAGCTATGTCTTCACATTGCTCTTATGGTCATCTGTGTTCATGCTTCCTTGAAATTCTCCTCTCTCAAATCCTCTACTCTTACTTAGATATGTTATTTTTTTTGTAGTGCTATTCTCCTCTCATCCTACCTATCTTAGGTTGTGTATGTTGTCTTGATATGAATTTCCCCTAGATTTCACTAAGGGTTCCTTTACTTTGTGTTTGGATACTACTAGCTCTTCAATTCTAGTTCATGTTGCCTCATGGTTGTCATTATCTTCACTCTAGGGTATTTTTGGGTTCTAGATATTTTTAATATCTAGGCCTTCCTATGATTGGATCTTAGTTTTCTTTTTAGTTTTGTTTTTGGTCTCTATGTTTGGGATGTTTATGCCATTTGTTTATGCCTTATTTTGACTTAGAGAATGCTTCTCTACTATCTTCTAGATCTCCCTTGGAATTCTTTGGTATTTTTGAGCTCTTGGATACTATACACAATATAAGTGACATGACAACCTTCATGAAATTAACTTCTTGAGGTCTGGCCAAGATAGTCGATGAAAATATGATAAGATGATAGGTCTATGGGTTTGGCTAGTTAGGTTGAGGTACAAGGACATGATTTTGGATGATAAGTATAAAAGGGTACTCATTATGATACTATAAAAGTTATGATGCATCATGTTTCTCATTGAGAGTGTTTAATTGAGATTAGATACAATCCTAATAACCTTCATTATGAATGAGGACAAGATATCAAAGTTCTTGTTCTGTACTAGGTATGGGGAATTAGGCATAATTAGGCTAAATAAGCCTATGGAATTGGTTAAATATATGTGGTTGACTATGTCTAATAAATTTTATCTATTAAATGAATGAAATGATGAGGTTAGTCCTTAGGAGGAAGAAAGGGAAAATGAAGAACTCAGACTGGGAAGTCATTAAACTGGTAGGATAGAATATGAATGGGTATAATTATTAGGGGTTATTATTCATGGTATTTATTGTTAATATCTTAAATATGGATAATTATAATGTGTGTAACTATATTATATTGTAATACTTAAATTCTAAGTTCAACATTAATATCATTCTTGGATGTTACTAGTGTAAACAGGAGATCTATCTCTAGGAAATATACTTGCACTATGGAGGTATGATCACTCTGAAAGCATCATCCAATAGGAGAATAATTTTTGTTTTAATTTTTAAATCATATAGCTTATCTGTATTATTATTTTTAAAAGTGTAACTTTTGTTTTGAATTATAGAAATCAAGGTTTAGGTTTGTAGGTGTTTTTACAAGGCTTTGTTTGATTTTGTTTTTGTTGTTTTTGTTAATAAGTTACAAAAGAAAGTAAAATATACTAATTTATATAAATAAATTAAATTAATATGATTTTATTTGTGTTCTTTTCAATATTTTTAAGAATACAAGTGCTAAAAATTAAATTCTAAATGATTGATGCAAGTGCTATTTTTTTTCCTATTTAGGTGCAAAGTTTTTTACCCACATGCACTAAATTAAATGTTATTTTTATTTTATTTTAAATTAAAATAATTGAAATATATTATTCAATTTTTGTTTTAAAACATTAAATTCAATAATTAAAATATTAAACTAGAGTTTGTTCTATGTTATGCAATTTCTAGTTTCTCTTATGATCTAGTCTAGTATGTAAACAAGAAAATAATTTTTGAGATTTTTGATGATTACAAAAAAGCTATAATTATTATATGGTTGAGTAAATTAAGTTTTATAATTCTTTTTTTTTTGACTTATAAATTTTATTTAACATGAAAAAGAAAGAAACTAGATCTAGCATGCAAGTTTTATTTTTTCTAGCTTTTGGGTGTGTGTATGTGTTTGTTTAATGAATATATGTTTGAGATAAAAATGAAAATATAATATTTTTTTGTGGTTTTATTTATTTAAAATATCCTCATGTGAAGGGAGAGACTTAACCAAATAAAATTGGTAATTTCTTATTTGGCACTATTCTCTAGTAGCCCTTCTCAATGATAAATCTTGTAGGTTTGAAGAATCTACAAAGGATCTAGACAAACCAAGACCATTTACAGACACCCATTATCCTCTTATATTTTTAGAAGAAGTTTCAAGTCTCAATTCTCAATGAAACCCCACTAACCTCACTAGTCCTTTCTCTAATTAGCCCTCTTTCCTTGTAGCCCTCCTAAATCACTTATTTAGTTTCTTTGGACAACACACAGGGTTTAAAGATATAAAATATATATTTTAAGATACCCATTAAGTCCATACATATCCTTACAAATTTTTATTTAACAAATCTCAATGTAGGTGTATTAAATTGACAAGACATTCAAGAAACTAGGCCTCAATTAGGTCTTTAAGGCAGTTAAATTGGGTTTTGACTCAAAACTAGTCCACACATGCCAAGACTTTTATAAATCACTTGATTCAATTTTATAATGATAATCCAAAGATCTAGGTGAAATTTTAAGGTTTACAAAAGTATTTATGGTATACAACCACCAAATGACCAAAATCCCTAAACAAGGTTTTACACAGACCCAAGAGGTTATATTTGGTCATTGTTTATTCAAAATGGAGTTTCAAGGTATAAAACCATTGTTTGTGTGTGTGTGTGTGTGTGTGTGTGTGTGTGTGTGTGTGTGTGTGTGTGTGTGTGTGTGTGTGTGTGTGTGTGTGTGTGTGTGTGTGTGTGTGTGTGTGTGTGTGTGTGTGTGTGTGTGTGTGTGTGTGTGTGTGTGTGTGTGTGTGTGTGTGTGTGTGTTATAACTTATAACAACTATAAGCATTGATAAATTACTCAAATTTATTGAAAATATCTCAAAAATCTCAAGTACTCTCCTAGATTATACACAAAATATAGGGTACAAGACTGTGTCCAACAAAATCAATGTTTGAATGAAATTTAGCCTTCACAAGGGATTCCTAGGAACAAATCAATTTCCTTCACCTAATAACAAATATCCTACACCATTTTCATCATCAAAATTCTTGAAATGAGCTAAAGAAACCTTTCACTCCTCTTGGCTCTTGATTGTGTCAAACACAAAATTTTCATGGCCTAAGTTTATCTCTTTTACACCTATATATGAATAGTAATACTCCAACTATATCATTAAATAAAAAATATATAAATAATCACACTTACTAGGAGTCTTTAAGTTAAAATATTCTCCAAAATCACTTTCCACACATTCACATTCTTGAAGTTACATAGTCATACACAGAATTATGTGTTATAGGCATTATCCTCTTGAAGTCTTAATATTGTAATTTCCTTTTTGTACTAGTTATTTATAATTAATAAAAAACAATGAAATGATAAACACGTACCATATATCTCACTGAAGTTCACAAAAACTTACTAAAATGTTATTTCTTCCATTGGTTTTATTCGACTCCTAATTGTAATACATAGAATTCTTCAAACATTCAGGTTTTTATTATAAGTCTTGATCTTTCCTTTCTTCCTAAAAACTCTCCACCTCTATACATGCATCATCCCCATTTCATCAAACCATTTTCATCTTTTTTAACTCCTAAAAACTCTATAACTGATTCTTGATCCTCTTCAATGTATGCCCATTCTTGGTGACTATCCTTTTTAGGTGTTGTATAAAGTTAGAACATGGATAATATGACCTTAAAAAGGTGGAAAGCAATAAAATAAAATCATAATATATAAAATACCCATATACACATCGAAATACATCATTGTACCTTAAAAAAGCATGATTAAGACCATAGAAACTATGCAATAAATTCAAATATTTGAATTGGTAGTTTTGGTAGGAAATTGCCAAAAGAGCCTAAATTCAAATTTTATGAAAACCTAGGACTTATAGCCTATTAAAAACATTATATCAGACCTCCTAAGACATAATAGGACACAAAATACCACTTTAAAAATCCAAAATTTACCTAATTACATCAAACTATGTGATGCACCTGCATCAAACTACCATCCTTTAAAATTGTTCATAAGCTCCTACTCATGAATCATCCTTTGTTCCAAATAATTCCAAAGATATTATCCTTATCTTAAATACTCCTTATTTTCCCTCTATGCCTCTTGAATCCCATGGTATTTTGAGGAGTTATAAGTATTGGTATAATGTTACATCTTATTCAAGTGTGCATCTTTCATCTTTGAGATCAGTCTCCTCTTTACTCATTTTTAAACCTTCTTCAATTGTATCTACACATGCAATAAATGCATTTAATAAAATCAATTCTATATCATACTCCTTTCTCCACTCCTTTGCACTATTACATTCTTTGGTATACTCATAATTTATATTATCATAATGGACTTTAAGATGCTTATTCTTATCCTTCACTTGATTCATTTTTTGTATTAGAATAATTGTTTTATTCTTTTCTTCCATGTTCATTATTTTGTTGATGAAGATGCTTTACTCCATGGGTTGTTCCTCACATTTTATTTTCTCACTATTCTTTTCATTTATTATGGACCTATTGTAGCATTCATTATATTCATTATTTTATTCTCCAACCTTGAAATATTCATTATTGTCTTTCAAGACAACTTCATCCTTTTGTTCTATATGTTGCTCACATAACAGTTTATCACATGTATTTCCATCCATGTAAATTTCCTTTAACACACTAACTCTCTCAATGACCTCTTAGAGAACTCCAAAAATAATTCATTCATATGTTCATTTGATAAAATCTGAATTTCTAAAGATAAATCAAGTTCTTTATGAGTTGCAACGTCTATCTTTTATTGATTAAATGACACACTGCTTACCTAATCTTCCTTATTTTATTGTATAAATCTTTCTGACCTATCAATAACACCTTATAACCTCCTTTTATTGATTAATCTTCTTCATTCAATGGTATAAGTGTATGCTTATGTCCTTTTTTTCCAAAGGTATAGGTATTTATTTCTCCATCATGAATGGATCTCATATCATACTGTTAAGGTCTCCATAAGAGAGCATGACACACATCCATTGGTATTATGTCACATAGGACCTTGTCTTGGTATCTTCCAATATAACAATTACCTAACATTGTTCATTTTACAAGAAATTATTATCCCTTCTGAAGCCATGAAACCTTATATGGAATTGGATGTGGCACCCTCTTCAAACCAAGCTTTTCTACCATCTCAACTGACACTATATTATCTATACTAAAAGTGAATTAATAACCATTTTACAACACTTAACTTGAGATTTTCATGTTGTCTTGAATAAGGTATTTCTTTGGGTAGGCCTCTTCTCTTTGGGTGGTTTGATCAACACTCTCCTCATCTGCAAAAACTCACCAACTTCTGGCTCTTCTATGTGAGATTGAGAACCCGTGCTCTCTTCCTCTACTTATACCACTTTATTTCTACTTTTATTTTATAATCCAATAGCTTGAGAGTCATATGGACACTCCTAAAACTAATGACCATCACACTTATTACATTTGAAACACTTACCAATGAATCCATTAAAACCTCTTCCTCTTGGTGTGTATCCTCCTTTGAAGTATGGTCTCCTTCCTCTAAATCCACCTCTTGGATTGGATGCATGTTCTTATCTTTGTGAGATAATTTTTCCCTCCTCATATACTTTCAACTAAATTTTATCTACCTACTCTCCTCTACCTCTAAAATTTTTATTTCTTCCCCTTGAATGTTGTGTTTACCTTCTATTTAACTTTTATTTTGCCTTAAAAACATATTTATAACACTCTTCAAGTGTTCTTAGAATTACTACACTGAATTCATATTGAAGATTATACATTAACCCATTAAGATACCTTAAAATATTCTCTACATCTTCTTCTACATGGATTGATTTGATTGTCAACTTGTAGAACTCCTTAGTATACTCCTTGACACTCATCTCCTTTTGTTTCAAATTTTAAACAAAAATTTTGCCTTAAATTTAGATAAAATCCTATCCCAAGATTTAATCTTATCTTTGCCTTTATTTCTCCTCTTATCTTGTACATAATCCCACCAAAGGTCTACATGTCTTTTTAGTCTTATGTAAGTAAACTTTACCTTATTTTCCTCTGTTACATTCTCATAATCAAAATATTTATCTAGTTATGTAATCTAATCAATCAATTCCTTACCATCTAGACTACCTACATAGTAGGAATCTCTATCTTAGGCTTGACCCATGTTTCATAACTACCTTTAGTAGTCTATCAATTTCTTCCTCTTCATGCTCTTTATCTTCTTATTCCTCTTCTAGTGCTTATGGTTCTTATTCCATGTCACTAATATCTCCTATTACAAATCCTATTCTTTGATTGGGATTTATTGCTGTAAGCCTTGCCTCAAAGCTTACCCTCAGGTTTCTTAACTCCTCCAAGATTTCATCTCCCATCTAGATACCTTCTCTTTCACCTCCTCTTGGATTCCTCTTAGGTGGCCTTTAACTTATCAATCAAACTAACTATCAAACAATCAATTCACTCTTACCTCAAAGAATGTTACCTTCAATCAATCCTCCTCAAAGTATATAACTTGATCCGATACCAATCTAATGCAGAGAGAGAGGGAGAGTTAACCAAATAAAATTGTTAATTTTTTCTTTGGCACTATTCTCTAGTATACCTTCTAAAGGATAAATCTTATACATTTGAATAATATACAGAGTATCTATAAGAACCAAGACCATTTTCAGACACCAATTATCCTCTTATATCTTCACAAGAAGTTTTGACTATCAATCCTCAAGGAAACCCCACTAACCTCACTAGTCCTTTCTCTAATTAGGCCTCTTTCATTGTAACCCTCCTAAAACACTTATTTAATTATTTTTAAAAACACACAAGGTTTAAAGACAAGAAAAATATATTTTTAGTTACCCATTTAGTTCATACATCTCCCTATAAATTTTTATTGAACAAATCTTAATGTAGGTGTATTAACTTGGCAAACCCTTCTAGAAACTAGGCCTTAATTAGGTCTCTAAGGAAATCAAATTGAGTTTTGACTCAAAAATGGTCCACACATGCCAATTATTTTATAAATAACTTTATTTTATTTTATAAAAATAATCCCAAGCTCTAGATAAAATTTGAAAGTTTACAAAGGTCTCCAAGGTATATAACCAACAAATGACCAAAATCCCTAAACAAGGTTTTACACATACCCAAGAGGTTATAGTTGGTATTTTTAAATTAAAAATGGTGTTTCAAGGTATAAAACCATTATATATAGGTTTTTTACAACTAATAACAACTTTCTCATTAATATATTACTCAACTTGATTGACAATATTCTCATAAATCTCAAGTACTCACCTGGACTGTACACAAAATACAAGGTACATGACTATGTGAAACAAACTTGATGTTTGAATGAATTTTAGCCTTAAAAATGCATTCCTTGGTATAAAAAAATTTCCTTCACCTAATAAAAACTATCCAACACCATTTTCATCATCAAAGTTCTTGAAATGAGCTAAAGAAACCTTTCACTCCTCTCAGCTCTTGATTGTGTCAAACACCAAATTCTCATGGACTAAGTTTGTCTCTTTTACACCTATAGATGAATATTAATAATAAAAATATATAAATAAATAAAATAAATATAAAAATTCACACTTAAAAAGTGTCTTTATTGAAGTTACAATATTCTCCAAAAGCACTTTCCACACATTCACATTCTTGAAGTTATACAATCATACATAGAATTCTGTGTTACATGCATTATCCTCTTGAAGTATTGATATTGTCATTTAATTTATATCCTAGTTATTTATAAATAATTTAAAAAAAAAAAAAAAAATTATAAATACATACCATATATCTCATTGAAGTTCATAAAAACTCACTACATGTTCTTTCTTCCATAAGTTTCATTGGACTCCTAACTGAAATACACATAATTCTTCAAGCATACAAGGTTTTATTATAAGTATTAATATTTCCTTGCTTTATAAAATCTCTCCAAATTTTTACATGCATCATCCTCATTTCCTCAAACCATTTTAACTTTTTTTAACTCCTAAAAACTCTATAACTGATTTTTGAACCTCTTCAACATATGCACATTCTTGTAACTATCCTTCTTAAGTGTTGTACAAAGTTAGAACATCGATAATATGAACTTTGAAAGGTTTAAATCAATAAAATAACATCCTAATATATAAAATTCCCCTATACACATCAAATTCCATCATTGTACCCTAACAAAAACATGAGTAAGACCATATAAATTATGCAATAAATTCAAATATTTAAATTGGCAGTTTTGGTAAGAAAATGCCAAAAGAGACTAAATTTAAATTTTATGCAAAACTATGAATTATGGCCTATGAAAAACATTATATCATACAAGCTAAGACATAATAAGACACAAATTACCACCTGAACAATTTAAATTTGACCTAATTACATCAAATTATGTGATGTTCTTACATCATATTCACTTAATCTACCCTAGATCAAATGCAAAACTATTGTTATTTGAAGCTTTTGACATGAAAATACAACTAAGGAATAAAAATTAATTTATTTTTTTATAAATTAAATGAGGATAATGATTTTTTCTTTTATTCTAATATTTTTTGAATATGAATAATCTAATGAATGATAAAATTAATAAAATCTATTCTAATTAATAAAATAAAACTGAAATTAAATCCTTCAACCTAACCAATAGTGAAATAAAGCAAAGGTATAGATATAATAATAAGGTACAATTAATATAATCTATTCTAATTAATAAAATAAAACTAAAATTAAATTTTTTAACCTAACCAATAGTGAAATAAAGCAAAGGTATAGATATAATCCTAATGTATCTATCTCCTTTGCTCAATATTGACCTTTGGATCTCTCCAAAAAATCATGACAAGAAAATAGACACAAAAAAGATGCAATTCTAAAGAAGAAAATAGTTGGACTGCAAATGGACTAATTCATAAATAATATAGGACTGGTTGCAAATTCGGTGAATTCTCTTCAAAATTGTGTAGAGTGACACAAAGATAATTGTAGATTGAGGTGAAGCTCATGAAAAATAAAATTAGGTAGGCAAGGCCTTTGTAAAACTTGAAATATTCAATCTCTAGTATAATTTTAGGATTTGAAAACCTAGGAAAAGTGAGATACTTATAAGGAAAATAAGTTCCATGTGGAAATTAAATGAATCTTTATTGGGAACATGGTTTAAGTTAACTTGATAAGTATTGATAAAAATATGAGTAAGAGAGAGTTGGTAAATATTTAGGGTTAACACAAAGTAAAACAATGAATAAACACAACTAAGAACATGCAAAATATGTGAAAATTGAAGTCTCAGATGTTAAATTTAAAAACACGTACACTATGACAAAATTGTCACTTTAGATAATGGAACCACCATATAAAATATGAAACCATAATGGTAGTTAAATTTCACTATGGTAATTTCATCACTATGCTAACACTTATAAAATGGGGAATTTGACCAACATAAATACCAAAAAAGGGGGAAATCAATCAAAATGAGAGATAATCAATTATGAGCATTATTTTAGTGGTGATCCTTACATCATCATAATATTTTTCATGAAATTTTTCACCTTTCAAAATTTGGTTGCCTACAAACACCCCTACCATCTCTTTTCATTTAATTAGTATTTGTCCTTGGATTGGTCCCTTTTTTCTTACGAAGTTGCTATGAGTAGGCTCCTTTCTCTTAGTATTAGGATTTATTTCTAAAATTGTTTAGGCTTTGTTCATTTTAGATCTATAGTGATTAGCTACCCCATCATAAAGATAATAAATGTCATTACTTATTTTGTATTTTCCCATCACTTAGCTTGTACGTGAATTGCTAGCAAGGATAATAAATGTCAACACACATTTTAGTGGGTTGATTAAATGTTAACTGACATATATGAATGAATGATTGAATATTATCTTTATCTTATTGACACTTAGTCCCTAAATTAGATGTTCATATGGTTGTATTTACATTTTTTAGTTTTAAAAAACAAGATTTTTTTTTAAAGAGATCATATTAGATGCAAAGAAAAATTTTAGGCAAACCATCAAAAACTAACACTAAGATTTTTACATTCTCATTCTCAGTAACACTAATAATAACTTTTGTATTCATAATAATAGTGTTGAATTCTCTTTCCTTGGTGAATAGAGGATAGGTAAAACTATTGACAAGTGCACAAACTCTACCAATTTTGGGTAGTCTATTGGTCCTATGTTTAAATTCCCACTAGTTTCTACATACTTTATCCAAGCATTATGGTGGTCTAATGTATCTCAAATTAGGAACCACCCTAGTTATTATAGGTTTATTTTTGTAGGTTGTAACTGCCATGTTGAAGAGTCTAAGTCATAGATGGTTTGTGAATAAAATTTAAGACTAGGATAATTGGTAAAATAGTTTTGATAATGACTATCTATTACACACTTGAATAAAGTCATGGGACCATGTCCCTTTACTATGTTGCCTTTTATTACATTCCCTAAGGTTACTCCACCTTGATTAGATCCTTTAGCTTGATTAAATCCACTACCATGGTTATAACTTCCCTCTTATTTTTGGGCATTAATTCAATATTAAATTTGGTAAAAAACCACCTCAATTTCAATTCAACCTTCCACTTTGAGGTTGATTATAACCTCCCTAATTATGATAACCACCTTGATATTATCCTTGTTACACAATGATAACTTGGTGTAGCCCCATATCCTTTATTTCCTTAATATTGTCTATCAATATGCAATTCTTTATTTTGTGTGTGTTTGTATCACATATATTATAGTAATAAATGAGATTAATTTTATTGGTATACTACAACAACAAACATTTATACATTTCATGATTTCCTTTGAAAACCTCACATAATAATGTCACAACTTTCACCTTCATATTTGTGTAATTATCCTTAGTGTGACCCTCCACTTCACAAACACCACAATTTTTTGATGCCTCCTATGTATAAATTGTTGAAATATTTTATAGTTGTGTCACCATATTTCAAATATGAGATTCAATAAATATGCTTATTCTTGTATTAAAGTTCACAAGAAATTCAATTTTGAGTGTAGCATTCAATGTTTCATGCATGTCAACAAAATTATTCATTGTCATTTGTCTTATGAATACAAGTAATAATTAATTAAAAACTATTATCCATGTTAAATGGGTGGAACTCATAAGATAAATTTGACAATGATTTCTTAAAATACACATAATTTCACTTGAATCTTACTTGATCTCATTAATGGTAGAGATTTTATCTTGCTCAAACTAATGAATATGGAATTATTTTAAAAATGAATTCTTATATTTTTAAATGTTTCTGTCATCTAATTTGGGTCATACTCTCAGTACTAGGCATGCACATGACCCAATAATGTTATCATAATTAGCTAGACCTTATTTCTTATATATTGACTCCCTTCGCAACACACTATCTAACATTTATGAATGTGTTATGTCAAATCCTTGATCCCATTTATTATGGTAACTTGATTGACATTTTGTATAAAATTTTTAGATGAGTCACTAATTATTTTTATTGTTGTGTTTATTGCGTATTTATCCCATAGTCAATACCTCTTCCTGATATACTAGGAGCCCCTCCTCCTATAGTTGTAGTTAGCCCTAAGCTCCCCTGTGTAGTACCTCCATGACTTAAAAATTTTGGGTTCACTGATGGACTATTCACTCCACCCTATGTACTTTATACACTATCCCCTCTTGTTAATGCCATAGCTATCTTCTCCACTTTTTCTTGTGTACACTCTCCTTCTACACATGTGTTACCTTTTTCCTTCAGAATTTGAAACAATTTTTTTCTAAAATAAAATAATCATGCCTCATTAGTGTAAAATTATTTACCTTGAACAATTTTAGATTAATTTCTTCCTTTAAATGTATATGTGTGAAATTTTTGATGTCTTTTGAATCAAATTCATATCCTTCTTCACATTATGTGCATCTTGCATATTCATTATCTTTATATATCCAATGATCATATTCCCATGGATCATCTTCACACATCAGAATAAAAAAATGAGTGTCTTTTACCTTTATGAAAACCTATCATATGCACTCTCTACCTCTCATGTATTAAAATAACTTCTTCACTCAAATCTCACATCCATCTAGGATGCTTTGAAGTGATTACCTTATCTATTATTTCATTACATATTCATGTGGGGATCATATTATGAATTATGTTCTTATTACATGTTTTTTTAGATTTCCACCTCAAAGTGGCTTAGTCTTATATTTCCAATATTTTTCTTTCTCATCAACATTTGGCATGGATCTACTCTATTATGCTCTAATTATTGTTTATTTGATCTTGATAATTAATTTTATATATATATATATATATATATATATATATATATATTTTGAATTGGATTATCTATATAATTAACTTAATTAACATGCCCACTCCTCATCTAACTCCTTCAACTAATTGACTCGTGCTTTAGTCCAAGTTTACTTAATTATATAGTTTTAACTCCTAATCACGTCTGCAACTAACCATTCGTGGATGTACTCTAGAACTTTAAAAAATATTATTTTCCAAAAACTTATTAGGCTTCAAACCTTTATTTTTAACAAAAATTTTCACAAAATATAAACATTTATCTTCAAACCAAGCCTCTTAATGATCTATAGATATGCATCTCACCATTTTCAAATATAATCTCCCTACTCTCTTTAAATAGGATCACAATAACATAACCAAAATTTTGTGTTTTTTATTAGCTAAATAATCCTTATGTAAGATATGGTAAGCACAACAAATAGACAAACACTGAAATACTATAACACCATCCTATTACTTAGACTTGAAGACCCAAACACTCACATGAGGCATAACAATAAATACTAAGACCCCCATTAAGAGAATCAATCATGAAGATACACACATGCATCATAATACACTTAAAAACAAAGGTAAAACATATCATATATATACACTAAGGTTAACACAATAGTATTTAGAACATATAATAAATATATCCTTTCATTCATATACCCATGCCATCATATAAACAATATACAATATACTTCCATCATATAGCATACGTTCATCCTCTAATGGATATTTTTACACTCAAACCTAAAAGGGTCTATAGTCAAACCTTAACACAATGTTTCTTCATAATAAATTTTGACCCTACAACCCACAATGCCCAACGTGAAACATGTCAAGGAAAAACACATTGAAAATTATTTAACACACACACACACACACAAAACTATAGCTAGAGATTCAAAATAACTTATACATGTCTCCTATAATTTCAATGTGAATAGGACCCACACATTCATTATAATTATAGTAAAATTATGTCACAAAATAGGTTAGAATATATCCTATAGGGTAATAAGAAGCATAAATATATGAAATTGTATAAAATTTAGGCTAATCGACTAATGTATATTTTCACATAATTAGACATTTTCAAGATAAAAAAATAAATATTTATATCCAAATGGCTATAAATATCCACTAAAATTACCCCATTATATGTAACTTTACGGGTATAGTTGAATAACCTATAGAACCATTCTAAGTAAGAAGATCCAAGGTAAAGACCATGCAAAACACTGATTATGATCAATAATTATTGATTGATGTCACTATTGATGGGTGGTTGGTATGTGACATCCTAAATGATATTAGAGTTAATTTAAACATTTTAAAAAAATAATCTTGGTGCAATATGTGCATCCTAGCACTAATGCCTTCACCTCATGTTCTCTTCATGATAAACAAGACTCGTACATAGCCCCTAAGGATTATGAAAAATGTCTTTGTTGATATTATGTAGGTAATAATTATCACTAATTTTTAATTAATTACATTAGATAAAGTAGACAATAACCCTACTTTTCTTATTATATCTTGGTGTTATAATAATAATTCATATATGTTACCCAAGAAGTGTTACGTGATTTTTGAGAAATGAGAAGCAATATTTTTTTCATCCTTTTAGACTTTGATCATAGGCCCTCTTATGTGGAGAGCATTAAAATAGATAATGAGATGAATCATATATACAACATCACCATGCAAGGGGGAAATAATTTGACCTCAATAGTGAGGGTTTCCTTAATTGGTGTGATGCAAACTCTATATTTGGTATTACTAGTGTTGCATGTGATTGTTGGGTCTAAGAATCATATAAGGTGATTGGAAATAATTGTGGTTTAATAAAGATATATCCAAAAAAGTATACCCCACAAAAAATTATAAGGAACAAAGTCAATACCATCCAAAATCCAATCATGAATATTTGGATTCCACATGTTCCACCTTAACAATGGAAAGGTTGAAACACTTCCCCAATATAATGGCACAAAAAGTTCCACTAACTATGTGAATGATTTAGGAGGATGTTTACCCAAGGAGATAAAAAGTTACAAACCTTAATTTACACCTTAATGGGCATGGTTTCACATTGGTGTTAAATGCACAAACCTACTCTACTAATATGGGCTATCGTAGAAGAGGATATTTATACCCATTTAAATGGTAGTAACATTAAATATGGGTTTCCAATATATGGATGAATTTCACAATTTTTTTATTATTGAGAAACACTTATTTATTAATATAAAACAAGATATGGTACAATTCTAATCTTACCAAAAAATGGGTTAAAAAATTCATACCCCATAAGCAAAATTAAACCGAGGGTTAAAGAAAACCCCTTAGGAAAAGTCATAAAAAATGGTCACAAAATGACAACACCAAAAAAGTTATATCACATCAATTGCCAAGAAAGAATAAAAACCAAATTATAAATAACATTAATAAGAATATCTAAGTAACAATAAAAAAACATAGATTTTAGAGGAGGTAGAGGATATGATGGACCCAAAATCTTATCACCCCATCCTCTCATGGCTATAATATCTCCATCAACAGGTAAGGGCTCCCAACCAGAATTTTGCCACTCTTCCAAATTCTAGTTTTGATTTCTTTCCAGGGAAATAAATAGATCCAGGCATGGGAATTTTCCTTAGGGAGGTAGACCCAAACATCTATTATGACCATCTTGATATGGGGGAGGAGATCCACCCCATCCCCAAACATTACCTCCATATCATGAGGATCCACTCAGACCACCATGGTGAGGAGAAGGCTAGTGAGGTGGTGACCCTTGTGCAGAGTAACTCCTACATCTAGGTCTATATTGCTACCACCTTGGCCCACATCCTCATCCCTAAGGGGGTGAAGGATTATATAGAGGATCAAGAAGTTATTGGTTGACTATACATGGGGCATTTCCCCAGTGATCTAGTAAATGTTAGAGATGGTTGAGCTCTAGACAGACCTTGTCTATTTGGATTTGAATATAAAGAGTGACATTAGAAAGAACAATAATTTTTTTATAAATAGAAAATTTCATTATTAAATCAAGTATAATTCCTAGCTCTCCATATTTGAAACATAATTTCAACTCAAAATATCCACCAAATTTGAGTCACCCAAGAGAGTCATCTTCCACATGAAGAATTCTAGATGAAAAGGCTGGAAAAGGGAATGAATCTAGTGCCATATAGACTGAGTGTGTGGACAAAACCAAAAGATATGTTTAATAGTTTTTGGTTGTTGATAGGTTAGTTAAATTGGGTTAGGTACACCCAAATTCTTTAGTTGGTCACCCATAACCAATCCCTGGTAAAAGAGGCACCATAAAAAGTGACCTTTTTTGAGATCAATAGAAGCAGACCACACTGTGTTGAAATGTCTAGCCTATATCATTTCATGAAAATGAATATTCCATCTAATATTAAGCATATTAACTGGAATATGTTGAGGGGCCATTACTTTATATCCTATCCATGGAGTGTATCAAGTGAAAGGGGTGGTTATAGGCCAATGCCAATCCCTCCACCAAGTAATAAGAGAATTAACTCCAATTTTATGCAAATATTCATCAAGTATGGATCCTTGAATTTTTTAAATAACCTCTACATCTAAGTTTATTAGTTGATACTTATTTTAAAGTTATTTCCAAGTGAGTTAAACCCTACTCTCTTTATAAAAAAGGTCACTAATAACCTTCACACCTTTTATGAAAAGGCATAGCCCTTTAACCCAAGGGACTAAGGCAAAGGGAAAATTATGAAAATTAAGATAAGGCAACCACCAAAGGGACTGAGAGTTAATATAGAGGCCATTTCTAAAACCTTCACAGCCCAATTGAGGTGAGGCTTAATCTTCTCCCAAGCCTTCCATAAACTTTGAATAATAAGTGACCCCTTAATTTTGATAGGCACTAGGGTGATAAGTAAAGAGTGAAGCCCTAGGCCTTGCCACGCTTTCTTTCCACAAGGGAGACCCTAAGAGATAAAATGGTAGAGAATAATATTCTATGATTTATACCTAGAAAGACATATTATTATCCATTTGGCCCCAAGAGGAAGCCCTTGGAGTTTAATGTTGAGAAGACCAAGTCCCACAAGTTTCTTTGGATGACAACAAATGTTTCAAGAAACTCTATGGAAGCCCTTATGTCCCTCAGAATTAGCCCAAAGAAAATCCCTTCATTTTTTTATTTTTTTTTTTGTAGGGAGAATTAGAATGGACCTAATAGGAATAATAATAAACATATATGGCTACCAAAACTTTAGAATAGATTTAAAACTTGTCAACCAAAGATAAAGCTTATGTATCCAAAAGGAAATCTTTTTTCCAACTCTCTACACCACATAGGACCATAAGTCATAGGGAGAGGCCCAAAAGTAAAAAAGAATGCATATAAACTTAAATGTCACACTTGATAGAATCCATTACCATTAAAATTCTTTAAGCCAAGGAGGTTTAAGTCCCGATGACTGCCTATATCATTGGTCTTCCTCCATTAAATGGATGAACCTAAAGCCAAACAAAATATGTGCAAACATTCCATGGAATTTTTAATGGATTATTCCTCCTATTGGAGATTGAGAAAGGTATCATCCATGAAATATCCATTTAGAAGTTGTCTATCAAATTAAAGGAGAGAAATACCTTTCACCAAATCCTTGGTAACAAAATTATCTAAAAGATAGTTGAATCCTTCTACTGCAAGAACATATAAGAAGGGAGATAAATGACATCCTTGCCTTATAGAATGATGTAGCTCAAACTGAGAAGACTAGGTTCCATTAATATTAATACAAGCCATTTTATCCTAAAAAAGCATATTAATAGTCTAAACAAACTTTGGGCCAAACCCAAGTCCCTGAAGCATGGCCAAAATGAAGGGCCACTTAATCTGATCATAAGCCTTTTCAAAGTCAATCTTAACAAATAAGGCCTTTTGATTATAAAACCTAATCCATTCCATACCTTCCTAGACATTGATGACATTATCCAAGATGAACCTATTTTGTATGAATCTTGTTTTTTCACTTCAAACAATTAAAGGGAGAATGTGTTTCACCCTGAGATTCAGATTTTTGGCAATAATCTTATAGGAGACATTGAGCAAAGTAATAGGTCTCTATTTTTTGATAATTTTAGGATCACCAACCTTGGGGATGAATTTAATGTTATATTGATTAATAAAGGTTTCCCAAGGAATTGGTTATAATAGCTTTAGTGTACACCCAGTGCAAATTAGGGCAAATAGTGTCCCATAGAGTTTGATAAAACTCACATAGGAAACCATAAATTCCTAGATATTTATCCACTAACATATGTTTAATAGCCTCATGAAGGTCACTGAGAGATAAAGGCCTATCACAAGTAATTCTTTGAGTATTGGAGATTTTGCATGGCACTACTTGAAGATATTGAAGGAGAGTTGCCTCCCATTCTAGAGAAGAAGCTTACACTGATAAAACACCAATTTTGAGCTAGTGTATACGCGCTCTTAATTGAGCTCCTTTAGTTTTGCATATTTCCTCAATTTGGATTTTTTGTCTCTATTGTGCTACTTGATTTTGAAGGTGTACATTAAAAAGTGCCTTCTTTAATTCTTGTGAGGTGTGGATAAACTCACAGTTTGTAGTTTTGTGCCAACATCATATGAAAATAGTTGCTTGTTTTCCATAGATCTGAAGAAATGTAGAAGTGTTAGCCATCTCCAAATGGCTGCCTATTCCAAAATATCATTGGAGGCATATAAGTTAACCAACCCAATAATGTAATTTTTAAAATCAAAAAGGGTCCACACCACTCAATGGGTGGGGTCTGATCCCCAAAAAATAATATTTTGAGCAAGATCTGAAGCCAAAAAAGTGATGGCCCCACCACGCCCAATATCATTCCCAATGGCTTGATAAATGGCCCCAAGCCAAATGATCCATGTTGCATTCTATAGCAAGAAGAAATAAATCTTGACCTCTTGCAAACAAAGAATTTTCATGATACTAAAAAATGGAAACTGTTCTTGACCTTATACTTACATGGTGGATCAGTAAGAGCTATAACATTCCAAGAGTAGAAAATCATTGGATAGTATCAAGGTGCATGTCATTCTCCTCAAAGAGTCCTTCTAGCATAGAAAACTTGTTATACATAAGATTATTGGGCATGTAATCATTCATTCTAAATAGTTGCCACTTGTGTGCCATATATTCCTCCTCTTCAAGAGATGAATATGGGTTGTGAGAACATCATAATATATATTTTTGGTCCAATGTAACTAGGCTCATGCCTTCCTCAGAGACACTCACCCTAGGAGAGGGATGTGAATCTGACAATGAAGGTGGCATCTCAACCATCAAGGTCATTGCATGAGGCACACACACATAATAAGAGGAGATGTTTTGGTAGGTAAGGTAGACTTGATAATAAAGGTTGGTGAAAAATTATTATTATTAGGTTATAATGACAAACTTTATGGCCTACCTCCGCATTTGGAAGAGTTGTTTTCTTTGTTGGTGATAGTAGTACAACCATCATTATTTCCATTCAAAGATTTGGATTTAGATCTACCTATTTATTGAGGAGCAAGGGGTGTGTGAACCATCAAAGGGAAGTCTCAGATCATGTCATTTTAGGACTAGCACCAAAAGTAAGGGTTTGGTAGGTTCATATACAAAACATTTAAATAAAAATGGTTAAAGCCAATTTGTATATCAATAGAATATTTTAAATCATGGGATAAATCAACTTACACACAAACGCTCTTCTAAGGATGAGACATATAAAATTTAGTATGTTCATGGTAGATGAAATGCCCAATGGGTTTTATGAACTAGTCAATAAAAACCTAGAGGAGGAGCGATAAGTGAGGAAATTCAACCTAGATGGGCACTTTCAATTTTACATGCTCAGAGACTTGAAAGTCTTGATTCTAGTGGGAAAATATGATCAAAGTGTTTCAGATGAACAAAGGCCAAGGTTAACAATATATTTTTAGTGTTATAGGTTAGAAAAGTGAAACAAAAAAAATCCTTTTGTAATATTTTGGACTCCCTAAAGTTTCACACCATGGCCTTACTAGTGGTTTTGAACCCATTGATTCAGAAGGCTCTTTTGGGGGATTCAATTGAAAAAATTAGTAATTAAAGTAAAATTCTCAAAGAACTAACAAGATTTGTCAAATTTGGGTACATCCAAAATAACATTAGGTAATGGAGAGTTAGAATCATCAACATTACCTCATAGAAGACTTTCGGGATGAATTTCCTCCCTTACTTTGGGGCCATGGTTGTGCTTTCTCACTCCATCTTTATTTTCATCTACAAATACAAATATGGAGGTAGCGATCATTAAATAAAAGGTACCCCCTTACTACCCAGAGTGTGAATCACTAATCAAAATCAGAAATTATTGAAAATAAAGCAATATCCTACCTAGATCCATGGTGATTGGTAGTGTGGTAGAGGCATAAAAGCTCATCAATGTAGAGCTAACATCTTAAGGTTTCCCCATGTTGCACAAACCAAATGGTAAAAACCATAACATTTAAAGAGGAAAAATCAAACTATAAGACAAATCATACAAAAGACCCATATATCATGACATGTTAATAAAAGGTTATCTAGGAATTCACCATTAGATAATAACATACATAATTATGAGGAAGTATGGAAAAAGAGTGCACACCACCTCATTATAATATTTTTGGTATGTGCTTTCTATGGCACATTGAATACTTAGGTTAATTCTTAGTATATCATTTGTGAAATTCACATAGATACGGTAGATAGGGACGGAAATTTTTATTGATACCTTATCTTATTTTAAGCTAGAACTCTCTAAGCCAAGTTACAATTGATTTATAAATATATCATGAAAGATGGCGTGATTATGGAATTAAATGTGTATAAGATGTATGAAAATAATTTTGGAGTGTTCACATTAGATTAGATGGTTTTATTTTTTATCATTAAATTAGTTTAAGCTTTGTTTAGGGATTTAGTTGTGAGCACATATGATTAGTACTTAATCTTGCATTTCTTATTAGGTTGTGCACATGGATTAGACATTTCCCTATGAGGTTGTTATAACCAACTACAATTTTCCAAATCTCTCTCTATATTTTATATATGAGCAATAGTAAATTTATTTTTTCCATTGATTTTAAGTGTTCTTCTTCTTGGCATAGAAAATTTCTTGATGTAATTTTGGTGTTCTAGATCGATCCTACAAATTTGTGTAGCTTCCTTACTCATAACCAAAATATAATATCAGAGCTTTGAAACTTTTCCAAAAAAATTAACTTGTAGCTTAGTGCCAACATTATACTAAATTATTTCATGTTCTATCCATCTCCAACGTTCTATTTTATAAGGACATAATGTTATTATATGTATTTGTTTTTGAAAAGATTTGGTACTTTAAGCCATATAGGAAGTACCCTCCAGATTTGGTGTTGAAATTATTCAGATATTTATTATGTTCAATATCATTTTTTTTTAGAGATCTAAACCTTTATATGCACATGTTCTACCATTTTTTTGGAAGATTTGTGCATTGTTTTTTTATTAGTTTGCATTAGATACAGTCTTGAGAACTATGTATAGGTTTGACATTACAGTGTATTTTTATGAGGTTTGGATCTATTTTTTTTACATTGGTTAGATTTGTACTCCATACAATCTTTTTTTTTATTTTTTAGAATATATTATGGATTAGAATCATTATAGTCCAAATAATCCATACTACTACTTCTCACCATTAGAAATCAATCTTATGAAGAAAACCACTACTCTTCTTGACATTTTCCAACTATCTCCTGGACAACACGTTCCACCATCCACTAGTTTCTCACCATGCATTCTAACCACTCACCATCAAGTTCACTACTCATATCCAACTATCACAACATCCACCCTTCATGGAAAAAATACTCATTGGCTAATTGTTTAACTTAGACGTTTCATCCAACTTTGAATATTTATCCTCGGTCTAAATCCTTCAACAAGCTTATAGGTTTATTGGTCTTATTTCACAATGGTGTGTCTTATTATTATTTTTTTCACAATTCAAAGTATTTACACGTTAAATATTATTGTCCTTATTAGCACTACTAAGTGTATAACCACTTATTGGTCTTTACATGTCTAAGTATTTTATACTTGTCTTCTTCAACAGTGGACACATGACTATTAAGAGCCCCTCAATAGCTCTAGTTACAATGTTTATAAAACTAAATTACAGAAACTCCTCTATTCAAAAGGTTTATGGAGAATATTTGATGACACTATTATATCTCTTACATCAAAGAAAAGTATGCATATGCTTGTAAATAGGATGAGGCTCTTAGGTTATGTTTCATATAATCTTTATTTCCACATTGTAAAAGTCAAAAATCTAAAAGAGGTATGGGACAAGCATGAAAATTTGTTTGAAAAATTAAATGAATTTAAAATGTTGCAATTAGATTTAGAATTAAGTTTCTTTTTTGCCTTCAAACTTTCTTTCTATTGATGAATTTATGATAAAATTCAAGTTTCTAAAATCAAAATTAAAGGATAAAGATTTTTAAAATAGTGAAAAGGGATTTATTTTTTTTATTCTATAAAAATTAAAAGGTCCATATAGTGTCTTTGCTTTTTCTTTTATACCATAATGGATACTTTAGATGATAAGTATAAATGACCTTCCATTGAGATTTTTTTTAAAATATTTAGTAGAGACCAAATTAAGTTGATGTCTCTAGATGCTCTTCCTAGTCCTAACCATGCACTAGTTGTTAATTCCTCTAAAGTTAAACCTCCACTTAAGCCTAGGGCTAATCCAAAGATAGTGCCTTCAAATAAACCTTTATATTCTACCTCCTAGTATCCTACACCTTCGAAATATCTTAAGCCTAAACAATAATTTATAAAAAAAGATGAAATATGATCCTTGTGTATTTTGTGATAAGACAAATTATTTTGTATCTAGATTTTTTTTAAATATGGGAGTTTTAGAATCAACAATCAAACAACATTATATTTGTATTATTACTCAATCTTCTATAACACATTCCTCAAGTAAGGGGAAATAACTTTCTACCAAGGTTATATCTGCCTCACAGAATGATTAGATCTTGGATTCAAGTGTTTCACACCATCTCACTCATTCTAGGGATATTATTACTTCTCGTTTGGATTATAATACCTCACAGATTATTATGGGAAACTCTTTACAAGCTTTTTGTGCTTCATAACAATAGACATATAAAATGGTTGTATTAATAATGTATTGCTTGTCCCATGAAATATCCCCTAATATTCTTTCTATGTATCAAATTTTTAATTTTGGTACTTAAAAAACTATGGATTTTACTACCAATGATTTTGTAATAATAGAATGTAATGATCCTAGTGTTACATTAGTGACAAGAGTAGTAGATCATGATTCTAGAATCTACACTTTTGACAAGTTTGAGTATAGTTATAATTTTGGTGAGAAAATTGTGACATGAGAGGCTATGGAACTTGAAATACATATACATACAACAAATGAGTTCAAATAATCTTGTAAATGGCCTTTCAAAGGTATCTTGTCTTGATGGAGTGTGTCATGAATGCCTAGTTGGAAAACAACATCAAGATCCATTTTTATCAAGTAAGGCCACACATGAACATGATCCTTTAGAGTAGGTTCATAATGATTTATTTTATTTTCCAACTTGCTCCTTTTCGAGAGCCAAGTATGCACTCACATTCATTGATGACTTCACTATATGAAGTTGGATTTATTTTATCAAGTTGAAAAGTGAATTTTTTGAGACCTTCAAGGATTTCAAATACTTTGTAGAAAAATAATCATCTACTCCACATAAGAATATATGCACTAAAAATATGGTAGAATATGATAGTAATGCCTTCCTATATTTTTGTATTGAGCATGGCATCCAACATCACTTCATTGTGTCATACACTCCATAAAAGAATGGTGTACCTAAGTAGAATAATAGACTTTGAAAGATAATGAAAGTTATATGCTTTATTTTAAATATGTGGGACCACAATATTGAGTTGAAGCAATTAATTATGATAATTACATCCAAAACCACATGCCACATAACGTTGTGTGGAATATTACACTTGAGGAAGCATGGTCAAGAATTAAACCTAATATTTTTGATTTTCTTATTTTTAGAAGTATGACATAGGCATTTGTTCCTAACAATAAATACAAATCCTTAGAGAAGAAGAGCCAACCACTCATTTTTGTTGGCTATTATGAAGATGTAAAATCTTATAGACTTCTTGATCCTATCATAAAATATGTCTTTTTTCAAAAGGATGTATGAGTTGATGAACAACCCACTCCATAATAATCCACATCTAGATTTTCTTAATCTCCTACTTGTAATATTTATTGTGAGGACCTACTTCCTATTATTGATGATGATGATGATGTTATTGTTATTTTTTTTTCTCTTATTCAGCCACCATAACCACCCCCTTCATAGTCCATGCCCAAGTGGGCACATATAAATATAAAGGCATTAGGTTATTTAATTATTTATCCATATGATACACACCACACTCACTCACATACCTCTAGTGTTTCTCTTTTGGGTCATGCCATTATAGATGATCCAATGTTCTTTTTGAGGAAACAAATCACCTTGAGTGGGATGCTATCATGCATAAGGAAGATTATTCATTGATAGAGAATAAAACATGGAAACTTGTACCTCTTCCTAATTTATAAATTTTGTAAAATGTAAACGGGTCTATAAAACCAAATATGTTATAAATGGACCAGTCGATAAGTACAAATATTGAATAGTAGCTAATGTATTTTCATAGGTTGAAGGGGTTGATTAATCTAAAACCTTTGCCCCTCTAGCTAAGATGGATTTAGTTAGGATTGTAATTTCACTTACTACTTCACACTTTGGTTGTGTATACACTCCTTTTCAGCCACTTTCATGTCTAAACAAACATCATATTGATTTCTAGCAAACAATGTAAATTAAGCCTAGAAATCACCAGAATGCCCAAATTCATCTACAAATTATATGTAAATTCCCTAAATCAATTTAAGGATTCCCTATTTGGGTTAATGTCTTTTACACAAAGATAACCTACAATGATTCACTTCCATTTAAATTTTGACATAACAAATTGACATTTTCAACCAACAATGTATGGTAAAGTTTAATTAAATTTTAAAAAATTATAAATATCTTAATAAAATTCACTTAAATAATTAAATATAATTAAAGTATTAAGTGAAAAAACTATGTTGAATTAATGAATATCTAATTTATAAAAAATAAATTTCAACAAATATCATGAAATATGATGTTGTCATTCTTAGAATCAAAAATTGAAAATATCAACATAAATAAGATAAATATCAGGAATGTTGAGTCATGCTTCATAAATGCAACCTATTTCCCAAAACATAAATGCATTCAACCTCCCAATTCTAACCCAAGCTTAACCACAAATAGGTTAGAGTCAATCGAAAAGCTATAAATAACAATGCACTCACTCACTTTCAACCAAGCTTCCAAAGCCAAACTTACAATGTAGAATTATTAAAAGGAAGCTTCATAATCATTTCATGTGCTAAGCCAAATCACAAGTGAATAAAGTGAGATGTTTCCCATAAAACACTATCATTACCAAAGATACATTATTCACAAATGGATCACAAACACGTTTATATGCTAATTATCAAGAAAGACTCTCAAAGAAGGTGAAAATGATTCTTTTATCTTCTTATTGGTTCTTTATTTATTAGTCATTTGCCCACCTGAGTACTTAGGATTAAAATGTTAGTCTTAAATTCATTTTTAGATTTATCTACTACCTTTTTGACTAATCATCTTGTTTAGATTCCTATGTTACATAATGGCATGCGCAGTGGGAAAATGTACCCCACATTCATTTTATGAGTACTTTGTGACTCTTCTAAATAGGAAAAATCTCAAATAAAGACCCAAAGCATGCACATTCAAGACATTGCATTTTGACTGAGAAATTTATGGATGAAGATGTTGAAAAAGGGATAAGATCCTTTTGTAACAAGTTAGACAGTTTGTCATACACTTGATAGATTATTTATTATGCCCATGTATGCTTTGATGCTTGTGGACCATTTAAAAAATTCATGCAAAACATTTAGACTAAGAGACCCCACTTGTACAAATTATCTTACCAATGCCAAATTGCTTTTGCACTCTAAGTTCCATACCATGTACAATTTCTTAAGAGATAGAAGGGGGTTAAAAACACTACCTTCATGTGATTTTATTTATTGGATTAACACTTAATTCCTCTCAAGAACAGGTAATACAATGGAATTTGGTGGATATGATGCAACCTTGTGTTAGTTTTTAGATAGGAACATGTACTTTTTTATTTCTTGTTCAATTGTATATTAAATTTGAAATTATTGTGCATAAATCAAATAAATCCATATATAATTTCACCAAGAGGCATTATGTTACATAATTATTCAAAACCATTTGCCTTAATCCAAAAGAAAAAAAAACCAATTCATGTTTTTATTTCTAAAAGATGTCGTTATGTTGCCTGCTTTAGTCTAGACCAAGTACCTCTCAAGACCAAATGCCTCTCAAAATAAGTTCTAAATCTACTTTCAAGTTTCAATCTAAGGACAATTATTTTACACTTGATTCTTGCATAATACTTGGGTTTGATTTGTTTAATTTTTTTATTTAGATCATGTTGCTTGGATTGTCCTTTGGTTTGATTTAAGATCTTTACCTAGACCAAGTTATCAAGATTTATTTTTCCAAATTGAAGTTCCTTTTTATTCTTAGACCAAGTTTGACCTTATTTCCAAATTTCACATAGACCAAGTGTACCTTTTGTTTTGAGTCAAGATCCTTAGATTTAAGAGTAGTTTCAATTTTGTGTTGAGACCAAGTCCATTTCTAAGACTAATCTCATGTTCCTAAACCTAAACCTATATCAATGCCAATTTCATTTTCAAACCTATACTTAGAAAATACATTTCATTTCACACCAAAACCAAGACTTGGACCATTCTAATTTCATTTCAAACCAAGACCAAGTCTATTTCACTTTAACCATTTATCAAACCAAACCAAATTCACACGTTCCAAGTTCCAAGTTCAAAACCACTTTCACATAGACCTTTTTCAAACATCAAGTATTTCAACCAAATTAAAAATCCATGCTAGAATAAATGTTCCTTTTGAACCCACATTATAAACCAAGCCAAATTTAGGTTCATTTGAAACCCATGTTCCAATCCAATTAGGGTACATGTTTGAACCCACATACAATTCATGAGCCAAACAAAGCTAAAATGGGGTTAATTTTGAACCCACATGCCTATTTCCAAGACATTCCAATGTTGAAATAGGGTTCATTTTAAACCCACATGCCACATTTATTTTAAATTACCAAGGCCACCCCCTTTTGGGCACATTTATTTTAAGTACCGAATTCACCCTTCTTTAAGCTATTTTCTTATCAAGTCTAGACTACCTTCTGTGGGCTAATTTTAATTGCCAAGCCAAGACATGCCAATTATCATATGCTAAGACCATCCTTCTTTGGGCCAATTATTGAGACCAAATTCACCATATTTGGGGCCATGCCAATTACCAAGACCAATACCATACTCTTTAGACCAATTACCAAGACCAAGGCTAAGTTTTCCCTCTTTTTGCCCATTCTAATTTCATAGACCAAGACTTTCAAACCAATCATGGCCCTAAAGAGAATTTTTTTCCCAATGAATCCCTGAGACACATCTTTTACCAATTTCTCATAATGAACATGATTATATATCCACTCCCTCAATTTTTTTATGAAAATAATCCTAAACTTCATTAGTATTGAGAATTTGAATATTATGTATATCACAAGATTCAAGGCTATTCACTTAATCAATGTCTTGGATTTAGGTTTTATGTCCAATATTTTATTGACAATGGCCACATTAAAATAGAGCCAATATGTCTAAGTTTGATATTTTAATTTTACAAATAATAGTAAACCAAGGCCAAAAAAACCAACCAATCCTTGATATTTTTATTGAAACACTTGTTTGTGATGATTTAACTTGTGATAAATCACTCTTTGATAATTTCCCTATCTTTGAGGAGCCTCACTTTTAAAATCCAGTCTTTGTCAAGTCACCCTTTAACCATTCATATATCTTTGAGGAGCCTCACTTTGACAAGTTAGTATTTACTAAATCACCCTTTGAGCATTCCCCTATGTTAGATAAGCCTCACTTTGATAATCTAGCTTTTGCTAATTCACCCTTCTAACATTCCCCTTTCTTTGAGGAACATCACTTTGACAAACCAGTCTTTGTTGAACCTTTCATATATGATCCTATTATCAAACAATAGCCTATTATTATGTTGAAGGATAATATGCATCCATTTATTAATATTCAACATGACATATTTTTAGTCACATACACATCCTAGATAGGTTCTATTTCCAAACCAATACTATGTTTAACATCCTTACCAAAAGAAAAAATTAGAATTAGAGTTAGATTTTATTTTTGAACCAATATTAGATTCAACATCAAAAGTAGAATCAATGTTAGTCTTGACATTAGATTCAGATTATTTTGAGTTAGAATCAACTTCAAAATTAGAATACATTAATGGATATTACAACATTGGTTACACACTTCTTTTAGATCAGATTAAAAACATTTGTGAGCCTTCTACAATTATTGAGGATGTTTTCTTTAGCATCGACATAAGTTTTCCTAATATCCTCTATGAGGATTATGCTACATTTTATCATTCCATTACCATTCAAGTCTCCATTGACACCAGTCATCCTAACCATTATATTTACATTCCCCCTCCCACAACCATCGATTGGGATCAATAGAATCACACATTGTTAAATTGCATCTAGGGTGACATAATAGATTCAAAAAATAAAGTGGACTAAGACCACATTTAGGCCAAATAATAACAATCTCCTAGTGAAACCTTTTTGGAGGTGCTAAGGTACTATAAAATTCTAAACTCAGCATATTTTAGTGAAACCTTGTTTGAGGCATTAGAATACAATCAAAGTCAAAATTCAACGTTCCTTAGTTAAACATTCTTAGAGGTGATATGGGATAATAAAAACAACTTTATTGGTGAAAATATCTGTAAGGCACTAATTTTTTAGCACAATAGTTCTTCATTATTTGATGAAGACATTATTGAATATAATATTGACATAACTGATAATCTACAACATAATCAGATTACTACATCTCTCATACCTAAACAATAAAAAATAATACGACCCTATCAAGAGTATATTTATAATTATTAGGTCCCACCACAACCAAAATTATGTCAAATATAAAATAAACAACATTTTTTACAACTGATAATCTTGATCTTCATTTGTGCCCCCAAAATTCTGCACTCGATTATGAGCTTATTATTCATTCTAGACCTATATTACATTGCTAAATCAAACCATTTATCTAATACCTATCATTGTTTACCATTATTGTTTGCACTTTCCTTCATCGAGGCTACAAATATATCTAATCTTAAGGTTTGGATGAAATATAATCAATGACCAATGAAGATCACAGAAACATCGATGCAGTCTAAATCAATAGTAGGTTCTTGTTAGATTAGATATTGAGAGTGGGTATGGGTTAGGCATCAAACATGCCAACATTATGCATCTCATAATTCTCCATTAAGTTAAGATGCTAAAAAATCCAAAAACATAGTAATTGATTATTTTCAAGTGCATTGTCACTTAGGGGAATCCCTATTACCATTATAAACCATTCCATTCTAGCCATGTATACCATTGTATCCCATTGACCATTCTAGTGGTACCCTATACTAATTAGAAGGTGCATCTTAGCATTAACAAGAAAAAAAAAATGCCTTGAAATTTTCCTTGCCTTGAACTTTACCTTACCTTACCATTATTTCATGCCAAGTCAAATAAAGACCCAAAGCATGCACATTCTAAACATTTCACTTCACATAGTAACTAATGGATGAAGTGGTTGAAAAGGAGATAAGACCCTTTTGTAACAAGTTAGATAGTTTGTCATCCACTTGATAGATATTTTATTGTACCCAAGTATGCTTTGATTCTTGTGGACCATTTAGAAAACTAATGCAAAAAATTTAGACTAAGAGACCCCACTTGTGCAGATTATATTATCAATACCAAGTTAATTTTGCACTCAAAGATCCATGCCATGTACAAGTTCTTAAGAGATATAATGGGGTTTAAAATTTTACCTTCATGTGATTTTATTTATTGGATTAACACTTAATTCCTTTAAAGAATGGGTATATCAATGGAATTTGGTGGATATGATGTAACTTTGTGTTAGTTTTTAGATAGGAGTTTTGCAGTGCCACCATTTAGTAGTGGCAAAGTCACCAATTTTATAACAAAATTTTACCTAGTAAATTTGATGATGTGCAAGGTCAAAATCATTATTTTCCAAGTTGGCGTTAACTAGATGTGGTTAACTTGACAAGTCAAATAGAGACCCAATGCAATTCATGTTCTAGACTTTGCACTTCGACTGACCAATTGATGGATGAAGTGGTTGAAAAAGGGATAAGAACCTTTTGTAACAAGTTAGACAATTTGTCATCTAATTGATAGATATTTTATTGTGCCCAAGTATGCTTTCATGCTTATGGACCATTTAGAAAGCTAATGTAAAAAATTTAGACTAAGAGACCCCACTTGTGTAGATTATCTTACCAATGCCAAGTTACTTTTGCACTCTAAGTTATATGCCATGTAAAAGTTCTTAAGAAATAGAAAGGGGTTAAAATGCTACATTCATGTGATTTTATTTATTGGATTAACACTCAATTCCTCTCAAGAATGGGTATATTAATGGAATTTGGTGGATATGATGCAACTTTGTGTTAGTTTTTAGATAGGAGCATGTACTTGTGTGTTTATTATTCACTTGTACATTAAATTTAAAATTATTATGTAAAAATAAAATAAATACATACATAATTTCACCAAGAGGCATTATGTTACCCAATTATTCAAAACCATTTTCCTTAATCCAAAATAAAAAAAACCAATTCATGTTTTCATTTCTAAAAGATGTCATTACATTGCCCAATTTAATCTAAACCAATTGCCTCTCAAGACTAAATTTCTATCAAAACAAGTCATAAATCCACTTTCAAGTTTTAATCTAAGGACAATTAGTTTACACTTGATTCTTGCCTACTTCTTGGGTTTGAGTTGTTTACTTTTTTTATTTAGATCATGTTACTTGGATTAGCCTTTGGTTTGATTTAAGATCTTTACCTAGACCAAGTTATCAAGATTTATTTTTCCAAATACAAGTTCCTTTTTAGGCCTAGACCAAGTATACCTTTTTGTTTTGAGTCAAGATCCTTATAATTAAGAGTAGTTTTAATTTCGTGTTGAGACCAAGTTCATTTCTAAGACTAATCTCATGTTCCTATACCTAAACTTATACCAATGCCAATTTAATTTTCAAACCTAGACTTAGACCAAACCCATTTCATTTTACACCAAAACCAAGACCTAGAGCATTCCAATTTCATTTCAAACCAAGACCAAGTCCATGTCACTTTAAACCATTTCTCAAACCAAACCAAATTCACATGTGTGAAGTTTCAAGTCCAAATTGACCAAGTTCAAAACCACTTTCACATAGTCCTTTTCCAAAAATCGAGTATTTCAACCAAAATAAAAATCCATGCTTGAATAAGGGTTTTTTTTAAACCCATATTCTAAACCATGCCAAATTCAAGTTCATTTGAAACCCATGTTCCAATCCAATCATGGTTCATGTTTGAACCCACATACCGATCATGGGCCAAACAAAGTTAAAATGGGGTTCATTTTAAACCCACATGCCTATTACCAATCCATTCCAATGTTTAATTAGGGTTCATTATAAACACACATGCCACATTTATTTTAAAGTACCAAGGCCACCCCCTTTTGGGAACATTTTTTTTAAGTACCAAATTCACCCTTCTTTAGGCTAATTTCTTATTAAGTGCCCAAAATGCCTTCTGTGGGCTAATTCTAATTGCCAAGCCAAAACATGTCAACTATCATATGCCAAGACCATCCTTCTTTACATCAATTATTGAGATGAAATTCACCCTCTTTGGGGCTGTTCCAATTACCAAGACTAAGACCATACTCTTTGGACTAATTACCAAGACCAAGGCCAAGTTTTCCCTCTTTGTTCCCATTCCAATTTCATAGACCAAGACTTTCAAACCAATCATGTCCCCAAAGAGAAAAGTTTCCTAATGAATCCTTGAGAGACATATATTACTAATTACTCATAATGAACATGATTATATATCCACACCCCTAATATTTTCATGAAAAAAATCCCTAACTTCACTAGTATCAAGAGTGTGAATATTATGAATATCAAAAGATTCTAGGTTATTAACTTAATTAATGACTTGGATTTAGGTTTTATGTCCAATATTTGATTGAAAATGGCCACATTAAAATAGAACTAAATATGTCTAAGTATGATATTTTAATTTTATAAATAAGAGTAAGCCAAGGCCAAGATAACCAACCAATCCTTGATATTTTTGTTGAAACACCTATTTATGATTATTCAACCTGTGATAAATCACTCTTCGATAATTTCCCTATCTTTGAAGAGCCTCACTTGTACAAGCCAGTCTTTATCAAATCAACTTTCAACCATTCCCATACCTTTGAGGAGCCCCACTTTGAAAAGCTATTCTTTACTGAGTCACCCTTCGACCATTCCCATATCTTTGAGAAACCTCACTTTGATAAACTAGTATTTACTGAGTCACCCTTCTAACATTCTCCTATCTTTGAAGAACCTCACTTTGACAAACCAGTCTTTATTGAACCTCTCCTAGATGATGTTATTACTAAACAATAGCCTATTATTACATCAAAGGCCAATATGTGTCCATTGATAAATATTCAACATGACATTTTTTTAATCAAGTATACATTAGAGATAGGTTTTATTTCCAAACCAACATTATGTTTAGCATCCACACCAAATAAAAATTAAAATCAAATTTAGGTTTTATTTTTGAACCAATATTAGATTCAACATCAAAAGTAGAATCAATGTTAGTCTTGACATTAGATTCAGAGTCTTTTTAGTCAGAATCAACTTTTAAATTAGAATGCATTGGTGGATATTACAACATTGGTTACACACTAATTGTAGATCAGATTAAACACATTTATGAGCCTTATACAATTGTTGAGGATGTTTTCTTTAGCATCGACACAAGTTCTCCTAGTATCCTCTACAAGGATTATGATACCTTTTATCATTCCATTACCATTCAAGTTTCCATTGACACCAATCATCCTAACCATTATATTTATGTTCCCCTTCCCACAACCATTGATTGGGACTGACAGAATCACACATTGTTAAATTGCATCCATGGTGACATACGAGTTTTAAAAAATCAAGGGGACCAAGACCACATTTAGGCCAAAGAATAATAGTCTCCTAGTGAAACCTTTTTAGAGGTGCTAGGAGACTATCAAATTCCAAACTCATCATCTTATTATGAAACCTTGTTTGATGCATTAGAATATAATCAAAGTCAAAATTTAGTGTTCCTTAGTAAAACCTTTTCAGAGGTGTTATGTGATCATCAAGATAAATTTATTGGTGAATACCTCTTTGAGGCACTAATTACTAAGCACAATAGTTCTTAATTTTTTGATTAAGACATTATTAAAGATAATATCAACACAATTGATAATCTACAGCATAATCAGATTATAACATCTCTCAAACCTAAACAACAACAAAATAATATGGTGTTATTGAGACCACAACCATAATTATGTCAAATCTAGAATCAATAACATTTTGTGTTACTGATAATCTTGATATTCATTTGTGCCCCAAGAATTACACTCCATTACGAGCCTATTATTAATTCCAAACCTATATTACATTGCTAAATCAAACCATTTATCCAATGCCTATCATTATTTACCATTATTGGTTGAACTTTCCTTCATTGAGGCTAAAAAGACATCTTATCTTAAGGTTTGGGTGAAATAGAATCAATGACCAATGAAGATCACAACAACATCAATGTAGTCCAAATTGATAGCAGGTTCTTGATAGAGTATCTATGGAGAGTGGGTGTGGGTTAGGCATCAAACATGCCAACATTATGCATCTCATAATTCTCCATTAAGTTAAGATTCTAAAAAATTAAAAAACATAATAATTCAGTATTTTCAAGTACATTATCACTTGGGGAAACCCTTTTACCATTACAAACCATTCCATTCTATCCATGTATACCATTGTATCCCATTAAACATTCTAGTGGTACCCTATTCTACTCAAGATGTGCATCTTTGCGTTAGTAAGAATAACATAATCATGCCTTGCCATCTTCCTTACCTTATAATTTGACTTACCTTGACCTTTACCTTACTTTACTATTATTTCATGCCAAGTCAAATAGAGACCCAAAGCATGCATGTTATATACATTGCACTTCATTGAGCAATTGAGGGATGAAGTGGTTGAAAAATGGATAAGACCCTTTTATAACAAGTTAGATAGTTTGTCATCCACTTGATAGATATTTTATTGTTCCCAAGTATGCATTGATTCTTGTGGACAATTTAGAAAGCTAATGTAAAAAAATTAGACTAAGAGACCCCACTTGTGCAGATTGTATTACCAATACCAAGTGGATTTTGCAATCTAAGTTCCATGCCACATACAAGTTCTTAAGAGATATAAGGGGGTTAAAAATGCTACCTTCATGTGATTTTATTTATTGTATTAACACTTAATTCCTCTTAATAATAGGTATATTAATGGAATTTGGTGGATATGATGCAACCTTGTGTTAGTTTTTAGATAAGAATCTAGCAAAGTCATCATTTAGTAGTAGACAAGTCACTGGTTTTATAAAAAAAATTACCTAGTAAAGTTGATGATAGATGGGTTGAAGTCACTATTTTCTAGGTTGGGGTTAACTATATGTGGTTAACTTGACAAGTCAAATAGAGAGCCAAAGCATGCACATTATATACATTGCACTTCACTAACTAATTAATGGATCAAGTGATTAAAAAAGGGATAGGACCCTTTTGTAACAAGTTAAACAGTTTGTCATCCACTTGATAGATATTTTATTGTACCCAAGTATGTTTTGATGCTTGTGGACCATTTAGAAAGCTAATGAAAAAAATTAGAGTAAGAAACCCTACCTATGCATGTTATCTTACCAATGCCAAGTTGTTTTTGTACTCTAAGTTCCATGCCATGTACAAGTTCTTAAGAGATATAAGGGGGTTAAATATGCTACCTTCATGTGATTTTATTTATTGGATTAACACTTAATTCCTCTCAAAAATGGGTATATCAATGGAATTTAGTTGAAATGTGCAACCTTGTGTTATTTTTTAGATAGAAGCATGTACTTGTGTGTTTATTTTTCAATTGTATATTAAATTTAAAACTATTGTGCACAAATCAAATAAATCCATACATAATTTCACCAAGAGGAGTTACGTTACCCAATTATTTAAAACCATTTACCTTAATCCAAAAGAACAAAAACCAATTCATGTTTTCATTTCTAAAAGATGTTGTTACCTTGCCTAATTTAGTCTAGACCAAGTTCCTCTCAAGACCAAATTCCTCTCAAAATAAGTTATAAATCCACCTTCATGTTTCAATCTAAGGAAAATTAGTTTACACTTTATTCTTACCTACTGCTTGGTTTTGACTTATTTACTTTTTAATTTATATAGTGTTACTTGGATTGGATTTTAGTTTGATTTAAGATATTTACCTAGACCAAGCTATCAATATTTAGTTTTCCAAATCCAATTTTTTTTTTTGGCCTAGACCAAGTTTGACTTTGTTTCCAAATTTAACATAGACCAAGTGTAATTTTTGTTTATAGTCAAGATCATAAGACTTAAGAGTAGTTTCAATTTTGTGTTGAGACTAGGTTCATTTCTAAGACTAATCTCATGTTCCTATACCTAAACCTATACCAATGCCAATCTCATTTTGAAACCTAGACTTAGACCAAACCCATTTCATTTCACACCAAAACCAAGACCTAGTCCATTCCAATTTCATTTCAAACCAAGACCAAGTCCATTTCACTTTAAACCATTTCTCAAACCAAATCAAATTCACATGTGTCAAGTCCCAAGTCCAAATTGACCAAGTTCAAAAACACTTTCTAATAGACCTTTTTCAAACATCAAGTATTTCAACCAAATTAAAAATCCATGCTCGAATAAGGTTCCTTTTGAACCCACATTGTAAACCATGTCAAATTTAGGTTCATTTTAAACCCATGTTCCAATCCAATCAAGGTTCACATTTGAACCCACATACCAATCATGAGCCAAAAAAAGCCAAAATGGGGTTCATTTTTAACCCACATACCTATTACAAGATATTTTAATGCCTAATTAGGATTTATTTTAAACCCACACACCACATTTGTTTTAGACTACCAAGGCCACCCCCTTTTGGGCACATTTATTTTAAGTGCCAAATTTGCCCTTCTCTAAGCTAATTTCTTATCAAGTGCCCAAACAGACCTCTATGGGATAATTCTAATTGCCAAGCCAAGACATGCCAATTATTATATGCCAATACCATCCTTCTTTGGCCAATTACTAAGACCAAATTCACCCTCTTTGGGGTCATGCCAATTACCAAGACCAAGATCATCTTCTTTGGACCAATTACCAAGATTAAGGCCAAGGTTTCCCTCTTTGTGCCCATTCCAATTTCATAGACCAAGACTTTTAGACCAATCATGTCCCCAAAGAGAAAATTTTCCCAACAAATCATTTAGAGACATCTTTTACCAATTACTCATAATAAACGAGCGTGATGGATGAAGGCAAGCAGGGGGCACAACAAGGCAGAAGGTAGGGTGCAACTATAGGGAAGCACTTGGACTACAACAGGCATCCCAAGGAGTGCACAGTAGTGGGAAGGCTCCACTTTTACAAGGTTTTGGTTCTTTTGCTACTCTTGAGCAACCAAGTATGCACATCCCCAAAGTCAACGATTGTCTAGAAAGATGCAAGGAGAGGCCCAAGCTGGCCATACCAATGGACATGATTATTGAAGACATTGAATACTATTCCAATCACTCCCTGTACTACAATTTTTTGGGGCTTAAGATGTCACCATTATTCCTAGAAGCATGGGCTCAGAGGATGTGGGCACTGAAAGGAGATATCGATATTACATTGCTGGCCAATAGCTATTTCATGGTCACTTTTACCTATATAATAGATTGTCAATGAGTTTTTGCTGGAGGTCCTTACTTCCATAATCAAGTGGGACTATTTATCAAGCCCTGGCATGCCGGTTTCATACCTTTAGAGGAACTACCAAATCGTGTCCCAGTGTGGGTGCATCTGCCCTACTTTCTGATGGAATGCTGCCGAGAATACACTCTCCAATTGCTTGCATCCTTGCTAGGAAGGCTAGTAGGTTCCTCAATGTCACTCCTGGGGAAAAAGGTAATGACTTATGCTTGCATTTGTGTTGAAATTGATCTTAGTAAATCATTATCAGATGCTGTTGAAATGAGTGTGGGCCTTTTTTCATGGGTACAATAGCTAGATTATGAAACCCTCCCTTTTTGTTGTCATCTATTTCATGCTTATGGGCATTTTCAGCAATGGTGTCCCACCTTGAAATCTACTGCATCTCAGCCAGCTCAATCTACTCACACTCCTTTTGGTATTGACAAGGAAAGGGGTCCAATTCTAGGTGAGATGCCTGAAACTAATGGTTTTATGTTGGTTAAAGGTTGATATAGAAATAGAGGCCAAAAATGGTCCTTAAAGGAAAGATAATTAGATGACTCGCTCAATAGATTTGAAATATTGGACGACCTTAATCAGTAGGAGGTGAATCCTGGGTTGACAATTTTTGACCAGGGGATTGAGGGACCAGCTTAGGAGACTAATGCTTTAGGGGCTTTAATAAAAACATAGGATGCTAGAGATTGTCATATGGATATGGACCAACAACTGATAATTTCAGAAGGAATGACTTTCTCAGTTTCTCCCCTTAAAGAAGATGGAAATATGCCCTTTACCAAGAAATTTGGGGACCCAAGGGTAGAAAGAAGCAGTAAATCTTTTCCTCATCTTGGACTTCTGCAAAAAGACCTTAAGAAAGGAGGGGGAGAGAAATCTAGTAAGCCTGGGAGAAAAAAGGACCAGGAAAAGATCAAGCTAATGGGAGAGACTTTGGTGGAGTCGAGGTCAGTAAAGACTCTAGATGCACACTTTTTGAGCTCTCTAAAATGATTATAATATCTTGGAATGTAAGGGGTTTGAACAATATCCTCAGACAAAATGATGCTCAGAACCTGATTAAAAGCCATAGGCCAAATGTCCTTTTCTTGCAGGAGACTAAGCTTTTAGTTGAAGACATGTCTAGACTTGCACCCAAGTTGTGGTGGTAAGGAGAATGTCAATGCATTTGGTGCTACTGGATACTCAGGAGGCTAGCTTGTCTGTGGAACCCATGAAAGATTGGCCTCATAGGTTGGTTTACTTTTAAGTACTCCATGACTATGATTACTTTTAGCTTTGAGACGGGGGAAGTCATTCTCTTCTCCAATATCTATGCTCCCAATGATTGGCAGGGTAAAAACTCCTTATGGGGCCACATAAGTTTTGTCTGTAGCCTAGCCCCCTTCCACCCTTGGACAATGATAGGTTATTTTTATGCTATTCTTGATTTGAAAGAAAAGAGTGGTGGCACGTCAAGGCTGGACCCATCTACTTTGCTAATGCACAACTACATTGAAATTTTGAATTTAGTTGACGTTAGGCCCAATAATGGACAATTTACCTGGAACAACCGTAGGAGTGGGAAACATTGCATTGCTGAGAGACTTGACCATTTTTTGGTCTCAACTTTTTGGGTTAGAGGTATGTGGTCTACGAGGTCTAAAATTTTGGACTAGAGAGGATCAGACCATTAGCCCATCAAGCTTAATAGTGTCCCACAATATCACTCGCACTCTCCTTCCTTTAGATTTCAACTCATGTGGCTGTGGGATCAATCTCTACATGAGTGTGTTACCAATTGGTGGCATTGGGGTAGGCCTGCCCATGATACGGTGATGTACATTTTTGCCAAAAAAATTGCAATATGTGAAGTATAAGCTCAAGCGGTGGAATCACCAAATTTTTGGGAACATTTTCCATGCTAAGGCTGCTACACAAACCAAGCTTGATGGTAGCATGATAATAATAAGGGAAGAAGGACTGACTAAATACTTACTGCAAGAAGAAACACAGGCTGTGAAAGACCTAGAGGAATGCAAGCTACAGGAGGAAATTATTTAGATGTAGAAAGATCAAGTCAAATGGCTCCAAGAGGGGGATAGAAATACATCCTTTTTCTTCAATTCATCCAAAGCTAAGAGACATGGAAATTCTATTTCAGCCCTGGTCAGTGAAAGAGGTGAGCGGCTTAACTCCTTTCTAGCAATTTTAGAGGAGGTAGTGAAATACTTCTCTACTCTCTTCAGGGAAGATGCTAATGGGGAATCACCGAAAGAAGCTCAAGTTCTCTTTTGCATTTTGTCGTTGGTGACGCATAAAATAAATGAAATTTTAATGAAACCAATCACACTTGGAGAGCTTGAGGAAACCATTGTTCAGATGAAAAAAGGGAAAGCGGCTAGTCTTGACAGCTTCCCAGTTGAATTCTACCAAGAATTTTTGGATATCATCAAACTTGACCTTTTAGATATTATCCAAGAATCTCAGTGGAATAAATAAATTCCTAAGGCTACAAATGTGACCTATCTTGCTCTCATACACAAATACGAAGGTACTGATAGGCTAAGTCAATTCCGCCCTATATCCCTTTGCAATGTGGTTTAGAAAATTATATCTAAAATCATTACAGATAGGTTAAAAAGAGGGCTGAGTGCTATGATCTCAGAAGCACAGAGTGGTTTTGTGGAAGGCAAACAAATCCTAGATGGTATTGTTATTGTTGTTGAGTCCATTCACTCCATGGCCAACTCAAAAGATAAGGTGATGTTCATTAGATTAGACATGGCCAAAGCCTTTGATAGGGTCAGATGGTCATTCCTGTGGAAGGTTCTTCATGCTTTTGGCTTTGATAATGAATGGACTCAATGGGTCATGAGTTGCATTTCCTTGACTTCCTTCTCATTGCTTATCAATGGAGAACACACAAAGCTTTTGGTGCTACAAGAGGGCTATGACAAGGTGATCCTCTATCTCTGTACCTTTTTCTTCTCCTTGCTGAAGGTTTGGGGTGGTTGATCAGTATGAATAGAGAGGAAGGACATATCCAAGGATGGTGATGGGGAGGGGAATTGCCGGTGCAATCACACCTGCAATTTTTTGATGACACTGCCCTTATGGGCATGGCCACAATGACTGAAGCTGCTAATTTACACAGGGTGTTAGATGTTTATCTAATGGCCTTGGGACAAAAGGTCAATGAAGATAAGTCATCCATCTTCTTCTTTAATACTTTGGGCCCTATTTAGCAGCAGATCACAAGGACTCTGCATTTTCAGATTGGGACTCCCCCCTTGATTTACTTGGGTATCCCTATCTCGATTGGCCGTACATCCAAAGAATCTTGGCAGACTATTTTGGAGAAATTTTGGGTGAAAGTGAATCATTAGACACACAGGTGGTTATCCTTTGTGGGTTGGGTTCAACTTATCCAATTTGTGGTGCAGGCTTTACCCATTTACAAGTGTATACTCTAGGTTACCCTCATGGTATTTGTTAAGGAGTTTGATTCGGTTACCAAAAAGTTCTTATGAGCTGGTAGTCTGAACTCCACTAAATGGAGCCTTATTATATGGGAGATTGTTTGCAGCCCCAAACAATATGGTGGGCTCAGTCTGAGGCAGACAGACTTAAATGGTATTGCTTTGGCAGCCAAATTTTATTGGCGATGGTGCATCGAACAAGACAAAGCTTGGGACAAAATTATATCACAAAATTACTACTCTAGAACCATTCAAAGGGACATTCCTCACTATCTGCTTATTGGGAAAGGTTTGGTAATATGGGGTACTCTCAAAAAAGGTGTTGCTCTCATCAAGAATGGCTTATTATAGATTTATAAACAGGGATCCAAGGCTCTCTTTTGGTCTAACTCTTGGGATAGTTATCCTCCCATCATTTCTCAGTTTCCAAATTTGTTGAACCTTTGTCAGAGATTCCTTGATGCTAGCTGGTCTCGAGTGAGTGACTTCAAAGTTTACATTACACAAGGACAAGTGGAGGTAACTTGCTAGAAAGCTCCCAAAACTTGGCCTATTAATGGGATGCAGGAAGAGAATGAGGAGCTATTGATCATCCTTTCTAGGTGTCACTGTAGTCCTCTTTAGGATGAGGATGAGATAGCTTGGTCTCCCAATCCCAAAGGAGCTTACACAGTTTCATCTGGTTATCAGGCTTTACTTCTTCAGAGATTGGGCAAGGGGGAAGTGCATTGGTGGAGACAGGTATGGAGTAATTTCACATGGCCTAAATGAAACTATTTTACTTGGATGTTGGCTTGGAATAGGTGCTTGACCTGGGACAATCTCTAGAAGAGAGGTTTCCAAGGCCCTTCAGTATGTGTTATGTGCAGAGCAGTCGAGGAGGATTCAGCACACTTTTTTTGTGATGCCCCTTTGCCCTGCAACTCTGGCATTATTGGTGGGATGTTTGGTAGTGCCCATGTCTTCATGCTCAATCTGTGGTTGATTCTTGGAATGTATTGGGAGAACCCCCCTCAAGGATGCCCTTCCTATAGGACATATGGCTGGGCTGACCCATTTTTCTATCCTAGTAAATCTAGCTTGAGAGAAATAGGCAATTTTTTTGGGAGGTAAGGGTCATGGTGTAGCAAGTATGGCAAAAAGTGGTGGGGATGATCTAGGAAACTATCTAAGCAAAGAGCATGATTTGCCTTCCTTTGACCAAATAGGATGCTTAGGTGGTGGCGTAACTTGGATTCTAGCAGTTAACTGGTAACTCAACATGTGTTAGGAAGAGCAAGTAGGTCAAGGAGCAGATTATCAAGACTGGTCAGTGGCAACACCCCCTAGTGGGATTCTCAAGATCAATACAGATGGTTCCTCCAGAGGTAATCTAGGACCCATAGGTACTAGAGGGATAGGAAGGGATTCTGAAGGTATGGTGGTTCTTGAGGGGTTGTAAACCATTAACATGATGGAAGGTCAGGCCATTCTTTATGCCCTTGAGAAGGCCCAAGCATTAGGTTGGCGTAGGATTATTTGTGAATCAGACTCTCAAGTCTTGATTAACCTACTCATTAAGAGGAAAGTGGTGGATGTCAATTGGTAACTTTCTCTGATTGTGTAACAGATTTTGTAGATTTGCTCACTTATGGATAGCATTACTTTTGCTCATATTCTGCGAGAATGGAATAGGGATGTATATTTTTTGGCTAAATGGGTGTCTAACCATTTGGATGGTGGAAACATTGAGGATTGGGGGTCTCTCCCTCTGACATTGTGTTCTGATTTGGAAAGAATTTTGGAGGCTAATAGGGATGTTCATAATATTGTCTAGTTGGGTGTGTGCCTAGTTTTTTAGTTTATGTTACTTTCTCCTGGGGGTTTCTGCCCCCCGTTCTTCATGTAATGCTCTTTTCTTATTAATATTATTTTTATCCCTTTTTAAATTTTAAAAAAAATTACTCATAATGAACATGATTATATATCCATGCCCCAAAAATTTTGATGAAAATAATCCCAAACTTCACTAGTATCAAGAACATGAATATTATGAATATCAAAATACTCATGGCTATTCACTTAATCAATATCTTTAATTTAGGTTTTATGTCCAATATTTTATTGGCATGGCCATATTAAAATAGAGCCAAATATGTCTAAGTATAATATTTTAATTTTACAAATAAGAGTAAGCCAAGGCCAAGACAACCAACTAATCCTTGATATTTTTATTGAAACACTTATTTGTGATTATTCAACCAGTGATAAATTACTTTTCGACAATCCTCCTATCTTTAAGAAGCCTCACTTTTATAAGTTAGTCTTTTTCAGGTCACCCTTTGACCATTATCATATCTTTGAGGAGCCTCACTTTGAAAAACTAGTCTTTATTGAGTCACCCTTCAACCATTCCCCTATCTTTGAGAAGCCTCACTTTGATAATATAGTCTTTGTTGAGTCACCCTTCTAACAATACCCTATCTTTAAGGAACCACACTTTGACAAACCAATATTTATTAAACCTCTCTTAGATGATCCTATTACCGAACAATATCCTATTATTATGTTGAATTCCAATACATGTCCATTGCTAAAAATTTAACATGACATATTTTTAGTCACATATACATCAGAGATAGGTTATGTTTCCAAACCAACATTATGTTCAACATCCACACCAAAAGAAAAACTAGAATTAGAGTTAGTTTTTATTTTTGAACCAACATCAGATTTAACATCAAAAGCAAAATCAATGTTAGTATTGACATAGGATTCAAAGTATTTTGAGTCAGAATTAGAATACATTAGTGGATATTACAACATTGGTTACACACTAGTTGTAGATTAGATTAAACACATTTGTGACCCTTATATAATTATTGAGTATGTTTTCGTTAACATCGACACAAGTTTTCCTAGTATCCTCTATGAATATTATGCTACCTTTTATCATTCCATTACCATTCAATTTTCCATTGACACCAGTCAGCCTAACCATTATATTTACATTCCCCCTTCCAAAACCATTGATTGGGACCAATAGAATCACACATTATTAAATTGTGTCTATGGTGACATACTAGTTTCAAAAAATCAAGGGGACCAAGACCACATTTAGGTCAAAGAATAATAATCTCCTAGTGAAACCTTTTTAGAGGTGCTAGGGGACTATCAAATTCCAAAATTATCATATTTTAATGAATATTTTTTGAGACATTAGAATAAAATAAATTTAAAATTCAATGTTACTTAGTGAAACTTTCTCAGAGGTGTTATGGGATAATCAAGACAAATTTATTAGTGAAAACTTCTTTGAGGCACTAATTGATGAGCATAATAGTTCTTCATTATTTGATGAAGATATTATTGAATATAATATCAATGCAATTGATAATCTACAACATAATAATATTACAACATCTATCAAACCTAAACAACAACAAAATAATATAGTCCTATTGAGAGAATATTTAGAAGCCTTAAGCCCCACCACAACCAAAATTTAATCAAAAATAGAATCAACAACATTATGTGTGATTGACCATCTCAATATTTATTTATGCCCCAAGAATTCTACACTTCCCTCTGATCCTATTATTCATTTGAGACCTATACTAGACTGATAAATCAAACCATTTATCTAATGTCTATCATTATTTACCATTACTAGTTACACTTTCCTTTATCAAGGATATAAAGACATCTTGTCTAACGGTTTGGATGAAATAGAATCAATGACAAATGAATATCACAAGAACATCAATGTAGTCCAAATTAGTAGCATTTTATTGATAGATTAGCTATTGAGATTGGGTGTGGGTTAGGCATCAAACATGCCATCATTATGCATCTAATAATTCTCCATTAAGTTAAGATGCTAAAAAATATAAAAACACAAAAATTTATTATTTGTTAGTACATTATCACTTGGGGGAAACCCTATTACAATTATAGACCATTACTTTATATCCATGTATACCATTGTAGCCCATTTACCATTCTAGTCGTACCCTATGCTAATTAGGACATGCATCTCTACATTATCAAGAACAATAGAATAATGCCTTGCCATTTGCTTTGCCTTACCATTGTTTCATGACTTGCCCTTTTCTTTTCCTTACTATTGTTTCATATCTTTACCATTTTTATATTCCTAACCTATTATTACTTAGTCAAGATTCTATACTATAGGGTGAACTATAGTGGCTTGAGGTACATTTTGACTATGTAGGTAACACTCGATGTTTTTTGAGGTCAGCTTGACCAACCTTATTCCAATGCTCTAATTTTTTTATGAGTAACCTTAATCAAATGTTCTCATAATTTTGAGAGAAACATTATTATAACTCTCTCATCATTTTTTGAGAAACATAAGCCAACACTCTCATCATTTTATGATCAACCTAAGCCAACACTCTTTTTATTTTATGAGAAACCGTTGTTTTTATCTTGTCAATATCTAATGAATTAGATACCTCAAAAACTTTAAAAAATAAATCAAAATCCTAAACATTTAAATAATTTAAAAAACATAAACATTTTAAAATGACTTATAATCTCCTAGATAAATATAAAGCCATAAAAATAAAAATAAATTTACCTTGTCCTAAACCTAGTCAACAATATTCAAACCACCCACTTTGGGGTACCTTAGTATTTAAGCCAATAATTTTATAAACCATTAGGATGTGTCCTTACCAAATCCACTACACAATAAAAAATTCATGTTGGTTCCCATTCTCACTTTTAGTCCAAGTATCTTTGGGGGTGTGTCCTTCCCTTTACATGTATCCTTGCTTAGGGGCACCATCTAGTTCACACTTTTAAGTGAAGCTCGTAGCTTTTACCATACTAAGGTAAATCAAAGCATGTAGCTCATATTGGGATATATTATCCCCATAATTAATTCCTTTTCATATATCCTTACTTAGAGGAACCATTAATTTAGCATTCCATTTAGCCTTCACACGTAGGTATTGACTTGGTTAATGATAGGATGCTTTATGTTGATTTTATTTTCAAGATTTGTGTGTTTATTTGCTTAGTTATTTATTTTCTTGCCTATTTTCTTTTTTACATTTTTTTTCCTTGAATCAATGCATATTATTTCATAGGGTGATTCCTTGTGCATTGTACTTGAGTCCATCCATATTCATACATCAACATTGTCATCATAATTTTTATCATTGGTGCATTATTTTTTATTGTCTATTAGATCAGGATTCAGTCATTATGCTTATTCAATATAATGTTATCATGGTTCATTTATAATTATGGTACATAATGTCACATGAAAAATTAAATAATGGATAGATAGTACAAAAATCAATTGTGCCATGATAATTCCTTTTATTCACTTAACAATTATCCCCTTTTCCTTGATCAAATGAAAACCAATTGAACATTTTGGTTGTATAAATGTTAATCAAGATGCACATATCCACATTATTAGGTAAAACAAATAATACACATTGATAAATTATTATCCATATTCTATTCTTCATTACTCATTTCATTTTCTCCCACTTCTGAGAGAACTACATTGGCCTGAGGTTCATTTAGACTATATAAGAAACACTAGGATACATGGAGTATCTTAAGTCAACTTGAACACCATCATTACCATCATCATCATTAACACCATTATCACCATTTATACCATTATTCATCATTATGTTATTTCAATCATCTCTTTCATCACTTTGTGCATCCTTGTGTACCTGGTTTGTTGTGGCTTCTTCAGATTTTAAAAATTCATTATACCATTATACCTATGTTTGTGCCCACTCATATTTAATCTATGTAATAAGTTATATCCTTGAGTTATGCTTGCTAATCTTCCCTAATAATTCACAATAAATTTATCATTATCAAATATACCTATTGGGGCACAATCATTATTAAATCCAGATCACCCTTTGAGGCATGAAGCTATACATGTTGGCTCGTAATAACCTATAGTTGTCAACACATCAATTATATTATCATTATAAATCAACATGACTGTCCATGAATCTTATGTTTTAGACACTCCCTCAAAGGGGCATCATAGGCTTCCCAAACTTTGTTTAGAGCATATATTATTTATAATCTTTAAAAAAAAAAATCATTCTTTGAAAATACATTACTATGCATGTGTCTCATAACACCTTCTCAAACAGGTGGAAAATTTAGACACTCTTTTTTTACCACTTTCATGTCTAAATAGACATTAGACTAATTTATAGAAAATAACACAAATTAATTCTAAAAAGACCAAAACACCCAAATTCATTATATATGGGACATAAATTCCCTAAATCATGTTAAATCTTCTTTTTTGGGGTAATACCATGTATGCAATGATAACCTATCATCAATTCACTTCTAGTCAAATTGCAACCTAGTAAATTGATGTTTTCGACCAATAATACATGTAAATTAATCAAATTTATGAAAATTGAAAAAATACTTATCATATTCACTTAAATAATTAAATTAAATTAAATTAAAGGCTTAAGTGAAAATTCCATATTAAATTAATGAATATCTAATTTATAAAAAATAATTTTTAACAAATATCAAGAAATATGATGTCATCAGCCTCAAAGTCAAAAATTAGAAATATCAACATAAATGAGATAAATATTAGGAATGTTGAGACATGATTCATAAATTCAACCTATTTCCCAAAACATAAATGCATTCAACCTCCCAAACCTAAGCCAAACTTAACCACACAGGTTGGATTCAGATGAAAAACTACACTCACTTTCAACCAAACTTCCAAAACCAAGTTTACCACATATAATTTCTTAGAGGAATCTTCATAATCATTTCATGTGTCAATCAAAACCACAATTTAACAAGGGGAGATCTTTTCCATAAATCATTAGCATTGTCAAGGATCAATTGTTCACAAACCAAGAACAAATGCATTTATATGTCGATTAGCAATCAAGGCTCTCAAAGAAGGTGAAAAGTATTCTTGTGTCTTCTTATTGGTTATTTATTTGTTAGTAATTTGGCCACTTTAGTACTTAGGCTTATAATGTTAGTCTTGATATCATTATTATATTTATCTAATAATGTTTGACTAATCATCTTCTTTGGATTCCTATGTTACAAGTTTGTTCATTAAATGGATTTGAAGAGTGTATTATTACATGGTGATCTATAAGAGGATATCTATATGGAATGGCCATAAGGGTTTTTGAAGGACTCATCATTGTTTTTTAGACTTCATCATTATCTTTATGGCCTAAAATAAGCTCCTAGAGCTTGATATGAGAAGCTAGACAATTTTTTATTAAATTTTGGTTTCTATTGTTGTGAACCAAATCATAATATATACATATTGAAGAATGGTGAGAATATTTTGATATTTTTTTTATGTTTATGACCTCATTCTCATTATTAGTTCAAATTATTTTTGTTCAGGACATCAAGGATAAGTTATAATATAGGTTTGACATGACATATCTGGGACTTATGCATTATTTTCTTGGCCTATATATTCATCACTCTTTTGAGGGTATCTATATTGGGTATAAAAATTATGATACATGTCTTCTTCATTAGTTTAACAAGAATTATTGTAAGCCTTACCCCACTCCATATCAAATATGTGTTATTTGCTAATTTTATGACACTGAGCTCATTGATATGAATTTATAGCAACAAGTTGTAAGGAATATTCTATACCACACTCATCCTGATATTACTTTTGTTATGAACCTTATCTCATAGTTTTACATTAAAATCATGATATTCATTGGAAAGAATCCAAAATATTTTTCACTACATTTTGTGAATCACAAACTTTGGTATACAATACACACTGCATAAATCTCCATAACTTATGGGATATGTTGATTCATAATGGGTTGGCAATGTTGATACTCGTAAATCCACTTGAATATTTGTATTCATATTTGGTTGTGGTCAAATTTCATGGGCTTAAAAAAATCATATATCTATTTCCTTATCCTCCACTAAGGTTGAATATAGAGGTGTTGTTAAATCTAGTTGAGAGACACTTTAGCTTCAACAATTACTAGGAGAGTTTGGCTTCATACAATAGAATCCTACTATTATTTGGTGTGACAACCAAAGTGCGATTTATATTTCACACAGTCTTATTGAGAATTAAAAAACCAAACATTTTGAGATACACATGCACTTCATTCAACAACTTATTCAGTATGGAGTCATTTCCTTGGAGTTTTTGCCTATTATTGACTAGGTTGTCGACATCTTTACTAAGCCCTTGGCATCACCTCATTGCATTCAATTAAAATCACTGATTAGGGTTAATTAATTTATCCTTATGGGGACTCAACATGAATTTCTTCCTTCCTTTCTTATTTTTCAATTATTTCTACATGGGTACCTTAGTCTGCCTAATAGTCAGGGCCCATACTTTTTATATTTTTTATCTCCCAAATGATCACATAAGGGAGGATTTTGGAGTGTTCATATTAGACTAGATGAATTTATTTGTGACCACTATATTAGTTTAACTTATATTTTGTGAGTTAATTGTGTTCACATATTATTAGTGTTTTATCTTTTGTTTACTCATTAGGCTATACACATGGCTTGGACATTTCCCCATGAGGTTGTTATAACCAACTGTGAGTTATCCAAGCCCTCTCTCCCCCTATATATTGGGCATTATTTTATTTAATATTTATGAGAAGTGGAGAGAATCCAAGATTTTAATAAGTTTTTTAGATAAATAGTTATTTTTATTTTTCCATTTAGATTGACTATTGTTATTCTTGGCATAGAAGCTTGCTTGATGTGGTTCTAGTGTTCTTAATAGATCCTACAGATCTATGTAGCCTCCTTGATCATAACCATGATAAATCAATATTCATGATTATAGTAATTTTTTAATAAGGTAGTGAGGATATTCAATCCAATGAAGCTGATGAAGAGATCTATCTAGATAAAATTTTGAGAAAAATCTCAATGAGAAGAGGGTTTTTCATAAGGTAGAAGAGACAACCTAAAGATACTACATATCAATTTGAAGGTGGAGACTTCATATGGAGATATAAAATTCATGGACATGAAAGGGGATAAGAATAATCACTACCATGGACCATTGAAAACAATAAATATAAACATTAGTATAAAGGAAGAATAAATTATCGTCATTATTAGATATTATAGGCTTGATGATGTGTTTGAAAAAATAATTTATTTGTTGCATGGATTCTAAGATATATTCCCATGAATTTATAATGAAATTAAATGTGCATACCCATATTTTAGGAAGATTAATATTAAATTGGTAGAGGCTGAAATACCAATTAAAATAGACCATATCAAATGAACCCCAATCTCTACATAAAATTCAAATAAGAGATTGACAATATGTTTATTACTAGTGTCATATTCATATTTAATAATATAAGTGGGTAAGTTTTATGGTCATTATTTTGAAAATTAACATGCATATATGAATATGAGTGGATTTTATACTACTATTTTTTACATGTGTAATATACCCATTCCCAACTCCATTCACTAAGAAAATTATGGAAGGTGGTGTAAGGTATGAGATTTACACCACTAATAGTTTCTTAGGTTACCACTAGATCCAAATAAAATAAGAGGATAGTCCTAAGAAAACCTTTATGATTGAATGGGTTCATTTTTATACAAGGTGATTCTCTTTGAGCGTAAGAATGTACTAGTTGTGTTTTCATGTTTTATGGTCACAACATTTAATGACTTCATCCATCAATTCTCCAAGGTTAACCTTGATAATTGGACCATCTACAGGTTGGTGAAATTCCACCCCACATGACTAACATTTATTTTTTATTGATTTAATCTACTTTAGATATCACTCAATCTAAAAAATTGTCTTCGCAATACCTTTAAGAACACTCCTTGGCCATGTTATCTATAAAGAAAGAATACTTATGCATATTTTTAAAAAAATTATCATATTAAAACTAAATTCACCATGCATGTTGTAGGATGTGTATGCATTCATATTCCAAAAAATATATTACCAAAATATCATTATCAACTATGTAAATATATTAGTGCCCTTAAAATCATATGTGTTTCCAACGATGGCCCTTTCATCTAGATATATAAGAAACATGATGCCTTTGATAATCTAAAATAAAAACTTATTAATACACCTATTTTATATTTTATAAATTAGAATCCCCCATTAGATTTTCATGTTGATGCATTACGTCATTCAGTGCCACTATCTTGGCATAACCAAGGGAAATAAATTTGGATCATTCCATTTACTTTGCTATATGAAAGCTTACACTAATTGAGTGTAATTGCATGACCACTGAACATGAATTATTTACAATGGTATATGTGCTTTAGAATTTTTGATAGTGCCTCCTTACCAAACCATTCATGTTAATCATGGATAATGAAGTGTTAAATTACCTTGTGAACAAGTCAATTTTATATGGAAGAATTTGTAGATGGTTTGCATTATTCCAAGAGTTCTAATTTTTAGTGGTGATTAAACTAGAAAAACAAAATTATAGGCTAGATAAATTGTCATGGATCATATTGGCTGAAGAGGCATAAAAAAATTAACATGGGATGCATGATGACACATTATATATGGTTCAGTGAATTTATAAGGACTTGGCCAACATAGTGAGATTATTCAATTTGAACATTGACCCTAGTGATTGGGAAAAAAAATAAGAAGCAACTAGTGGTTTGTGTTACCCCTTCCCATTGCATTGGTAGTAAACTATATAAATTTAGGCATGGATAGTATTAATTCTATGTTTTCTATAAAATAGTGCACTAAATTCTTACGTAACATGTATGAGAGAGTCATAGGAGGTAGGATTGCCACATGATTTTTTTTTATTTTATGGCCTTTGGTGGTTGATTCTACACTAAGATGCCAAGATTTATGCATAGAAATGTGATATTTTTAATGGATGGGAAAACCAAATAGGAAGATAAGATGCCATAATCCCCATAATTTCCTAGGAGCCCTTTGATAAGTGGGCCATTGATTTTTTTGGGCCTATTTCATGTGTTTTTTAAAGGATTGGCTTATGTTATATCATCATAGCTATATAATACCTTATTATATGGTTAGAAATAACCCAAAAATTAACTACATTGGTGTCATAGTGGTACATTTTTTATGGTAAAATAATAAAATCAGGTATAGGTGCCCCCTAATCCTTAAAAATGATTAAACACACACTTTTTGGGTGAAACAGTGTGTATTCTATTAGCATATTTCATAGTTTCACACTTCAAAACCACTCCATACCATCCACAAACCAATGGAATAGTTTAGGCCTTTAAAAAAATTCCTAGCATAACCTAACCAAGATTTGTAATGTAGCACACAAAGATTGGGATGATTGGGTCTCTATCATGATTTGGGATTAAATGACCACATAAAAAGACTAAATAATTATAATCCATTTCAGATAGTGTTTGACAAAGAAGTTTTTCTTCGCATGGAGTTAATGGTGCCATCCTTATGCACCTCACATGTTAGAAGGTTAGATGACAAATAATCACTTGGTGTGTAATTAAAGGAGCTCATGAACCTTGATGAGAAACATGCGATAGAAAATTAGAGTCAATGGGACAAAAAATCAAGGCAAAATTCATGTCACAAAATGCATATTAAATGGAAGTTTTTTAAAAAGGTGAAAATATATTGTATATGATTCCAAGTATGTGAAACATCTAAGGAAGATTCATATCTACTATGTAGGACCTTACATCATCCATGATTTTATAGATATAGGAACATGAAAATTATGCACCTTAGATGGTGAAATTATCCTTTTTAATTTCAATGAGAGTAGACTCAAGCAATTCAATATATAATTTGTGTAAACTTCTTTCTCAAGAATAAGGCATATCTAAAATTTTAATCTTGATTCTTCTATTTATATACTAGATGTAGTTTTTATTTCTTACAAATAAGCTCAAAGATTTTGTTGCACTAATAGGTTAGAAATTAATAAACAACCCTATAATTCTAGTTGGGGAGTCGAGTGAAGGCTTTATTTGAGATTGTTATGCTCAATGTCTAAGTAGTTTTGAGAGGGAATTGTCACACATTTTGATGTGAGAAAGCTAAGATTTGATCTACTTTATTACATCACATTTGTTTAGGTAAGTAACATATATTTATTACACATAAAATAACATGAACAATATCCATTATATTTTATTATAAGTAATATTATTATATAAATTTTAAAAGCTAGTGGTCACTCACACGATAACATAAATAATAAAAAAAGAGGTCTGTACAAAAATGCATTGGTACACAGTTGACATAGAATAGGTCAAACAAATTTATGCACTAGATGACCATGTGCATATTTAGTGTGGGTATACTGAAGAAAGTATTATACTTTCAAATCAATAGCTCAAGGAAAAATTAAAAAAAAATCCAATTATCCAAATAGATGAGGTTTGTGGGGCACAAATGCACAAAAAAGAGGGTTATGTGTTACACCTAGAAATTCAAGAAGGATCTAAAGGTGTAGTATGTGCCTAAAGGAAGTTTTATGGATAGCATCCCATGAAATAAGATAGAAGTATGTAAATTATAGTGACCAAAGATTAAATGGAATGACAAATGTCATTAGGTAAATTTAACATCGATGGGTAGTATAAATTGGCCCTTGCATGTCATCTTCAACATTTGCCAGTTTTGAAGAATTTAAATGATCCAAAAGCATAAATCACACTAAAAATATAGGGAAAGATTTATAGGGAATTTTTAAATTTTAAGTGAATTAGATGCCAAAATTAAAATCATTAAAGTAACGCAAGGAGGTAAATGATTAGGTTTCACCTACAATAATTTTTGAAGGTGTGATGTCACCATGAGATAAGATGGAGGTATGCAAATGAGATTTACAATAGAATAAATGGAATAGCATGTGTCATTAGATAAATTTAAAGTTGATAGGTGGTATAAATTGGCCATCGCATGTTAAATTTCAACACTTATCATTCTTTTAGCATTCAAATGCATTATTATAGCATATTAAAAACATGGGGAAAGTAAAATCATAATAAATTTAAGAATTTTAATTGAAATGGGGAAAAAAATCAAATAAGTATAGGAATTTGGATTAATTTTAGATGAAATTTAAACAAAAAAAGGTGAAGAAAGGCCTAAATGCAAATGGAGTAGGGTTTTCATAATAAAATGTCTTCTACTAGAGCTTGATCAAACTTGAAGAGAAAGTGAAAATTGAGGGATACAAAGGAATCAATTGACCAAGAGTCTACCAAAGAGGACACAAGCCTAGAATGCCACCTAAAATGAAATTTGTCACAATGTTATTGCCTAGTAGGAAGTGAAAGAGAATTTTATATCTAAAAATAGGTGACTCAATCATCATTGAATAATTGAATGTAGATCATCTAGAGGGAATGAGTGAAGATATATTGACAAAAATAGTAAAAATGTAATTTCCTAAATTTTGTTTGTGAGGAGTGGACATAAAAATTGGATCAATGTAGAATAATGGACTATAAAAAATGAGTGTTAAAAATTGAGTGAGATTTAAATAAAAACTAAATATAATAAATCAATAAGGTATGTGCATATTATATGATAACATTTGATGCATATGTAAAAATTGCTCTAGAGAAGAATAATGTATTACAGTTTTTTAAGATACCCTTATTGGTAAGCCAGAGAAATTATTTCAATTCCTCCCCTCGTGAATCCATGAGAACATATTTTACCTTGTGGGACATTGTATAAAGATATATCTTAGGCACATGAAAAAATATATAGGGCTACCTTGCATTAAAAAATACATCAAGCTTGCACTATAAAATATGAAGATTGTGGAGAGAATCTCCAAGATGTTGAAATATACGAAGGAAAAAATCATTTTCCCCATTGAGCAACTAGATAACATGAAAATATGTGTGACAGAACACCTAGTGAGCACCAAATTGTGCACAACTAGCCTATGAGATAGCATCAAAAATTGGTACATATATATTACACAACAGATGGGTAGAAACAAAATAAAATGAAACATCACAAAATTAATTTGATATGACATTAATAAGAGTGCCAAAAGAGTCCACAAAATATATTATTCATTTCAAAGGGATAAGATTCTAATTTTTCTTGTATTATATGAAAACAACATTCCAAATGGATGTGGAAAAGCAATGTGGTTCCACCCCTTGTGGGATGTCTCACCAAAAAAAGGTAAAACATTCATATATACTTTTTCCCATATGATAAATCATAAATATTAATATGGGCATATGACATGATAACATGGTTGTAACTTTTGGAAATGAGAAGCTCGAACTGCAAGGAATTCTATAAACCTATGGCAACTATGCTAAATTTATAGTCATGAAAACCACTTCCTCAAAAAGATATGCTTGGAGAGTGGTAATATGTTTGGGTGGATTAGTTTTGCATGTGGTTTATTTACAAACTATTTTTATAATTCCATCAAAAAGATGCCTCATACACATGGAGGAAGGTAATTGTTAATAAAATGTATGAATATATCTTACAGCTCAAAGCATTATACAAGTACCCTTTTAAGGTGATATCGAGCAACAATAGTGAGTCTAGAGATGAATTAACATTAATTGAACATGTACTTATTGATTTGGTGGGAAAGGATAAAGGGTTCCATATTTAAATATTACAAATGCCCTGAATCCTAAGAAACATGAGGAGAGTGTTTCACAAACCATTCAAGTGAACCTAGAAAAATAGAAAATAATCCCATAGTGAAATTGGTTTTTAGATAAGGAGGTAGACAAGGGCACACCCCTTATAGCTAAAATAAATAATTTTTCACACATTGAATATCCATATGTATCCTCCTCCAATATATCTAAAAAATAATCCTAAGGCATGGTGCACATGAAAATGGAGGTAGATGTGCAATCTGAATATGATGAATTTGAACAATGAGCCTCTAAAAAGGTAATAGATGACAAATATGAAGAGGAAAATGTGTCAATCATAAATTTTATATGGCCATCTATGCCTCTAAAAAATTCATCAGCAAATTATACTACATATCCATGACCAATAGTAGCAACAACAAGGCCATCTAAGTAGCCAACACAAGCTAAGGATAATGTGGTACTAGTAACCCCAAGAGTATGCCCTAGCCATAATAGTGACAAAAGAACAAGATCCTATATATAATATATTTAAGTGTCATAGCTCATTATTATGGTGTCATATTGGATTCTTAAGGGCCCTTGGTATAATAAATTGCAATGTTTAATGATGCTACATGCGAAGATGAAAGCGCACTAAAATGTGACAAGGAATTGGTAGAGAAAATTGATGCACTAAAGAAATAATTGGGATTAGATGGGTTTTAGAATGTTATCCTAGGGGGAAATGAGGAGAAAGAGGAGGATGGAATAGATAAGGGATAAATTTCAAAGGAATAAATGGATAAGGCTAAAGATATGGAGATACAAGATGTTAAGACATTATAATAAGAAGGATCTAAGGATGGTGCCAAAAATTAGGAAGGTCATATGACTTAGGATACATTCCATCATCATCAAATTCTATGAGTAGATACACACCTACAAATGAATAAAGAATAGGGAGTAAAAAAATATAATAAGGAGAAAATTTCAAAATAATGTGCCAATAAGACTTTTTTTTGTTAATTTCATTACATGAGGAAGGTGCCTTGGATAAAATGTGTAAACAAATGTCATTTATTATTGACATGAATATTGATAAATCATCATTGAAGTGTGAAATAATTTTGTGTGGTTGGAATAACCATAAATCATGGAATGGAAATATGAATTCATGCATATAGACATGATAAAAATGATTGAATTATGTAGACACATAAATTACATTTAAGCTAGAATATTGAACGTGTGATGACTCTTTTGATACACTTAGCCCATGACCTATCCTAGGGCCTTTTAACCACTTTAAATCACCTTACACATGGATGAATCACTACTCTAAGTTGATATATAACCCCATTATGTATTTACCTATTATGTGATCAGCCTCATCCATCATTTAGGCCATGCTAAACTATTAGCACTAGTGTTTGTCCCCATTGGATAACAAATCCCCATTAGGTAGGAGTGACCTACTTTATTTTCTGAGTCCCCTCTCTTGTCTTCCACCTAAATAAAAAATAATTTTCAAAATTCTAAGTTGTGAAAATGCCAACTTATGTCCCTAATAATCCCCTTTCAAATGAATTTCAAAAGTTCCACTATATAAACACATTCTAAACCATTTTAAACAAAGGAGGCTACTAAACTAAAAAGTACCATAATTATAATCTCACATTGAGATAAAAATCCCTATTTCATCCAATTCTAATCACATACATCCTTAGTATCCTAGATCTTAAGTCTAAATAAATATCTATGGTCTTAATTTATGGTTAAGTCACATATTCCCACCAATATTACACCACCATCTAGCACATTGTACCAATTACTCACACAACATCATACCATAGGATAACTACATTACATTTGATCCATCTTCAAAGTATTGGTTTTTAGGTAGTGCTTAGCACGTAAGGTGTTTAGGGCATGCCCAAATTCAACCATTGACCCTTTTTTCTTCCATTGATTTGCATTGGTCTTGACATGTTAAGAAGATAGGGTTTTGAAGGAAAAACAGTCATACATTGGTCTATATAAATAATAAAAAGATCCTTCATAATACATAAAATATAGTAACTAAGGCAAATGTAACACAAAAACTATAGATCTTCATTGTCTATCAAACAAGTTCAACCTTATAGAGGAAAAGATCACCTTGTTCTCCTCTCCATCAAAGGGAATTATTGTCTAGATCTCTAGCCACCTCCATATCCTATTTCACAATAAAAAATCTAATGAACTTAACATTTTTAGCTTATGATTCATCCTAAAGCATTGTTTTCTAGATAAGTTATATTTTTCTATTGTATTTTCCTTATTTACTAAGTTCCCATATTTAGAAAGTTTCAAATTAGTGAATGATTGATATTTATAGTATTATTATTCATTATTTTCCATAATATTTTGTCACTTAGGGTAATCTACATATTGTTATTTTATCCCAAATTTGATAAAATATATTAGTGAAACCATTTATTGTCAAATATTGATACAAACTCTAGTTTTCCATTAGGTTTTCCTTATAATTATTCCCCTCCATTAGGGGTTCAAAATTATATTTTCTAATTTTTAGTTTCATCATGATTATAATGAATGAAACAATTTATCTTAATTTAGATTTTTCTACTTTTAGTTACATGTTATTTTTTTATAATATGTCACACTTTTAAGTTGCATATAAATCCATGGATGCATCATTTAATGGCATAGATAAAATTCTTTGTAATTATAGAATATCTTCCTCCTCCTAACCCTAAAGATTGTGATTGATATCATCCATCTAACCATGTATGTGCTATCACCATCTCAAGATATCCCATCCTATAGTTAAAAAATAAGGTAACCAACCTATCCTTCATCAAACCCATCCACCTCCCACATCTCCTCTTGATGGTGTATGCATGCATGTTCAATATCAAGTACCTAGGTTTTGTGTTTGTGAAGCTCTCAATGTTAAAATCATAATTATAGTCAAGTTAATAGAAGAGTTACAAAATCAACATTAGTTTTTTTGTGATAATATCACATCATTAGAAAATCAACTAACATATGCACATAATCAAGAGTATTCTAGTTTAATCATTTACTTTCCTCTTCATATATCAATGTTGTGCCTAATAAGACTTCATATAAAAATGGGAAGCTACAATAGAATACATATACAATAATTGATTTAAAAATTATGTAAATGGATCATAAGATTTAAGGTGAGATTCTTAGATAAATGATTAAAAAAAATGGATCAAACTACCTCCTCTAAATCTTTTAAGAATATCAAAAAACTATTGTACATATCACAAAATATATGGGTATCATACAAATCATGTTTATCTTTGAAGGAAAAAAGACAAAATATAATTGATAGTGGTGATCCTATAATTGATACCTTGATCAAGCAGCGCATAGTCAAGTAAGTGCAAGTAGAGTAAGTGGGAAAATTATAATTAGCACAAAAATGGATACCAAGGAACAATTCATAGCAAGAAAAGATTCAAAATTCTAATATAGATCAAGTAAGAGTACTAAAAGATCAAGATGAAAAATCAAAATTATAAAAATCATAAGATGACAAAGAGAAATTATAAAAGGAACATTTTTAACAAAAAATGTTGCAAAAACTACATCAAGATAAAGTGATATTACTAAAAGAGAAGTTTCCAAATAAAATTCAAGATTAAAAAAAAAACATTCTTAAAAAATGGTTTCTAACAAAAGAGTTTCCAAAGCAAGAGATGCCTAAAAAATCCAATGTTACAAGTGTGGTTTAAAAGGATTCAACTCAAAATCACTCATCATTTCTAGAGCATTTGATTATAAACCCCCTCATAGATGGCAAATAATGTACCAATGTTGTGATCAATAACATTTATTGGAGGAGCAGAGGAGCGAAGCGTGTGGAAAATATTTGAAATTGGTTTTTTCTCCCCTAGTTGGGCCCCCTAAGTGCAACAGGTGGGACCAAAGATCTAATGGAGGTCACTATGGGTAGTAGTACCTCTGGGGATCTATCAAAGAATCTATTAGGGGATAGTCCATCCAATGGATGGAAGAAGGCACTCATAGGTGAAAAGACGTGTCCATCAAAAGGCATGTCAAGCCTCCCTGTTCTCTCAGAGGGCAAGGTGTTGAGTATCCCAGATGATCTAGTGGAGGAAATAGTGGCATCCATGGACCTTACACTAGTTGGTAAGCTTTTTTCTTTCCATCCTAATATCAAAATGCTTAGAAGATGTATTCTGTCTAGGTGGAAAGTCAAAGGTAGTGTTTCAATCATAGCCATGGCTAGAGGTCTATTCCTTTTTAGATTTACGAATAGGGAGGACATGATTGCTACCCTTGTTGGAGGTACCTAGTTGTTTGGACCACATTCTCTAGCCTTATGCTCGTGGAAACTAGGATTTGATCCTAACTTGGACCTTAATAAGATAGCACCTGCTTAGGTAAGATTACCAGGATTACCTTTGGAATTCTGGGATGAAAAAATCTTCACAGCCATTGGTAATTCTATTGGTCAATATGTCACCTCAAATCATATAACCAGAACTAAGTCCAGATGTGGGTTTGCTAGACTCTGTGTTAATGTTGAAATAAATAAGACTCTCCCTACATCCATTGAGCTTAACTCTAAATATGGAACCTGGACTCAGCCAATTACTTATGAGAATGCTACCCCTTTCTTTCAAATATGTAAGAGGAAGGGACATCTAATGACACAATGCAAAGTGAAGCAAAGGGGGATGAAAAAGGATTCCCAAAATGTAGAGAAGGAGCAAGCAAATAGCACGCAAGAAATAGAGAATAATGTGGAAATTCCTGACAATACAAGAAAAGGAGAGGAGGGGAAGGGAAAGGAGGCTACCCCTAGCAGTGAAGGTGAAGTTGTCCCAAATAAAAATATAGGATTAGATGATAGTCAAAAGGCTACAGAAGAAGGAGAGGAGGAGAAGAGAAAGGAGGATATCATCAGTAGTGAGGGAAAAGAGGTCCCAAAGGAGAATATAGTATCTGACAACAGTCACAAGGCCACATTTAACACAGTCTACACTTTAGAAAAATAGACTAATATGTTTAAGGAAGGGGTAGGAGGGGACCTTTTGCTAAAGGACGTCAATGAAGATGACATAGTTTCAAGGATTGGATAGGAAGAAGTAACACTTGAAAGTTACACTCAACGAGTACTAGATCCACAGTCAAATATAGACTTTTTCCATGATTTGGAAGATGGAGGCCAGATAGGAAACTACTTGGCAACAGGGGTAGTAGGACAAGATGGTAGAAATGAACAGGGAGAATGGGTTACCCTAAATAAAAAGATCTGGAAAGGTAAAAAATATGCAAATGTTGGTAATGAGCCCAAACAAGGGAGGCCAACCTTAAATGAAACAAGACAAAGAGAGATTGCTAGGGAGATTGCCAGTGGAAAACAAAAAACATTAGAGTCCCAACCCTCCAAACTCTCTAAATGAGAATATTATCATGGAATTTGAGGGGCTTTAATAGTCCCTCAAAGAATTTTGAGGTTAAAAACTGCATTTTAGATAATAAACTAGATATTCTATTACTCTAAGAAGTCAAGATGAAAGAGGAGAATTTTGCAAAAATTGCTGACTATATATGGCCTAAGGTAGCTTTTTGTATTAGTCCTACTGAAGGGGCTTCAGGAGGGATTGTCACTATGTGGAATAGTTCTAAAATCCAAGGATCTCTTATGGCCCATCATAAGCACTTTTTTATTACCAATTTTTCCATGAATTCCTTGAGCTGGATGTTGGTAAATGTTTATGCACCGAATAACAGAGCTTTGAGACAAAAATTATGGATAGATTTGAGTAGCTATAGGAATAATCCTCAAAATTATAAATGGATGCTAGCTAGATATTTTAACACACCTTTATACCCTTCTAAAAAATAGGGTGGAATTATTGATTACTCAGACAGCATGTTCAACTTTATTGAATTCATCAATGATTGGGGATTATTAGACTTAGAGCTGCAGAACCAAAATTTTACTTGGACCAATAGAAGAAGAGGAAATCAAATGATTCAGGTTAAATTAGATAGATTTTTAATATCAAGAACCTAGAATGATTATCAAAATATGCAGGCGCAGGCTCTACCCAGAACCATGTCTGACCACTGTGCGATTATCCTCAATTGGAGAGATCAGGGACATCATGGACCTCCTCCATTCTATTTTGAAGCTATGTGGATTAAACACAAAGGTTTTAGACAAATGGTGGCTCAATGGTGGAATATTCCCATTCAAGGTACTCCCATGTTTAGTATAGTCAAGAAACTCCAGCACATTAAACAAGAAGTTTATGGCTAGAATAGATATAGTTTTGGGCATGTTTTCTAGCAAAAAAATATATAATGGGAAAAATCAAGGCTATTCAGCAACTAATTGATCAAGGGGATGACTCTGAGGGCACCTTAGAAGAAGAGAATAGTCTGTCTTTAGAATGGAATAATCTGATGGAAAGGGAAGAGGTTTTCTGGAAACAAAAATCCCGTGTTCAATGGCTCAAAGAGGGTGATAGGAACATTGATTTTTTTCATCTCTCAGCTATGAAACATAGAAAATCCAACTCAATAACTAAGCTTTTCCTAGATAATGGAGACATTATTACTGAGGATAACAAAATAGGGGAGCAAGCCAAGGTGTTCTTTCAGAATTTGTACAGAAGAAAACAATAATGATAGAATTGATAGATCTATGAATCAATGCATTGATAAAATCCCCTATTTGATAACAGAAGAAGACAATCTAGAAATGTTAAAGCCTATATCCATTGAATAAGTACATGTTTTATTCTCCATGGGTGCTTTTAAAGCCCTGAGTCCTGATGGCTTTCCTCCTATATTCTTTCAGGAATATTGAGAGATTGTTGGAGCAAACCTCACAGCTACAATTCATGATTTTTTCAGATCTAGAAAACTTTTGAAACAAGTCAATAATACCTTCATTGTACTTGTTCTTAAAAAATCTCAACCTTTACACCTTGCTAATTTTAGACCCATTAGCTTATGCAACACTGTGTATAAGATATGTACTAAACTGTTGGTTTTGAGAATTCAACCCTTGCTTGACAAAATTATTTCTCCTGCTCAAAAAGGTTTCATCTCGAGTAGACAAATTCTTGATGCTGTGATCACCACACATGAGACTATCCACTCCATGGATAAGAGCATAATCCTTGGGATGGCCCTCAATCTTGATATATCCAAAGCTTATGATAGAGTCTCATGGACTTTTCTATTCCAAGTGATTAGAAAATTTGGATTTAATGATAAATTGTCTTGCTTATTATGGAATGCAATCTCTTCTACTAAATTCTCAGTGCTGGTTAATGGTGTTCTTAGAGGATTTTTCTCCTCCTTGAGAGGAATTCATCAGGGAGACCCTCTCTCCCCATACCTATTCATCATTATGGCTAAGGCACTGGGAAGATACATACAAGCTAATATAGTTTCAAAAAAGCTAGTAGGCATCAAACATGCCTCTTCCCTTCATCTTATGGTTATATAGCAATTTGTGGATGATACCATCTTATTTGGTATTTAATCAGTGATCAAAGCTAGAAGATGGAAGAATATACTTAATGATTATGCTAGAGACTCGGGACAAAGAATAAATTTCTAGAAAAGCAATGTGTACTTATTCAACACTACCAATGAACTTAGACATATAATCATTGATATCTTCAACTGTGTTGAGGCTGGCCTACTAGCTACCTACCTAGGTCTCCCACTCTTGATCAAAGAGGTATCTTCTAGTTTTTGGAATGGTATAGTGGAACATACATAGAGGAAACTTCTTGGGTGGAAGGGGAAACTATTCAATAGTGCAGGTAAGTTGTAACTTCTTTAGACATCCTTGCAAGGTATTCCTACTTACTTCATGTCTCTTTTTAAAATTCCTACGTATTTTGTTGAAAAGTTGGAATAGATCCAAAGGAAATTTTTATGGACAAGAGTGGAAGACAAACAGAGAATGTCTTTAGTCAGATGGGAAAAAGTGCGTCTCCCAAAATCTCATGGTGGACTTAATATAAGATCCATCAGGAAAATGAATAAAGCCCTCCTCTCAAAATTTAGTTGAAATTTGATTCACAACAACAGTGAGTGGGGGGAAATAATGTATGCCAAATACATGCATAACATTGATGATTCCAACTTTCTTCAATAGGCGAGATTACCATAAGGGTCTATGATATGGAATAAAATGCTAAAAAGTAGAAGTCTTCTCAAACAGGGAATTAGGTGGAAGCTTGGAAATGGCCGGCAGATTAAATTTTGGGAGGATAATTGGTTAAGGGACAAGCCTCTCATTTCCCAAGGAAACTATGGAGAAATTATAGGCCTGACTACTCAGTTCTTTGGTGATAGGGTTAGTGATTATATGGAAAATAACAATGGGATAAGGAGCTGGAAAAACCCTTTGGATTGATGTGTGCATAGGCCTAAGCTTATCCCAAGAATTTAGGAGATCTAGAAATGTGTTCAAGATATCAGAATCCCGCTCTTCCCTTGGGAGGATGAACAATATTGGTGGCCAGATAAGAATGGATCATTATTTGTCAAATCTGCCTATCATCTTCTTACACCTGAAGCTCAGAATAAGGAGGTATGGAAAAAGGTTTGGAATCATAAACTCATTCCAAAGATTAACTAGTTTTGGTGGGCTACTGCCCATAACAAAATCCTTACTCATGCAACCTTCAAAAGAGGGGGTTTACTTTGGTCAACAGATGTTTTTTGTGTGGTTATAGAGAGGAATCAGTTTCACACCTATTCAGACACTGTGAGTTTACTTGGGATTTATGGGGGAAAATACTTAACAACTTTGGTTTTGAATGGGTTTGCAATTCTGACCTTAAAGAAGTAATTCTCAGCTAGAACTCAACCTTCACACATCCCCGGATTAAGGAACTACGGAAGCAAGCTCTACCATGCTTGAGCTAGACTTTATGGAAAGAGCGAAATCATAGAATTTTTAGGGACACTGCTAGAAATGTTGCTTAGGTGTTTAACTCCTTTGCAAGGACCATCTTGGAAAGTGTTACAACAGCTCATATTAGTGTTGTGGAGAAACCCCTATCTAAATTTGAAAGTCAAATTGTTGCCAAATGGAAGGTTTTAAACCTTATCCCTGGGCATGATAATTCCAAAATTCTTCAGAGACTTCATACTAAATGGATACCACCTAAAACCAATTGGATGAAACTCAATTTTGATGGGGCATCCAAGTTGAGTGGTAAATCAAGTGGAAGAGGAATAATAAGAAATGAAAAAGGAGGGATGTTTGCTATCTATGCTGGTGGCATGGGTTTCCAAAGCAATAACTATGCTGAAGCTATGGCCTTATTATGGGGATTAAAGTTAGCTATATCCCTAGGAATTAGAAATTTGAATATTCAGGGAGATTCTAAGTTGATCATAGATGCTGTTAATAAAGCATCTAACATTGGTATCCATATAAAAGACATCATTACGGACATCCAGTTTCTTTTACAAAAGTTTTTTGAAGTTGAGATTACCCACACCTACAGAGAAGGTAACAAGGTCATTGATGCTTGTGCCAACCTTGGTCAGAAATTCACAGGATGGAGGGTATGGCGACAAGGGGATCATATACCCCCAAACATTAGAGAGATCATTCAGAAGGAGATGATGGAGCATGAATGATGCACATTGATGATGAAGATATCTTTCAAAGGTGGTCCACATGGAGAAGGCCATTGTGGATCATGGAAGTGGTGGGTAATCTAGGGAATCTTGTCAATTTGGACAATGAGAATCTTAAGGATATTGTTAATTCTATAGTTATGTAGTTTCATCCTTTTTGTCTCTGGTCTTTCCAATGTTTTGTTTTGCTTCTAAGTTTGTTTCTCAACTGTGTCATTGGTTTGGTGCTGGCATCTTTTGTTTGCTAGCCTTCCTATCTTTTTTGACTGTATAGGGTTTAGCCCCTAGTTTGCCACCTTAATTAATCAAAAACATTATTGAAATGAAATTTTGTAGCATGACACTCTTACAATTTCTTAGATATGATAAGGAACACTTGAGTAAGACTATTATATCTAAATCACTTATTGGATCCATCAATAGACCTTTCACATTTAGTCCAAAAATATGTTTAGTGGTATTTCACATGTCCTATTTTGGCCCAATATAATGGTAAATTAGGAATATCATCGATTATAGTAATGGGGACAATAATCGGCAAAGACCATAAACATGTCACTTTTGAACATGATAGTGCAATGATTATATTTTTAATAGAATATAGAGTTTATTTAGAGTAAGCACAAAAAATGGAAAGTATGTATTCAGTTATTATACAAATATATCCAAGTAATGGAATAATATTAAAGGAAAAAGACACCATACATATTTCAAATTAGAAATTAGAAAGGTCAACACCACAATATGGGGTAGTTGGTTTTACATATATAGATACAAAATAATATAAGAGTTGAATTTCACAAGTTCAAAATTGGGGTAATGATGATTATAACACTACTGATTGGTATGATCTAGATGATATTGAATATACAAAATATGACTATGGAAATGATATAGAACCTACACAGTTGTATGATACTCTTCATTCACCATAGATCACAATTCCTTTATTCAATATAAGATATATTGATGGTAAGACTCTTAAAGGAGTCATTGGTTAGTTTCCTTATTTATATTTCTCAATTCATAAATGAAAAAATACAAAAAACATAACATAGTCTAGAAAATAACAAAATCAAGACTATGCATGATTATTTAATTTGTTATACATTAGTTCATTTGTGCATAAGTTATTCAATACTTTTTTATCCAGTTTATATCATATATGATTCACTAGTATATATGACTATATATTACACATAACATCAATTCAAGACCCAATTATAGGTGATATGAATGTTACACATTCAAAAACTAAAATCAAACAATAACATCTTATTGGATAGGAGTTCCCTACGCTAGTTTCCTTCATCTCGTTATTGTCCTAGTGAGCTCAGACTATCACTACTTAGTTCCAAACTACACACAAGCTTTCTACAACATTAACTAGATCATTGGGGATTCATATACATATTTTTTATCCTTATTTGGCTACCTTATCTTACTTATCTCATTTGTTTACATAACATTACATATTTTTATATTTATCACTCACTAATATATTCATATACTACTGGTTATCTCAATTATTAAATCTACTCATGTTACAACTTATCTTCTTAATCAATCACATATTTTCATCGATGATACTCATGTTTCTTTCCTAGCTTTGTGTCTTGTATGCACTCTTTATTTTTCTTGAGAACATGTGAATGTGTCTTTTTTATGTGTCTCTAAACCTTCATTCTATGTTTTTATGTGTATGAATATATTTGAACATGTCCTTATGTGTGGATCTAATCCTTTATTTTTTTTATTTTGTGTGTGAGTACATATTGGCATTTCCTTATGTACATGCTTCTATTTTACTGAGTGACATTTTAACATGTCCCTTGTATATGGCCCCTTGGCCTTCTATTGCATGCTTTGTGTGTATTCTTTGATTGTGTGCATCATGGCCATGACACCTTGCTTACTTATTTTCTCAAATTTTGATGACATTATGGACATCATGTATCCACCCAACCCTTCCAATTCCATGATGGATATCATTCATTCATCCCTGAGTATTTATATTCAATGTTACATACTCAATTTGATCGCTTATATGTGTGCCTAAATGCTAACATCTATCTAGACACTCTTGTTATGAATGCTTATTTTTACATGCATCTCACATTTCTACTAGGCTCAATTTAACTATATGATTATGCCATGCTTATCTATGTTATCACTATTACTCATATTTACATCATTATTTCATAACAATATAATGTATAAATTTTTATTTTGAGTTAAGTTATTTTGTGTTAGTAGAGGTTCCTAAAGCATTAAAACATACTAAAGATTAGGATAGTTATGAGATACTTCATGTGTGCTTTATCATAAAATATAGGAAATTAGATGACAAAAATGTAAGATGCATGAATTATTTTACATCAATTAGTAATTTAAGAATAACCAATATTGTATAAACTAAAATAATGCATTTATAATAGTTCAAATAGAAAGTAACCAAGACATTACACATGAGAGTGCATGCAAGGAACATAACAAGAAATCATATAGGGGACCATAACTAGATAATCTCTATTGATCTCTTCTAAAATCAAAACCCTCTTCTTCTTACAAACAAAAGTATATATAGACATTTCCAATCTATGATTATTCATCTTCTTCTCATACTTTGCACCAAAAGTAGAGTCTCTTCATATTCTAATTTATTATAACTCATGAAGATAAGACAAAATAGGTTAAGCAATGATAAAATGAGTACATAATGCATGAATATCAAGCAAATATATTTCATAAATTTATAATCCATGTTCTTATACCAAAAATTTCCTATACTAAAAATGTTGTCTCATCCTAAGACAATGTCACAGGATCTCTAAGAATGCACAAGTTATAGGGAGATGAAGAAATGGTTGGACTAGTAAGAGTCACAGTAATCACTCCAGGCACCATTTCTAATTTTCACCTCTTACACACTACTTAGTTACCCTTTTAGGTTTTCAACTAAGTAGTGTACTAACATACCACCCTTTGTGTGTTTTCAATAGGCTGGCATAACTAGGTGTTTTCCCTTTATAGGTTTTTAACTAACCTGGCCCTACTTATCTTACTAAGTCTTCCCTACTAAAAAATTCTATACAAATTTTCAAAATTTATACTCTGCATAGTACTTAACTAGAAGGTGGTGGCATAAACATAGATGAAGGTTGAATGGAAGAGTTCTTGTACTGGAACTAAGTAACCTTGCACTATGTGATGATCTTTTGGAACTCTAAAGGTGGCCTATAGGCAAGTGTATTCACAATCTATGCAAAATTGAACTGGTGAAAGGAACTAAATCTATTTTATATGCATTCCAATCCAACATCACTTCATATATCAAATGTAGTAGTGTATATAATGGATTTTAGTAGATGATGATCTACTTGATTTCTACATCATCAGTAATGCTCAATACATCCTTAGTATTTTCAACCCTTTTCTAAATCTCATCACTCAGTGGTTCCATCTTGTTTGTGTGTCTTTGAGTTTGGAAGCCAGTGAAATAACTACACAATAGTTAGCTCTACCATTCCATAAGGTTATCATACACATCCATAACATTTAATGATTATTAGAGTGATCTATATATCTCTTCCATAGTTATAGTGTGGCTTGCCATGGTTTCTTTAGTTGTGGTGGCCTTTGTAAACTATGCATTATAATTGGCTAATGTAGTATCCAAATTATACTTCTAATCAAACAAGTTGTGTGTGACCTATTGGGCTTGAATTATGATAGAATTAAACATGCCTTAGTACTCTTCTATAAGATTAATGAGTGTGTTAGCCTCAACCTTGACATCCTGGCCCAATGTTCCTAATGCACATAGTTTTTGTACTATGCACCAATGTTTTGTTAACTCAGAGACAAGTGTCTTAAGTCTACACTAGTCAAACATTACTTGGTCCTAGATTTCTCAAGTGACCAAATCTAAACAAGTATCCTAGATGATTTTTGTATATTCTTATATTTGGGTCTACAACTCAATATTCTTGGCCTTAGTTTGATCGATCGACTGCTCTAGTGAGGTGGCCTTCTATGTGATGGGCTCCTAAAACACTACAGTACCCTCCAACTACTTCATAAATGGTTACCTAACAACATCTAATGATACTTCCTGATAAAGTGGGAAGGTTACCAAAGTTTTGATAGTAGCTAAAGGATCAGGTCATGGCATAGTCATAATTAGAAGGAAAAAGGTGGTGCACTAACCATGCATAGTTAGAATCTCCTAGAAATAGACTCCTCCTAAAGGTAAGGTTAGTTTTGAATCACTTATTAAAGCTAAAAATTTGTCTTCTTCTTGTATTAGATGCTCAAACCCATCTTATTGTTATTTTTTAGGCACTTATTTTTACTATGCCTTGGCTTCTTTTTTAGTATTTAGTTATTTCATAGCATCTCCATCCTATTTTATATTTTCTTCCTTCACTGATTTCTAGTTTAGCTCCTCTTCTTTAGATTTCTTTTTCTATTTTTATTCCTCTACTTTATTTTTTTCTTGTTCCTCTACCTATTATTTCCACACATACTTTTCTTCCTTTTTCTTCTCTTCAAGTGAACAACCTTATCATGTTCAGCCTTGACCCATGCATGTACCTCTATATTAGCTTGCACTTTGGTTGCTTGCACTTGTTCTTCTTGTGCTTGAACTTGTTGTTTATGCAAGGATTTAGCTTCTTTTTTCTTCTTCCTCACAACTTCATCATTTTGTTTCTGGGTGAGAGTGGCATCCTCTAGAGCTTATTTGTTTGTGCCTCTACCTTTTCTTGTTGCTTGTCTTCTTCTACTTTGGCCTTGACTATGAGTGTAACCTATTTATTCCTTTGTTCTTTGTCCATATTTTTATGGTGTGCCTCTTGTGCCTACATTATTATATTAGTATTTTCTTGTGCCTTCCTTAATTCCTCAATAGTATGTTAGCATCGAGCTTATGAATCATGGGCCTTTTTCTTGGCCTTAGCTTCCTTACCTTGATGACGTGCTTGTTCAAATTATTTTTGTTGGGCCTACCCCTTATGAAAATTATTTTTTATTGATGTATAAACCATTCTGGTGTGCAAGCTACTTCCTCTCATGAATCCTTTTCTCTTTAACTGTAGGTTGATCTAGTATTAGCTCTTTGATATTAGGGTCTTGTTATATGGGCAACGAATCACTCAGCTAGATAGTAAAGCTAGAAACATATGCTTTTTTTCACCCTAAATTAACCATCATGTATTTGGTTAGTGATGAAGTTAAGGAAGGAGAATGTTGTATTTCTTGCATAATGGTTTCCCTACAAAATGTGTATTCTTCAAGAGTAGGAGAAACCCTAGCCTCTCATTGGGTCTTGGGTCTATGCACTAGAGTCTCCTAAAAATGTTAGGTAGTGGATCAAATATGTCAATGGCTATGAAAGTGGTGGAATATTAATCCTTGAAGAGTTTGACCATTTTCTATATTTATTCAGCCTCTTTTCACATGGTGTTGATTAAAATGGATACTAAGCATGGTGGCATTTCTACCTAAAGACTAGGAGGGACCTTATTACACACTTGAATTGTGTACACTACCTTCTATAAGAACTCATTCTCCTCCTCTTTCTCATATAGGTCGCCAACCATATCTTCAAGCATTACCTATTAGACCTCCTACTCGTTAGTCCCCATTTGAGGTAGGTCATAGGAGCTTGTAATCTATGGTACCTTGGGGTCATCTAGCCAAGTTTCTATACTCCTCATCTTGTGCTTTGGTGGAGGCAATGGTTTTTATTTTATGGAGAGATTATGCTTTCCTTTCTACTACTATGATGTTATGGCTTCTAGTTATGGTTACACTAAAGAAAATTATACACTAGGTGGTATGGTTTGAAGAAGTGTTACATGCCTAGCTGCATATGCTTTTTGATTAGTGACCTCAACTTGTGCCATGACCATGGTAACAAAATATGGTATGGGTCCAAATGGTGATCTAATTAGCTCATGTATATGAATCAAGATGCCTTTTGGAAGTAAAGTGACAACAACAGGTTATCCTAAGTACTGCATAGCATTCTAAAGTACCCATGGGTGTGTAGTAATGAGCTCAAAACACTACTCCCATCATTTATTTAACTTTCCCTCATGAGTTAGAGCATCATGCTCAGGTGTCTATATCAAATTGAAAAATTGTTTTGCTAGCTAGTAGTCACTGTTTCGGTGTAATTCTTATTCAAGGGTCTTCTATTGAAGGAAACATAGTAGAATGATCAAAAATTGGTACTCAAAGGTTTGATTGGAAGTCATGCAGCACTTGTTAATATTCATAAATAGATCTTGTATAAAGTACTCAAGCTAGTTTAACTACTCATTGTAGTGGATCATGTGATGTGTAATATCAACCAATCCTTTAGGGATTTACTTTACAAACTTGGTGGTCTACCATAATCTACATTTAATACACTCAACCAAGATGCACACTAGTTCATCTTATATATATTCAATTGGGATTCCTCTAAACCCTTGGGTATATGTGTCTCTAACATATTGAAGGATATGAGGCATTCTTAACTTGTAGGGAGCAAGAGAATCACCTTGCATACACATGCCCAAAGATCTACCCATTACATTAGTGTTGATGATGATAGTGATATCTAGTATGATGTAAATGGTTCCCTTATTGTAGCAGTTGAGAATTATTTGCACAATCTCCCCAAAATTATCGAAGGTAGGCATCTGAAGTAAGTGCTCGACATCTATGCTCTAGAAATGATGTGGGGATATAAGAACAAGTGGTTATCTATCATCTACTATATTTGGTTGGAAAAGTTTTTTTTTATAGATCAAAGGTAATCAAACAACTCTAGATCATTATATTTAGTTTACCAAAGTGCAAGATTGATGCCCGTTTCTTCTTTTTGGGCATCTATAAAAAAAAAATTGAGCTACAAGTGATCCATGGTATTTGAATACTAAAAATTAGAAACTTTTTACTTTTTACACTAGATAATTTGGCTCAACTCTAGAATTTTATCTTGTAAAATGGTTGCAATAATGAAATTCAGACTTGATTTGTAGCCATGTGCCTTTATAGATTTCATCCCTATTGGTTTCCATATAAATTCCATGTTGATTTATCCCTTCGATATCAATTTGAATACTAATGTTACAAATCATATCCAATTGGTTAGTTGTAGGCACATGCATCTACATATGCTATTATATTCTATGTTGTTCATATTAGGGTACATACTAATGATGTTGATTGGCTATTGATTTGGTGAATATTAGATCAGTCAAACCTAGGATTTAACATTAAGTGCTTGATATGACTGTTATACTATTGATATCTTAGTTGATGTGACTTGAATGTATATTTATCAGACTTAATTGATTTATTTCACTTATTCTAACATCAGCAACGATGTAATTGAATTATTCTATGCACAAGTGTCATGCGCTATACTTATTATCATGGTTATAAAACTTGGTGAAGAGATCATCTAACCTATAAATACACACACATTGAAATAAACACATAAGAGAACATATAGAAATAGTAAATCCCAATCTACTCGATGCTACTTAAAGCCCATTCTTTTGGTATAAAGAGATCATTTAAGAATGTTGGTGGTAGGGCTTAAGCCTATAACCATTCTCCTACCCTGGTAGAATGGTTCCCTATAGATTTCTCAAAATAATAGTTCCTTGCTATTATATTTTGTGTATAATGTAAGGCCCTTTCCACCTGATTTATAATTTACCCAAAAATGATTTAAAGAGACTATCATATAATAAAACTCATTGATCTTTGTAGAATTCATTATGTTATAGGTTCTTGTCATGCCATGATTTTTGACTCTACTTATGAACTTCCTACATCTAAGATGCTCTATATCAATACTCATCTATCTAATTCAATTTGATAATCTTCTTTGTGACTCATGATCCCCTAGTTTTATAACCATTAAAATGCATGGATTGGGTACCAAATATTCCATGCACATTACCTCTTCAAACCCATGGACCAAATAAAATGAAGTAAAACCTATAGCCTCTCATAAAGCATTTGATAAGCCCAAAGAATCATAGGAATGCGATCTTTTTAATCATCCCTCTTGACATCACATATCTTTGTCAACATCTTACCATACACTTTATTAGAAGCCTTAGATTTTATTTTATCTTGAGGATGGCATGTAGTACTTTTATGATGAGAAATTATGAATTATTTAGTAAGAACTTTGATAGTATTTTTCAAGAAGTGTGCCCCTCGATCATTGTGATGGGGAATCTAAACTATGTGATAATTTTCTTGTAAAAGAACTTTGTTGCATCCTTAACCCCATAATTAGGTGTCAAAGTAGCTTCAAACCATTTGGTAAAGTCATATATTGTAATGATAATATATCGAGCTTTACTATATTTACTCAAAGGATTGATAGGTCTTACAAAATTAAGGCTCCATTATTTAAAAGGTTGTTCAGCTAACAAAGGCTACAAGATAATTTCATCCTTTTGGTGTGGCTTACCCATTCATTGACATATTCCATAATGTTTTTCTACTCTATGTGCATCTTAAAATATTCAGCCACCATAATCCACTCTGTAATAGTTTTCATGTAATAACTTCTCTAACAAAATGACCTCCTACTATTCCTTGGTGTGTTTCTTCTAAGAGTTGTGGATGTTCATGTTCTAGAACTACCCTATGAAGTACTTCATCCTTCCCCAAATGATACAAGAGACCATTTATAATAGTATATGGCAAATCTCTTGTGACAAACTACTTCTTTTCTCTTTCTTGGTAGTGCATAGGGAATACCCCTTATTCTAGGAAATTAGAAATTTCTTCAAAATTTTCTAAGTATCATAGAAACTCAAAATAGATATCCATTATGAGAATCTTCATGTATTTATTTTAGCTCTTATCCATTCATGATGTGACTAATATGATCTAGCTCAAAATATTATCTACTTGGCTTGATGTTGATGCAAAATTGGAATTCTTGAAAGAACATCAGCCATCTTAAAATTCATCCTCCAAGCATAGGCTTATTGAATAGGTAGTGTAGAGCTTGATGATTTGTGAAAACTTCAAATGGTGTTGTAAGAATATAATTCCTAAATTTATGCAATGTGAACAATATATCTAATGCTTCCCTTTCATTTTTATGTAATTTTTTCTACATTAGACAACTTTTGGCTTAAAAAATATATGGGGTGGTGTATTTTATCATCTCCTAGCTGTGCAAGCATAGCACCAACTATGATACTAAAATCATCAACATGCACATGAAATGGATTAATCCAATTTGGAAAGACTAGAATAAGAATAGTGACCAATCTCTACTTTAGTTTTGTGAGAGTTGCTTGACACTCAAAGGTCCAATCAAACTTCATACCTTTGCACCGTAAATACTCTAATGGGGAAGAAATGGTTGCATATCCATTGATGAACTTAAAATAGTAACCTATGTGGTGTCATTTTATCTTTTCAATTAATTTTATGTTATGGGAAAATTATCCAAATTCAATATTATTCCAACACTATTTAGAAGCACTATTCTTGAGTTATTATTCACAAGTACTATTCAGTATCACTATTCATGGTGACATGTCAAATGATGCAAGTGATGATGTAGTAGTGAGGTATTTGGGCATGAAGTGTCATGTCCCATAAGGGTCCTCACATTGGTTCAAGGTGCATGTTCTTGGAGTGGGTCATATGATCTGGGCAACAATTCAGGGGACAATTCGGGTGACAGTTCCACCCTAATTGATGATGGAACTTCTAAGAGCCATAACGTTTACACCATAGCTCCAATTGACTCACCGTTTGAACTGTTGGAAAGCTAAGAATTATTATAACACCATGAAATGACATGGAGATATTATATATAAATTTTTACCCCAAAAAAACTAATGGAAGTGCCCTAAATTTTAATTTTAGTAGTGTAGTCTAAAAATAGTAAGTTTCTAAGAATAGTAATTCCTCAAATTTTGTATTGTTTTAAATCATGAAATTCAAACCACTTAATCTCCTTTGAGATTGGTGACCTTTCACATCCTTCCCATTCTTTAAAAATGTGTATAAATTAAGATGTAACCCAAAATGGAAAATTAGATATCTCTTCCTAGAGATAAGCATATAGTTGTATTGCGATCTTGAGTAATAATAGATCTCTTCTCAGAGAATTCATTGTTACTATGTTATTTTTATGTTCTTGAAATATTTATCAACCATAAATTCTAAGTTTTGGATCAACATACCACTCCACTTGGGAGACAAGAATAATCACTTTGTTAATCACATGGGTTTGCCTTTAGTGGAAAAAACATAATGGTAGAGTATGGCACATTTTATTTTGGGATTCATAATGTGGGTAGGTGAATCACATGTGCTTTCTCACACATTTGTGATAATAGGATGAGTTTTTGAGTGGCTCCATGGTCTTCTTTTCTACCACTTGGTTAAAATGTGATTAGAGCATTTCTTAGATCTTATGTGCACATGAGGAGTAAAGTCAAAGGTACTATTCTTGATTAGTGCTCACATGTGTGAAGGTGCAATGCCATTTATAAGGCACATTCTCTTCCTTTTGAATATTTTCTATACATGAGGACAAATACCATAATGATGGATCATATGCATGAAGGAGGGTGGCACATTTCTTTGCTTCTACTCCAAGTTTCCTCCTTTTTCTATTCCTTCATTCTCTATATATGGAGATCCTTCCCCTTTGTAAATTAATCTTTGAAAATCATAAAAGCCCCTTTTTTATTGTAAGCTTGAACTTATGTTCAACTTCATTTCTTCCTTGGATGAAATCCCAATGGAGGTTAAGATCAATGGACAAAAACTAATTGCTTCTTAGATCAAAGGATGAAACCTCTTTGGTTTAGTAGGACAATCTCATCTTGATATTGTGAAGGTGATTCAATTGCATATTCATAATAGTAGTGTGCAAGTGTGTGTGGTGTGAAAATTTTCATTTGGAGTTGTGTGGATATTTGCAAGATTTCAGTGGATTTGATCTTCAGTAGATTTATGTGAAGTATTGTGATTGTATCAAGTATTGTAAATGTGTATGTTGAAGAATTAATGAAAGATTTGTGTGTTTTTATCTTTAGTAATTGATTGTGTTTTGTGCCTTGGTTTAAATTAATATACTAGTGGTATATTCTTCCCATATATGTTTATTGAAACCATTTCTATAATTATTGAGTTAGAATTTTACATATTTATGTGTTTTGAGCAAATATCCCATTCAGGGATAATACATTGGTACCAGAGCTAGTGATCTTACCAGCATATGTGAGTTTGTGGTTGTTTATTGATCTTATTTTAGTGGATTTGAGTTTCAATAGTGGATTATCCTTTAAAGGGAACATCAAGGGTTGTGAATCATGGCATCTTTTAGTGAAGAAGAGTTGGGCAAGAAGTGTTATACATCAAGGAAGAGACTTGAACATCCACCATAATCAAATGATGATCTTATTTGCATTTTAAAAGAAGTGGATAATTGACAACTTATGATAGATCATTCATATTTAGATTGGATGAAATGTGTTATGTATCCATTAGTGAATTCTTTGTTTAATCCAAAGATTTTGACACATCTAGATGAGGAGGTAAGGCTTGTAGTTACTTTTTATGTTAATGAAAAACTGAGGATGACAATTCTTAGGTAACCTTATAGAATCAGTATCATGAAGGATATTTTCATGTTGATAGTTGAAAGTTTCTGAGGGTTGGCTAAAATTGGAAGCCCATCCTTTGACAAAAGAGGGTAAAAATTCTTGAGCATTTTTCAAAAATTATATTATGTTACATCATGTTAGATATGGAGTGTGATGGGATTATTTTTTTTAAAATCACATTTTTTGGATAGTTGTTGATGAGGGTCATACAGAGAGATGGAGCAGGACATGTCACCTAAGTGATGATGTAATTTATTATGTCTTTGATTATGGGTGAAAGTGAAGATGTTTCTAAGTGTTTTTATCTAACTTATTAGTTGTTTAGAGGACAGAGCAAGACATGTCACCTATGTCACATGAATTGTCAAAGATATTGGTTAAATAAAATTTAGAGGAATTAAAAATTCTATTGATAGAAGGGGAATTGCTTTATTTTTATATATATCCTATAGGTTTACTCTAGAAGGGTGTTTTCTAGGAAAATGAAGAAGTGCTTCCAAAAAAGGAGGCTACATTTATAGAAGAAAGAATGGAATCAAAGGAACTCCATGCATTAGAAGATGATGAGGTTGTGACATCATAATAAGAGCCACAAGATATCATGGAGCAAGAGCAAAAGGATCTCCACCTGCATATTGAGGAGTTCATAGTAGAAAATTTTGATGAAGGAAAGGCCTTATCCTTAGAGGTTGAGAAGAAACAAAAAGACATTGAAGGATCCTCTCTTTCATATTTGTAGGAGGAAGAAGATGATAAAGTCACCTTTGAGCTTAAGTCTACTAATGATGAGCATTCAAAAAGTGAAGAAGGTGAGCATAAGATCTATGAACACATCATTGAAAGGTATGAGGAAAATGTTGATCCTATGATTTCAAATAGCAATCCATTATCTATGTATAATGATAAGGTTACAGATAAGTTCCATGTGGATGACATTGATAATGTTCATTATCTCATGGATATTCAATATTTTAAAGATAAGCATGAGTTTTTAATTGAGGATATTTTATTTCTAAGAGCACCAATCCATTTTACAATAATTTTAAGGTTTGATCCATTGCCATATGAGGTTTATTTTCAAAGAAATGATAGTGATGAGAATATAGGAAAAAAGAATGTTTCAGTGGATGCCAGTAACTTTAAAATTTTGAATTACAAGGATGGTTGTGTCAAGGTGAATCTACCAAAAGATCCTTCATCTAAATCTAAAAAGGGAGGTAATCAATTTGATTACAAGGTATGGGAAGGAAAGTCATATTTCAGATTTGTTATTTCATGTTGTGCCATTTCAGATTTGTTGTCATGAGACACACTCTAGGAGTGGAGAGAGGGTGAGAGACACAATTTATAGGGAAGGATACAAGGATCCTTTTATTTTTGGTCCATAAATAAAAGTGTGGGATCTAGGTAATTTTTTGAGTTTTATATAAGTTTTTAATTCTGATTTTAAGTTATTTTACATGGAAATAAAGAAGGAATCATAATTGTTTTTGGTATAGAGGAAAGTAGATATGCACAACTTGATATTGGAAGGTTAGCATACAAAAAGAGGTTTCTTATTGGAAAACCATGGTATTCACGAGGTTAAGGGTATGGAAAACATCTCAAACCATGTTTATTTAGCAAAGGAAGATGAAAACTATGATGGTAGCCATAGGTATGCAAATATTTCAGATTTATAGCTTTCACTTATGTTATCACTATATTTTTGTCATCTTGGACAACATGCACAAGTTTTGATAATTGGATATGACTATTATTTAGTCAAGTTCTAGGGTATGAAGGATGGAACCACAACCTTATCCTTTCACAATGATAAGCATACTCATGAAGGGATAAATATGAGTTATATGGATGAAGATGTTTTGTGGACAAAGAGAGACAAGCATGCTAACCACAAGCCAAGGTATGGAGATCTGTTAATTATGTTTTTATCTCTAGATTATAATCATCATGGGAAGCATATGCTAAAAATGATGTTAGAGGCCTCAATTCCAATATGGTTGATAATTTATTCACTCTATGAATTCAAATAAAATTTATAAGGAATCATGCTTGGAATGTTTTCGAGTTGGAATGGATTGATATAGGTAATCTACTCATTGGAAAAAACCATTATTTTCCATGCCCACATATCATGTACACACAAGAATGTTTCATCATTACAGTTGTTTCCCCATTATTACATGTATTGATTTTGATTACTTACAGGTCTTATGGAATCATATTTTAGAATAATTTTTAGACATGGTTCATCTAATCCTAACTTCCATAGGGGTGAGTACTAGTTTTGTAATCACTATATGTTGATAGCCTTTGTATTTTCAGATATTGCAGTGATGATTGTAGCTAATTTTATGGATTGGTGTGCATGGAACTGCCTTTGTATTTTTAGATATTACAATGATGATTGTAGCTGATTTTATGGATTGATGTGTATGGAACTGCCTTTGTAACACTTGGAGATTGAGTGTTAATGAGGTACTATCAGTTTAGGACAGTGGAAGCAGTCCCATGAGAGCTATGGATTTAAATTTTGGTTTTAATAATTTTGTCCTCATTTGTATCATCCATTTGATAGGGATTAACCTGTATCATTATTGGGACACCATGATGAGTTAAACTAAGAATCATGCTTTCTCATTTAACATATTAATTCTCTTATTACCCAAGATCATGATAGATAATGGAATTGCATAAATTGATCATACTAAGGTTTTTTGGCATGAGATATTTTATGTTACTAAATCTAATCATTATAAGTATTCTAGTTTGGCTCTTGAGGACAATTTTTTATTTGGGTTACAGGAAAGGAGAGTGCATATTTGGCATGATGGTATTCTAGTTTTAATCAGAGTGATATAATAGACACATGGTAGGAAGATATTGATATTTTTTTGGATCTTGATAATGTTCAAAGTAGATAAGTTAACCCAATTATGTTTTCATTTCTTGTTCTAAAATAGAGATGGAAATATCCAATCATGAATTGCTTTGTGGGTTTCCTAAAGTTTTGCATTTGCAAAGTTGTGAGTCATGCACATTTATTTGAGAAAAAGTTGGTTTTAAAAGAGGTGATCAAATTATATCAGTTGTAAAAGGATGATATGAATTTTAGATATATCATATCTTGTAGTAAACTTACAAAAATTGACTCACTTAACAAGGATAGGGGCTAGACTACATGAGCATTACAGATGGATTCATCACAACAACACTATGAATTTTGAACCTATTGGTTTATAATTGATTGAGGATAAGAAATTTTGGGAAGGCATAATTTATCATGTCCCTTTGAAATTAATTTGATGTGGGAAAATTAGCCAATTCTAATATTCCTCCAACACTATTTATAAGCACTAATATTGACTTACTATTCACATGTACTATTCACATATCACTATTCACTATCATTATTCATGGTGACATGGTAAGTGATGTAGGTGATGATGTAGTAGTGAGGTGGCATGGCCCATAGGGGTCCTAATATGGGTTAAAGGTACATGCACTTGGAGTGGGGCATACCACTCCACTTGGTAGACAAGAATAATCACTTTGTTGATCACATGGATTTGCCTTTGGTGGAAAAGACATAATGGTGGAGTATGGTGCATTCATTATGGGCTTCATAATGTGGGTAGGTGAATCACATGTGCCTTCTCACATAATGGGATGAATTTATGAGTAGATTCAAGGTATTCTTGTCTACCACTTGGTCAAATGGTGATTATATCCTTTATTGGATCTTATGTGCACATGGGGAGTAAATTCAAAGGTACTATTATTGATTAGTGCTCACATCTATGAAGGTGGAATGCCATTTATAAGTCATATGGAGGTTATTGATCTTTGTCTCCCTTATTTCTCTTCCTTTTAACTCTTTTCTACACATGAGGACAAAGACCATAATTATGGATCACATGCATGAAGGAGGGTGGCACATTTATTTTCTTCTACTCCAAGTTTATTCCTTATCTTTCTCTTATTTCATTCTATATATATGGAGAGCCTTCTCCTTTGTAAATTCATCTTTAAAAATCATAAAACCCCTCTTTTTATTGTAATCTTGAACTTATGTTCAACTTCAACTCTTCCTTGGATGAAATCCCAATGGAGGTTAAGATCAATGGATAAAAACCCTTTGGTTTAGTAGGACACTCTGATACTATGACTATGAAGGTGCTTCAATTGTAGATTCATAGTAGTAGTGTCTAAGTGTGTGTGGTGTGCAAAGTTTCATTTGGAGTTGTGTGGATATTTAAAAGATTTCAATGGATTTGATATTTAATATATTTGTGTGAAGTATTGTGATTGTGGAAAGTATTGTAAGTGTGTATGTTGAAGAATTAATGAAAGAGTTGTGTGGTTTTATCTTTAGTAATTGATTATGTTTTGTGCCTTGGTTGAAATTAATATATTAGTGGTATTTCTTCCCATATATGTTTAGTAAATCCATTTTTGTAATTATTGAGCTGTGATTTCACATATTTGATTGTTTTGAGCAAATATATGATTTGGGGATAATACATGTGGCCAAGAAAATATCACACTTCCATTGAGATGACTAGTCAGAGCATACTAATAATGATTATAATTTTGGCCTAGTCCACTAAAATACCTTCACTTCACATCAAATTACCTAGCAAGACACCAAAAGGTGTAAAAATAAGCACTTTTTCAAATTCAAGGCAATACATAGATTTTAAAAACATTCTAGCATGAGGTGCAACTTTGAAAAGTGATATTTAAACAAAGAGAAGACTGCCCAATCATCTAGATATACTTTTAGGAATTCATGAATTAAATCCTTAAAGGTAGTCACCACTACTCTAAAAAAACTACAGGTGCATTTTTGAGGCCAAAATGCATAATTTACCTTGTATGCAAAGGTTCCCCATTCCATGATTTTTTTTTTAAGCTCTATCTTCTTTTGTGATGGGTATTGGATGATAAAAATTGAACCCATCTGTGAAGGAGTAAACATGACCCATGATAGATTACAAAACTTCATTTGTGAATTGAATTGGAAATGAATCATTCACACATGCATCATTCAAATTTTGATATTCACCACATACTCTAATCTCCCCTATGTTCTTAGGTTATACTACCATGGGACTAACCCAATTTGTGTTCTCTATAGGGTAGATTATACCTGCTTCCTACATTTTGTCTAGTTTAGCCTTCACTTTCAACTTCATGTCTGGATTCAAATTATATGGCCTTTTATTTATGGGTCATGCACACTCCTTGAGCTTGATATGCATTTATCTTATGGAAGGATCTACTCCTTTTACCTCTAAAAATTTTGTGGGAAACACATCTTGAGAATCCTATAGGAGTTGCATAACTTCTAAAACTTTAGATTCAATCCAATAGTCACCCATATGCGCTAATTTAATAATATATTCTCTTTTAATGTTTTCCATATTTTTTAATAGGTTACTAATAAATCTTGCACTTTTCCTCAAAAACAAATTCTCATAGCATTCTTTACCCTTCCAAATCTGTATGTTGCATAGTTTTTCTTCTTCAATGGGCCCTACAAATATATCCTTTAATGGTTTTACTAGCTATTCAGTTTCAAATAAATTATTCATATCAATATCACCATCAATATCTAAATCTTTAGTTTCCTCATCTTCATCCTTTATTCGGTGGCATGGTTGTATAAGAGATTGTTCTTCCATATTGGTAGATTTATATCTTCATAGTGTTGTATTCATATCATAGGTTTCATTCTTAGACACAGTAAACTTTATCATGTCACTTGAAACCTCTGCACACCCATGGCATAAGAAATGTTTAATTTTGAGTAGCACATTATGAATCACAAGATTCTCATCTTCAAACACAAAAGTCTTTATGAAGTCACTCTACACTTTCACCCATTACTTTGTCTCCCTCCTACATTCTTGATGCATATTCTAAGATGATGGTAAAGGGGCAAGTGTGTAATGAAAGATATGAACCTAGTATTTAGGTGCCACATGTTCTTCAGTCCAAAACTCAACACATTTATGGATATGGATTTTAGGGTACTCACCTTCCTAAAAGAAAGGCCAATTACTTCTGATTACATGTGATTGTTGAAATTTTTTAATCATAAGTTTGCACACATCATCCCAATCAAGATGCTCATTTATATGAATTCCCCACTATGTCACTATAACCCCCTTAAAATCATAATTCAAGGTATTAACCCACTGACTGATTGTAGGCACATGATTGTGTAGGTATAGAATGAATTGATTGATATCATTGGTCTCAAAGTATGTATAAAGTTATCTTTCATTAGCAAAGACCATTCTCATATGTCAGAGTTCAAGATCACCATAAGCCCAGTTGAGTAGATGCATATTTGAGTCTTCACTTATAAATGAAGATATTTCCCAAGGCAAGGTGCCATTTCTGGTCATCTCTATATAATCTTGCATATGATAATCTACTTGATAGAGAAAATCAATTTTTGAGCAAGTAGGCAATTTTGCATATATGGATGCACAATATTATATGACAAATTGAGGTACCAATGGTTGCGTAATTATTGGTTTAAAGTTCCATTATTTAGATGTATTCAACTATTTAGTGAGTAAAGTCTACACCTGAGGTTTATTATGCCCATACAATAAATTTCACCCAACTACGTGTAGAGATTTTGGGTTCTCCTTAGAGTTTACCTTCATCTGACTAGTGTTTTGTGTAGTATAAGGAGACTCAACTAGAATGATGTAGGGTTTATGCACCTTATTTAGAGGAATGAATACAATCTTATCTCCCTAATGCACCTCTAAATTATTTTGCATAGTATTGATAGTAATCTAACCATCATATGCCCATTTATTTCCAATCAATACAGGATAATGAGTTATTATTGTCTTCATATCGATGACTTTAAAGTCACCTTACAAGCTCAATTCTATAACTTTGATCTCAATCTATTCTAATTAGCCAATGGGTTCAACTCTTCTATAGTTTACTAAATTCAGAGTTATTAGGTTGTAACTAAGAGCTCGTCATCCAATTACCTCCCATGTAGACTTGGGGATCATGCTAGCTATGCTTTTAAAATCAAAGACAACATTTGCAATTTCATATATTATAGCTTCAATGTTGATTCATGCATCTACATCCCATGGCTTCCTTTTTACATACCAAATAATTTGTATGTCTTTTGTTACCCTCACTTCACACATTCTAATAAATTAAGTAGCAAATTTTTAATGTTCTTGGAAACATTCTCATTGTGCAGTGTACTTAGCAGCTTTAGTAAATCTATCAGTGTAATAACAACTCCATCATGTTGCATAATGTGCACAATCTGACCATACATTTGGGCATCCACTACTATAGCATATCCTTCAATAGTGGCTTGGTGTTGAATATTCTTCAACATCTATGTGGCTTCATACATCAACCCCTTTTCTATAGTTGGGTCCAGGTATTTGTCATGTTTTAGTTTCCATATTCCCTAATCCTAAGGCATTTTTAGATGAGGCAATCCTCTCTCTATATGCTGGTGTCTCATAATGGCATTCAAAAATGCATCCTTCATAGGATGTGCATTCACTATGTTAACATTCTTAACAGTGTTTTCTTTTCTTTATTTTTCCAATATAAGACAGTCTTCTATCTCATGTTTCAAATATACCTTGCAATATGAATAATAAGACTATCTTTGGGGATTCAAAGGATAATTACATTGCACATGGTTATACTCTCCACATAATTAACATTGCAAATAAGGGATTTGATTATTATTTCATCTACCACATTGATAACCCCCTATGTATCCACCCCTAGATCCCCCTCTATTTAACTGATAGGCTCCCCTATAACCTCCCTATTACTACATTATATTCTAATTTTGATGTTACTAGGTATTATCTCCAATCCCATATTATTATTGCACAACTAGTGGAGTCCAACTAGTTTATTGATATTGCATCATTGTTGGAATCTAAGGTGCTAAGTACTAGTATTATGGTGATGGTGGTTTCCAATCTGATGAAGGAGGACTCCATCCAGCTAGACCTTGAGGTTAGTATTGGGCCTGGAATCATCTGCTTCATCGAGGATAGTTGTTGTGTAGTGATGGTGAATACATTCTTTGTAATATCTTCTTTGAGCTCTTGCTAAGCCCTATAATTATTTTCATCATGATTTTGCAATTTATAAAAATTAAAATACAAACTCTATGGGATTTTTACATAATTTTATAAGAGATGGCACTACATTATTGTGTGCCTCAATATTTTATAGATTTCACATAACTCTATCTTAATCTTAGGATAATCATTTATGTGATGTCCTTCTTTCCCACACTGTATGTACCATAGATTTAGCTTAGGCTTATCTACTTTATGATACTATTCTATCCTCTCCATAAAAGCTTGAAATTTATTTTCAATATTACAACCCATTATGTGAGCTTCCCCATAATCTTCAATTTGCTCCACTTGAATAGAAGCATCTCTAGCATTTACCTTATTAGAAAATTGAGTATGCACTATAGCAAACTTGATCCTAGAGTGCAGTCCTTTGACAAACCATGCATCTTTATCTTTATCTTCTAAGGCAAACTCCACTTTATTCATAACATTAGATAATCTATGATCATAATCACAAACTAATTCTCCTAACTTCTACCTAGTCTCCTTTAGGTCTTGAATAGTATGACTTGTACATTTATTTATTTTAAATTTTTCAATAAGCCACTCCTTAACATGTTGTAGATTTTCTTGATTGATATCTATATGGTATATAAACTCAAGTAATCTTCCATCAAGTGACTCAATTAGTTCACTCTTATTTATAGCCTCATCAGTAATACACTTAGCTTTCTATTTCATGTCACATGTTAGTAAGTACTGCTCAAGGTCCATGGACCCATCATATGGTGCTAGGTTTATAAATGCTCCTAAAGTCCCCATATTATAAACTAGTGTCAATTGGATATTCTGCATCACTTTTATAGTGGTATGTTGTATTTTGTGGGATCTTACCTACACACTAAGAATATTTACCTACGTACTAGGATAGTTTATCTGTACACTCTACTTTTCTATAGTCTATGTTTTTCTTTGCTTGGTTTCAATGAACCCTATAGCCTTCAAAGCATTAATAATTGAGGTAGTTTCAATTTTATTACCCAATAAATGCACTTTATTTGAAAATGAACCTTCCTAACTACTGTCTTCCTATTCCTCTGGTTGAAAATTTTTAATGGAATATAACAAATTGGGCTATGGGGATGTGTACTCTTTCAATGAATGATTCTCTCCTAAGACTTCTTCTCTTTCTATGCTTCAACCTATGATTACTCTACAAATTTCTCTTGCTTATTTTCTTAATACTTCATGTCCTTCTTTCGGTAATACCCATTCTTGTAGTTATACACTACATCTATCAATTAACTAATCTACCTCTACACTATTACCATGGCCTTATCCACAACCAACATCTTAATTAGGATAGGTAGTCATTACAAAAAACTCCCTCAAATTCCTCTAATAAACAAATCCTTTATAGTTTTGAAAGATATGTATCCTTGTACTACAAACTCAGTGATATATTTGTCTACTATAGTATAAATCCAATGATCTATTGTTCTTATCTAATCAATTTCCAATATCTGCAACCAATTTATCCTTTCTTTAGTTTAGATTATAGTTTATTCCATCCTTGGTTTAAATCAATAATATTCCAACCATGCTAACTAGTTAGCTAGTAATTTAGGCAACTTGCACCAGAATATTTCATAAATTTATCCATAAATATGCTCTTGAATGATCTCCTAAACTATAAGACCAATCCTTCTTTATTATTCTTTTACAAAATTACATATCATTTGGTCCAACCATATCTCAATATCTCTTTTCCCTAGTAACCATCTTAGCATAATTTTCTCCAAAAAGAGTTTCCACACTCACCACACCATTGTTAGTAGAGGCTCCTAAAGCAACATAACATGATAACAATGAGGATAGCTATGACATACTTCATGTGCGTAGAATAATTTATCATTAAATACAGGAAATTAGATAACAAAAAAATAAGATGCATGAATTATTCTATGTTATTAAGCAATTTAAGAACAACCAATATTGTATAAATTTAAATAATGCATTCATAATAGTTTAGATAGAAAGTAACCAAGATATTACACATGAGAGTGCATGTAAGGAACATAAGAAAAAATCATACAAGTAACCATAACCAAATAATCTATATTGATCTCTTCTAAAAGTAGAACCCTCTTCTTCTTACAAATAAAAGTATATATAGACATTTCTAATATATGACTATTCATCTTATTTTCATATTTGGTACCAAAAGTGGAGTTTCTTCATATTATAGCTTATTAAAACTCATGAAGATAAGATAAAATAGACTATACAATGACAAAATGAATGCATAATACTTGAATATCAGACAAATATCCTATGCAAATTTTCAATCCACATTCTTCTACCAACATTGTGCAATCTCAACAACGCACCTCAAAAGAGGGGACATTCACAAAGATTTGTCTTAGAGACTAGACCTCCTAGATCAGCACATAAAAATAATTTGGTAGTTATTACATAGTTAACATATTTTTTGTCTCTAAAAATGCACTAAACATTATTTTGGACAAGAGCACCATATTATAAAAAACATCACCACCCTCCTATCATTCGAATCAAGGTTGTTTAAATGCCTAAAAATAGGCATTTATAGAATTTCTTAAAATATTAGTTTACCGAAAGTAGTATGTTATAATTTTATAGCCTCAGTTTCTAAAATTACTTGGTTTTAACTCATATTTATTAAATTTTGGGACATCACATGTGGCATGTTGATTTAGGTTAACACACAAGTTTTCTTAGAATCAAAGTTGTTATTAATCAGCCTCAGAATCTATATGTACTAGATATTAGTTTTGGGTCATGTGCATGGCACATGACTTCCTCATTACTCAATTTTGTACCTTTTTTTAGATAAAATGGAAAATACATTTCATTCTCCATGTTTTATAAATTAAAACCAAATCACACTTAGTTTTTACACCAATTTTGCACCAAAATTGAGCCTTATTTTTTTGTATTTATTGGTTCATTTTTTGCACCAGTTGTTTCACCAAAATAGTCTATTGGGATTCATACAATAATTCCAAATTACTTCACTATTGTGGGCATACGATGATGTATTAAATCATACCTTGATTTCTTAATAATACTCACCTATTGATTAGGATTAGGGCATGCAAAATCTAATCCAAGCTATTTAATGTAAATGAAATCTCCAAGGGTCCTACCTTGCATAGTCAATAATTTTGCACCAGATAAAATAAAATAATTCATGTATCTAATCAAGTGTATTTATTCCTTATTATTCAATAGTTTCTTGTCTTTTATTTGATTTTATTCATCTTAAGTAAATATTGATATTACATGTTTCATTTCAGATTTGTGTGGAGCATAGTTTAGCATTGTGGCCTACATTCATGACTACACTTCACAGGTAAGTTTAAATATGCACTTTTTCTTTTATTTTAGTAATTTTGATTTACTACATTATTAAAATAAAATGGGGGAAAATGTAAACATGTAAATTTATATTTAATCTAAAACAATACACTTATGACCACTCTTTTGACACACTTAGCTCATGACCTATCATAAGGCATTTTGACCACTTTTAGTCATCTTATGCATAGAATATTCAATATTCTAAGTTAATATATGACACCAGAATACATTTATCTATTATGTTATCATCCTCAACCATAATTCATGCCATGTCAGACCCATAGCACCATTATTTTCCCCCATTGAACAATAACACCTCACTCTATTATATGAGTCCCCTCTCTAATCTTCCCACCAAAAAATGGTTAATTTAAAATTTTTTAAGTTATAAAAAGGTCAACCTATGTCCCTAATAAGCCCCATTCAAAGTAATTTCAAATATACCAATATATAAACACATTCCAAAATATTTTTTATAGAGGAGGCTAACACACTAACAATCACAAAAAATATATTTTCACATTGAGTCAAAATTCACTATTTCTCCCAATTATGATTACATACAACCCCAAAAAAATAGATATAAAGTATGAATACATCTCCAAGGTCACAAGTTATGGTTAATTCACTTAATCACAACATTATTGCATTAGAAACTAGCACATTACACTATTTATTCACACACCACTGTAACATGGCATAACTACATGAAGTTTGATCCCTCTTCATAGTATTGGTATGTTGGTATTACACAACATAGGGGATTTTTAGGTCACACCCAACTTCAACCACTATCCCCTTTTTCTTCCATTATTTTGCATTGGTCTTCACATGTCAAGGAGCTAGGTTTTTAAAGTATAAATAGTCATAAAGTGGTCTCCACATTTGATCAAAAGCTCTTGCATAAGACAAAAAACATACAAATGAGGGTAAACGTAATATATAAACCCTAGATATTCACTATCTATTAGACAACGCCAACCTCACAAAGGACAGGATCACCCTGTTATCTTGTCTAGCATATGTTATATTTTTCTAGACTTTGTACACCTCTAGATCATGCTTCATAACCAAAAAACCTACCCAGTCTACCAATTTTAGCTTTTGATTCATTTTTCAACACTATTTTCTAGCTAAGTTATATTTTTCTATTGCATTTTCCTTATTTTTAAAGTTTCCAAACTTATCAAGTTTCAAACCAATGAATGTTTTATATTTACATTATTATTATTCCTAGTTTTGTATAATATTTTGTCACTTAGGGTAATCTACATATTTTTAGATTTTCCAAAATTTTATAAAATAAAGTACAAGTAGGCTTTTTACCCTAATTTGGTTTTATAAATATTGATTCAATAAAAAATGCTAGAAAAAAATATATTAATAGATAATACATTTAAGCATATATTTTAATGTAAAATTATGAAATGGATTGTAATGATTTGAAAAGTGGGATTAAATATATTAATTAAAACAAAGGGATGAATACTTATCTTTTTTATAACTAATTTTCTATCTATGACTATGTTTTGAAGGTGGAAATACAACTAAGGAAGGCTTGTGATTCATCTAGTTAAGAACTATGTTTTTTGTCTACATAGGGTCAGTTCAATCAAATATGGGTTAGTATTAGTTATCAATATTGATTTATAGTGGTCGATAGTGATATATGTTGAAATATTAATATGTGAGCATCGATCACATGTGTTTGTCTCTAAAATATTTATGTGTGATGTCAAACCCTAATGATGTGTGCAACTTAAAAAATCATCCTTATTCACCTTAAAATCTCAAGTGTGCTTATGAGGGATATAAACTTACAAGGAATAGGAAAGTGTAATGGGTTGAGATGACACTAATTACCCAATTTTATGATTACTCTGATGATGGAAATCAATCCATGCATAGTTCTCCCATCTAATGTGATTGTGTAATTGTGTCTCTTCATTATATGAATGTAATTAATGATTTGGCTTTGATACTTCATAATGTTTGTATTGAATTTGATTTAGTATGCTTCAATCCTAACTTATGACTGATCCTTGTGATTGATTTAAAATTTGGGAATAATAGGGTAGATTTTCTCAAATTCTAATAATGTATTATATAAGTCCCAATTCTCCCATCAAGTGAGGCCTTTATTTATTTATATGATTTTAATAGGGTAATTTATCATGACATCAACATGGTAGGAATATGGGTTAATCTTAAGGAAATATTTGATATTAAAAATGAATCATCTTTAGGAGAGGTTCATTATTGACATGCATAATCAGTATCGACTAATAATATTGACCTAGTTTGATGTTACTAACCCATGCACAGGAGGACTAAAATGAATATCTAGATATTATTTTATATGATGTTAAAAAGGTTTGAAATAAATATTGAGGTTCCTATACACGTGTAACAACAAAATAAAAGGATCAAACTCATAAAGTAACATGCGTGTGTGAGAGATGGAAGGTTAGGCCCATATTTATGTGTGCAAGTCATGTGTGGTAAATGTATGTCAATAATTTCATTTTCAATTATTTAAAATTAAATATTAGTATCTTCATTATGTTGTGCACTATGAAGGTTAGTATCAGAATTATCATTCCAAAATGTGTTAAATAGTTCAACTACAAAAAATAAGTAGTTAGACAAATCTGAGAATAAGTGTGTAGTATTAGATTAAAAAATTAAACATTATGGAGCTGAAATTTTTGAAATATTAAAAAATAATCCTATACTAATATATAAGACTAAAAAATAGGGTTGAACTACAAGGGGTTAAAGAGATTGACCAATTACTCACTATGGTCAATGATATGAGCACACAATAATAAAACACATGAGATATTTCCTCAAAAAAAATACCATATAATATCGTATATAAGAATTCAAATATCATTTTATATTAAGGAATTTTAAAGAATGAAGCACATGGAAACTTTCAAAAATAAGAATAATGAAGAGACTAAGATTTATCATTAGTAAAGTTTCTAATAATGAGACTAAGCCATATCATTTAGAAAGTTTATAATGAAGAGACTAAAGAATATAATGAAGATACTAAGCCATATTATTTGGAAAGTTTCTAATGAAGAGACTAATACTTATCATTTTCAAAGTTTCTGATGAATACACTAAGTCTTATCTTTTAGAAATTTTTTAACAAAGAGACTAAGTTTTATCAGTTCCTCCCTATTTAGAGTTAAGTGTCCCCACTATGTCCCTAAGATGGGGGGAAATTTTATCAAAAATGATTGGGAGAACCAATTTTACTGGGTTGGAAATGTAACCTTAAAACCAACTAAGATTTAAGTGGTCATTCACCTCCTAGTAGTGGATGTCTAAACGTCAATAAGGGTGTCTACATCCAAAGGAAGCTAAAAATTTTAGAATATTATTCTCAAGATGAGAGAGTGGAATTTGTTATTTTAAGTGAGTTGGATCATACCTTTTCAACTGATTAACATTAATCACATCATGAATGTTGAGTTGGGATGGGAGATAAATTTTTAAAGCATTGTCTTCTATATATTGAGTAATGGTATAGGGCCCATATCAAATAAGTTTGAGCTTACGATGGTTTTGAACCTTGAGCTTTTATTTATTCATATAAATCCAAAATTGATGCCTAATATAGAATATATAAGGTATGTGATGCTTATCATGGATTTATTTATACTTAGCCTAAGAATTCTTAAGAGTTTCTTATACTTGTGCATGAATCTTTGCATTTTTTTAAAGAAAATGAGAAGCTTGTCCTTTTTTATTTTTTATGTGTTGAAGAATCCAATGAAAGAGGAACTGGAATCTCATATGGAGAAAGAGGTTAATATCCATAATATATCTTGAGATGAGAATCAACTATATAGACATGTGTTTCCCAATTATATTTGTGTTTTAAAACATGAATACATACATCCCATTATTTATTCCTACTATAATATATCCTATGAGAATGAATTAAAGTTGAATGACAAATTCAATTTGGCCATATCATTATGGACAAAAAGTTGTAGAATACCAAATTTGAAACCCCAAAATCCTCCAGATAGACCTCCAAAAGTGATTCAAAAATATAAAATCATGAAAAAAATGATACAAAGGGGAAAACCAAAATGATACCATACATTGAAAAAAACAATTTTGCATCATGATGAACATTAATGGTTTTCTTACAAGGGATGAAAATGGACATTTTCAAAAACTGACACACCATAAAAATGTAATCATGTTTTCTAAAGGTAGTGTTTAGCATACTAATATAATTAATAGAGATATAATCCCATGGAATAATGGGAATAGGAAGTGTTTGATATAAACCAAGTTTGTAATTAGCATGCTTAGATTCATAACAAAAGAGCATCATCGAATGAAATCTTTGAAATGCTTCCTCATGGAGGGATAAAATAAATATCATGTAAATGTTGTATTGTTTTTTTGTGCAAAGTGTCCCTAATAATAATAATAATAATAATAATAATAATAATAATAATAATAATAATGATGATGATGATAATGGTCCTCCCTAATTATTATCAATGGGGCTAAACTGATAGGAACACACAATTGATTCAACTTATAAAATCACCCATCTCAAATGGTGTATTCTAAAAAGGGGGTTTGGTTGGTGATAATGGGATGTTGCATAACATGAATAATTCATCCAAAACATGCATTAAAATAATAAAAACATTTATAAACCTCGTATGCAAAAAATCTAATATCTAAGATATGGAATACTTTAGCTGGCAATCAACTGAAAAAATCATTGACTTTATTGGTAATGCCCTTTTTATATTTAATGATTGCATGGAACTATTGAATATATGAGGCCCATTTCAAATTTCTTTGGTATTTAATCTTAGACTATTAATTAAAAAACATAAGGGGTCCATGATCTATATGAATAATGGTTTCCTTACAAAGGATGTAGTGCCTCCTTTACTTCAATGCTTGGACCAAGGCATAGAAATCCTTATCATAGGTATTTTAATTGATATTTGTTGTAGATAGGCCTTATAAATGATATTATTTATGGTGTATTATTTATTTAATAATAGATCCTAAAGAATAATTGGATTAAATCAAAGTGATTCTTTAAGATTCTAGAAGGCATTAATTTTTTTATTATTCCATGGAAAAAAATTAGTTGGATAGTTGATGAAGTGGTCAAGAAATATAATAAAAATGCTTGGTGAATTTTATGTATGACTTCATGCCACCTAGGAGACTCTTCTGATTTGAAGCATAATTAAGAACATGCCAATTTTTTAGAGGTTTCACCTTGATAAGGTTTACATGTACCCCATTCTATATATTTAAAAACCTAGATATTTGATCAAACATTGACCAAAAAAGTGACATCTTCATCTTATCTTAAAGCTAGTATAATCAAAGAAGATTTAAGATAGTATGAACATGTTGAATATGATCCTCAAAAATTTTAATAAACACAATAATATCATCTAAATGTTTCAAGAGCATTATTGAGCTCAAAGGGCATCACCAACCATTAAACATTTCTGGATTTAGTTTTAAAATTAGTTTTCAAGAAATCATTAGGATCCATTTGTTCTTAATTATATCTAAAAGTTAGATCCATCTTAGTTAAATATCAAGCTCCTTTGAGATGATCAAGAAGGTCATCAATCCTAGGAAAGGATAACTATTATTTAGAGTGATTTTATTTAATTCTCTAGAGTCAATTACCATCCTCCATTCATCCTTATCCTTCTTGGATAAAATAAAAACTATAGATCCACAAGGAGAGTTTATAGGTTGTATTTTTCATTCTTTCATAAGTTTATTTATTTATTTCTCTATTTCTACACTTTCAATATTTGAGAGGTGATATGCTAGGAACTTATTCGGAAATGATTGATCCTCACATTAATTTGTGAATATTGTAATGTGAATAATTATGAAATTAATAATTCACTATTAGATATATTTGGTTATAATATATTATTCGTTTGTAATATTTTTGTGAGTTAAAACAATATTAAAATTATAGGTTTATGAGTATTTATAAGGATATGAGGAAAAATTTATGGTGATATGGTTTACCCTCTTTATAGGAAATACATTCCTATATATTTGTAATACATGAATGAATATGAAATAAGAAATATTTTATGGTGTAAGAATATAATGTGTTTTTTAATTACTCTCTATGTTTAACTTCATTATCTGTGTTTAGTATATGATGATCTAAACTAGACTCATTATCTAGTATCAAAGCAATCTATGGTCTTGATCCTATGAATAATGGAATCCTAAAAGATTGGTAGGGCAGTCATTGATTATTTTTCCCTTGAAGATAATAGTATGGGTTTGATGGGTTTGGTTGTTATATTCCAAATAAACCATCCATCTCTTCACATTTCTAAGCTTAGTTTAATCTGAACTCCACCAAGCATTAATTCAATATTTTCTCTACCATTTTGTAGATTCTCTACTATAGCTTAACTAATTCACCAGATGGTGAGTTCATGACTTTGGCTATTTCATCAAAGATCATCGAAAGGTGTGAGAAAATTTTGAGTGTATCTATGTAATTTTTAACTTCATACTCATTCATCAATGATCAATGAATGAAGGGATTTATATTGTTTATTGAGTTTTATTATATATTTTCATACACACCTGGTTATGGCTTGTATCAAATTCTTCGTAAGTTAAATTATATTTATTTTTAATCTCTATATATTTCTCAAACATTGCTAACCTATTATTTCCATCATGTTCAAACTTCTTTGAATCCATCAGTTTTGTGTGTCACTCAACCATATGCTCCCTCTCTCACTTATCTATGAGCTTCAACAAAGATTTGAGATATCCTATGGTGACATCCAACTCATCCTCTAATCTATTCCTTGGTACTATACAAATCTATGTTTTAATCTTTGAATTAGCATATACATTTCACATTATCATCCAATTATGTCAATATAGGTTAGAAAGAGCATTATTCTAAAAGGACATTATAATCCTAAAGATAGGACACCAATATCAACGTAGTCTAATGGCATATGCTCTTGTTGTAAAATACTGATTAAATATTCCTACAATCCAATACCCTCTATTTCTATGATTTTAATACCATCAAAGAATATTATAACATGTATACATTTGCATGCGACATCCTCTACTAGTGTGATCTCAGCATGCATCAACTTAGCATTCAGACAAGTTATATGTAGAATAACTAAGGTTTTAATCTTTGTTAATGGTTTATTACCATTTAGATCACATTAATATAATGGCTTATTTTTAGGTTTCATTAGTCATTTTCTTTAGTTATTTTTTATGGCCAATAGTAAGAGTTTATGTGCTTTAGGTATTATGATTTTTTTGTTTGGTGTAATTATGGATAATTACCATTTAAATCAATATTTATACATTCACTCTAATCTAGTTTTTTTAATGTTATATTGATCTATGTAATGTATATTAGTTATTATACATTTGTCATTGAGTCAATCTTATTAATATAAAAAGGTCAAAAAGTATCAACATGCCATATAAATTTTATAGTAGAGTTGTTTGATCAAAAACTCAAAAAAAAGTGTCGATAGTTGAGCCATTTTGTCAAAAGTCATATTTTGTAAAGGATGCATTATCAGTGGAAACTACCATCCTATTTCAAGTCTAAGGTCATAATGGATAAAATGAGAAAAAAAATAAGAGAAAAAGAAAAATAAGTTAGAGTAAAATGAAAACAACTTCAAAATTTATATATTCAAAGTGCTAAAATAGGTACACCCAAATGTTGATATTTCTAGCAAAGGTATGTGTATAATGAATTCTTTCATTAACAATATCTTTGATAAATTGGCTCAAGAGGCATCCATGATTTCATGTCATAATAAAAAGCCAACTATTACATCCAAGTAAATCTAGATAAATATACATCATGTATTACCATGAGAGCTTTCTAAACATGTTTCTAAAGGTACCAATGTTGTCACTGAGTTTTCCAAATCTTAAGTAAACAACTTCACTTTTTGTAGGTTGAAGGACACTGGAGGATGGAGGATTTCTACATCTCTCATTATCCACTAATGAAGGGGCACTTATATTATAATGGGGTATTTATTTTAACTTTAGTACTTGTTTGCATGTGTGATAAATAAGATGTGTATTTCATATTTTCCCACATAGTGTATTGCATAAAAAAAGTGTTATGGAGATATAAGAGTGAAAGTTAAATAGACGGTTCCTACTTGTAAGCTCCCACACTATATAGGTTGATGTGGTTCCCTTAGTGAATGGTTAATAGCATATTTACTTGTTCAAAGTTCCCACACTGATTCAATTTATGTGTTATCGACAATGAATGGTTGATGCGATGTTGATATGTTCCTTCTCTACTTTCATTAAGTCCTATGAAACACAAATTACCATGTAAGGCCTAAGGGGGGGAATGATAGGAAATGATTAGTCCAAACATTGATTTATGAATATTGTAATATGAATAATTATGAAAGTAATAATTCACTATTAGATATATTTGGTTAGAATATATTAGTTGGTTGTGATATTGTTGTGAGTTACAAAAATATTATGATTATAGGTTTATGACTATTCATAGGGATATGAGGAGATATTTTTGGTGATATGGTTCACCCTATTTATAGGAAAGACATTCTTATATATTTGTAATACCCAAATGAATATGAAATAAGAATATTTTATGAGGTGAGAATATAATGTGTTTTTTAATTACTCTATGTGTTTAGATTCATTATCTATGTGTTTATTTTATGAAGATATGAACCAGACTCATTAGAAATTTGGTAATGAATACCCTAGAATCAATTCTAAATAAATATTAATAGCTTTGAAAGGTGGAAACCCATTTAGATATTTAAAAACATCTAAATAACTCTTGACCAAATTTCTCATCGTATGGGGTGGCATCTTACTTTGATTATCCTCCTTATCTTTGGGTGTGATGTAAAGTTTCAAGTATTTTGATAATTTTACCTACTTGACAGCATGTTTACCTAAAATGAGATAAAATTTAGCACTTGAAGTAGAAAATATTATACACTTACCATATTTTTATATCTCGGATGTATTTAACTATGCATCATAAATTATATTATGATTATACTATAATGGGTGAAAATAATTATATATTATCAATACAATGGTGTTACATCACATTCATCTATATCCTCAAAAGGTCTGAGGTAAAATGTTACTACACAAACATTTTTAATTAGTTTATGTGGCGCATGTTCTTATTCATATCCTAGAAAGTAGTAGGTTGAGCATGATCAATTACAATTAGTTGAAGAGTGGTGACCAACCTTTCTCTAACAATATTATGTTCACTTCCACTATCATGTCAAGAGAGCCATTTTATTCTTCATTTGAAAATTTTGTGTAAAGATAGAATCTAGAGAGGCCTTAAAGTAGTTCTTAGTCATGAAAACAAGGTCAAGATTAGGATTTGTAGGATTTTCAATTTCTATTATGGGTGGATCTTCCACATATTTTGCATTCTCTTGATTCTCTTCTATAAGGAGAATCTTTCCTTCTTTCCTAATTTGGAGTATATTGTACTCCTCATTTGAATGACCCTAGTGAATATGATAGCTACAAAATTATTTCCTGGAACTAGTAGTAGATTAGGAGGACTAATTAGAAATTTTTGACTTGGTATTAGGGTTTATGTATGGATTGGAGGTGCCCATTAAAATCCCCTTTTTAGGGCCTATATTATTATTTGCAAAAAATGTAAGCTTGAAATCCCTATCGAAATATTTAAATTCAAATATAGCCAATTCTTTAGGAAGGATAAGTAAAATACCTAAAATAAATCTTTAAAAAAGTACCTCTTATGCATATGAAATATTGATCTTAACTTGGATCTTGATAAAGGTATCCACATACTATTAAACTTATTGACCTTGATCTTGCCTAAGTTTCAACTAGTGAGTTAACATGTTTTATAGGTAGCCAGGGATAAAATCTATTATTGAGTTTTACTTAGAGTTATCCCCATTGATTTATCTCCACTTGTCTTGTTCCCAACATTATCTACTTATTTTTCATCTATTCTATGGGTAGGTATAACATACGGACCTCGGCCATTTAGATTTTTTGATGGTTGGTTAGATTGATCTATGTTTTAAAACATGCCTCAAGGCTATGTAACTAATTATCCAAATTTTCACCATCAAAGCTTCCATCAAATTTTGTAATGGAAACCTTAGTTTCAATTTTGAAACCTAAGGTTTAGGCCACATGAATATTTATTGGAGTTTACTATATCACCCTTTCAAATGCTAAAACTATTTATTTCATGATGCAATTTTGGTTTTTTGCTTTATTTTGCAAACTATGTTGGAGAGTATGCATGTTCACTAACTCTTCAAAATTATCTTCTCATTACGTATCAATATTAGGATCCATTATAAAAGGTTGAACATAATAAAATTATATATATATATATATATATATATATATATATATATATATATATATATATATATATATATAATTATAATACCTTCCAAAACACGTAACTTTTGATCAAACCTCAAAAATGAGCTCCAAATTTTCATAATGCAATACCTAAGTAAAAAAATAATAGAGATCCATCAAGGGTAATAGAAGGAAACCATTATGAAGGATATATATTGAGGTTAGAAATAAATATATAGGGAGGACAACCAAAGGAAATCCTCATGGATACTATATATATGGCAACCTAAGATGAGAGATATGGGAAAGGTTGACCAAAGCCTTTTAGAAGACCATGTCTAAGGCTACAATCACATAAATTTCATACCAATTAATATGAGTGCACAAGAATAAAACACATAAGATATTTCCTCAAAAAAATACAATTAAATCTTATTCATATCCAATATTATATAGGAATAAAAATATGCTTATAAAATAAGGAAGTTTCAAGAATGAAATGACATGGAAACTTCCAAAAAAAATAATGAAAGGACTAACCTTGATCATTTGGAAAAATTATAATGAAGAGACTAAGCCTTATCATTGTAATGTTTTTAATGAAGAGATTAAGATTTATCATTTGGAAATTTTTTAATGAAGACACTAAGTCTTATGTTTCAAAAAAATTACAATGAAAAGACTAAGTGTTATAACTTGGATATTTGCTAAAGAAAAAGGGAAAGTCATAATGAAGAGGCTAAGACTTATCATTTGGAAAGTTTATAATGAAGAGAATGAGTCTCATCTTTTGTAAAGTTTCTAATAAAGAGACTAAGCCTTATCATTCAACTAATTGCAAAGTGATTATTGAAGCTTATATATGGCATTATTTTATTATTATTCCATGGAAAAAAAATTGGTTGGATAGTTGATGAAGTGTTCAAGAAATATAATAAAAATTCTTGGTGAATTTTATGTATGAGTTCATGCCACCTAGAAAACTCTTCTGATTTAAATCATAATTAATTACATGCCAATTTTTGAGAGGTTTCACCTTGCCAAGGTCTACATGTATCCCATTCTATAGATTAAAAAACCTATATATTTGATCAAACATTGACCAAAAAAGTGACTTCTTCATATTATCTTGAAGATGGTAAAATCAAAGAAGATTTAAGATAGTGTGAACATGTTAAATAGAATCATCCAAATTTTTAATAAACACAATAATATCATCCAAATATACAATGATGAATTTTCATAGGTGCAGGCAAAAAATATCATTAACAAGCTGTATAAATGTTTCAAGAGAATTATTGAGCCCAAAGGGCATCACCAACCATTAAAAATTTATAGATTTAGTTTTGAAAGTAATTTTCAAGCAATCACTAGGATTCATTTATACTTAATTATATATAGAAGTTAGATCCATCTTAGTGAAATATCAAGCTCCTTTGAGATGATCAAGAAGGTCATCAATCCTAGGAAAGGATAACTATTATTTAGAGTGATTTTATTTAAATATCTAGTGTCAATGGCCATCCTTCATTCATCCTTCTCCTTCTTAGATAAAATAAAAACTAAAGATCCACAAGGAGAATTTACAGGTTGTATTTTCCATTCTTTCATAAGTTTTTTTTGTTTATTTCTCTATTTTTACACTTTCAATATTTGAGAGGTGATATGCTAGGAAATTATTAGGAAATGATTAGTCCTCACATTAATTTATGAATATAGTAATGTGAATAATTGTGAAAGAAATAATACACTATTAGATATATTTGGATAGAATATATTAGTCATTTGTGATATTTTTGTGAGTTACAATAATATTACAATTATAGGTTTATGAGTATTCATAGGGATATGAGGAGAAATTTGTGGTGATATGGTTCATCCTCTTTATAGGAAATACATTCCTATATATTTATAATACCTGAATGAATATGAAATAGGAAATATTTTATGGTGTGAGAATATAATGTGTTTTGTAATTACTCTCTGTGTTTAACTTCATTATCTATGTGTTTAGTTTATGAAGATCTAAACTAGACTCATTATCTAGTATTAGATCAATATATGGTCTTGTTCCTATGAATAATGAAATCCTAAAAGATTGGTAGAGGTAATCATTGATTCCTTTGCCCCTGAGGATAATAGTCTTGGATTGATGGGTTTGGTGGTTATATTCTAAATAAACCATCCATCTCTCTACATTTTTGAGTTTGGCTTGGTCTAAACTCCACTAAGGATTGATTCAATTTTTGCTCTACCATTATGCAGATCCTCTACTATAGCTTAGCTAATCCACTAAATGATGATTTCATGACTTTGGATATTTCATCAAAGATCATATAAAGTTATGATAAAATTATGAGTGTATCCATGTAATTGCTAATTATGTGCTCATTCATGAATGATCGATGCATTAAGGGATTTATCTTATCTATTGAGTTGTATTGCCTATTTGCATACACACGTGGTTATGGCTTGTACCAAATTCTTAGTAAATTTAATTATAATTATTTTGAATCTCTATATATTTCTCAAATTCATGCTACCCTATTATTTCCATCATGCTAAATCTTCTTTGAATCCTTCAGTTTTGTGTGTTACTCAGCCACATACTCCCTCTCTCACCTATCTATGAATTGCAAGAAATCTTTGAGATATCCTATGGTGGCATCTAATTCATCATCTGCTCTATTCCTTAGTGCTCTGAAAATCTATGTTTTGATCTTTACATTAGTGTAAATATTTCACATTGATATCCAATTATGCCAATCTAGGTTGGAAAGAGCATTATTCTAAAAGGACATTACAATCCTAAAAGTAAGCCACCAACATCAATGTAGTCTAATGGCATATGCTCTTATTGTAAGATCATGATTAAATGTTCCTATAATCCAATGCCCTCTATTTTTTTGATTCTAATACCATCAAATTATATTATAACATGTATGCATTTACATGTGATGTCCTCTGCCAGTGTGATCTCACCGTGCATCAACTCAGTGTTCAGACAAGTTATCTATAGAGTAACTAAGGTTTTAATCTTTGTCAATAGGTTATTACCATTTAGTTCAAATTCAATATAATGGTATATTTTTAAGTTTCATTAGTCATTTGATTTAGTTATTTTTATGGTTAATAATGTTGTATGTGCTTTAAGTATTATGATTTTTTTTGATGTAATCATGGATAATTACCATTTGAGTCAATCTTGAGACATTCACTCTAGTCTATTTTTTTATGTTATATTGATCTACGTAATGTCTATTAGTTAGTATACATTTTCCATTTAATCAATCTTATTAATATAAAAATGTCAAAAAGTATCAACATGCCATATAAAGTTGAGTCATTTTGTCAAAAGTCATATCTTGTAAATGATGCATTATTAGTGTAAACTGGCATCCTATTTCAATTCTAAGGTCATAATGGATAAAATGAGAAAAAAATAAGAGAAAAATAAAAAAAGCCAGAGTGAAATGAAAACAAATTTAAAATTTATATATTTAAAAAGATAAAATAGGTGCACCTAAATGTTGATATTTCTAGCAAACATATGTGTATAATGAATTCTTTCATTAACAATATCTTTGAGAAATTATCTCAAGAGGTATCCATGCTTTCTTGTCACAACAAAAATCTAACTATTACATACAAGTAAATCCAGATAATTGTACATCATGTATTACCATGAGAACTTTCTAGACATGTTATTTTTTAAGGTACCAAGGCTACCACTGAGTTTTCCAAATCTTAAGTTAAAAACTTCACTTGTTGCAGGTTAGAGGACACTAGAGGATGGAGGCTTTCTACTCCTCTCATTAGTCATTAATGAAGGGGCACTTATATTATAATGGTGTATTTGTTTTATTTCTAGTAATTGTTTGTATGTGTGACAAATAAGATGTGTATTTCATATTTTCCCACATAGTGTATTGCATAAAAAAAGTGTTATGGAGATATAAGAGTGAAAGTTAAATAGACAGTTCTTGCTTGTAAGTTCCCACACTATATAGGTTGATGTGGTTCCCTTAGTGAATGGTTGATGGCATATTTACTTGTTCAAAGTTCCCACACTGATTCAATTTACGTGTTATCGATAGTGAATGGTTGATGAGATGTTGATATGTTCCTTCTCTACTTTCATTAAGTCCTATGAAACACAAATTACCATATAAGGCCTAAGGGGGGGAATGATAAGAAATGATTAGTCTAAACATTAATTAATAAATATTGTAATATGAATAATTATGAAAGTAATAATTCACTATTAGATATATTTAATTAGAATATATTAGTTGTGTTGGTTGAATATTTTGTCGATCAGCGTACTGATAAACAAAATAGGTCTGATCAGCCAAAGTAGGAAGATTAGTCATCCAAAGTGTAGTTTTACCACATCAGAAGGGGACTAATCTCTCCTCTCATCAAGGGGAGGTTCCCTATAAATAAGCTATATATATATATATAAACAAAAAATAATACTCAGGGGTAGGACAAACCATCCATCTCTCTTTTTTTAGAGATGATGCATGCGGATCAAAGGAAAAAACTCAAAGGAAATGATAGATAGCACTCCTCTTCCTTCCGAAGTACTATTTAGCCAATCACAAGAGTACTCCTAATATTAAATGAAAAATGTAACAAAGGATGTAATAACCAGCAAATCAAGATGCAACATAAAGTCTCCACCTGGATTGCTCAAGAATAAGATACGAAGGACAATGAGGGCACAAAGTCGTCCCAAGGTCCTTTACACAAAAATGAAAAGAAAACACACTAAAGGCAATTATGGGGGCACAAAGTCTCTCCACACTTGACTCTTTAGGACACCTTCTTGATTGTTGTCACTAATTTTGCTTGTTGAATTAAAGGAACAAAAGATATATTAAGGAAAAAGATACAAGAACAGTTTCCTCAACAACAAAGATATTACAGCACAAAGTCTGAAAAATCACTTGCTTTCTTATTCCAATAACAAAATATGATCAACAAACTGAGCTCAAAGTCTCAGAAGTGCCTTTCAATTTGGGTAGAGTTTCATTCTTTTGGTCAAAAAAGAGATCCATTTACAATAAAAGAGAGTCCCTTATATAGCCTCTTCAAGAAGGACTCGAGAACAGTAACACGTCATGTTGCATTGAAATCTATTAAGAAGGCAGGCTGGAACTTAGGGGCATCTACCCATTTACTTTTCTCAATGCAGAGAAACAAGTCACGTTATTGAAATTTTACATCTTTCAATGTCCACCTGGGGATCTGATCCTTCTTCATCATTCCTCCTTTTCTAGTTATTTGAATCGGGTCCTAGATTCAATTCGATGCTCTGTTCCCTAGTCACTTTCTGCTAGTCTTTAGCAATTGACACATGGCACATTCCACTACTAAATAGGTGAAGACACATGGCAACTTCCATGAGACTTTGAGAAATGTTTGTTGATAGAGCCTTTGAAACCTATTAGAAATTTAGAATCCCAAATGCAGACATGTGTCACTCTCTACGGAGTTACAATGGAAAAGGTGGCAGCTTTCGCTTATCTTTAGAGAGTCAGGTGGATGATGACACATGGTGCATTCCACTTCATTTAGTCACTCATCCCCAGGTCCACCATGGTCTTTACTCAAAATAGTGAAGCTAAGGGAAGAGACTATGGATATTGACACTTGGAGGATTTCGACAAGCTTCAAGAGGGACACATGGCAATATCTACCAATTCGTAGAAACAAAGTTTAGTTAGGCTCAGCTGTCAACACTTGGCAACATCCATAGGATTATGTTGGGATTTTGTCTCAGTCTGTTTGTTTTCCTTGGTCACTTTTTGCCACAGGAATTCCCTTTGCAAGGGCACTTGTGTCTTTGACTCTTGGGGCACTCCTTTGAACTTTGTCACTTGAATCAACCGTTGAACCAAGTTTTGGTTCAACGGTTCAAACGAAGCCTTGAACTGATTGATGAACCATTTGATTGAACCAAAGGATGAATCAAAGCATTGAACCACTTGATTAAACTCACCTTTGAACTATTTGATGTTGAACTAAAGGATGAACCAAACATTGAACCTACTGCTTAAACCCGCTTTTAAACATTTTTTTGTTTGAACCAAGGCGCTGAACCAATCTTGAAAATGACCAAGTGTTAGAAGCCAATTATTTTGATTGAACCCACCTACAGAGTCTATAGATTTAAGCCTAAAAAATGAGGAATTTGAATGCCCAAGACAAATTTTGAAAAGGGAAGAGACAATTTTGGTCTGTAAGACCAAAATAGTTCAAATGTTGTCCCAAAAATGAGTGATACTTTTGGGGGACAACAGCTGGCTCCAATTGGGGAACTTCTATCAATTGCAAAAAGAATGGAAAGGAGTAGAATCTAGAATCTCTAGTGTCTTCAAGTGTACCATTGGGTTATGGATTCATGCTACCCAGAAATGAAAGGCATCAAAAATGGAAATAAACAAAACAAAATAGAATTAAAAATTATACAAATATACATATGCAATGATCTGATACTTCAAGAGTTGAAGTGTTTTAGATGCTACCCATTGTGAGGTAGAAAAAAGAGTGTGCCATCTTGATATTTTAGCAAAAAGCTATTTTCACCAATGTGCTAATGAATTATAAATGGGCCTCTCCAAAGGGAGTCAAACTTTCCATGCATCCCCTTTGGTTCTCTTCTTTTGTCCCATAGCAGGACTTGAACTCCAGTCTGGAAATCATGATTTTTGGCCTTCTCATCAAAGAGTTTCTTTACCATAATTTGATGAGCAGAAATTTTGTCTACCACCATGGTTCTCTATTCTTCCAGCTTAGTCAGGCACATGATTCTTTTATCAAGAGAGCTTTTATATGTCTGATCTTCAATTGCCTTTGCCAATTTCAAGGCTGGAAATTCTAAGGTGATTGGTATCTCAGCATTGATACCATAAAGAAGTTGAAAAGGATACATACCAATTTCCCTCTTTGGTGTGATTTTTTCTACCCACAGAGCATCAACCAATGCTTTATGCCATGTTCTTTTATTGTCATCTGCTAGCTTCTTGATAATAGTTACCAGATTCTTATTGCTGGATTCAGCTTGTCCATTCCCTTGTGGAAGATAATCAGAAGAGTGAGAGAGTGTAATTCCATAATGGAAACAAAATTATGTAATTTCTTGAGAGGTGAAATGAGTTGCATTATCAGTAATAATTTTGATTGGAACTCTAAACTTGGAAATGATATTCTTTTTGAAGAAGTTGCATACAAATTCAAAAGTAGCATGCTTAGTTGGGATTGCTTCTACCCACTTGGTGAAATAGTCAGTTTTTATAAGGACATAATCATGTCCAACACTTGAAGATGGTTTTATAGTCCCAATAAAATCAAGTCCCCATTGTTGGAGAGGTTCTTCTATGATCACTGGCTTGAGAGGCATAGCAGCTAACTTGGGTCTTCCAACAAATTGCTAATAGAGTTCACATTTCCTCACCCACTTATGTGCATCTTGAAAAAGAGTTGGCCAATAATACCTGGCTCACAAAAACTTGTGAGCAGTCATAGGAGCAAAAAATGTCCTCCACAGGCTAGATTGTGGAAAGATTTCAAAAGCTGGCTTTGTTGCTCTTTGTCTACACAGCGAAGGAATACTCCATCTATGCTTCTCTTGTACAAGCCATTGTCCCAAAGGACAAAATTGGTAGCTTTCAACTTGATAGTCCTCCTTTCTTTGTAAGACAAATGAGTAGGACATTCACCATAAGGAAATGAGCAATACATGAATACCACTCATTGGTAGTGGAGACAAAAATGACTATTGGTGTCTCTTCTATTAAGGTGTGGAGCTAAAAGCTTCACCTAATGAGAAAATGCAAGGTTGTTGTATTTACACATTCATCAATGTCAGTCAAGGATCAACTAGAGGCTACCAATGTCGATTATGGATCAGCCAATATCGGTCATGTGTAGGTAGACAGGGACTGATGTCGATCACCTGTGCGTTTTAGAAGTCTATTTTTGTGGGATGAATAGATTGTTTGCATGATAAGTTTAACAGTTAGTGTTAAGTCTGCATTTCTATTTTTGGCAGGATTGATTTGAACCTTTGATTAAGAGGTGTATCTAATGGTGGATAATGCATAGCTCATGATCCCTAATTCTATATAATAGGGATAGATCTTCATAGCTTGTAAGGTATGAGAAAAAGGGTGAATTAATTCAAGTAGCTGAATTGTGTTTGTAATTGTGAGAGAGAGAACTCTTGAGGGAAAGAGATCTGTACATTTGAGAGGTGTGGAAGAAAGAGAGATTTCTTCAATTGTATTTCTTTTTGGAAGAGTTTAATACAAGTTTTCATTATTTCTTGTATCTCTTATTCTTTGTTGATTCTGATTTCTAGTTACATATTTACTTCTAGTTTAATTCCATGTTTAGTTGCTTACACAACAGTAATCAATTGTTCTTGTTAAGATCCTGACAAGTGGTATCAGAGCTAGGTTCACCAAGTGATACCAACTGACAAGTGGTATCAGAGCTTAGGTTCACTAATAGGTGGTTTCAAATCTGTTTAGTGTGTGTTGATTACAGGGAACTCACAGGGGTTTCTGTTTGAGTGAGAGTATAGCAATGGCAGAAGAAAGTAAACTAAGAATGGAAAAGTTTAATGGCAAGAATTATCAATTATGGAGTATGCAGATAGAAGATTATCTGTATCAAAAAGATATATACTTACCGTTGGGAGGGGTTTCAAGTAAGCCCACAGATATGCAAGATGAAGAATGGAATGTTTTTGATAGAAAGGCTCTGGGATCCATAAGGTTGAGTCTGGCATCTTCTATGATTTCCAACTTATCACAGGCAAAGATAATGGTAGAGTTAATGGATACTTTGGCAAATTTATATGAAAAGCCCTTAGCTTTCAATAAGGTATATCTTATGAAGCAATTATTTAATTTGCAAATGCAGGAAGGTGGATCTGTATCTAGTCATCTTAATGATTTCCATGCAATAGTAAATCAATTAAATTCAATCAAAATAGTTTTTGATGATGAAATTAAGGCTCTCTTAATTTTATGCTCTTTACCTAAAAGTTGGCATAGTTTGGTAATGGTAGTTAGTAATACTACATCTACTATAAATATCTTGAAAGTAGATGATGTTGTTAGTGTAATCTTGAATGAAGAAATTCGTAGGAAAAGCACAGAGGAAACATCAGGTAATGCTTTAAGTATTGAAAGCAGGGGAAGGCAAAAAGAGAAGTGCAAGCAAGGGAGATAAAGGTCTAAGTCATAGATGAGAGGTAGATCCAAATCCAAAAATGGAAGAAAAATAACCTGCTAGAATTGTGGAAAGATAGGGCATGTAAATAAAATTGCTAGTTGCCGGTCAAAGAAGAAAATCAGCATGAAGGTAAAGAAGAAGCAAAATTTGCAGGTATTGTTGCACAAGATGCTTTTACACTTTCTTTGGATAATAGAATAGAATATTGGGTTGTAGATTCTAGTGCCTCTTTCCATGCTATCCCAAATAGAGAATATTTCAACGATTATGTCCAAAGAGATTTTGGAATAGTTTATTTAGGGGATGATGAGCCTTGTAAAATTATTGGCAAAGGAAAAGTATAGCTAAAATTGCAAAATGGCATCACATGGGTGTTGAAAGATGTCATGCATGTACCCATTCTGAAGAGGAATCTGATTTCTATAGGAAAGTTGGGGGATGAGGGTTGCATAGTAACTCTCACAGCTGAATCTTGGAAGGTTTCCAAGGGTGCACTTGTATTAGCCAGAGGTAAGAGAGTAGGTACTCTCTATTTATGTAATTATATTACTGATTATTCTCTTTTTATTTTATCTACTTCAGATGTAGATGCAAAGTTGTGGCACTATAGGCTTGGCCACATGAGTGAGAAGGGAATGACTGTTCTTAAGTCAAAAGGAGAAGCTTGTGTGCAGGTTGAAGAAAAGCTTATGTGGTCTTAAGCAAGCTCTTAGACAATGGTATTTGAGATTTGATAGGTTTATGACATAGCATGGCTTCTGCAGATGTCAATCTAACCATTGTGTTTATTTTAAGAGATCGGATAATGGTAGATATATTATCTTGTTGTTGTATGTAGATGATATGCTTGTTGCAGGTTCACACATGTAGGATATTATTGAGCTTAAGGTAAAATTAGCTCACACATTTGCCATGAAGGATTTGGGAGTAGAAAAGAAAATCCTTGGCATGAGTATTAAGAGAGACAGGAAAAATCACAGTTTGATTTTGTCTCAAGAGGATTATGTGAACAAGGTGTTGAAAAGGTTCAATATGTAGGATGCAAAACCGATGAGCACACCTATGGCTGGACACTTCAAGTTGAGCAAAGAGTAGTGTCTTAAATCACATGATGAGGTAGAGTACATGAGTATAGTTCCATATGCTTCCATAGTTGGGAGCTTAATGTATGCAATGGTATGTACTAGACCTGATATTGCCTAAGCAGTGGGAGTTGTCAGTAAGTTTATGGCCAATCTAGGAAAGAAACATAGGAAAGTAGTTCAGTGGATTCTCAGATATCTGAGAGGGACCTGCAGTAGACATTTATGTTATGGAGGGTCAAACACTTCTCTACATGGATATGTAGATGCAGATATGGCAGGTTACTTAGATGGCAGGAGAAGCACCATAGGCTATGTGTTCACTATTGGTGGTATGGCAGTTAGTTGGATTTCAAAGTTGTAGAAGGTTGTTGCCTTGTCTACTACAGAGGCAGAATACATTACAGTTGCAGAGGCTAGCAAGGAGATGATATGGATGACACAGTTCATGGAAGAGTTGGGAAAAGAGCAAGAGAGTTATAAATTGTACAGTGATAGTCAATGTGTAATTCATTTGGCAAAGAATTCAGCCTTTCATTCAAGAACCAAACATATACAGCTTAGGTACCACTTCATTAGATAGGTATTGGAGGATGGTCAGTTGAAGTTGGAAAAGATCCATACAGATAAGAACCCTATTGATATGTTAACAAAGTTGGTAACAAAGGAGAATTTGAATCTTCATTCAAATTTTGTTGGTCTTCAAAATTGAGCTTGAAGATGGTAGAACAAGCTAGAGGATGTTATTGTATAGGTATAGGTGTAGTTGTTTATCTCCAAGTGGGAGATTGTTGAGGTGTGGAGCTAAAATCTTCACCTAATGAGCAAATGCAAGGTTGTTATATTTACACAGTCACTGACATCGGTCAGGGATCGACTGGAGGCTACCGATGTCGATTATGGATTGGTCGATGTCGGTCTTGTGCAGGCAAATAGGGACCGACGTCGGTCACCTGTGCATTCTAGAAGTCTATTTTTGTGGAATGAACAAATTATTTGCATGATAAGTTTAACTGTTAGTGTTACGTTCATGTTTTTATTTTTGGCAAGACTGATTTGAACCTTTGATTAAGAGGTGTATCTAGCGGTGGAGAATGCATAGCTCATGATCCCTAATTCTATATAATAGGGATAGATCTTCATAGCTTTTAAGGTATGAGAAAAAGGGTGAATCAATTCAAGTAGTTGAATTGTGTTTGTAATTGTGAGAGAGAGAACTCTTGAGGGAAAGAGATCTGTACATCTAAGAGGTGTGGAAGAAAGAGAGATTTCTTCAATTATATTTCCTTCTGGAAGAGTTTAATACAAATTTTCATTGTTTCTTGTATCTCTTATTCTTTGTTGATTCTGATTTCTAGTTACATATTTACGTCTAGTTTAATTTCGTGTTTAGTTGCTTACACAATAGTAATCAATTGTTCTTGTTAAGATCCTAACATCTTCCACTTCAATTTTTTCACACTGTGTGTTTTCTGGCTTATTATCAGCAATTAATTGGCATAGGCCTTTACCCTGGACCAGACTTGTCAGCTTGATGTCTAGATCAAACACTTGGATCTTTGCAATCCAATTACCTTTTTCATGCCAAACTCTTACTGAGTTAATAAAGACTTGACTATAGTGTCAGGAACTAAGGTAGTAGTGTGTGAATTTAGAATATAGAAGTGAAAATGTTTGACTATACTTTCACCAAGGCATAAGCATGCTTCTCTATATTTGAATACTTCATATCATGGGTTTTGAGAGGGCAACTCATGAAAGAGATAGGAGATTCCATACCTCCTTGTCTTGTTGAACAAAAATTGTTGAAAGAGTGTTTTCAGATGCATAGCTATATATGATGAAATCTTTGTTGTAATTTGGGCAAACCAAGGTAGGGGCATGAGCAATGATAGTTTTGATATCGTAAAATGTTGATTTGCCTTCTTTAGTCCAGCTGAAGATGGTCTTCCCTTTCATCATGTTCACAATGTGTCTAGTTTTCTCAGCAAATTCAGGGATGAATCTCCATAAAAAATTCACCTTTCTGAAGAAAGAATGAACATCATTCTTATTTTTAGGCAAATTAATTTTTTGAAAAGACTTGACTCTATCTGAATCAATCTTTATGCCTTCTTTGGACATAATGTGTCCAAAGAGTTTCCCTTCTATTACTCTAAAAATGGACTTTTTAGGATTTAAGGAGATACCATTCTGGCATTAGCGCTCCAGTACTTGTTGTAAGTGACGTACGTGATCATATCGATGCTTTGAAAAGACAATCAAATTTTCAATGTATACCACTATGAATTTACCAATCTCATCTTTGAAAGCTAGATCCATTGCTCTCTGAAAGGTAACACTAGCATTTATTAAACTAAAAGGCATTCTCCTATATGCAAATGTACCCCAAGGTGTGGTGAATGTAGTCTTGTGTTGGTCTGCTTTGCCAACTTCAACTTGATTATATCCTGAGAAGCCATCTAGCATTGATAACATCTCTGAACCTGTCACTATTTGAAGCACTTGATCCATAATTGGCAAAGGATAATTATCCTTCAAAGATACTTGATTCAGATTTTTGAAATCTACACAAATGTGAATTTTTCCATTCTTCTTCCTTATAGGCACTATGTTTGCAATCTATGTGGAATGATGAATTGGGAAGATGATTCTAGCATTTAATATTTTTTGTATCTCAAATAGAATAGTACCTGATATTTTCAAATTATATTGTCTAGATTTTTGCTTGTATGGCATTGAGTCGGCCTTGAGAGGAATGTTATGGTAGATTTCATCTGGTCTGAGAGACTTCAAGTCTTCATAAGAATATGCTAAGACATCCATGTATTGATAGAGTAAAGAGGTGAACTTGAATCTTTATTTAGGGGTGCAGCACTTACCAATATTGACCATCTTGGGATTTTCTTTTGTAGACAAATTCACTTGATCAAATCCTTGAGAGAAACTCGAGTCTATTTGCTATTATTTCATGAATCTATCATGCTTGTCAAATAGCTTTTCAAGAGAAACTAGGCTTTTGGAAATTTTATTTCCTTTTAGCTGTAAGAATTCTTCATTTATATCTAAGCTAGATTCAGACACAGATTCATTCTTCTAAGATTCACTGCCTTCAAAATATAATTGTTCAAAATTATATTATCATTCTAAGAAGGAAATGATTTGATGATCATCATTGAATACTTGCCAATGATCAGCATTGTTAAGAACACTTGGTCTATAGACTAGCTCAATGGTATACCTGTCTTCTTTGAAATCTGAATGAGGAACTAAGAGAGTTCCTAAAATAGCAAGTGCATCAGCTCTATCATTAGACTCTCTAGGTATGGTAGAAATTTTGAAAGCATCAAAGCTTTAAATTTAGTCCCAAACCAAGTTATGGTAGTGGCGTAATCTTTCATTCTTAGTTTGGTATAAGTTCCTCACTTGACAAACCACTAATTTAGCATCTCCTTTGGCATGAAGAAACTTGATGCCTTTTTCTTGAGTAGTCTTCATGCCAAGCAACAGAGATTCGTATTCAGTTGTATTGTTAGTGTTGCTAAACTGTAATTTGTAAGATGAAGGGAACATATCTCCTTGAGGAGATATCAAAACAATCCCAACTCCTAAACTAGTAAAGGAACAGCTACCATCAAATTCTAAAGTCCATATCTCATCTGATACTGATTTTTCTTTAGACTTTATTTCATCAGAGATGGAGGATCCTTCTTGGTCTGTACTATAGTCTACTAGTTTTTCTATTGTTCTTATTGAACTAATTTTTGAGTTGATACTTTCAGGTTTTATATCAAATGTTTCATGTATCTCATCTGTAGATAGAAAATAGTTACCCATACCTACGAATTCAAAAAGAATTTGAGCTTCAGGGGCTGATGTCTGGGTGACCACATATTTTGCTTCTTTTTCAAGGAGTAACCTCTTCATTACACCTTGGATAGGGATCCTTACCTCAAATAGATCCATGCTTATTTCTCTTCCCACATCCTTGCAAAAATTTCATCCAAGCAAAATGCCATAAGATGTTGGGACGTCAGCCACCAAGACAGTCATCTTGATTCTCTTATTTGGAAAGGCTGCAAATGCAAATTAGGCATCTTTGATTTGCCCCAGTAATGGTACTTGCTTATTCTCCATGGAGAAACATCTCCCAAATATCTTGGTCAGTGTGAGACCAAGGGATTCATCCACTTTAGTAGGCATGACATTTTCTGAAGCTCTAGAATCAATGATGCAATTATTCAGCTGACATCCATTTATTAGCAATGAGACATAAAAAGGTTTAGTCCTGCCAGAAGTAGTAGGGGGAGCAGTGATAAGGTTGTTCTTTGTGGGTGAATTTCTAATAGCATCATGTGTCACTTTGGGAATCTCTCATTCAATAAGGATGTTCTGGTTTTTAACACATTGAACCAGTCTGTCTAATTGCTCAGGATGGGACTGTAGAAATTCAAATTTAGACATTTGAATTTTGGTTTTCTTTATATGGTCAATGATATCAAATGTTTGGAATGAGATGGGAGCAGAGGACGAGAGTTCATCCTTTTGAATTTTTAAAGGGGGAGGATTGGACTATGAAATTGAAGTAGAAGGCGTAGGAGCATTTAGGGTACTTACTTTTCTTGAAACCACTTGATCCTTTGGCTAGAAAGGAAGAGTGGATCCCCACTTAGCAATTGAAACTTCTGGTTAAGGTCACTCCTTTACTTTCTCCTTATCAGCTTGTTGAGATGATTGATTCTTAGATCAGGTGAATACAACATACAACCCCTTAGCTATGTGGCCTTCACTTCTGGGTTCATACTGATAGTTTAAGAAACCAATATGGGAGTCCCCAGCTAATTCTTCTTCTTCTTCAGTGTAGAGATTAGCATCATCTTCAGGATTTAACTCAAGCTAGAATGAAAATCTACTTCAGCTTTAAGATATCTAACTATCGAGTTGTTTTGAGGCACTTCAAGGGTGAGGTTCCTCTGTGGGGGAGGAAGGCAATTTTGTTGTCCCTAATTTCTAGCAGCATTACCTTGGTACACCTAATTCTGGAATGTCCTCCTGGGCATATCTCTATATGTAAGAGTAGAGGATATCCCTTGTGCCATTTTCTTTTTGAGAGCTAGCCATTCATTTACTAGCTTTTGTACCATTGGTTCAGTGGTGACTGCAGGGGAGTACTCAAAAGATGAAGACGATTTACCTTTATTAGGGTCTCTCCTTATCTTTCTTGCCAAGATAAGGTCATCTTCTACCTCAGTAGCCAAGTCTTGAGTAGTATCAAGGTTTATGTGTCTGGCTCGTCTCAGCAAGAAACTCACTTTAGGAAGTTTTGAGTTGATGAAGAAGCATTTGAGGTTCTAAGGTGTCAGCTAGGTGACTATGGGAATATTGTGCCTCAGTTTGTCAAACTTGGTAATAAAATCCCTCATAAGCTCATGAGGCTCTTTCTTCATCTGAGTGAGCTGGTACAGCAAGGCATGTGCATCTTTTGTAGGCTTGAACCTAGCTTCAAATTTGTATTTCAAAGTGTCCCAATCAGTCACTGACCTAGCCTGCAGGTGGTAGAACTAGTCTACAACAATGCCTTGTAGTGTCTGCATGAACAGCCTGACTGCTATGTCTTCAAATTCCACCCTTATTACATAGAAAGATATGCTAAAAGCTATAATGTGTTCATCAGGATGAACTTTCCCATCACCATAGAATTTGGGGAAATTCTTCCTTGAACTGCATGGAAGCTCATGCAAAGGTGGAGTCAAATTTAGGGGACCAAATAATTACCCCAGGGTCCTTGAGCCATGATTTGATTATGCAAAAGTGGGATCACTAATCTAGGTGGAGTGTGGGCATGCAAGGCTCGGTTAGTAGCAAAAAAAGAAGCTATACCTTGTGTTGGTGGCCTGGTAGGGCTAGGAGGAAGACTCTTAGTTCATCTAAGGTGAGGTTGTGGAGGAAACAACTCAAAATTACTCTATTGCACCAACTCAAAAGTAGGTTCGACAACACCTTGGTATTTTTGGCCTTTGGTATAACATGGAGTTTCCAAATTGTAGAATAAAAATTGTAAAAGAGTAGGATCCACTTTAGCTTGAAGTTTGAGACTCGAAACTGCGCACTCTTCCCCAACAGAGTTGCTAAAAATTGTTGGTTGAATATTTTGTCGATCAGCATACTAATAAACAAAATAGGTCTAATCAACCAAAGTAGGAAGATTAGTCATCCAAATGTGTAGTTTTACCACATCATAAGGGGATTGATCTCTCCTCTCATTAAGGGGAGGTTCCCTATAGATAAGATACATATATATAAATAGAAAATAATACTCAGGGGTAGGACAAACCATCCATCGAGATTTTTTCAGAAATGATGCATGCAGATCGAAGGAAAAAACTCAAAGGAAATGATAGATAGCACTCCTCTTCTTTTAGAAGTACTATTCAGCTAGTCACAAGAGTACTCCTGATAGTAAATGCAAAATGTAACAAAGGATGTAATAACCAAAAAATCAAGATGCAGCACAAAGTCTCCACCTAGATTGCTCAAGAATAAGATACGAAGGACAATGAGGGCACAAAGTCATCCCAAGGTCCTTTACATAGAAATGAAAAGAAGACACACTAAAGGCAATTATGGGGGCACAAAGTCTCTCCACACTTAACTCTTTAGGACACCTTCCTGACTGTTGTCACTAATTCTACTTGTTGAATTAAAGGAATAGAAGATATATTAAGAAAAAAGACATTAAAATAGTTTCCTCAACAACAAAGATATTACAGCATAAAGTCTAAAAAGTTACTTGCTTTCTTATTCCAATAACAAAATATGATCAACAAACTAAGCTCAAAGTCTCAAAAGTGCCTTTTAATTTGGGTAGAGTTTCATTCTTTTGGTCAAAAAAGAGATCCATTTACAATAGAAGAGAGTCCCTTATATAGCCTCTTCAAGGACTCAGGAATAGTAACACATCATGTTGCATTGAAATCTGTTAGGAAGGCAGGCTGGAACTTAGGGGCATCTACCCATTTTCTTTTCTCAATGTAGAGAAACAAGTCACACTATTGAAAGTTTACATCTTTCAATGTACACCTAGGGATCTGATCATTCTTCATCATTCCTCCTTTTCTGGTTATTTAAATCGGGTCCTAGATTCAATTTGATGCTCTATTCCTTAGTCACTTTCTGCTAGTCTTTAGTAATTGACACGTGACACATTCTGCTACTAAATAGGTGAAGACATGTGGCAACTTCCACGAGACTCTAAGAAATATTTATGGATAGAGGCTTTGAAACCTATTAAAAATTTAGAATCATGGATGCAAACACGTGTCACTCTCCACGGAGTTACAATGGAAAAGGTGGAAACTTTCACTTGTATTTGGAGAGTCAGGTGGATGATGACACATGGGGAATTCTGCTTCATTTAGTCACTCATCCCTAGGTCCACCATGGTCTTTGCTCAAAATAGTGAAGCTAAGGGAAGAGACTGCAGATATTGACACTTGGAGACTTTCGAAAAGCTTCAAGAGGGACACATGGTAATATTCACCAATTCGTAGAAACAAAGTTTAGTGAGGCTCGACCATCGACACTTGGCAGCATCCATGGGATTCTATTGGGCTTTTGTCTCAATCCTTTTATTTGCCTTGGTCACTTTTTGCCATAGGAATTCCCTTCACAAGGGCACTTGTGTCTTTGACTCTTGGGGCACTCCTTTGAACTTTGTCGCTTGAATCAACCATTGAACCAAGTTTTGGTTCAACGGTTCAAATAAAGCCTTGAACTGATTGATGAACCATTTGATTGAACCAAAAAATAAATCAAAGCATTGAACTGCTTGATTGAACTTGCCTTTGAACCATTTGACATTGAACCAAACATTGAACCTGCTACTTGAACCTGCTTTTGAACATTTTTTTCTTTGAACCAAGGCACTGAACCAATCCCAAAAATGACCAAGTGTTAGAAACTAATTATTTTGATTAAACCCACCTACAGAATCCATAGATTTAAGCCTGAAAAATGAGGAATTTGAATGCCCAAGACAAATTTTGAAAAGGGAAGAGACAATTTTGGTCTGTAAGACCAAAATAGTTCAAATGTTGTCCCAAAAATGAGTGATATTTTTGGGGGACATCAAGTCGGTTATGATATTGTTGTGAGTTACAACAATATTATGATTATAGGTTTATGAGTATTCATAGGGATATGAGGAGATATTTTTGGTGATATGGTTCACCCTCTTTATAGGAAAGACATTCTTATATATTTATAATACCCAAATGAATATGAAATAAGAATATTTTATGAGGTGAGAATATAATGTGTGTTTTAATTACTCTATGTGTTTAGATTCATTATCTATGTGTAAGATTAAAATCCCTATCAAAATATTCAAATTCAAATATAGACAATTCTCTATGAAGGATAAGTAAAATACTTGAAATAAATCTAATAAAAATTACCTCTTATGCATATGAAATATTGAGATTAACTTGGATCTTACTAAAGGTATCCACATACTATTGAATTAATTGACCTTGATCTTGCCTAAGTTTCAACTAGTGAGTTAACATGTTTTATAGGTAGCTAAAGGATAAAATCTATTGTTGAGCATTCCTTAGAGTTATCCCCATTGAATTATCTCCATTGTTGTTGTACCCAACATTATCTACTTATTTTTACACCAATATATGGATAAGTATAACATATGGACCTCAACCATTTAGATCTTTTGATGGTTGGTTAGATTGATCTATGTTTTAAAACATGGCTCAAGGTTATGTAACTAATTGTCCAAATTTTTGCCATCAAAGCTTCCATCAAATTTTAGAATGAAAACCTTGGTTTTAATTTGGAAACATAGGGTTTGGGCCACATTAATATTTATTGGAGTGTGTTAGATCACCCTTTCAAATGCTACAACTATTTATTGCATGATGCAATTTTGGTTTTCTTCTTTATTTTGCAAGCTATGTTAGAGAGTACTCATGTTCACTAACTCTTCAAAATTATCTTCTCATTATGTATCATTATTAGGATCCAGTATAAAAGGTTGAACATAAATAAAAATATATATTTATAAATGGTTTTTAATTAGAATACCTTCCAAAAGATGTAACTTTTGATCAAACCTCAAAAATCAACTCCAAAGTTTCATAGTGCAATACCTAAGTAAAAACTATTAGAGACCCATCAAAGGTAATAAGAGGAAACCATTATGAAAGATATATATTTGGGTTAGAAATAAATATGTAAGGAGGAAAACCAAAGGAAATCCTCATGCATACTAAATATATGGCAACCTAAGATGAGATATATGGGAAAGGTTGACCAAAGCCTTTTAGAAGACCATGTCTAAGGCTACAATCACATAACTTTCATACCAAATGATATGAGTGCACAAGAATAAAACACAGAAGATATTTCCTCAAAAAAATACAATTAAATATTATTCATATCAAATCTTATATAGGAATATAATAATGCTTATAAAATAAGGAAGTTTCAAGAATGAAATCACATGGAAACTTCCAAAAATAATAATAATGAAAGGACTAAGACTTATCATTTGGAAAAATTATAATGAAGAGACTAAGCATTATCATTGCAATGTTTTTAATGAAGAGATTAACAGTTATCATTTGAAATTTTTCTAATGAAGATACTAAGTCTTATCTTTCAGAAATTTTATATTGAAGAGACTAAGTGTTATAACTTGGATAGTTGATAAATAAAAAGGGAAAGTCATAATGAAGAGACTAAGACTTATGATTTGGAAAGTTTATAGTGGAGATAATGAGTCTCATATTTTGTAAAGTTTCTAATAAAGAGAATAAGTCTTATTATTTATCTAGGTCCTAAAGAATAAGAGAAAAAACACTAATGTGTATGAAGAAATATAATATTAAAAGGAAAATGATCAATAAAAATTCAATGAGCAGGTACAGAGCTATGAGAAACTACTAATTGATCTCCAAGATAAAGTGAACCTAGAAAACTAGTTCTAACTTTTTTTATGCAAAACTAAGGTCATAAATGTGTGCCTACTTGATTATCAGTAAAATTAAAAAGAACTAGAAGCAAATATCTTCCAAACAAAAGACTTAGTTGAGCGGGAAAAAATCCTCAAGGAAAAAATTAAATATGAGATAAGATCGAAGAGAATTTCTAGGAGTTGAAGAGCTTTAAAGACAACTAGAGTAAGATAGTGGATTAAGAGACTACTATGTGAGAAGTATGTGAAGGTCTAGTTCTAAATATATAAGAATCTAAACTAAAATTGTAAGAATTTATAGACCAGCCAACAATATTTAGAATTTTAATCATATAAATGTCAACCAAGGTGTAGGTAATATAGGTTGTACTCACTAGATGGAGGGTTTTTGAAGAATAAGTATAAGAATAGGTCTAAATTTTTAGAAGAATACAAATCTATTGAATGATTTTATAGGGATTGAGAAAAAAACCAGTGTTGGGTGATGTGGCCCCAAATTTTGGCCAAGCATGGTCTGAATGCACTTAATGTTATGGATCAATCAAAGGGTGAAATAGATGCACATATTTATAAGGAAAAATTTACTAATGCAATGAGAATGAGGCTCAGAAATATTAGATGAATACCCAATTTTTAAGAGCGCCATCAGAATTAATAGTGCATGAGTAAATAGTTGTACAGATGTACCAAGAAACCTAATAATGTTTGAAACATGAGGGCTTACAAAGTCTCAACATATGATAATGATAGTGGTCCACAAAGTATATAATACAATGAATGTTAAGGAGGTTGTGTGAACCTTGAAGCACAAAAGAAGGAGAATCAATGCAATAAGCTAACAGAACTAGTCTTTAGATATGCAAAACTAACACAAGCAACTACATGAAGGGATGTTAGCAAATCTATCATAGCATTGCATGAATATACTAGTCTGTTTGGTTCAAAACATTCAATGTAAAGTAGTTACATTCTATTATTATAAAACTCTCAGATTTTTTGTGGTACACATTTAATAATTATAACCATAAGGTGGTGGTTTATACCTATAAAACTCACTTTGTCTCATAGATTAGGTTGTTGGTGATATTATTATTGATACCTTTTTTTTACACTTTTATTGATAGTCTCATTATTATCAATGAAATTACTCTATCATATTTTTCTTCATTATAAAATTTTATTAAGTATTAAGCATTCTTACAAAATTGATCACTAATGAATAGAGAAATAATTTTCCTTGATGATTTCTCTCATGTGTATGTTGATTAGTTGAGTCAATGCCTATGTTAGTGTTTAGTTATTTATCTCTGGCATAAAACTTACGTGTTGATGAACATCAAAGTTTTGTATACGTCATGTTATAAGGGTTAACAAGGTTAAGAATTACCATATTCATTTTTATTAATATTAGGCTAAGTGTGAGTGGGATAAATTAAATGGTAGGTGCACAAGAAAAATACCCTTAAAAAAAGGAGGAATTGTAGGCAAAGCTCTAACTATATGTTGAAGAATTAAAAATGAGAAAATTTTATAATAAGAAAATGGGATAAACCTCTACCATATATGTTAAAACCAAGATAGAGGTATTCATGGTAAGTACATCAAAATTTATTTTTTCTAATGTTACATTAAATAAATCTTTTGGAAATTTTGAGAAGCATACTAAGGGTATTGAATCTAAGTTGTTAATGAAAATGTGTTATGATGGAAGATGTCATGTAAATATGGCCAAGTATTTATCTACCCCTTCATGGTAAAGTGAAAACTTCAATTCTTTTTATTTGATATGGTAAAAACACCTAGTTTTAAAGGGATCAAAAACCAGAGTTAAATGAACTGTAGTAAAATAGTATCAAGCCATGTGGGTTGAAAAACAAAATTCAATGAATAGCACATGTAGATAATGATCCATGAAGAATGCAAAACAAAAAAGAAACTACATAGAAAACTAATCCAAGAGGGGGGATCCCTCCATAGGTACCTTTACATCCTCCATCACCTTCTCCTATGTGACCTAGCTTATTCTTTGTGATACACCAATTTTATTTTTGGGCCCTTCTGCATCCTCCTTAGGTAGGATCATTATAGGTCCCTTCCACATCTGCTCCTTCATAAGGTACTTCTTGGTGTGGGTTATTAGGGGGAGTTTATGGGAATAAGTCTCTACCTCCATGATATATTGCTTTAGGGGGGTTCCTTTAGCTTTTGTTGTTTAGGTGAAAGATTGGATCATTTTGGCAACCTCCTTGTTCATGGCATTCTATTCTTAGATTAAACCTATTAAACATATCTCAGCCTCATGGAGTTTGTTATTAAACCTATCCAATTGTTCCTTATTGGTTTTGATCTCATTTTCTAGAGGAGTCTTTCCTTTTCCTGCCACTTCCCCCAAGGCTCCTTCACATAGCAAGAGTGGTTTAGGTTTGAGAATAGAAATTTTTAGGGCAGGATCCTTGACTGAGATTTTATAATTGGGTATAGCAAGAGAAATATTAGTTATCAAGCGGTGGGACCCTAAGGTATGATCTTCCTTAGGGTAGTCCTCCTCAGTGGAGGACTCCTCTAGTAGAACCTCCCTACCTCGAAGGGTCTCTTTGTGTTTTACCAGTAACAGGATGAGGCCCTAGTGTAGGATGGGATTGTATTCATTGATTTGGTGTGTGATAATAGTTTTCTCTAGGGATTTTATAAGGTAATAAGGAAGGATAATTTTTTAACCTTTAAAATGGATTAATAAGAGAAAGTGATAGGAAAAATAAGGGTATAATTACCTTAAAGCATAAGATACTTCATTATTTGTAGGCAGACTTTGGGCCATTGGCACAAAAGGTTTGAGCAAGGAAACTCATTTTTATCTATCTTAATGAACTCATTGGTTCAAAATAACCTTTTTAGGAGTTCATTTTTTAATTGATCTTTGTATGCATTTGTTCCTTTACATGACATCCCTATGGTTTCCCCAATTAGCTCCTCTATTACCGATACTTTAATGCCTCTTACTTTCACAACCCTATTATTTCATGCCAAAATGAATTCTTTCACCAAGCTGGCATCATGGTCATTTATCCTTGACATAAATTCTGTGAGGCCTCCCCTATGAAGCTTCTTCCACACCTTCTTCAATCTTCTAACTTTTGAGTAGGAAGTTGGTTCAAGATGGTCCCTATCCCCACCTATCTCAATAGTATCCTAAGAGCCAAAGATGGATTTTGGTAGATGTTGGTAAGGCTTAGAGCTAATAGTATGAAATGAACTCATATTACATGCTTCCTCCCACCCTTTGTAACTAATTTTCGTCATGGTGGAATGATGGCAAGTCATGATTTTTGAAATACTTCACTTGAGACATAAATTTCATGCATGTAACTACCATCTCATCATCCTATCCTGATGTGACCTCATTTTGAATAGTTGACATGACATTTTTAGAGATGTGGCCTCCAGTGTGCCAAGAATACCTTGAGTATGGGAAAAATGATATTTGGGAATGATCTAACATGCCTTAAATAAGACTAGCTTCCATGAAGGAGGACTATTAGAACTATCAAAGAGAATGAAATGATATTAACCATTATACCATCATACGAAACAATATAATAAAAATCTTATTATATAGGCACAAAGGGAACACCCAAAAAATAAGGAGGTGGGTGGAACCAAAAGCATCAAGAGCATAAAATAGATAGACCCATGAAACCTACCTACCTAAGTGGTTCAACCATTATAACCATAAGCATAGGGAATATACCTTAGAAAATAGCCTAAGTTAATACAATAATATGATAATACCCTCCCTTAATGACTAAACCAGAAATAAGACCAAGTTTGTCCCTAAATTTTATGAACTTATTTGAACCAAATGGTTTGGTCATTATATCAGTTGGTTTCTCTATAGTGGGTAGTAGAAGAGATTGTTGTCTTCATTCATAACCAACTATTGGATGTAATGATGGTAAATCTCAATGTGTTTGGTCCCGGCATGGAATAATGAATTATTCACCATCTTCATATACCAGGCTCAAGGAGCATGCTTAAGCCCATATAAGTATTTGATCAACCTATAAATAATATTTTCCTTACCAGGAACCTGAAAACCCTATGGATGAACCATGTAGACTTCCTCCTCTAGATCTTCATTCAATAAAGAACTCTTGACATCCATTTGGTGCACTTGCCATCCAAAGTGAGCAGTAATAGCAACAATCAAATGAAAATTTTCCATCTTTGTAGTAGGAGTACAAGTTTGGATATGTGTTTGTCCAAGAAACCATATGCTTTGTATTTTAACCTATAATTCCATTTACAACTAATGGATTTCTTTCTTGGTAGTAGTTTCATGAGCTCCCAAGTCTTATTTTTCATCAAGGAATCATATTTTAATTGCATGGTTGATTCCCACTCATGCTTCCCTTTGGCCTCTGAAAATGAATTAGGCTCAAATACATGTAAAATAATAGTTATTAGAGTAAAATTGTCATGCTCACCTCTATTACCAAACTATTTTTCTGATCTCAATCTTCTTCTTTCCACACCTTATGACAAGTCTCCCTCCTTTAGTGATTTCATTATGGTAGAATACCACTTTGGCATTTTTGGTTGTTCTATTGGAACCTCAAAATGACCTATAATAATTCCCTCCGTAGAATGTGATTCCACTGATGAACTAGAATCCTACTCAAATTTCACACCACAAATTATAATAGAATCATTATAATAAAATAATGACTCAATATCTGAAACTGTACTAGTTTTTGTGAAGTACGGCATCTATTCATTTATTATGACATCTCTATTTACCACAACTTTGTTAGTAGAAAAATCAAGTAATCTATAGGCCTTTGACTACTCACTGTACTCAATAAACATGTATGCTTTGATTTTTTCATCTTAGTTACTTCTCTTTTGACTAGGAATAACTGCAAAAGCTACACAATCAAAAATTCTAAAAGCACTTACATCTAGATTTTCACCTGACCAAGCTTCCTCTAGAGTCATATTCTCCAATGCTTATGTAGGAATTATATTGAGGATGTAAACTATCATATTCACTAATTATACATAATATATATGGGATATTTCTACTTTAGGCCATATAATGAGCCATGTCTATCACCTTCCTATTTTGCCTTTCCACAACTCTATTTTGTTATGGAGTGTAAGGGGTAGTGTACTATCTATGTATGCCTTCAGTGGCACAAAACTCCTTGAACTATTTTGAGATGAACTCACCCCCATTATCTATTCTAAGATATTTCACTAACAATCCTTCATTTTTTTCAAACATAGCTTTCCAAGTAAGGAATTTAGAAAAAAAATTAGATTTCTTCACTAGAAATTATACCCACTTTTTCCTAGAGAAATCATCGACTATAAATAGAAAATAATGGGCTCCAAAAGGGGTAGGTGTATGCATTGGACCATGAAAGTCTGCATGTACTAGATCCAATACTCCCTTATCTCTCAAATCTTTACCAACATCAAATGAATGTCTAACTTGCTTCCCTAACTAACATTTAGTACATACATGATGACTATCCCCAATATAAGGAATCCCCTTAACAATATTAGTCTTGTTCAATGTATTCAAATACTATAAATATAAATTCCCATACCTTTCATGCCATAGTGAACTTGTGCTATCAACCACTACAAGTACACTCTCCTTTGCCCTTTGTGGATCGGTAAGCTTATACAAGCCTTTCTCACCAATCCCAGTAGCAATAATCTTATTTTGTCTGATAGTGACTAAACATTGTTGTCTTTGAAATTTTACAAAAAATTAAAGTGATCTCACTAATTGAAAAAAGATTTTTGTTCATATTAGGCACGTACTTAACATTCATAAATGTATACCAAATTACACCATTAAAATTGATTTGAAAATTACCATATCCCTTTACAAAATGAGTTTTGCCATCTCCCAAAGATACAAATTCATTACTACTATTATTTTCAACAAAATCACACATACCAATCCTTATGGCATGTATAATGGTGAGATTCCCCTGAATCAAAGCACCAAGCTCAATCCACCATAGAATTACCACTTGAAGACATGAAAGCAAAATCATGAAATGTTTCTTTGCCTTTAACTTCAACTACATTCACAATTATGAAAAATAGATGGTTGCAGCTCCGGGTTTTGCACGCGCGAACCCAAATTTGAAATCGGGTGCTGTGTGTCGAGCGGCTAGCGAGGTTGTGGCTGTTGTTACGGAGGAGGTTCTTACTGCAAGTAAAGGGAAAGGGATCCCTGCTGCGGGGACTAAAGAAACCAATGTTGTGTGTCCGGCCTTTGATCCTGGTTCAGGGCATGGACCAGAGGGACGATCCTATGTGGATGTGGCGGCCTTCGAAGTAGAAATTCATGAAGCTCAGCCTCATACAACGCCTGTATCTACTCGTGTTTCACTTGTAAGTGCCTTAAAACCTATTAGGGTAACTCTAGACCCTGAATTAGCAGAATATATCTTCCAAGAAGAAAAACGATTTTCTTCTTGTGCTGCCATTTTCCATTTCTGTGGTTTCTAGCCCTCGTTTGTAGATCTACAGAATTGGATTGCTAAGAGTTGGTTGCATATTAAAGATGGTCAAATCCAGACCTGTGCTAGAGGTTTTTTTATAGTAATATTTCAAAGTCCTGAAGATAGGCAGTCTATATTATGCCACAATAATTTTTCTTGGCAGGGCAAGTTTCCTCTTTTGGCCAAACCTTGGCACAAGGATTTTAATCCTCTTTCGGAATCTTTTAACAAGATCCCTATATGGGTGTGGCTCCCTTATCTTTCGATACATCTGTGGCAAGACGCAGTTTATAAAACCATTGGAAATACTATAGGGGAGTTTCTGTATGAAGAAGATGGCACGAAGAGCCCCCATTCGACTTGTGCATGATTTCTGGCTATTCTGGATGTTTCTAAGGGCCTTCCTTAGGCGATTTGCATTGATTCCCCAAGGGGTTCTTGGACACAAATCTTGGATTATGAGGGGATTCCTTTCAGGTGTAGGAAGTGTTACCAGACGGGACATCTTGCTACCCATTATGGTGCTAGGAAAAACAATCCCAGACGTTCACCTTCTTGGTGGCCTAAGGGTGAACATAGCACAGACAAACAACCTTTGGAGACAACAACAGAATTTGAGACCGAGAATGAGGAAAGGATGCAATTCGAGTCAGAAGATGAAGAGGATTCACTGGAGAATCAATCAATAGAAGCCTCTGAGGAGGTTGTAGTTAATAATACAGCTAAGCCTGTGGAGGAGATGGTGATCTCATCCCCTGTTATGGAGAATCTTTCAAAGAGCCAGACTGTTTTAGAATATCACAAGGAGTTTATGCCTATTGGTGGCCAAAGATTTTTGTCTTCTGAGGCATGGGTTGCTGAGGCAGCCAAGGTTGAAGATGGCTAGACTGCAGTCAGAAGAAAGAAGTCTAAGCCTTTGGTCCCTCCTCTTGAAATGAATCTTCGGTCATGCAAAAAGAAAAATCAGAATTTAAAAGATTCATCTAAAGTTCCTTTCTTCTGATTGGTTTTTGGGGGCAGTAAACCGGTCTTTTTTTTGGTTTGCTGGTTATGGATCTGGAAGCTTTGTTTTCTTTCAGATCAGTGTTTTGACAGCTATTTTTTCCTATTCTTTTCTATTGGTTACAGGTCCATGCAAAACCTGGTTTTGGTCCTTTTTGTTTTCAGGTTCTTGTGTTAACCTGGTTATGCTTTAATGTTTATCTTTCTCCTTGTTCAGGGTTTTGGGGTCCCTTCAAAACCTATTTTTACCTTAATCTAAAACTTCAACTACATTCACATGATGAGCTCTCTTTCTAGGGTTAGCCATATCCTATTTTCTTTTCCTGTAATCTTTCTTAAGATGACTAAGTTGCTTATAGTAAAAATATTTCCACTTAGATCTCTTATTAGAACCACTTGTGAAGGTTTTGTAGGAGAACTAGTAGTTTTACGAAACTACTTATCCTTTCCCTTTACGAAGAATGCACTCTCTATAGAAGTAGATGTGGACAACACTATCTACTCCTATTCTCTATCCTTATATATAGAAAATGTGGACAACTTTTCAAATTCTAAAGTCTACATCTCAAAAATCATGTGCAAGGACTCCACAAATGACTCAAATTAAGGTGGAAGATTATGTATAACCAAAGCAATCAAATATTTCTCATAATAGGCTTCTACATAGCCTTCAACTGATCACTGACATCCTTGATCTACAAAAAAAAAAAGATATGGAGCCACTTTCCTACATCTTAGTGGAAAAACAAATTCTTGAAATATAATACCCTACCAACATCATAAGCTTGATATTTAAAAGTAACATTAGTCCACAAAGTTGATGCATTGGTTGCATTTTTGACCCCTGATATTAAATTATTTACTACTGATAGTTTTAACAACATAAGAGCCTCATAATGATGTTTGTCATAGTTATCGATACTAGTGGCAGGCCTTTACTCTTTACCAAGAACTATTTGATCAAAATTCTGATATTCACATATGATCAAAACCTTATGACTCCATAAACTAAAATTTTTGCCTATCAATTTTTATGAATCTAACAATAAAAGGTGTTGTAAACTAGCCATTTTGACCTTTTTGTTCCAAAAATGAAAAAAACAAAAAAACTATAATGATTTTACATAAAATTCCTCCTACCCACTTATTCAAATTACAAACTAGTTAATACTTCTAGTTCTCAGCAAAAAATCAACACCGTTTGAGAGATTATAAACTTTTCATCTTTAAAAACACCAAAAAATGGATAAAAATAATTAAATGGGGATATATACAACTCTGATTTTAATTTTTTTTTATATTCCAAATAAAAAACCATAAAAATGATCAAATTTTCAGCCTCCTAAACACTTCTATGATAATGAATCACTGATAGGGCTCTAAAGTGACTTATATTCCAAAGTTTTAAATTTTTAATATTTTAATAAATTAAAATAATTTAAAATTAATATATATTCACATGAATATATTTTTTGAAAAATTTATATGATAAAAATTAATAAATTAGAAGAGACATGTGTAGTTGCAGGAAAATGGTCAACTTTTGAAACTTTAAAATGTTGATTACAGACCCGTTTCTTAGCCAAATCAGATGTCATCAGATCTAGTAAGATTCTCCCATAAAATAGAAATTTGTATAGCCTTCACATTTAGAAATATTTCCTAAATAAAAATCTAGTTTCCTCCCCAAACTATATAAAAATGACCAACCATAAAACTTCAAATGTAGTTTCTAGCTTAAATACTCAATGAAATTCAATTCCGTCTGATTCAGTAGACAAATCTTGGGCCAAAGAATTTTATAGAGAAAATAATCATAAAAAATAGTTCTAAAATTAAGTTTTTGGATTTTCCTCCAATTTGAATGGTTAATCATAGGAAAAAAAATATTACTGTCACAACTCTCCACTGGGTGCTTCACGCTCCTCCCTAACAAGATTGTCCTCTCTTGTTCCACAGGGTCCCTCCCAAGCTTCCTAAATCATAAGCTGTGGTACCATATTCTAACTATAAAAGAGAATGAAATGATATTAGCTAGCATATCAACATACAAAACAATACAATGGAAATCCTATAATATAGGCATAAAAGGAACACCCAAAAAACAAGGAGATGGGTGGAATCAAAATCATTAGGTAGCGATAACCATTGATTTATCATAACCATAACCATAATCATAGGAAATATACATTATAAAATATACTTGTCATGGTTATGTCATAGAGGTGTCTTGGTGAGTGGATGGAGTGCCTTGTTAGTTTAGGTAACAATGATAAAGTGTGTAATGTGCTTGTTCTAGTATGCTTGAAGAATATTTGGTTGATCTTCAATTTTGGCATGGTTAGAGATGATTAGGGATGAGTATGGAGTATTTATAATTTGAAATGGGTCTTATAATATTTTTTATATGATTGAAGATATTGTGTGCATTAGTAGAATTCACCCAGTTCATCATTCTTCTCATCTAGATACTTTGGGTCCAATAGCAAAAAATATGAGTAGGTAGTTTGTTGACATCACCATTGCCACGTGTGGATGAGTCAGGGGGATTTGGTCATATAGATGTTATAATATTATTCCCTATTTTCTATGTGATAATTTTAAATTCATCTACCTAAGCATTATTAAATATATGTAAGTGCAAAGTTGGGCTCACAAGCATTTTGACATTGTTTTCCGATACTTAGCCAAATTTGCATGAGGCAAGAAAGAGCTAAGTAAAAATTTTGATGTAGTCATATCTCACATGTGTTAATGTTTTAGGAAAATGTGATCATATTTTTTTATTAAATTTGGTTCCTATTTTATTTGTGTTAATTTTTAGGTCATACGATGAAGCACGTAAAAAGTTATGCATGTGCAAAGTTGGCCTTCTAGACAGTTTTTGACATAGTTAGCTCTATGAGAAAAAAATCTAAGTGAGCATTTTTATGTCTGTATTTCTCACACATATGATGGTTTTAGGATCAAATTGACACATAGTTGGATTATCCTATGTGAAGAGACCATATGGTCCAAATCTTAGAATATGCACTTGAGCAAAGCAAAAGATATAAAGGTGCAAAGTTGGCCTTCTAGGTAGATAAGCAAAGGTTCCCATAGTCATTTTTTGACCAAAGGTAAAGAATAGGACCAAATAGAGATCCTATGGCTCAAAGGTGATAATAAAAGTTTATTAAATTATGCATGGTTTATGATAGGGACCTAGCTAATCCTCAAAGATCGACAGTGTACAAGAGTTCATATATCCAGATCTACGATGCATAGCAAGTCAAAGAGGTCAAAGTGTTCAAGGTTTCACGTCAAGTAGAGATAAATATCGAGATTTTTGTAGAATAAAAGATGAGAATTTTACTGATTGATATCAATGATGTGCATTAAATTCAAGAGGTCAAAATGATAGTTGTCTAGCATGACTAAAGTGAAGACAATCTTGAAGAGATCGACGGAGCATATGAAGTCAAAGTTTCCAAATTGTATGATATGAGGTCAACATGTTCAAGGTTTAATGTTTAGACATTGGTAATATATGCATTAAATCTCAAATTATATTGATGGTGCATGATGAATCTAAAGTAGTGAGGACATGAGATGCAAGCATAGTGTTTGAGGTTTAACTGTGACCATTTGTATTTGAATATTTGAATTTGCAAAGGAAAAACTAGTGCTCTATATTTTGGCTATATCTTTCGATCTATGCAAAATTTACTCATGGTGTAAAAATGAAACTAGTAGAATTTTCCAAGGCACATCTATAAATATAGAATTGAATATTTTAAAGTGTGTACAGTCAAATATATTTAGATTCAAAGTTGACATGTGTTCGATTGTGTTCTAAAAGTAACTTGGGAAGGTTATTTGATCTTGTACTATTGTTGTTTTGATGTTTAATATTAAATTATCTATTGTGTAATGTTTTATACTCCATGATGATGATATTTATGAATTTTAGAGGTGTGATCAATCTATCTTGAGTTGAACAATACTTAAGAAGTTGACTATGTATTCATTCATGGTGTCCTTATGAGCAAGGTTATTATTTGAGTTGATTGAGCTTGAAAAAAATAATACAATGATGACTATAATAATTTGAGGATTACTAAAGAGTCATGTAGAGTGTACCTATGCATTTTTAAGTGTGATTATGTTTTGTTTTTGCTTGATGAAGTGCTAAAAGAGTGAATGGGTCTTCATAAGACCTATAAGGACTACAAGGGCCTAATTAAAAGGTGTAGTTCCTTAAGGATGACCCATGGGTGATATGGCCAACCTATGTGGATGTTATTAATCCATTTATTTGTATGTGATAGAGGCCTTAATGGCTAAGGTACTACTAATTTCCAACCAAGATGATGATAATCATGAAAGCTCTATATATAGTGAAACCAAATGTGATGGTTTCTAGACTAGTGTGAGAGATTTGGGGAGAGATTTGAGAAAATATTGCATGCGTGAATCATGGGTCAAAGGAGGGGTAGAGTTATATATGGATTATTTGAAGATAAAAATAAATTAAGGACTATTTTTTTGACTTGTAGGTTATAATTCTATTGGTAGAATAGCGTTCTTATAGATTGAGTGTGAGCAAAGGTGAAGAGTGATAAGAAGAGGTCCATCATCATGTGTTGAAGGCATCCATAGGTTTTGTTGTGGTATCTCAGAATATAAGGTGGTTTCATCATCCTTACAAAGTGAAACTTGTTAAAGGTTTAGTTGTTGTTGCAGCTCATCTAAATAGGTGTGGTAGTACCTTGTGAGATTGTAGTCTCACTAAATAGGGATTATAGTTCTTTGATAAATTATAACTAGTCTAAATTGGTTCTTATTTTTATAGGATAGTATTCTAATAGTAGGTTCCAGTGGGTTTTCTCCCTCAAGAGGGTTTCCCACATATGTCATGTGTTATGTGATTGATCTTGCTTTGTCTCTCTTGCTTATTATTATGAATGATGTGTATGCTTCATGAATGCTTACGGGAATTATATAACTTCAAATGATTGAAGTTAAATTTAGTTTTTTTAGGCTCACTAATTCACCCACCCTTCTTATTTTATTATTTTTAAGCGATGGATGAAGGTGAGTATGAGGGCCTGATAGGGCAAGGCACGACAGGGCAAAAAGTAGGGCACAGCTATAGGGAAGTGCTTGGACTGCAGCAGGCATCCCAAGGAGCACATAGCAGTGGGAAGGCTCCACTTTTACAAGGTTTAGGTTCTTTTTTTTCTCTTGAACAACCAAGTATGTGCATCCCCAAAGTCAATGACTGTCTAGAAAGATGCAAAGAGAGGCCCAAGCTAGCTATACCAATGGAAATGATTCCTAAAGACATTGAATACTATTCCAATCACTCCCTGTACTACAAGTTTCTAGGGCTTAGGATGTCACTGTTATTATTGGAAGCATGGGATCAGAGGACGTGGGCACTGAAAGGAGATATGGATATTACATTGCTAGCTAATAGTTATTTCATGGTCACTTTTACCTATATAACAAATTGTCAATGAGTTTTTTTTGGGGATCCTTACTTCCATAATCAAGTGGGACTGTTTATCAAGCCCTAGCATGCTAGTTTCATACCTTCAGAGGAACTACCAAACTATGTCCGAGTGTGGGTGTGTCTGCCCCATTTTTTTGTGGAATGCTACCGAGAAGACACTCTCCAATTGCTTGCATCCTTGCTGAGAAGGCCAGTAGGTTCCTTAATGTCACTCCTGGAGAAAAAGGTAATGACTTATGCCCGCATTTGTGTTGAAATTGATCTTAGTAAGCCATTACTAGATGTTATTGAAATGAGTGCAGGGCATTTTTCATTGGTACAATAGCTAGATTATGAAGCCCTCCCTTTTTGCTATCCTCTATGTCATGCTTATGGGTATTTACAGCGATGGTGTCCCACCTCAAAATCCACTGCACCTCAGCCAGCTCATTCTACTCACACTCCTTCTGGTACTAACAAGGAAGAGGGTCCATTCTAGGTGAGATGCCTAAAACAGATGGTTTTATGCCGGTTAAAGGTTGATATAGAAATAGAGGCCAAAAATGGTCCTTAAAGGAAAGACAACTAGATGACTCGCTCAATAAATTTGAAATATTAGATGACCTTAATCAGTAGGAGGGACCAGCTCTGGAGACCCATGCTTCAGGGGCTTTAACTAAAACACAGGATGCTGGAGATTGTCATATGGATATAGATCAGTAGCTGATAATTTTGGAAGGAATGACTTTCTCAGTTGTTCCCCTTAAAGAAGATAGAAATATGCCCCTTACCAGGAAAACTGGGGACCTTGGGGGCAGCAAGAAGCAGTAAATCTTTTCCTCATCCTAGACTTCTACAAAAAGACCTTAAGAAAGGAGGGGGAGATAAATTTGACAAGCCTAGCAGAAAAAAGGACCAGGAAAAGATCAAGCTAATGGGAGAGACTTTGGTGGAATTGGGGTCAGTAAAGACTCTAGATGCACACTTTTTGAGCTCTCTAAAATGATTATAATATCTTGGAATGTAAGGGGTTTGAACAACAGCCCCAGAAAAAATGTTGTTCACAACCTAATTAAAAGTCATAGGCTGGATGTCCTTTTCTTGCAGGAGACTAAGCTTTCAGTTGAAGACATGTCCAGACTTGCGCCCTAGTTGTGGTGGCAAGGAGAATGTCAATGCATTGGTGCTACCAGATACTTAGGAAGACTAGCTTGTCTATGGAACCCACGAAAGATTGGCCTCATAGGTTGGCTGACTTCTAAGTACTCTATGACTATGATTGCTTCTAGATTTAAGATGGGGGAAGTCATTCTCTTCTCTAATATATATGCTCCCAATGACTGATAGGGTAAAAACTCCTTATGGGGCCACATAAGTTTTGTCTGTAGCCTAGCCCCCTTCCACCCTTAGATTATGGCAAGTGATTTTAATGCTATTCTTGATTTGAATGAAAAGAGTGGTGGCTCATCAAGGCTGGACCCATCTGCTTTGTTAATGCACAACTACATTAAACTTTTGAATCTAGTTGACGTCAAACCCAATAATGGATAGTTTACTTGGAACAATTATAGGAGTGGGAAATATTGCATTGCTGAGAGACTTGACCATTGTCTGGTCTTAGCTTTTTGGATTGGAGGTATGTGGTCTATGAGGTCTAAAATTTTAGACTAGAGAGGATCAGACCATTGGCCCATCAAACTTAGTAGTGTCTCACAGTATCACTCGTGCTCTCCTTCCTTCAAATTTCAACTCATGTGGCTATGGGATCAATCTCTACATGAGTGTGTTGCCAATTGGTGGCATTGGGGTAGGCCTACCCATGGTAGGACAATGTACATTTTTGCCAAAACACTGCAATATGTGAAGTACAAGCTCAAGTAGTGGAACCACCAAAGTTTTGGGAACATTTTCCATGCTAAGGCTGCTACACAAACCAAGCTTGATGGTATCATGAGAATAATAAGGGAAGAAGGACTGACTGAAGACTTACTGCAAGAAGAAACATAGGTTGTGAAAGACCTGGAGGAATGTGAGCTACAGGAGGAAAATTTTTGGAAGCAAAAAGCACGGGCCGAATGGCTCCAAGAGGGGGACAAAAATACATCCTTTTTCTTTAATTTGTCCAAAGCCAGGAGACATGGCAATTCTATTTCAGCCCTGATCAATGAAAGAGGTAAGCACCTTAACTCCTTTTTGGCAATATTAGAGGAGGTAGTGCAGTACTTCTCTTCTCTCTTTAGGGAAGATGCTAATGGGGAATCACTAGAAGAAGCTTAGGTTCTCTTTTGCATTCCGTCGTTGGTGACGCATGAAATGAATGAAAATTTAATGAAACCAATCACACTTGGAGAGCTTGAGGAAACCATTATTTAGATGAAAAAAGGGAATGTGGTTGGACCTGATGGCTTCCTAGCTAAATTCTACCAAGAATTCTAGGATATCATCAAACTTGACCTTTTAGCAGTTGTCCAAGAATCTCAGTGGAATAAACAAATGCTTAAGGCTACAAATGCAAATTATCTTGCTCTCATACCCAAATACGAAGGTGATGATAGGCTAAGTCAATTCCACCCTATATCCCTTTACAATGTTGTTTACAAAATTATATCTAAAATCATTGTAGATAGGTTAAAAAGAGGGCTAAATGCTATGATCTTAGAAGAGCAGAGTGGTTTTGTGGAAGGTAGGCAAATCCTTGATGGTATAGTTATTGCTATTGAGTCCATTCACTCCATGGCCATCTCAAAAGATAAGGCGATGTTCATTAAACTAGACATGGCCAAAGCCTTTGATAGGGTTAGATGGTCATTCTTGTAGAAGGTTCTTCGTGCTTTTGGCTTTGTAGATGAATGGACTCAATGGGTCATGAGCTGCATTTCCTCATCTTCCTTCTCAGTGCTTATCAATGGAAAACACACGAAGCTTTTTGGTGATACTAGAGGGCTACGATAAGGTGATCCTCTATCTTTGTACCTTTTTCTTCACCTTACTGAAGGTTTGGGGAGGTTGATTAGTAGGAACAGAGAGGGGAGGGGAATTACCAACGTAATCACACCTATAATTTGTTGATGACACTGCCCTTATGGGTATGGCCACAATGACTGTAGCTACTAATTTACGTAGGGTGTTAGATGTTTATCTAATGGCCTCAAGACAAAAGGTCAATGAAGATAAGTCATCCATATTCTTCTTTAATACTCTAGGCCCTATTTAGCAACAGATCTTGAGGACTCTACATTTTTAGATTGGGACTCCCCCTTGATTTACTTGGGTATCCCTATCTTAACTGGTCGTACATCTAAAGAATCTTGGTAGACTATTTTGGAGAAATTTTAGGTGAAAGTGAATCATTGGACACATAGGTGGTTATCCTTTGTGGGCCAGGTTCAACTTATCGAATATGTGGTGCAAGCTTTACCCATTTACAAGTGTATGCTCTGGGTTACCCTGATGGGATTCGTTAAGGATTTAATTTAGTTACCAAACAATTCATATGGGCTGGTAGTCTGACCTCCACTAAATGGAGCCTTATTAAATGGGAGATTATCTACAGCCCCAAACAATATGGTAGGCTCGGTCTGAGGTAGATGGACTTAAATGGTATTGCTCTGGTGGCCAAACTTTATTGGCAATGGTGCACCGAACAAGACAAATATTGGGCCAAAATTATCTCATAGAAGTACTACTCTGGAACCATTTAGAGGGACATTCCTTGTTATTCGCTTATTGGGAAAGGTTCAGCAATATGGGGTACTCTCAAAAAAGGGGCTGCTCTCATCAAGAATGGCTTATTCTAGATTTGTAAACAGGGATCAAAGTCTCTCTTTTGGTCTGAATCTTAGGATGGTTATCCTCCCATCATTTCTTAGTTTTCAAATTTGTTGAACCTTTGTCAAAGATTCCTTGATGTTGGATGGTCTCAAGTGACTTCAAAGTTTACATTACACAAGGACAGGTGGAGGTAGCTCACTAGAAAGCTCCTAAAACTTGGCCTATTAATGGGACATAAGAAGAGAATGAGGAGCTATTGAGCATCCTTTCCAAGTGTCATTGTAGTCCTCTTCTGGAGGAGGATGAGCTAGCTTGGTCTCCCAATCCCAAGGGAGCTTACATAGTTTCATCTAGATATCAAGCTTTACTTCTTCAGAGATTGGGCAAGGGGAAGTGCATTGGTGGAGATAGGTTTGGAATAATTTCACTTGGCCTAAATGAAACTATTTTTCTTGGATGCTAGCTTGGAATAGGTGTTTGACCTGGGACAATCTCTGAAAGAGAGGTTTCTAAGGCCCTTCAGTATGTGTTATGTGCAGAGTGGCCGAGGAGGATTCAGCACACCTTTTTTTGTGATGCCCCTTTGCCTTGCAACTCTGGCATTATTGGTGGGATGTTTGGCAGTGCCCATGTCTTCATGCTCAAACTATGGTTGATTTCTAGAATGGATTGGGAGAACCCCCCTCAAGGATGCCCTTCCTACAGGACATATGGCTAGGCGGCCCCATTTTTTTGTTCTGGCAGATCTGGCTTGAGAGAAATAGGCAAATTTTTTGGGGGGCGAGGGTCATGGTGCAGCAAGTATGGCAGAAAGTGGTGGGGATGATCTAGGAAATCATCCAAGCAAAGAGCATGATCTACCTTCCTTTGACCAAATAGGATGCTCAGGTGGTGGTGCAACTTGGATTCCAGTAGTTAACTGGTAAGTCGGTGTGTGTTAGGAGGAGCAAGCAGGCCAAGGAGCAGATTCTCAAGACTAGTCAATGGCAACATCCCCCTAGTGGGATTCTCAAGATCAATATGGATGGTTTCTCTAGAGGTAATCTGGGACCCACAGGTACTAGAGGGATAGGAAGGGATTCTGAAGTTATGGTGATTTTTCTTTTTGCAGTTCTTGAGGGGCTACAAACCATTAACATGATGGAAGGTCAGGCCATTTTTATGCCCTTGAGAAGGCTCAGGTGTTAGGTTGGCATAGGATTATCTGTGAATCAGACTCTTAAGTCTTGATTAACCTACTCATTAAGAGGAAAGTGGTGGATGTCAATTGGTAACTATCTCTGATTGTGCAATAGATTTTGTGGATTTTCTCACTTATGGATAGCGTTACTTTTGCTCATATTTTGTGAGAATGGAACAGGGTAGTAGATCTTTTGGCTAAATGGGTGTCTAACCATTTGGATGGTGGAAACACTGAGGATTGAGGGTCTCTCTCCTCGACATTGTGTTCTAATTTGGAAAGAATTCTGGAGGCTGATAGGGAGGTTTATAATATTGTTAGTTGGGCGTGTGCCTAGTTTTTTAGTTTATGCTACTTTCTTCTGGGGGTTTCTACCCCCCATTCTTCTTGTAATGCTCTTTTCTTATTAATATTATTTTTACCCCTTTTTTATAAAAAAAATTCACCCACCCTTCTTAGTGATTGTACCTCTAACAAGCCTAAGGTAATAAAGTAATATGTTAATAAGGACTAAAAGCCATATATAAACCAAGGACAATCCAAAGAGCTTAAAATATTTATTAACATTATTTTTTTTATACTTAATATGATTATATGACATTTCCAAAGAGTGGGTATTAATATTTTGACACTTAAATTTGGTATTAGACATTTTGAAAACATTAATTTTGTCTCACTTTAGCATACTTAGACTTTGTGTACACATTTGAATCTTGTGCACATTTTCAAGTATCCTTTTACCCACCTTTTGTCTTATCCAACCTAATTTACAAAATGAACATATTCAAGATCACCCTAATATGTGTAATAACCTTCCATGATTCTAAAAATACTACCTCCATATCTCAGATCATTGACTTTCACTTCTAGGGTAGTATGGAAATAATCAAATAGTTGGAGTTTTACATAAATATCTTCTTCTTTCGATAGTGCCTAAGAACAATCAACAACTATTTTTCAAATTGGGATGTTTGTATTGGGTTATCCTAGACACATTTCATGGATTAGATATAATGATAAATATAAAAAAGTCAACTATTAATACAAATCAATATTAAGGTTATACATATCTTGTAAAGTCGTAAAAACTTAAAAAAATAATTAACACTCTTTAGAAACATTATCACATATGCATACATATATAAATATTCCTCAAAAGAGTATCTATAGAGCTAAGTTTAAATATATATGGAGGTTAAAGTTGGATCATTTCAATTTTCTAAATCCAAATATTGCATTTCATTTTAGAGTGATCATGATGGTGCACACATGCATCTAGTTAGGAGAATTACATACAATTTGAGCCTTCTTCAAAGTATTAAAATGTAAGAAATGGTCAGTCACTTAGAAATGAGTGGTTGGGGATATCCAACCCAATATAATAACCCTCTTTTCAATAGTCATCCTATGTTGAAAGTGTGATTAGTGTTTAAAAGTGTTGACCCCATATTTTGATGGATTTTGACAACCTCGATAGTCTAGCTTAGCATCAAAACACCCCTAGTCCCAATAGTGTGGCACTGAAATAGAAAATTAGGTGCATGTGCACATATGACAAAATAATAGGAACAAGTCAATGGAGATTTTATAAATCCAATAACTACTATATAATTCATGGGGATAAATAACATAAGTTATGACTTGTGGCTTTTCTCTAACAGGCATATGAAACTCAACATAAAATGATGATGTAGTTGATCTTGAGAAAAGTTTCACATTAATTTCCAAGGGATGGTATATGAGCTAACTCATGACATGTGAATCCCTTAAAGTGATATAAAATTTAGACACTTGAAAAGGAAAATAGAGTTGGTTTCCATAGGGAAAATGTTGTCGAATTATTGACAACACTCCTGGTAAAAGAGAAATGTGGTATTGGGGAGAGGGATAGTATAGATAGCTTTAACATTATGGGTTCCATGGAGAACCTTATAATCATAATTTTTTAAGAAATTAAATGGTTATTAATACTATTATTATTATTATTATTATTATTATTATTATTATTATTATTATTATTATTATTATTATTATTATTATTATTATCTCTGGTCAGGGACATGGAATACTATTAATATGTTCAAATTAATGTTGTTATTATAATTTATTATGTCCTACTTTTGATAAGGGTGAACATTTAGGTAGAATAGTGTTTCTCTAATATTGTTCATTTTATGTTCATAAATTTCCATGTGTTAGGTTGAATAGTATATAATAATTACCAAGTATTTTTGTGTGTGCAATCATGTGTGCAATGTGAATGTACTATGTCTCCATTACCAACTACCTTGACTTGCCCCAATTTATCTTTTTGTACCTCAAGTGAGCATGTGAGCATAATTCATGTGATATGTTAATGGGTTTAGATAGTTTTTTAGAATGCACATGTGATGCAAGATTACACATGTAACCAAAACTAACCCAACACAAATAAAATAATCAAGCCCTTACATAATAATTTTCTAAAGGCACATGCATAGTGGTCTAATGTGTCACAAACCTACACAATTCTTAAGGTCAACATACCCCATTTTTTTAAAATTGGGACCCTTGAGATGTTTTGAAGCTTAACCCTATGAGCATGGCCTATTTTGGATATTATTTAGAATTTAAAGAGCATCCACTCTGTCAAAGTTGATTACTAATTTATGGTTTGTTTTAAATTTGCCTAACATTACTAATAATTGGTCTTCATGTCTTTAAGTCACAAGTTCCATTGCATCCTTGCTCATGGATTCATGTTCTAAAACCCTAACACAAACCCTTAATTCAAATTTGAATTTGGTAGGAATTAATTAGCGGGATCATTTTAAATTTATTTTAGACTCAAGCAAAATTTTCATGTTTAAAGCTTAGTCATGTTTTTTAACACAACTAAAACTTTAGCCTAAAAATGTTTAGTCCCCTTTATTATCTTCTCCATTAGTTCCTTATAATTTCTAATCAAGTCTCATATTTGGTTTTGTAGGTCCCCTTTTATTTTCTAACATGGTCCCTTGGTTAGCCTTTTATCCTAAAGTTTTTATCATAAGGCCCTAATGTATTTATTAATATGAATGAGACCTTAACCTTAACACTTTAGCCTAAGTCTTTACTTTACTATGGGTCCTAACTTAATTTCCTCACATCTTTGTAGATCCAATAATCCATGCTTCATTACAGGGCTTGATCTAATGGAGCAAGGAAGGCCTAGCTTTTAACTTAAAAAATGCACAACTTGTAAGATCTGATGATCCACACTTTCTCGCTACCTCTCAATTAGATGATGTAAATAATATCAATAAAGCTGAGCACTTGGTCCTTTGAACCAATCATGAGTGATCACTCATATCCTAATCAATGGTTCTCACTTCATCACAGTTGAAGATTGAATGGAGTGAAGGCATTATCAAAAAGTTAAAAGCCTAAGAGCTCCACAAAGCTGCCACATGGCACTCCTACATTCAAAGATTAAAAGCAAAGGTGTCTATATGATAGAAGGGACCAATCATGAGCAAGCTCCTAGATCACAATTAAATGGCTCTTTCTTCATCATGATTCTTGATCCAATGGAGTAAATTGGGCCTAAGATCCTAGGAGGCCCTATGAAAGTGCCAAGTGGCACTCTCACATTGGAACATAGGAGTTTGATGAACATAAATTTGACATTAATGTGACCATCATTTGACATCTGTAAGGACATATTTGATGTTCACACAACCATCAAATTTAATCAAATCAAAGCCAAAAACTTTATGAGCTTAAAATTGACATTCTCATGACTATCATTTGATGTCTATGAAGACGTATTTGATGTTCACAAGACCGTCAAATTTAAGCTAATGAATTATTTTTCTCAGGACTAAGGTGCATTCCAAAATGTTGCTAAAATGCTCATGAACTACCTTGTAGACTAATGGAAGCCCTCAAAGGATGCTCAAACACTGTAAATCTTTGAACTTCAAATATCTAAATGGTCTTATGGTTTAATTATATGCAAAATAAGCTTATTTTAAGTCTATACCTTAATATCCCCATTGCATTTTATTTAAATATCATGCATCTTAGGCTATAGACTTATAATAAGTCTTAATTTAAAGAGTCTTTGTGATGTAGAACTTAGACCAATTTCTTCTAAATGAAGGTTTTAGTGTGTTTATTAATGAAATAAAACTCTATTTGGCACTAGATCATTATATCATTTTGACCCCTTTGAGCATGTTCTATAGGCTTGACATAAATATTCTAGCCCAAAAATATATGTTTTATGATTTAAACACAATGTAAACTTTGGCTTAAAATATTTAACCATGGTCCCTTTTGTATAAATATAAGAGACTTAGGTATAAAAACTTTAGCCTAAAGTTCATTTCATGTTTAATAAACACAAAATGAACCTTAGCCTAAGGTATTTAAAACCTAAGTCCCCGCCTAGTTATTTGACTTAAAACTTAGCATAAACTTCTTTAACGTAAGTCTATTTGTGTTTATTAATATTAGATAGACTTAGGTAAAAACATTTTAGCCTAAGTTATTTTATGTCTATGTGCTAAGTTAAAACTCATGCATCTTTACAAATCAATGGATCATGTTTTATCATATAAGGATGATCCAATGACAGGAAGACATATTAGGCTTTTCAATGGAGCTCCAAGAGCTTGTGGGCTTGACACATGGTAAAATCACATTCAAAGGTGACTAATGAAGGATCTAATGGTTTGTAATTCATCACACTCTACAATCCAATAGTGTGAAGGCACCAAGGACTTTTCAAAGGAATTTAAAAGCCCTACAAAGGTGCCAAGTGGCACAACCATGAGGCAATGGTACCAAAGAGCCAATAATAAATGACAACCTAGATCATAATCGATGGTTTTCAGTCACTCACAGGGTCTTGATCTGATGGTGTGAAGTAAATGGAGCATATTTAAATGCCAATGATTAGTGATCAAAAGAAATTATGAAAAACACTACCAAAAGTGCCAGATGAATGCCAAATAAGTGTCATGTAAACACAAAACAACAAAAACTAAGATCTTTTGTGCTTGAAAATGTAAAAGTATAAAGATATAAATCCAAATCACATCTAAGTCACATATGAGCCAAATTCTAGTTATGCCCTCACTATTATATCTCTAGAACCCTAAACCATGCATAAAAGAGACCCTAAATGAACTCAATTAATCAAAATTCAATCTGAGAAGAGATTAATTATGATTTGAGCACAGAAAAGTTAAGCATAGAGACCAATTGAAATCTAACTATGAAGAATTTATAGGCATAGAAGCCATAGTAGCTCAAAGATAACAATTATGAGATGAAATAAAACTATACCTATCTATAAATAATGAAGAAAAGGTTTTCAAGGATACAGAGCTGGATGTCATAGCCTTGAATAATGGAAATAGGAATTGGTCCAAAATTTTCTTCACCATAAAGGAGCTGAAACCCATCACCAAGGAGGAACAAAGGATTTTCATGGTAAGCATAAATTACCATGACCTAGTTTCAGTTCAAATGGTTGGCTTCCACCATGCAACTACCAAACCATAGGTAATTCAATACATTGATGTCCTTGCTCTAATTTTCATTGATTATAGAATTTATGGTGATTGGATCATTCATGAGGGAAGCTCTAGGAGAGTAGCCTACATTTCCCCACTAGCCTTTAAAATTTATTACAAGCTCCCAAAACCCCATGTGGACCTACCTAAAATCAAAGGATGGACCACTAAGCATAACCTAGACACCATCCTTAGACCATGGTTGCTCTAAGGAAATCATGTCTTTTAAATTTTTGAGGGAAATATCCCCATTATCTAGTTTAGGGAAGGAATTAGGGTTATCATGACCCTAATAAATAGATTATCTAGATTCCCTGTCACCACTTATGTCAACAAGACTTGGGTGTCCTATATTTACTGTATGGTGGAGAAAGCACTTGTCCCTCCAATTGGGGATATGATTAATGTCTTCCTAGGGAAATAATTCACTATAATCAAAAGGAAGACAAGCAAGTAGTTTTACATGATGTATTGTTGTATGCCCTATTAGCTTTCACCAAGATACCTAACATCAAGAACTGATCACCTGAAGGTAGAACCACCATCTCTCACCATTACTCAAAACTACACATCTTCAAATATAGGCACCACATGCAATTTATATGTGACAATGTCTATCCCATATTAGTGGAGGCCATCATAGGGATTCCCATGCCTAGGATCCCCCCCTTTGATCAAGAAGGGATGTTTTTATCTAGATTGCATGGTTATTATAATTGAGTTAATTATAACCCAACCTTACAGATTGCCTATTTACATTCCTCCTAAGCTAGCAGAACAGGAAATTGCATCTCAACTCTTTCATGGAGTTGATGGAGTTTGAAAAGATAAAATAAAGGGCCTTATCCATCCCTTTCCTTTGACAATAGTAAGAACAATTTTAAAATATTGGAAGCAGGTGGACACCATGTCCAAGCATAAGGACTCATTTGTATTTCAATTGGATAATCTTCGATAGTGGGATCCTAAGAATGTAGTAGGCCCATATTTAAAGAATAAAAAACTACCCAAACTAATATATGAGCATGAACTAGGCCCTCATGACACCTTGTATATAAAGGCTAGTAACTTTAAGGAAGTATTAGCTAAGTTTAAGGGAACTAACCTCAAGCTTGTATTTAGACTGACTAGTGAAAACAAACTAGTAGGGGATATATGGCATATGCATCCCCTTTAGTACCATTTATTGTCTGGCCCTTCTAAGCCACCTTAGGACCAACCTTAGATGGAGCTCCCACAACCCCAAACATAAATTGTGCAAGGAGTTGGTAAGGAAAATCTATAAGAGAGACCTAGAGAGGGACCCTCATCTTTAGCTCCCCCTCAAAGACCACCATCCCTAGTTGAGCACTTGGAACTGATTACCCTTAAGCCTGATGAAACAAGAGAAGGTGCCCTCAAAGACCTTGTTGAAGCATATGGATCTAAGGAAGAAGAAGCATAAGTTAAATAAGCCGAAGTTCAATTAGAGGAAGTTAAGTAAGAGAAAGGGAAATAAATATCCTTTGATATAGTCCTAGTGGTACATCCAAAAAAGAGGAAGGTAGAGTTGGAATGGGTCCCTGTTGGATCAAGGAAGAGGCCTAGGTTGACTCTCACTCATCCCACAAGTGAGATAAACATGTTCAGTGAAGAGTTCCCCATTCATGGACCAATCATCCTTGATTGGTTCATGTATAGAAAGATAAAAAAATATCCCTTCCCACTCCCACTCATGGGCCTTGACCCAATCTATCAATGTGGAAGTTCATGAAGAAATCAATCCATGGATCAAGGCTTTAATAAAGTAATAGGAAGAAAGAATAATTATGTCCACTGTAGGGATAGAGAGCAAGAAAATGGATGCTCCAAGAGCATAAAATAGCATAAGAGTAGAGTTCCTAGAGCCTCCAAAATTTATAGAGACATCTACCACTGTGTAGTTCAATCCAGAGACAATTGGATTAGATAGGGTCACTACAAGGAAGGCCATGGTAAGAACTGAAGAGTTCACCTTCTAGAAGGTTGAGACCCTTATAGGGTTAACCCCAGTTGGAGGGTAGAAACTTGGTGAGGCTCCTATCCATGAGGAGGATATTGAAATCCTATCAGAGGATCATAATTCCCAAGTTAGAGCCAACATCTAAGGAATGAAGCAAAAAAATTAAAACATGGAAAAGGAAAAAGAAATTTGGAGACACGAGATATTTTGTCAATACCTGATGCCATAATAAACATGTTTGAGGCTTCATTATTTGATATGTTTGATTCTTTGAAATTAATAAAGTTGGGGTAGGATGCCTTAAGCCAACAAGGTGAGGTAGCTAAGGGGTTAATAACAGAATGGCAGGAGGTAGAGACCAAGATAAGGGACCTCATTAGCATTCTGATTGGGAACAAGATTCCTAAATTCAAATTTATTATCTTAGCTCACCTAAATGCCATACTAGGAATAGTAGTGGACAAAATCTAGGGTCTAAGTGTAGACACCTAAATCTAGCCACTAATTTCCACCTAAAATGGCCCTCAATTTGGCCTTAAAACAATCATGCTAAATTATGTGAAAATGACATATTCAAATGCCAATTTTGGGCAAGGTATCCCTAAATGGGGTAATGTAATTTATGGGCCAGCTAACTTTGATAAGATCATTCTAAGTTAAAATGCCAATTTTGCACCTAGGTGCTCTAAATTGCTCTTTCCTATCAAATATTTTACACAAGATGCATGCCTTTGTTATTTGTTGTCAATAACATCCTAAATGGGATAACAGATCCAATGCATCTGACATCACCTTCCAATTCTAATCCTATCAAATTTAAGACCAATAACAAGGCATTCTGATCGATTTGAGTAATTTATGCACAAAGTGCTTAAACATGCTTAAGAGCTAATTAAACCAAATTAAATCCTAATCAAGAATTCCATGGAAACTTGTTGAATACTTATTTTTGTAAATGAATATTGAATATCTACATCATTAGGTGACCTCATTTCTTGGGAAGACATAACTAGGCCATAAATGCCACAAATATCAGGATTCATGCCCTCTTGCCTCATTAATGCCTTATAAGATGCCCTCCACGCCTCATCAATGCCTTCCATGATGCCCTTCATGCCTCTTAATTCCCACTTCTTCTAATTTCATGATAAGGATAATTATAAAATTAATTCCAAAAATTTAATTAATCCTAAACCACACATCTCAATCTTAGGATGGACCATTCAAGTTGATTCTAGATATTCTCAAAATTCTATAAATAGAGAGGCCATAAACATATTTCAAAGTCTTGATAATGCAAAGTTATAATGCAAAAATGATTCCAAAATCCATTGAAATTAGTGTTACCATGACAAATTGATTCCAAGCCTATCCAAGCCAAATCCATAAGGTGCCAAGGAGATAGCCAAGCCTCCTTTGATGAAGACTCCATAGCACAAACCGAGCAAGCCACTACAATAAGCATTTTGGAGCATCTAAGGAAGATAAAAGAGGGTTTATTTTGCATTTTAATTGTGTGTTTTATTCATGTTTGTTAACTAAGCTCTCCCTAGTGTTTAGGCCTAGAGATGTTATGCTAGTTAGTGTGTTTCTTTCATTTTGTTTTCATTTTGAAACTAACACAATACTAACCATCTTCTCTTGAGTCAAAATCCTAGTTCACATAATGGCACACCTGGTGGGACCAAATGTATCCCACACATGAAGAAGATCATGCTATAACTTTAAAATCTTCATTTGGAAATTAAAACTCTTTTAATTTGATTTTCTAACTTTGTTTTGCCATTTTACATTTATCACAAGTTTACACAATAACTGACGTCAGCTAGTAAAACTATCATCAATTGGTATACCCATAATCGGTCATTATTTGTGTAACTAATGTCAATTAGATAACTATCATCGATTAGTAAGTGTAACCAATGTTAGTCACTGTCTTTTCTTAAAAACACAAACCTGAGAGCTATTTTAAAATGCTTGGTTTGGGGTCATACGAACTCCATTTGGGATGATTTTTATATAAAACCACATGTTTTCTCTTAAATTTTCATAATTTGACATTATTTTATCTTCAAGTTTCATATAATTTTTAAAAAATTTGTAAAATATATTTAAAATGCTTTTAATCTAACATATTTGTTTTTGGGGTGATGCCTTGAGGGTAGACGAGTAATTAGCAGATTTCAAGTTTGATAAATCATGTTTTAGAACATATTTTGCATGTTTTGAAATGAATTAGGAACATTATTTTGGTGATTAAATTAACATTTGAGATGCTTAAATAAGTGTTTTTAAAAGTATTTTTAAAAGTTACAACTAAGAACAAGGGGGCAAATGAACACCACCTCATTTTCATTTGGGCTTAAAAATGAACTCATCTTTCCAAGCTTTTTTTGTCTTTAATAGTTGCTTGATTTAAATGTTTTTTGGAAAGAAGAGGTATGTTGCATGTATGCTCTTCCATTTTTCCCCTTTAGGGAACCCTTGGAATAAAAAGTGCCATTCTTATTGCAAATAGCCTACTCCAAGGCTTAAAAATAAAATAGTATAAAGCACTCCCCAAAAGCTCGTCAAAGTTTAGGTGACCTTGAAAATGACCCTAAAGTCTTTCTCTTAGTATTTTATTTTCATTCAAACTTGGCTTATGAGGGGGATGTCATTACCTCCCAAAAGTTCTTTAGGGAAGCTTTGACCCAAGGTTTCACCTCTCAATATTAACTTTACTTACTCCTTTTGAGTTGCACATGGGATGTATCTGCATTTGGACATCACACTACACTGAACAAATAGTAGGATGTAGTGGTTGTAAAAAGGACTATACTTTTTTATAACTAGCCAATGCTATGGTCACCCAATTTCTATGGTTGTATTTTGCATCGTTTGATGTGAAAGTCATTATGCAATTGATTCCCCTACAAACATTCAAAATCTTGCTAGTTTAGTCAACCCCACATTACCATACCCTTGTTAGGATTTGGACGATTATACTTAGTGTATTTTGGTCATTTATCTTACTTGGTGTTTTTTTTAGACTAAAACTTGTTTCTTTGTGTATAAATCATGTCCAACCCACTTTTTTTATATGTCACTCTTTTGTCTAAAGAGGTCTTATGCTGGTCATTTTACACCCCACTTGTGCCTTGAAATTTTTGCTACACTTGTTTGTGTGTGTGTCATTTGAGTTGTAGAGGGTAGTTTTATGTTTCCCAAAACATGTTAAAACCATTTTTCCTTTAAGTCTTATGAAGCATAGAATAGATCACATCATTTGAGCATGCTTACACCATTAGTCAATTTGTTTCAAGACTAGTTCACCTTATGCCAAAAACCATTTGTTTTAAACCATGTCATGTATACCATTTAGACCTTTGTCTTGTGCAATCATGTTGTCCAATCTTGTCTAGCTTGCTTGGCCAAATCCTAATTTTCAAATTTAATTTTTCAATTAACCTTATTAAGTTTAGATCCAAACATTGATTGATTTTTATTTAGGCCTTAATTCATGGGACTGATACATAGATCTTTCTCTTTTGGGTTGCATAACTTTGATTAATCGATTACCCAAATTTGAAAACTATTGATGGTTTATTTATTCAGTTCCTATCCTTATCATTGTTTGTGCCTTTATTTGGGAAAATGCATTCTTTTTTCAAAGAGCCTTTTGTCTTATGTCTTATGCCTTATGCCAACTAATCATGTTTATGTTTGATTCCATGTGTCGAGTCTATGTCAATGTTGTTTCCAAACTTGTTAAATTAAATCAAATCACATCAATATTTATTTCAAGTATATCTTTTGACATCATTTGGCCAAAAGTATTGTCATATGACTATTTATTTGATCCTAGATTTTGACTCCACGTTTGGACAAATGACCTAGAAACTCAACTTTTCCCTTGCCTAGTTTAGACCTTGTTTGGAACACTTTGCCCTAGACCTTTGACATTTTGGTTTTTATTCAGATGCTTGACATTTTGTGTTATGACATTTGACATTAGGCATTTAATATTAGACTATTTTATGCCAAGTCTTAACACAAATTATTTTGAAGATACAGCTCCACTTTTAGACCACTTTGGAGATATAGCTCCTTATTTCAACCAAGTTAGACCAAGCTTGAACCATTTATCCTTTGGACAGTTTTTCAAAGTTTGTATAGCTCTAAACCTTTTTGTTTTGGAGCTTTCATTATTTATGTGGATGTGACTAGATATACTTATGGTGGAGTCATGTATAATCCAACTTATGATAGAATGACCACACAAAATCCCACTAGGAACCCCTATAGAGAAATATTTTATAAGGAGTTCTATTATTCTCCCTATAATACTCTATATGGGGAACATAGTCAAAATCCACAAAATCCAAATTGAAACCTTGATTGGCAAGAAGAGGCTTGTGAGGAGAACTTTGAAGACCAAACTATAAATAATGATTTTGGGATATGGATCCATACCCTCTTTACAATAATCAATACATGGAACACAATCAAGAACTAGCTCATGAGCCAATTCATGACTGGGATGATATGGTTTATGAGGAAGACTTGGATGCTTTTTCTTGTGCAAGCAAATAAGTTTCATGATGTCCTTTTGTTATCCAATCATTGGCTACCCATAACCCTCCTTTGGATTATATGAGATATCAAGCTTTAAAATATCCAAGGAATACCATTACCATTCCTAGGCCTAGTCTTTTGGCTTGTTTGAGCAACCAAGCTCCACAATGCCCCTTCATCATTTTAGGACCTAATCCTTTGGCTTGTGTGAGCAATCATGTTCCACACTACCTTATTGTTACCATCTTAGGACATTGTCTTTTAGCTCATGTGAGCAATCATGCTCCCCAATTCCCTACCATTATCCAACCTCAAGTCATTCCTCATATATTACTAATCCCAACCAAACCTCAACCAAACCAATCATTCAAAGACCAAACTATGTTCAAAACTGGTATTTTCCAACTCATTGGAAACTAAATCCAAGACAACCAACCAATCCAAGATGTTTTTTTTGAACCAACCACTTGTGATAAGTTAGCCTATGATGAATCACCTATTGATCTTATACTAGTTGTCGAAGAGTCTCACATTGATGAGCCAGTCTAAATTGAGTCACTTCTTAATGATTATAACTACCTTTGGGAAAATCATTACCTTAACCATATACCTATTTTTCAAGGGCCTCCTATTGATAAGCCAGTCTCTAAGGAGTTGTCTCTTGACCTTTTTCCCATTCTAGAGGAGTCCCACTTTGAAAAACCAATCTTTATGTAGCCCATTATGGCATCATAGGATATTACTTGTCCAATACCAAATATTTATCAAGACATCATTGTAATAGAGTACCCATCAGATGAAAAATTAGAGTTAGAGTCAAGTTCTATTCTTGAACCAACATCAGATTTAGCATCAAAATCAAAATCAACATCAATCTCAACATTGGATTCAGAGTCCATTAATTCATAATCAGAAGAAGAAGAAGAATATGTTCATGGTTGTTACAACATTGGTTATGCATGCCTTATAGATCAATTTGAATACATTTTTGATCCTTATATGATTTTTTAGGATGATTACTTTAGCTTTGACATAAGGTATCCTAGTATCTTCTATGAGGATTGTGCAACCTCTCTCCATTTCATTACCATTCCATAGGCCATTACCATCAACCAAGATAGCCATATTATTGACATTTTATCTCCTATAAGTGTCTATTGGGATCAATAGAATCACACTTTATTGAATTGCATCCATGGTGACATAGCAATTAAAGAAGAGCAAGGAGGCCAAGACCACATTCATATAGAAGAAGAACACTCTCCTAGTGAAACTTTTTCAAAGGCATTAGGGGACAATCAAAGTCAAAATTTGGCACCTTCTAGTGAAACTTTTTTATAAGTACTAGAAGAAAATCAAATTAAAAATCTAATGTTCATTAGTGAAACTTTCTCAAATGTACTACGGGATAATCAAGACAACTTCATTGGTGAAAACCTCATCAAGGCACTGATAGTTGAGTGCAAAATTTCTTCATTGCTTGATGAAGACAAAATCAAAGATCAAATTGAAATAGCTTATTATCTATAGCCTAATTAGATGGTAACTACTCTAAAGATCAAACAATAGAAAAATTTGGTGGTCCTATCGAGAGAACAAGTCTTTATCCCTACCACAATAAAAATTATGTTGAATCCAACATTAGCAACATTACATGTGACTAAATGTCTCGATCTTCATTTGTTTCCCAACCATTCTAAATTTCATTGTCATCTACCATTCCATTTCACAATCAAACTTTCCATCCATTATTTTTCCTTGTTTACCATCCATGGTCACACTTTCCTTTATAGAGGCTACAAAGTTACCTTGTCTCAATGTTTAAAGGAATCAAAATCAATGACTAATGAAGATCACAAAAGCATTCTTAACAACCAGATCTACATCAAGTTCTTAACAGAGAAATTATTTAGATGAGGTGTGGGATAAAAATAAACATGATCAAGTATTCTATTTGTATCATTTGTTTATTAGGACATTCATCTCCATCTCAATATTAAAAATAGAATCATATGCCATTTTACCATATCCAGGCCAAAAACATGTACCATACCATTTCATTTCCATGCCATTGCCATTGTTACATATGCCTATTTACCATTATCATAGATCTTGACATTCAACCCATCACTTGGGGGTAACCCTCTTACCATTTTATCCAATTTATCAAACCATCATTATCCTAAGAAAAACTATGCCATCTAACTATTCCATTCCTATCTAGACTAAAGCATGTTTTTAGTCATCCTACCCAATCATGTTTTGATCTTGTTTACTTTGGTTCTTCTTACACATTTTATGGGGGGATTTCAATCAAGTTTCAATAATCAATCCAATTTATGTTTATAATTATATTCTATGAAATTAGTGTGACAGTTAATCTGGCAAGATATGTTTCATCATGTATCAAGTTTGTTTATGTGAGCCTGATTATAACCGTCTATGGGCAAATTGATGTTTCACCAATCTTGCTACTAATTATAACTACCTATCAGAAAATTAGTATCATTGACCTATGTCATTATATCCTATTTATAACCATCTATGGGCAAAGTAGGGGCAACACTTGTTTACCATGCATTGCCACATCACCTTGCCATCATTGTTTTCATTTGACTAGCTATTTGCTAGATTTGAGAAATTGTTGGGACCTAGTTGGTTTTTCCCTACCTTCTGTGTGGATAGAATTACTATGACTTGAGGTCATTTTATGACTATGTGGGTCATGCTCAGTTCATGTTGAGGTCACCTCATTCCCCTTTTCTATACACTCTCATCATTTTGTAAACAACCTAAGCCAAATGCTCTCACCATTTTTGTGAGCAAGTATCTTTTCATTATCTAATGATTTAAGATACCTCAAAATTCCAAAAACATTAATAATATTTCAAAATCTAAAAATATTTATCCTATCTAAGCCTAGTTAGTTATCCTCAATCTGCCTTACTAGGTTGTAGTCATTGTTAGGATGTTTTCTTTTGCTCTTGTTTTCAAGATTTCTATTTGTTTATTTGTTTCAAGTTATTTGTTTATTTATTTATTTTTTTTGTTTATTTATTTGCTTGATTATTTGTTTGCTTACTTGTTTATTTGCTTTTACCATTGTTGCCTTGACTCAGTCTATATGTTTTCATTGGGTGATTCCTTGAAAACATTATTCTTAAGTCCATCCATATTCATACGTCAACATTATCATCATGGTTTTTATCATTGGTGCATTATTTTTGAGTGTTTATTGGATATCAGGAGTCATTCCTTATGAATTTTTTGGCCAAGTCTTCATGGTAATCTATCATGATGCCTACCATCACATGCTATAGCAAAAATTAGCTTCAGAAGGTCTAAAATCAATAGATCTACAAAATTTTCTCCTTGTCACCTTGGTAAATCCTTCCATCTCAACCTCGATCAAATTAACCTATTATCCAATCTAGTTGTATCATTACTAATAAGGATGAGCATCTCCTTATTGGTAGGTACAACTAAATCATTCACACTAATCAATCTTATTCTTCTATTCATCTATTTCATCACTTTGTACCCACTCATATTTAATCTATATTCTAGGTTATATCCTTGAGTTATGCTTGTTAATCATCCTTAACTGGGGCACAATAATCTTTATCCAATCTAGATCCTCTTAATGATTATAACCACCTTTGGGCAAATCATTATTTTGACTTTTAATCCTGATTATAACTACCTTTGGGCAAATCAATATCCTTTTTACATCAATGCATGCAAGCATTTTTTTCATTTGGATTAATCTCAACCATGGGTTAATTCCACCTTTCTTCTTGTTTCTTTTTGAGGGACCGTCCATCAACAAATGTAACAGCCACTCCCTTGAGGGGGCATCATCATAGGCTTCCCAAAACCATTGGGAGCTTTGTTCTTTAATCATCATCTTTTTGTTGGTATATAGGCCGTCTCTCATTATTTGAGAAGACATTACTTTTCCTATGGTTTGCAACATCTTTCCAAATAGGGGAAAACTAAAGACACCTAAATCTAGCCACCAATAACCTCCAATCAAGATTTTGACCAATTTCCATCTAAAATGCACAATTTCACCTAAAAACACTAAAGCACACTAAATGATGTGAAATTGACATATTCAAATGCCAATTTTTGCTAGGGTATCCCTAAATAGGGCAATGTAATTTATGGGCCAGCGAGATTTGATCATATCATTCCAAGTCAAATGCCAATTTTGTACCTAGGTGCTTTGAATTCCTATCAAATCTTTTGCACAAGATGCATGTGTTTGTTATTTGTTGTCAGTAACATCCTAAATGGGATAATGGATCTAATGCATCTAACATCACCTTCCAATTTTAATCCAATCAAATTTTGGACCAATAACAAGGCATTCTAATCAATTTGAGTAATTTGTGGACAATATGCTTAAACAAGCTTAAGAGTTAATTAAACCAAATTAATGCCTCATCAACAATTCCATGGAAACTTGTTGAATACTTATTTTTGTTAGGGTGTGGAGCTAAAAGCTTCACCAAGGAGCATACAAAATAGGTTCAGGTCTACACAGACGCTGGCGTCGGTCAAGAGAGACCGACGTCGATCAGTAGAGTTGCAGAGGCGCCGACCTCGGCAGTAGGGTCGGCCGGTGACGGTCACAGGCGAACAGGCAGGAACCGATGTCGGTTACCTGTGTGTCTAGAAAGCGATTTTCGAGGATAGAAGTGAGTGTTTGCATGATAAGTTTGAGTTGTGGACTCAAGCTTGCATCTCTATTATTAGCAATATTATTTTTACAGCCCTTGTTGAAGAGGCTTAACTGTTTGTTGTAAGAGCATGCTCAAGTTTCCTATTTCTATATGTAGGAAAGATCTTCTTAGCTTAGTATGTAGAATGTATCAGTAATAGTAGAACATTGTGAATGTTTGAAGGACAGTACTGAGTTGCATCAATCCAGGGTGTTGGATTTGATTGTACTTGAGAGAGAGCTCTTGAGGAATAGAGATCTAGTGAGAGATCTTGTGTGCATCTAAGAGAGGTGTGGAAGAATGAAGTTTCTTCAAATTGTATTCCTATTGTAAAGAGTTTTTAATACAAGTTTTCAGGGTGTTTTCTTGTATATCTTGTTCTGTGCTATTTATCATTTCAGTTACTTATTTATCTGATTTATTTTCGCGTTTATTGCTGTCACAATTGTAATCTATTGTTGGTTTGATCCCCCAACAATTTTTAGAAATGAATATTGAATATTTACATCATCAGGTGACCTCATTTCTTGGGAAGACATCCCTAGACTATAAATGCCATAAATATCAGGATTCATGCCCTCCATGCCTCATTAATGCCTTACATGATGCCCTCCATACCTCTTCATTTCCCCTTCTTCCAATTTCATGATGAGGATAATTATAAACTTAATTCTAAAAATTGAATTAATCCTCAACCACACATCTCAATCTCAGGATGGATGGTTTAGGTTGATTCTAAACATTCTCAAAAATCTATAAATAGAGAGGGCATGAACATCATTTCAAAGTCTTGATAATGCAAAGTTATAATACACAAATGATTACAAAAGCCATTGAAATTAGTGTTACCATACCAAATTGATTCCAAGACAAGCCAAAGCCATAAGGTGCCAATGAGAAGAGGATATAGTCAAGCCTCCTTTGATGAAGAATCCATGATCATAAACTAAGCAAGCCACTACAATAAGCATTTTGGAGCATCCAAGGAAGCTAAAATTGTGTGTTTTATTCATGTTTTTTAACTAATATCTCCCTAGTGTTTAGGCCTAGAGATGTTATACTAGTTAGTGTGTTTCTTTCATTTTGTTATCATTTTGAAACTAACATGATACTAACCATCTTCTCTTGAGTAAAATTCTTAGTTCACACTAAGTGCATAGACAAAGAATTTGGATAGACTCCTAGTTGATGATAAGGAATTGATCACTAGGATTGAACAACTCTTGGGCACTATGTTGGTGAATCCTACCAAGACTATAGCCCTAGGGATTATTGATGATACAAATTATAATCATAGAGTCACTTTAGTGATGAATGAAGTAAAGGTCAAGAGCCAAGGCAGGTCAAGCAGTGACAATGGCAGGATTCTAGGCATGATCTTCATAACAAAGGAAAAGATTACAGAAGCTAGGGGCATAAAATAAGTTATGTCCAAAAATGATAGGGACTTAGAGGACCTATATAATCAAGAAGAGGTCTACCTCATGAAGCTAGATATAGACCTAGAGCTTATCAAAGAATAACATCAAAAGGCCATGGAAATTCTATAGAACCAAAATGAAGATCTTTCGATAATGGGCCCACTAGCTTAATTAATATTCCTTTTTGTAAAGCATTATATTATTTGAAATAGGGAATATTATTTTTTAAGGCATATGCTAGTTTTTTATCATATTTCCTCTAGGTCAATCCAATTTGAGAAATAAATGCATTCTAGAGCTTTCTTAAGAAGGACAGTTGTCTTTATCTTTTGTATAGTTGTATCTTATGACTGATCGATGTACTACCTTATCTTTTTATAAAAGGCATGTATTACCATTTGTAAAGGAAAGAGATTTTTGAGAAAATTTTGTACACTTGAATAAATTAATACAATCAAGGAATTTTTCAAAGATTGTCCATATTGATGTGTCAATTGTTAATATAGCTTTTCTCTCAATTGCAAGTTTTATGTCTTAAATTTGAATAGTTTATTTGAATTTTGGGTTACATCTTTAATCACAGGTTTTCTAATTTGTGCATATGCTAGATTAGTTGAAGGATCTTGGATTTGCTTCGCTTAATTTTTCTCTTTATTCAAATGTGAAAATGTTATTTTATTATAGTGGTAAATCTTTAAATTAAACCTAATTCTTACTTGTGATTCTTTACATCATTCCTTTGAAGTTTTCCTGATATATAATGAAATATGAGCTTAGGCTATTTTGCACTTCATATTGGTTTGAATGCATACTTAATTTTAATTGATGCTTTGTCATAATGTTTGAGGCTAAAACAAGTCTCATTTTCTTTCTACCTTACTCTCATCATTCGCTCTTTTTCTTAACCAAATCACTTTAGTTTAAGCTCCATTATAAACATCCATCTATATTAGTTTGTAGCTTAATTTTTTATCATAATTAAATAAGAATTAGCATAGATACTTGAAATCTATAGATAATTAGACTAGGATGGCTCCCAACCATCAATAAACATAAATTTATGTGAACAATTAAACATTACTTTGTCGTTATTTCACCACAGGTAACATTAAGTTTCCATAACCTACTACTCATGCTTTGAATTCCTAGAATTCTAAAATGAGAAGTGTTCTTGAACACTAAGAGCATATGTGGTACACATATAGGCATCAGCAATAGTTAATAGGGACCATATCCATATGACCTAGACAATATCGATTATATCCATAGGGTTTTGTGTTTCATCAGTAGTGGGTTTTAGCTTTTGATTCCTAATCTAATTAGTTACAAATCAGACAAAGATAATTTTTATGGATAATGGTTATTAATGTTAGAACAAATATTAGAATAATCTAAGTGCTTCCTCGATATTTTTTTTTAAATTCTAATATAATAAGTTAAATATCAATCTACCATTTTACATTCATATTTGTATAATTATTCACCTACTTTCATGATCTGAATATTCATAGTTTTACTTCATTTACATGATATGAATCTTATAATAAGTAAAAAAATTGGTGAACATGATCATTTAATTGAGCATTAAAAACACTAGGTTTATTTTACCTTAAGGTTTCATATTCTCTTAAGGTTTTACATTTATCTTGCATTATGGTTTGACTTGCTCAACTTTCTTATTTTCCCTTAGTAATGAATAATATATGAACAAGTTAAAGGTTGGTACTAACCTTATTAAATATACCACATTTCAAAGTAAACCATCTTTAAAATCTAAGGCTAATGTTACCAATAATTAGGCTAATAGAATGTTCAATGCATTTTCACAATCTATTATAAGAATTTTCCTATCATCTCCTCAAAGGAGGCAAGTTAAACAATTATAAAAACCTCTACATAAAGTGGTTGAAAATATATTTGAGTGTAATCTCATATCTCTCCCTCTACTAATGGAGGTTTATATGATAAAGGTACAACCTAATGGATTTTATATCAACGCATATTGTGATTGGCATAAATGTCTAGGACATTATATTAATACATGTTATGCTTTGAGACATAAGATACAATATTTAATTTAGAACAACACTATTGAGATCAATGGTGTTAACATACCTAAAAAAAATTATTTGCACAAGCTAATGTAAAGCTTAATATATTTTAGAATCCACTTGTTAAAAATGTGTCACAAGAAACCAAGACTTATCATGAGGTACATCTGACTTAAAATGCACATCCTCCTCTAACTTATTATAATTATATAATAGAGGAGGCCCATTATATAGATGGTCTTATTGGTAAACTTAAATTGACACATGGACAAAGACTTAAAATCATATTTTATGACCATGAGATTATTGGTGATGATTATACATATGTACCTTTATTTATGCATGTTTTAATTGGATATAATCTTATAAATAATGTTATGGTGGATAATAGTTCAAGTGAAAACATATGCAGTCTTAGATACACACATAAATATTTGATTGGTACAACTACTATGTTAAAAAGATTCAATAAAAAATGACAAAATACTCTTAGGGGCATTCTCTTATAACTTATGATAGGGTCTACATCCATTTATATTTTTTTCTTATTTTTTCCTAATACAATGGAAATGGACATATTATTAGGATGCTCATGGATACATAATATAGATGTAATCTTATCCTCAGCAAATTTAAGCTTGTCTGTCTATATATATATATATATATATATATATATATATATATATATATATGAATAGCCCATTTACTTAGATACATTTACTCCACAATATCCATAATAGCCTACTGTATAAATTCATCCTACAAAGGAAAATTAGAGACATGTATTGATATTATTAGAATACCAGTTCTCCAATTTCCACTACATCAATGACTTATTTGAGTTCAATATATTTTACCTAATCTATTATTCCCTAAGATAATTTTATGTAAAGGTTGTGTACATATTCCATAGTGAAGATTGATACATTATCCTGGTATACAATGAATTCCATGGGTTACTATGGCTACTAGACCTACATTGTATACAATATCATGTTGACTATGATAATTATGATATATATTTTATTGAACATGATCATTTATCTAATTCAAGTAATGTTAAATGTCTTAATTCTCACCCATGACATGTGAAAATCACACCAATCGATTCATAATGTGCATTTAAGGATCCCATCAATGGGATCATAAGTTAGTATGGACATGTTTTAAAATATAAAAAATAAGAATATTAAAATATTCAAAAAATTATAAAACCAAGACCTACACATGACATGGTTTTATAGTCTACATGATTGATTGATGTTATTTATCATATACATGGCAATTACATATCCATATTCTAAGTAAATGTTTTTCATCATATACATAAGTGGGATGTAGGATATACATATTACATATGATGTATGGACATTCAAATGTGTGCCATTATTTTCACCCATGGACTACCTTTCTACATTAGAGGAATGTCTAAAAGTGGGTCATGTTTTCACACTTATTATATTATATCTTTCTATATTGGTCATTAATCATAGTAGATTGTTTTTCATCACTTAATCTTTCTTATACTTTCTATTGTGTTATTTATTATGGATATGGTGTTTTTTATATTAGATGATGACATTGATTGATTGTGTGGACTAACATTTTTCATTCTGTGTGTTTTATATTGATGATTATTATATTGTGTAATCATTTATGTGTGTTATATTTTTCATTCTATGAGTGCATTTACAATGTCTTGTCACATCATGTGTTAGTTATGCCAGAGGATCCTCAGTTCAAGTCATGGACACATCATGTCTATTTCTATTCAAAATTTTGTTACGTCTTGATATTTTATGTGCTTCATGATCATGATATTGTGTGTGTATGATCCATGTACAACATCAATACTATGTACACTTCTCTTTTATGCACATACACTAATTATTCATAACTCAACTTGGATTTATTTGCATTGCATCTCTTTCATGCACACATAAGTATTATGACACTTATACACAAATCCTCTTTCACCAAGAAGAACATTTTCACACCACTACATTGTTTTGAAACACATCACTTATATGTAGATCCTCTTGTGTCTAAAAAAGCCCATATAACATCTCACACACCCTGAGAAATGATTGAACTTCCTCCAAGTACATGGAAGTTGAGTTTATCATTGTAACCAATAAACTTAAAAATATTATTCAAGTATCATTACATCAATATGGATTTGGACTCACATTTTCACAAAAAATGTGATACATGGGTCATGGACTAGGTAAGTATGAGCAAAAAATTATAGAACCTATTATTCTAGAGGCTTATCACTATAATTAAGTTATTTTATATAAAAATATTATAATATTAAAATATACCTTCTCCAGTGAATCATGAAACTTATGTGAATGTTATAAAAGATAGATTTCTCTATATTTACTTTGTCAAATCCACAATCCATTTTAAAATTATGGAAAAAAATAATGAAAAAACATTTGAATCACAAATATCATGTGCCTCATATGAATAATATTAATTATTTGGTCAATAACATTGAGAAATTGCAAACAAATTTTAATCATTACATGAAATTTATCACTACTCATAGGATGCCAAAAGATAAAGTTTAATACAAGTTAAAAGGGGTATCTAATAAATAAGTGCATCGATATTGAAATCAATCACCTATAATAAGAAAATAATAATCATTACATTTATTATTTCCAAATCAAATTCAACCAATAATACATATTATTACATCAAAAACACTAATGTTTTTAACATGTCTTCCAATATTGTTGCATCATTCACAATATTTGTGTGTTTTATAAAATAATGATCCATGTCATGCACAATGTCTTTACAAAATACATACTTTTCCATGAATTATATCATGCATCCATTGGGGGGGAATATTATACTATTGTCACATAATTTATTTTAGATAACAACAATATTTGATTTGAAAATCAAAACTATTATCTGAATGGAATGCATATTCCTTATTATTGGATATAATGGTATGATAAATCAAATCAATGTAACATCAAATTTGGAAATTCTTTTTTTTCCAAAAGAAACTAATATTTATATAGTGAGATGAAAAATAATCTCTTACAAAAGAACTTAAGTACTTTTTATCTTGTTCAAATTTTCCTATGAGGTTGGAGAGAATACATAATTTCTCAGTGAAGCTGACATCACATGGAAATGTATTAATATAACTAAAAAATATGGAACCCAAATATTAACTTGAAATATTGATTCAAGGAGTAAATACTAAGAATGATCTATATTTACTTCTCTTGGTTGTACCAATACCACATTGATTAGTGTATGTAATGAAAATGTATGTAAATGAAAAGTCATTTTCCAATTCATAAATATAATAACTAGAGTAAGGAGTTTTTTCTAAATAATATTCAAATCTTAATTAGAGTTTGGACCAATGATTCTAGAAGGATTTGAAGACAACTCAATCTTCCAAATTCACTTATAATAAATAATGAATAAAATCTTTAAATGTAATGACTATAACTCTATAAAATACAAGAGAATTTTTTAAGATAATTTGCACTACTTTATATATAAATGAACCCCACATGGTTATAAATACAATTTTTCAATGATATTCCCTTGTATTTTGAAGTTGATGGTAGCCACAAAACTTATCCCATTTATAGAATAATAAAATTATATTTTATATCAGCTTTAAGGATTTGATTGAAAAATGGTAACACATGCATCATTTACAACTTTAAAGGCTACATAAATCACTATTGCATGTATCTTTTTCATTTGGACGACCATAAGGATGATGCCATAAATCTATTCTAAAGAATAGATCAATTTGATTCTACCATCATATCAATTTATATTTTCACCTTGATATTCACATTTGAATTGAACCTATAAGGTTTTTTCTTTATGCACTACATTCCTTTTAGCTCTATATTTATATCCCCTACAAATGGATCAGCTCCCTTAATTTCACCAAAATTTGTATGATGAAATCATGGTAAAGGGGCTCACATTTTATAAAATTAATTTAATAGTAAAAATTATAAAAAATTAAATAGAAAACACTAAAAATATTTATTTAGTTTAGTATTATGTTCTTTATCATATTATATTAAAAAACCTTATTTTCATAAATATGTGCTTAAATATGAGCCAGTGTCATTTTTAACCATAAATTTAAAATGAACCATAATTCCATATTATCACCTTCTAACGCAACAACTATAATATTTTTGATATCTCATTTTCATTTACTTTAATATTAAATCAAGCTATATTTAGGACTTCTTCAATGTCAATGTTTCTCTTTAGTATTCTCACATTTTCCTTTATTTTTTTGTCTTCATTCTCCATTGTTTACTTCACATATCTTTCACCTTTCTCAACCTCTACTTTAATGTTACATAAGGATTGTTGTTTAGATTTTATTTTTTATTTTTTTCTTGGGAAATTTTTCTATTTTTTACATTTCAAACATGCCTAAATATTCTAGGTTTTATCCTTCCTCATATTATGAGCTTATATCATTTATATTGTTTCCATTTTTATTTCTTTCATATGATCACAACTTTTGAGAGTGAAATCCCATTCTTCAGAATTTTTTTCTTCATTTTTCTACCGGATATGATTCTTTTACCTTACATTTTTTATTGAAACATTAATATATTAATATAAAATAAACATAATACATTTTCGCTCAAAGGTAGGTGTATAAGAGCACAACCAGAAGTTAGAATCATGAAACCACTAAGTGACCACAACTCAAGAATCAAAAACATAGTTAAACTAATAATGTAGTGACATCATCCAAATAAGATAAAAGCATAATTAGCCAACAATATGTAATAGATTCCACCATCTCTGTAAAAGTATGAGGAAGCATTTGTGGACCATCTATTTTATTTCTATATCCTCCCCCATGAGGGGGGTAAATCTCAGGTATGTTCCACTCATCATCTGTTAGCTTTCTTCACCTTCCTTAGTTTGTCCAAGGGAGATAAATTATAATATCTAGCCTAGGTAATTTCCCCTGAGCATCTCTAGCTATCCACCTAAAATTAGTGTGACCAAAATCATCCTAAGGTGAGGGATACCCTCTAAATACCTTAGAAGGAGAGAATATATAATGGGGAGGAGGTGGAGGGGTGGAAAATGTTGAGTGATTATGAGACCTTTGTTTCTCTTGGTAATGTCCCACCACTCATGTGATCTATTTTTGTGGTATTGAGGCTCATCAGGGGGTACTCTACTAATAGTGCATGGATCATTAACCCAATGTCCCATAAGAGTACATATATCTCAACCTCAAGGGAAAATTTATCCACATATACCTAAATATGTAAAATTACATTAGATAGAACAAATATTTTGTTAACAATCAAAAAAAAATTGTCTAAGCAATGTTCATTAAATATAGTTATATTTCTTTATTTCCAAAGAGTAAAAATAATTTAAATCATAAAATATGCCATATTTTTTATATCTTGCAGGGAAGAGAGTAGAATATCCTAACAGGTTAATGTTCCAAGAAAAAGCTTCATCCTAAAAGACTTAAAAAGGGAATGAATTCATTGCCATGCATCCTGAGCTCTAGCACATAACAAAAAAGTATGATTTAGAGACCTATGATAGCCATAAGTAGGGCATCTAGGAGAGGTAATATGCATGTGAAAAAGCTTATCACCCATAGGGAGACCTTGGTAGAAAATACACTAGGAAAATATGAATTTTTTTGTTCCACCAAAATATACCAAATAATTTAGAACCTTTTATTTCAAAAGGAGGAGATGTTGGTGTTCTATCATTTGTTGATCCTCTCCCAAGGAACATTATTGGGAGATATCCATTTATAACCAAACTAGGGTTGATATCAAAGCATTGGGCTAAAAATAGCCTAATTTTAGTCTTTCCACCATTTGGAAGACCCTATAACACTAATTTTAGGCAAATAATAATAAATAGTAACCATTTAATGCAAATAAATAGACTCAAAGTCCTAAGCATTCAATTTGATGTAGTTTTAACTCAAGCCAATTGAGCCAAGATCTAGAGTGTTTATCAAATATATCACCTAGAACTCAAATATCTCTATAGAAAATTAAACTATCTTTGAGTCTAGGAAGTTTCACCAAGGTTTTCTCATTTATGGTGATCATTGGAGACTACCAAATAGATTAAGTATTGTTATAAAGACTAGTCTAAAAATTATCTCCTTTCAACCTTAGCCAGGGCTTAATATTTTCCCAAGCCTGCTTATGATTTTTACCACAAAATTACCTCTAAATTTGATTGGGGATGGGGTAATGAGTAGATTTTAGAACCCCAAATTTTTCCAAAGGTTCTTACTAAAGGGACATCTAGAAGAAATACAATTTTTTTGGAGAATTTTCCAAGCCTCTTGCCTTTATATAGCTATAACAAACCACTTGTCACAAATCATGAGCCATTATTTAGTAATATCAATAAGACCTAACACTCGAACTTCTCTAGGTTGGTAACATATATCCCAAGCCACTCTATGAAAACCTTTGTTTCATTCAAGATTGTCCCATAGAAAATTTATAATTAGTTTTTATAACTTCTTGTAGGCTACTTTAGAAGGATTCAATAAAAGGAATAATATACATTGGTGAATACAATAACTTTAGAATAAATTTAGAATTTTCCAAATAGAGATGGGTTTGGTAATCTAATAGGATAACATATTTTTCAAAATGAGAATAACATAGCTCCATAGATCCACTTGAAAACCCTAAAAATCAAAAGGAATACCCAAGAATTTAAACATCTTTGCATGGGTAATCCACTTCCATCAATAACCCTCAAACCAATTAGGTAGAGGACCATAGCATTGTCTAAATCATTATGTATTAGACCACTAAATAATGGAGTTAGATCCCAGTCAAAAGGTTATTAAACATTCCATAGCATTCTAAACAACTTCTTCTTCCTCTTGAAGAGTAAGAAAAGAGTCATCATAGAAATGCCCATTTATGAGTTAAATGTGTGGTGCCATGGGGAGACTAATTCCTTTAACAAGACTTATGGAAGCATAATCTCCTAGTAAATGGCCAAAACCCCTAGTATCAATAAAATATAAATAAGGTGTAAGAAGGAAACCCTATATGATAGAGCAAAAAATACCAAAACTCTCATATTGGTGGCCACTAATGGTGAGAAAAGTAGAGGCATCTTGGAAGAAGGTTTGAATAAAGTGAATGAATATAGGACCAAACCCCAGAGCTTCCAACATGGATAAAATAAAGAACCTTTAAATCCTATCATGAAATATTTTTAAGTTTATTTTTATGAATAGGGACCTTTGCTTAGATACCCAAGCCCATTCCATCCCTTCCCACATTGTTATTATGTGGTCTAGAATATCTTTCTTGAATGAAACTAATTTTCTCTAGATTACCAATAAAGGGGAGAATATACTTTATTTTTAGAGCCAAGGATTTGAAAATTATCTTTTATGATACATGTAGGAGGGCAATAGGTTCTAGGTTGGTAATAATTTTAGGGTCCTATATGCACGTAAATTACCACAAGATAATTTATGCATTTGACTTCCTGAGGTCTAGCTCAAGAAGCCAATGTAATGGAAAGACTAGAGATTTCATTGGTTATTGAGTGGGATGGGATTTGATATATGTGGAAATAATATATTCTCATAATATAACTAGAAGACTTCATCAACATCTTGATTCTCATTGAGAGTATCAAGCTGTGTGGAGATAGAGTTTTAAGGCCCTTTGATCTTTGATATCATAAGAAGGTAGAGTTATTAGTTAATGTTAAGCTCAAGTAAATGAGAGATATTGGGTTAAATGACTCATGGGAGATGATCTACTCTTCAAGATGACTTTTCCTGACTAATGTTATCCACTAAGTATGAATGATATAAGATGAGGCTAGACTCGAGTAGAAAAAGAATGGGATGGATGGGTGACTAAGCTTGGATAAAATTATGTTGACATCCCATATTATTTGGGAGAAAAATTATATGTGGATAATGGATGCACTCTTATCCTTATAAAGTGGCTAAGGACTCTACGATGAGGTGGGGAATTGGAGTGGATTAAAATACCTCATGTCTCAACTCAATACTAATGTTAGACTGTATGATAATGTTGGGACCAAGTGTTATAACTCTATGAAATAGGTCATGATAAAAAAAATTTGGTGTCTCGGTAAGGGTCATCTAAAAGATACTAGGTAGAAGCTATGGAAAATCATATGAACTTGTTTAGTCAATGGCTTACAAAGTATGCTTGTTGGAATGTTGAAGTAAGAGTTTAATATATATTATTTACATGAATGGCAAGGCTTATGTAGTTTATGTTTTCTTAAATTTATGGGCAAGGATTTTTATTTTATGTGATTCCTTTCACAAATGGAAATGATTTTATTATTATGAAGTTGTTTTCATGAATGATAAGTTTTTTGTTGTTGATTATTTTTGGACTTTTATAGGTTTTTAACAAATTAATACTTACTAAAAACAAAGTGAAGAAAGAAAAGAATAACTAAAATAAAAACAATAAAAATAAAAACATTTTTTATTATCATTTTAAATATTTTGGGTTCATATAAATGAGATATAGAATAAACTTATACTATTATGCAAGATGTTGATTTCTCCTAGATCTAATTACATGCAAATTATATTCAATGTTTTTGTTTGTTTATTATTACTTTATTTGATATATATTAAATGCATGAATTAAATATATTTTTCAAAATTAATATTATAAGAGATATAATCTAAAATATTAATCAAGGAAACACTTTATATAAACCTTCTTTGTAAGCAAACTAGGTTTAGCTCCTCAACCTTTCTAACTTACTACAAACAATCTTTTTCTAATGAATTGGTAGGATGAAAACAAAAGATATGAGTTATAATTTTATGTTTTGAAAGAGATAAATGACAATTTTTTTAATAATTTAAAACAATCAAAATCATAAATCCACAACCTTCATACATTCACCTATAATTGCCTATGTTTCTATGTTTGCCCATGTGATTGTTTTAAGTGCAAGAAGTGTGTCTAGATCTTGAATGAAAAAAGTCATCTTAGCTGGAAATGAATTGAATATTTAATAATATCTCTTTATATAATTATTTACAAGAGATTTTTTTAATTTAAAATGAAACTAATCTATTTAATTCAAGCATAAATCAAAACTAATTATGTTTTTTGCAGCCAAGATAAATGAAAGAAGCAGATCTATTACACCATCAATTTTGTTTCTTTTATATTTTATACAAGAAACTAATTTAAACACAATGATAATATTTACTAAATATAATATAAAAATAAAAATACTAGAAATAAAATGAACCCCAATCTAATTATAAAATAAATTAATTGAAGTGCAAATAGTGTGTTGATAGAAGAATCCTCAGGATGTTAACTATGGATGCTCTTATGTAATTTCAAGAAACTCTCTTGCTGAGGGATGCACAAAATTTGGAACAAGATAGAAAAGGAAAGAAGACACAATCCAAAAAAAGAAGAGTAGCTAAACTAAGATTGATTAATGCCTTGACTTGAAAGGTTTATGTTGCTCTCACCAATGACACATCTTCATTTGCAACTATGTAATCAACTCAAAAATGTTATGGGTTAAATCTCCTATAAATTTAGCAAGGATGTAGCTACAAAAGCTTCTTGATGAAAATATCTAATGGCAATTTATAGATCTAAAATTATGCTAAAATTGATCTTCTTGTAGGAAGAGCAATGCATTTGCATGGGAGAGTTCAACTAAGTGTGATAGTGAGTTCAACTTGAGATGAACTAAAGAAGGCTAAAATTAGAAAAGTGAGTGAGTTGGTCATGATTAGAAGAAAATACATGTGTTAAGAATAAGAAACATGAATATAATTGTGAAAAATGTGTGAAAATAGGAGTTATAAGAGCTAATTTTGGGAGACATGTCCATTGTGATGGAACTTCCACTTTATGTAGGGGTGGTTGTAAAATTTACACTTATTTTGTCAAAACCACCCTATAAGATAACTAAACTACCCCTAATTTAATACATAATCACCCTTTTATGGATAAACCACCTCTTATTTTACATAACCATCATGGTAGTTTTGGAAACTGAGGGGTAATTTTGTACCTACGTGGGGTAGTTCTATCACCTTAGGCAATGATTTTGATACCCATGTTCAGTTTTGAAAACAATGAAAAAATGACCAAGAAGATCATGATCAAGGGGGTTGGAAGGGGTCAAAAAAGGAATGTGGAACCATAGATAGCGGTTAGAGCTAGATATTTTTCTATGAATCAAAAAATAAGAAGCCTTTGTATCATCATCAAATTTATATCAAAAATGTAGCACTATGTAATTTTTAGGTATGTACATATTGCCCCCTCAAGAGTGTGTATTGTCATGAATTGGCAAGGTGTAGTCCTGAAAAAGGGGTACTAAAATGAAATGAAAGTTTAGACACATTTTCCTTACTTACCTATATGAAGTAATGAGGCCTATTATGACCTTATGAAACTATGTGTGTGAGGAGAATCATACTACCTGGTATGTCCCATTAGGGGACTGAACCTGGTGTGGAGCTATGTGTCCCTAAAAAACCATACAAATGCGCTACAAAAGAGAGTCAATTTGTTAAAGTTTCAATGATAAAATATTGATTTGAAACATTTAAAAAATAATAGACATGTACATATGAATAAATGTAAATGTGGGAGATTATGCCAAAAAAGGAAAACTTTTGAAATACAATGGCATGTTTGGGGCCCAATATAATCAAAACATTGCCCAAATAATTCATTTGTGTCATTTACATTGAAGGAGATTTTTAAGCTTTGGTTTAACAACAATCATTTCAAGCATGAAAGTAATCATTGGAGAGAGGCCAACGTGAGGATGGTAAACTTACCAATAGGAGGCACAGTTGGGCACAATCAAGTCAATTTTTGCTAACTTTCCATTTTTACCCTAATTTTAGAAATTTCTTCAAATTTGAGTTAAAATATAGTCAAATTTAAAATTTTGTGATTTGTAATTACTATGAGGGAGAGTAGATTATAATTTTATTGAATTTTCTAATATTTAAATGGGTTGTTTTGGATTTTAGGAAATTTTTGGGGAACCCATGGGAAGATGGAAAAACCATCGCTAGGATTTCAAAATCATCACCTATTATAGGTGGTAGTTATGTAAACACCACAATGTATCATGGGGTGGTTATATTATTTCTACCATTGGGAGATTACATAACCACCAAGGTGATTATGTAACTACCTAAGGTGGTTACACTTCTACCTTGAGGTAGTTTCATAACCACCGTAGGGTGATTTTAAAACTACACCTATAAAAAAGGGTAGTTTCAAAAGTTTAGAAAGAAGTTTAATATTTTTTGACTTTTTTGGATTTGGAGATTGGTTTTCTCAATTGATTAACTAATGTGGGTCTATTTGCTTATTTCAAGGGGCTTATATCTAATGGAGTAAAACACAGGAGCAAGAGTGGTCGCTCAAGTTTTATCACTTTTGATGGTCGATGAGGTACCCTTGCTTCATTGAGAAAATATTATTTGTATTGTGGGGGTGGGGAACACCCTTATTCCAATAGTTACTATGTGATATTTTCACATATTAGGACCTTAATCAAAACACCTTCATGTTCACTAAATCCCTGAGAGAGTGGAATGTTACTCTTTTAGATGTATATTAGATCATCGATTTTCTTATGATTTTCCTATTCATGATGTTAACAATCAGTGCAAGGATCATGACTAGGCAAAGCATTTTAGAGATGTCAATGCACCTAACTTGGGTGTGAAGTGTGGCATGAGGCTTTCTCAATGTGGATACATAAAATATCCCCACCTTGAGGAAGGCCATAATTAGTATCCTTACCTCCCAATTAGTGGGGTATAAGGCTATTGAAAGGTTTGTGTATAGTTGGTCATCGATCATTTGGCGTATAAAGGAGAGAGGATCATGTTATGCCTAGGGCCAAAAAGTGCTAGATTGGACCTATAAGGACCTATATCAAGTGAATCACTTGGGATTTCTCTCTATTATCCACCTAACTATCATTATGGGTTGGGTTTATAATATGATGATTCTTATCAGAGGGGAGTATTGATTGGGGCACTGAGAGACATCAAGGCTACCAGGGGGTAGATGTGGCACCTTTTTATACTTTTCCCAAGATTATGTGGGTCTTTAATAGTGGATAATTTTATTTCCATTCCCTAATAGGACATTATTGGGAAATGGGATAATGAGGGATCCTACCTTGTGGTAGCTATGAGAACTACACAGGTTTGAGATAGACTAGTATAGGTTGAGGCACATCTTATGGATTAAATGCCCTAGTAGTTTGGTATGACCTATGTAGAAAACCTCCCCATCCCTAGATTTGTATAGGGTGACTCACTAGGTGAGAGATGTGAGGTTGGGGTCACTTACATGGAATTTTTTGGTGAAATAAGTACCCATTACCCAACCAGTTCCATAGGTAGTTGGAGGAGAAGGGAAAGTTGGTATAAGTTAGTAGCAACAGATGGGTCCACCACTGCCACCACCACTACAAAAGCCTACATATCAATAGCAGTTAGGAGGTGGAGAGTTTGAAGGTGAGGGTGAGGGAATATTTCATGTTGATCTAGAGGAGGATTTGGACATTGATGAGGAGGAAACCATAGGTGATTACTCTAACCCTAAGTGGTAGGAGGGAGATCTAGGTAAATATTTATTATTTTTCATACATGATTATAGCTCATGTTTTAATTTTCTCCTTATTTTTTAGCTACTTTTATATGTGTTGTATCTCTTGCATTCCACTTATATCTAATGTATGTTTTTTACCTTATGATTGTAGATACTATAGACATGTGGAGGAGGATGATCAAGGGTACCCTGATCAATCTATTCTATTTCAGTACTAGTCGAACATGGGATCTACTACTAATGGATATTGAGCTTCCTACATAGATTGGGCATCACACCGATGTATTTTCCATAGCATACCATGCCTTAGACATGCTAATAGGATTGAGGATAGATAACAGTACCATTTTGGCTAGGGCAAGGAGAGTCAAGCTCCTAGTGGATACCATGGTGAGGGGAGGAAGCGGTGGAGCCTCTAGTCACAAGACCAGGTAGACTAATTTAGAGGAAAGATCAGGTAGGATCCACCCTCATGACCACATAAAAATAGAAGGTAGAGGAGTGATAGGAGGAGAAATGAGTAGGAGGTGTCATCAAAGAGATAACCCTAGTCATTCTACTATTTTGACATTCTTTCAGAGGAGGAAAAAATTTTGAGATTTCTTTTATAGATTGTATTAGTCACATTGATGTATATATGATTATTTTTGTGATGCCTTGAGGCACACTGGCCCTCTACAGAGGCAATTTTATTTATATATTTTTATTATATAAAATTGATAGCCCACATGGTGTACATATATATGTGGATGTTATTTTGGTGTATCTCTTTGTTAATCATTATGTGATGTGATTTCATTACTTTTACATCAACTTTTTAGTTTATGCACTCTAGAGGATTAGTCATGTGAAAACATATGGATATATGTATTTTATTTTCATTTTTGATATGCTATGGGGGAAATGCTTATGTGTATGTGGAAATAAAATGTATGTGGATGTTTTAATTGTGACAGATGTTCATATGTAACTATGAATATGCTAATACTTTATTTTATAGGTGATTAATTGATTTATTATTCACACAATACATTACTTCCAATTAACAATGATGGATGTAAAGAGGTAAATAAAATAGACATGAGGTGAATCATGACTCAAAAAAATTTAGGATAGAGGAAGATAACCTTGTCCTTATGATCAAAGGGGGATGTTTACTTCTTGAAAAACCTATAAAATATTGATTTTATGGGATTCATCTAGAGGTAACTTGCTTTTACAAAGATGATGAGTGGGAAAAGGTTACCTTATTCTAATATAAACATATAGACAAGCCTTTCTGAAGAACTTTCCTTCTAGACACTCTTTTTTATTTTAATATTACTTTTGCATTTATCTTATATTTCTTTATGGGACCCCCTAAACCTATTATCGTGTGATCGGGAAGACACACAATCTCATCACCAAAGGTTATATGTAGGTTAGTAAGGGCATCTCCCCCCAATTCCAACCCAACGCAACTAGTAAGATGCAAGGGCTCAACACAAAAGGCTAATAAAGGGCGAGAGATGCATGATTTTGACTTTTACATTTGCATAATCTTTCAACTTTCATAGGAGTATCTATATATATACTTTATTTCCTCTCTATTTTTTTGTAAGGATCCTACCCCCAAACCTTGGTCCCATGCAACTAGTAGGATGCAAGGGATCATCACCAAGGGCCAACATAGGCAAGCAAAATCACTTATATCTGAGTAATATAATGTTTTACTTTTTTAAGGCATCATAAATGGGGACTATATCATAAGTAAGTTTTTAGACTCCACTATAGGGTAGCATTTTTCTAAGTTATGCAAGAATATGTAGGGAAAGAGGTACACTCTGATCATAATAACTATGATAAATACTAGTGTAACACACTAATTTTGAGGTGGTGAAGGACAATGAGAATAAGGTGAATGTCATGTGCTACATTTTATAAATCTTTTCATTGTGAAAATTGGCCAACTAAATAATCATGAAATAATGTTTTTAATATGTTGGTGGATATGTGACACATGGAAATGTAATACAAGTGAAAATGGGGTGACACATGAGAACTATATATATAAACATTTTATATCCAAATATTTTATGGATGTGATCAATAGGAATCCTAGAGGGGATATTAGTTTTGTGTTAGTATGATTAAAACCAAACAAAAACACACTAATAAAGGTAACACCTTTATCCTAGACACTCAAGGAGAAAAATAATAATACAAGTACCTATCAATAAAAGACAAAGCAACCATTATTTACCTTTCTTGAGAGCAAGAGTTGTATGCTAGAATGGATGGATGTACTCAATCATGTGATCAAAGAATATTTGGTAATGGTGCTCCTTGCATCATCTCTCCTTGTCACCTTGGAAATGTTGGGCTTGGATTTGGCTTTGGCTTGGCTTTTCTCTCTCAATAAATGGGCATTATAACATTACACAAAAAGGCTCCTTAAAATTATTTTTGCATGATAACATCACACCAAAATAGCTTGTTGAACAATGGGTGAAGCCTTGTATTTATAGCCTTCCAAACTAACTCTAACTCAAGTATGGTTAGGTTGAGTTTAACCATGGTTAAGTTTGGGAGGGGAAAAGCCATTAATATTTTCAATTAATAAGCATCACTCACAAATCCAAATATTTGTTTAATATTTTTTGAGTGCTTAACAACTCACAAAAGATGATGTCATGAGGGTGACATCATTTTAGACATTTATGTGATGTCACGATGATGTCATCAATCAAGATTTATGAATTTTTAAAAATAAAAATTCAAAAATTAACTAGCCATGGGTTTTTCACCTATGCATTTAATTATGTTTAATCAATTAAACAATCATGATCATGTTAATTGCCATTTTTGAATTTTGATAAGTTATCCCTCACACATGGTTGAAAAGATCAATTTTCTAGATCATAGCTTGACTAGAGATGAATTATAGGAATATGAAGATTGTATATAGTGAATTTCCCCAATTAGGGATACATTTATGTGGATTATAATATGCAGATCATGTGCACCAATGAATCAGAGCATTCTAGTGATTTCTAGGCTTAGCTTGCATTGTTTACAAGAAGTCACTCTAGTGTCTATTTAGACATGAAAGTGGCCAAAAAGGAGTGTCTATAATGGACACATCAAATTCTTCACCCTCTAAAGTGTATAGCTGATAGGATCCACTATTGAAATATTTTGTTATTATGTAGGGGCCTATCTAATTAGGTCTAAATGTTTGACCTTCTCCTTTTTTGTCAATTTGACTATCAAGTCTAAAGACAAGGTCTCCAACATAAATTGGATGATTTTGGGCATAATTATGGAGATCACAATATTGTAAGTGAAGTATAACCAACTCTGGTTGCCTATATTTAGCATCTATCCATGTGTAGATAGGCTTTTCTATGAATTCAAGCACTACTTCACCATGACCCCTTTTTAGTGTGGGAAACCTTCTAAGATAGTCTTACAGCCTATAGAACTGGTGGTAGGACATGACTGATTTTAAACCTTATAATACTAGGTTAAATCATGCCTATGAATGCTTATCAAGATGTGCTCCTAGATTGGTCATTCTTATGATGTGGAAATGGTATCTAATTTAGAAAATATTTTGGCAATTGTGAGGATCGACATTGATTTAAATGATTCTTATCATTAAGGTATGAACTCTCCCCTTAGGTATATTCATACCTGAGGGAAGACAAAGATTTTATATAGGTGATATAAGATCAATGGGGTAACTCAAATAGTCATTTGGATCCTTGTGATGAAGTATTAGGTGGCTCTGATGTTTGTGACAAAAGGAGTTAAGGGAAGTTTTGCCATTCTTTGATATCTCTACCATTGGAATGTCAGAGATGTCAGTTAACCTTCCTCAAGGTTCCTGGATATGGTAATCAAGAAGTCGATGGGCTACCCCTTGTGTACAGTGAATGGGATGGTTTATGGATACATGGGATTTTAATATCATGCATCAAAACAAGGAAGGGATGAATTTATAGGGGTCTAAAAGGCTATTTTCTAAGCTCTAGATCAAGGTAGGTGAGAGTTTCTAAAAATTTGAAAGATCATTTGTTTAACTTCCTTTTCAGAGCTAGAAGAATACCAACATAGTATGGGTCCCATTTAAGTGTGGGGAGTATGCCAGTGTAATTAGGGTATTTTTTTGATAGAAGAGGCGCAAGGATGTAGTTGTGCAATTTATAATATTGTGTATAGGGAATGGGAAACACCATTTGCCATGTCATTATGTGTGGGAAAACTTTTAAGAATTTGGTGAGTTATTTGTTAGGGTATTTTTCTTGTATGATGGGGATGAATGGTCTTTATCTAGGGACATATGGGTAACTATAAGTTTTGATGTTTATTTCTACTTTTCCCATTGTCACATTATAACCCTCTATTTATTTATAGGGATGACTAGAAGGGGGAGTGTTTTCACCAATTTTTGATGGGCTTAGAACATTGTGAGAAATGAGACTATGGGCATGTTGAGGTCAACATACCCCCATTTATTAAAATAGGGACCCTTGTGAGTATTTCAAACCTTAACACTGAAATCTTGATATTTTTCTCTTTATTAGAATTTGAAGATCACCCATACCTTATGAAACTAGCCTATTTATTCATAGTTTTGTTTTAAACTTACCTAATGTTACTAAAAGTTGGTCCTCATATCTTAAGTTATATGATTCATGGATTTAACTTCAATGGATCATGCTTGAAATTTATAGATTAATTATATTTAGACTTTCCTAGTCTCAAATTTATGGTAGCTCATAGTTGGGTTCATGTGATAAAACTTTCCATCAACAAACCCTAGCCCAAACCTTTGATTCTAATTTTGTTAGGAACAGATGTGGTGAAAACATTTTTAATCAACTTTGGACTTAAGCTTAATTTTTATGTTAAGGCTTGGTCATGTTTTTCAACATGACCAAACCTTAGTCTAAAAATCATGCTTAGTCCCCTTTTATTTCCCCCTTCTGTTCCTTATGTTTCTAACATGGTCTAATGTCTATGTTAATAGGGTCCTTTATTTTAGCATGGTCCCCTTTGTTATATTCTTAGCCTAAATTTTTAACCTTAAGGCCCCATTCATATTTTATAAACATGAACAATACCTTAGTTTTAAATTTTTATCCTAAGTTCTTATATTTACCCACATCTTAACTTAAACACCTTGCTTCTTTATAGATCTAATAAACCTCACTTCATCATGAGGAATGATCTAATAGAGCATAGGAAGCCCAAAAAAATCAAAGCTTTGATCCATCAAACCAATCCCATAAAATCACTAGGATCATGATCAATGATTTGTGCTTAAGTAAGATTGAGGATCGAATGGCATGAAATCATCATTAAAGCTAAAGGGACCCTTTTATTAAATATGAACTTAGCCTAAGTTTTACACTAAGGTTTCCTTGTATTGATTAATATAATGAAACCTTAGCATAAAACTTATTATATGACTTCAATAAATGAAAGGAGCCAATCAAGTGTAAGCATCTAGATAAATATTGATGATATGTGGCTACTTGTATAGAAATGATCGACCAAAGTGAATGTGGCACTAAAAATTAAAAATCCTAGGGAACCCCATAGGGTCACCATTTAGCATTCCCACATTTGATCTTGATAACAAAGGGTCCTACACATTAAATTGAACCAATGGCATGCATCTGCTCAGATTGAGATCGATGATCTGTGCTTCATCATGGAGATTGATCCAATGAAGCATATCAAATCCAAGGTATATGAACCAGAAGGGTTTCATGAGCTTAAAATTGGCATTCTGATAACCTTTATATGACATCCATGAGATCATCATTGACATCTACAAAATATCAACATTAAGCCCATCAAACTTAATGACCCACTAAATTAAATTTGACATTCTCACAACTATCATTTTCCTTCTACGAGGCCATCATTAACATCCATAAGACCATCAAATTTAAGCTAATCAATTATTTTTCTTAGACATGGGGATATGCTTCAAAATGTTGATAAAAGATTATGGCTTCATTGCAGATCAATGGGACCCCTCGGACGATGTTCAAATACTTAAGATCTTTGAATTTCAAATAATAAAATGATCTTGTGGTCTAAATATATGAAGACATGGACTTAGTCTTAGTCTATTTCCTAAGGTTCTAATTGCATTTATTTGAATATAATAAACCATAGGTTAGATACTTATATTAAGCCTTACGTAAAAGGTCCTTGTGACAAAAATCTTAGCTTAAAATGCTTTTAACCTGAAGTTTTCTCATGTTTATTAATGCGATAAAACCTTTGGTTAAAATCTATCATTTGGTCCTTGAATTATTTGGCCCCTTTGGACATGTTCTAAGAACTTAACATAAATATTTTAGCCTAAGGTATATGTTGTGTTTATTAACACAACATAAACCTTAGCCTAAAATATTTAGCCTAGATTCCCTTTATATGGATTCTAAAAACTTAGGCTAAAATGCTTTAGCCTAAAGTTTATAATGTGTTTATTAAACATGAATTAAACCTTAACCTAAATTATTTAAGCCTAACTCCCTTCTTATGTCATGATGATGATTAAATTTCTTACCATTTTACAAGATTAATGACATGTGCCTCATTATGAAGATTGATCAGATGAAGTGAAAAACTTGATAAATAAAGGCATTTGATCCATCAAATCAATCACATTCATCTATTTGGATTAAGATCAACAGTTTGTGCTTACTTGTGAGAGGTTGAATGGATAAAGGACAGCTGTCAGAGAATTTTCAATGAGCCCCAAAGGCCCATGGGATAAACACATGGTAAACACATGTTCACTACATAGAATGTAAAGCCTAGAAGGCCCACAAAAGTGCCAAGTGTCACAACCACAAGGCCTAACATAAAGCAACCAATGACTCTCAAGCCCCATGATCATGATCATGATCAACTATCTACATTGATCCATAAACAAATATCCAATAGCATGAAAGAAAATTTGGATTTTTAAAAGATAATGGCTAGTCCCTCAAGGCATTTATGAAAAATGCCACAAAAGTTGTCAAATGGATGCTACATGGGTGATATGCAAACATAAAATGACAAAATTAAATATTTTGTGTGCTCAAAAAGGCAAAGGTATAAAGGCCTAGGTCTTAATCAAATATGGGAGATGAATGAGCCTAAGTCTAAATTTCCACTACCATTAAAGCTCAAAAAAAACCCTAAGCATCCATAAAATCCCTAATTCAAGCATAGATCAATCACAATCAAATTCAGAGATTTTAATTATAGTCTAAGTAAGAGTGAATTGACCCTAAGGCTACTTACAATTCATTTGGTAAGAAATTTCAACTTCTACAATCATGGTCACTCATAAATAACAACAAAGGGATGAGATCAAGTTGTACTTGACCTTAAACAATGAGGGAAGAATATTTAAGGACATGGACCTAGATACTATAGCTTTGAACAATGGGAATAGGAACTAGTATGAACTCTTTTAGACCATTAAGTAGATATAAGCTATTACTAAGGAGGAACAGAAGATTGCAACCATCCTAAAGAAATGCAATGACCTAGTTTTTGTTCAGATGGCTAACCTACACTATGTTACCACTAAGCCTAAGGTATTATACTACATTTTCAAGATTTTAAAATTGAGAATGATTGGATTGTGCAAGATCATAGCTTAAAGAAAGTAGAATACATTTACCCTCTAGATTATGAGAGATATCATAAACTATAAAATCCCTAGATAGACTTGTTCACCATCAAAAAGTGGACTAGTGAGCATAAATTAAACACAATCCTAGCCCCATGGCTACTTACTGGGACCCAAGTAATCTAGGACACCATAATAAAAATCCTAATTGTCTAAGTTTGGGAGGGGATTATGATTATTATGACCCTATTTAATAGGTTATGTAGAGCCTCCTCTACCATACATATTGATAAAGTTTGGGTGTCCTATATTTACTTCATGTTTGAGAAGGGACTCACTCCCCCATTGGGTGAAATAATCAACATCTATTTGAAATCACAATTCAAAACCATCAAAAAGAAAACAATTAAACACTTTTACATGATGTCTTATTTGCGTGATGCCCTTTTATCCTCCACCTAGATCCTGAACATTAAGAATTGGTCACCTGATGGGAGACCTACTATCTCCCATCATTATTACAAACTCCACATATTCATATATAGACATAACAAGCAATTCATCTATGATTATGTTTATCCATCCCTAGTGGAAGCCATCACAAGAATCCCCATGAGTAGGGTCAACCCATTGATTAATAAATATGTGGAATTGATAGGGGACATATGGTTATACCTTGATTGCACAAAGATAAGGATTGAGGGGACTTTGATACAGCCCTTTAGGTTGTCCATCTATGTTCTCACCAAGCTAGCAGAATAAGAAGAGGCCTCCTAACTTCTTCATAGTATAGATGGATTTTACAAAGAGAAAAGGAAAGGCCTTCCCCATCCCTTTCCTTTGATAATTAATAGAATTATGTTATAAAATTAGGACATGTAAATGTTATTACTAGACACATGCACTCCTTCACTCTACATAAAGATGATTTGAGGCAATGGGACCCTAATAGGGTGATCACCAAACATTTAAAGTCAAAAACCATAAACAAGACATATGAACATCAGCTTGGGGTCCATGACCCATTCTACATCAGGGCCTTTAGTTTCCTAGAGGTATTAGCTTGATTGAAAAGGCATAACATCAATATTGAGCCCAAGTTGGATAGGGGAGATGGAAAACCACCAGGTGGGATATGGAAAATAGGGCCCCTATAGTATCACCTATTTCCTAGAACATCTTTTAGGCCCCCTCCAAAGCAACCACTGAAACAACCACAAGCATAAATAACATAAGGACTTGGTAAAGAGAAGGTGGAAGAGAGACCTAGGGAAGCCTCATATTTAGCCCCACTTGAAAGACTAGAGTATCTGATAGAATACATAAATATGATTAAATTGGAACCAAATGAGATAGTAGAGGATGCACTTAAGGTGTTTGTTGAATTTTATGGGTCAAAAGATGAGGAAGAACAAACTGAAGAACCCCAAGCCTAAGATGTGGAAATAGAGAAAGATAAAGGGAAAGAGGTTGGTTTAGACTATGTTTCAATAGCACCCCCACACAAAAGGAAATCAAAATTAGCATTGATCCCAATTGGAAGAAATAATCCCAAGTTGACCTTTACCCACCCCATGAGTGAGGTCAACTTGTTCAGTGATGAATACCCCATTCATGGACCCATTATCCTTGAATGGTTTGCTTATGCAAAAATACAAAAGATTCCTACTTTATCCCATTCTTATACCTTTACCCAAATAATTCAAATTGATGTTCATGAAGAAATCAAGCCATGTATATTGGCTTTGATGAAAGATGAGGAAGAGAGAAGATTAGTTGCCATAGCAGGATCAAGTGGCACTCAAGTAGACACTCCAAGATCCTCTAGAAGCACATAGGTGGAGACTCCCTAGCCTCCTAAGATCATAGATTCATTAACTAGCATATAATTAAATCCAAAAATAGTAGGATTAGAGAGGGTGATAACCAAGAAGGCCATGGTTGGAGGTGAGGAATTCACCTTTCAAAAAGTTGAGCCCTTTGTTGGTCTAACCCCTATTAGAAGTCAAAAGCCTAGTGAGCATCATATCTATGAGGAAGACATAGAAGGATTGGTTGAGGCTCATTCAACTTAGATCAAAGTAAGCATCAAGGGTATGAAGTATAAGATACATAACTTAGAGAAAGAAAAGGAGAATCTAGAGACACTGGCTATCTTATCAGTCCCTAAGGCAATAATAAAAATGTTTGAGGCATCCTTCTTTGACATTTTGGACTCCTTGAGGTAAATGAAGTTGAGGCAGGATGCATTGACCTAGTAGAGTGAGATAACTAAAGGATTGGTGGCCTAGTGGAAATATGTAGATGATAAAATAGGAGATCTTATCAACATACTAATCAAGGGTAGGAACCATCAACCTAGCCCATTTGAATGAAATATTTGGGATAGTTGTTGATAAGATCCAAATTTTAAATACTTTGTCAAAGATATTAGATAGACTCCTAAAGGATGATGAGGTGCTAATATCTAGATTCAAGCAACTCCTTGGCACTATGTTGGCCAATCGTACAAACTCCAGTGCCATAGGCATCATTGATGATAAAGAGCAAAAGTACAAAATAACGTTGGTGATGCAAGAAGTTAGAATCAAAATCCAAGGCTAATCTGTAAGTGAAAATAGCTGAATCATGTGAATGATCTTCACTACTGAAGATAATATTGCAAAAGCAAGGAGCATCAAGGAGGCCATGGCAAGGAATGATAGAGATCTTGGTGACTTGGTTGATCAAGAGGGTGTCTATCTCTTGAATCTAGCTATTGATTTGGAGCTTGTCAAAGAGCAGCATCAAAGAGTTATGGAGATTCTCCAAGAGAAATAAGGGAGCCCTTCAGCATAAGGCCCACTAGTTAATTAATATTCCATTTTGTAAAGCATTGTAATATTTGAAAATGGAATATTGCTTTGTAAATGCATATGCTAGTTTATTGTCATATTTGCCTATAGGTTAGTCCATTTGGGAAAGATAAATGTATTATAGAGCCATAAAGATGGATAATTGTCCTTATCTTTGTACATGTGTAATCTTATGACTAATTGGTATACTACATGAGTCTTCTATAAAAGTTAGTATTACCATTTTATAAAGAGAGGGAGTTTTTAGCCAAAACTTGTATACTTCTGAGCAATTAATATAATTGAGGAATAGTAAAAAGTTTGTCTAAGTTTATTTATATCAATTGTTAAATGATTTTCTCTCTCAATTATTTGTTCTAGGTTTTGAATTTGAATGGTCTCTATGAATTTTGAATGTGCATCTTTCATATAGGGTTGCTAATTTATGTTAATGCTAGATTAGTTGAATGTGTTAGACTTTGTCTCGTTTTATTTTCTCTGCATTAGGATGTGCAAATGTTATTTCAATGCAACAGTAAACCTTTAAGACAAAGTTAGTTCATACTTGTATTATTTTATATTTTCCTTAGATATTAGCCTGGTATATGGTGTGATTTGAGTAGTTGCTACTTTACATTATATATTGGTTAAATATAGGTTCAAGTTAAATTGAAACCTTATCATGATGTTTAAATCCAAGATCAATAATAACCCACTCTCTTTCTACCCTACCCTTCCTTTTACTTCTTTTTTGATCAAATCACCTTAGTTTAGATCTCATTGTAAAAATTCACTTAGATTATTATTTAGTGTATATCTCTCATCATAATTCACTAATATTAGCATAAGATATTTCAAAATTCACAAGGACCACGGTGGCTCCCAACCATCAATCAATATAAATTTGTGGAATAGTTTAATTTGCTCTGCCTTTATTTCACCATAGGTAACTAGACTACCAAAAACTTGCTACTCATGCAATGAATTCCAAAAATTATAAAATGATAAGTGTTCTTTAAACACTAAGAGAACCTATGATACACATAAAGGCATCAACAGGATAAGCTCCATTGGTGCTAGGATGGCATGAATTTGTTAAATATTTTTTAATTCTAGTGTGTTTTGGTCTAATTTTGGTGTTATCTTTGCACTTTTGCATAATTATTTTCTTAGAGGAATAAAGATCATTTATATTTATGGTCTTTGACCCATCTTCCTTTAGACAAAGATCAAAGATCTTTGAGGTTGGATGCTTAATTTTGGTAAAGATAGCTTAAGATCTGAGAATCCATAGTATTTGAGGTTTTTGATCAAAGATTGGTGTATCTTTCATAGATCTAGGTTCATTTGAGCTTATAATTGTAAATTTAAACCATATTTACATAATTGGATACATATTTTAGCTAACTCAGTTAAAATTTGATGCCCTTTTTGTTTTTTACATATATCTTTACAAAATTAACTTAATGTGTAAATTTGAGTCTCATTCCTTGTAAAGGTTGGTTTGACACATCGTATCTCAAATGGGGTCTAAATTTATCAATAAATAACTACCAATAATCTAGACAATATCACATTCAAAGATAAGAGAGCCCCTATTTGAGTTGGAAGTCCATAGGAGAGATAGAAGAGATAAAGGTAGATGTAGGCATTCAAATTCTTTGCCACCTTTACCACGCCAAAGTACTCCTACATTCAGCCTTCATCAATGTATGGCTTGGTTAGGAAGTTATCCTATCAATGTACAAGGTGCAATCCATGACCCCCCTCGTAATCCTTAAAATTATTTACCAACTCTTAGTCCTAGTGGTATTGTAACAATAGAAAAACATGTTAAATCATTTAAGGCTACATTAAGATTGTTAAATTTAGTTCATGATGATGTAGCATGTAGTTTTTTCCCTTTTACATTCAAATATGTTTCATATGAGTGGTTCCTAAACCTACTTGATGATTGCATCACCACTTAAGATGAATTTAGTAACATATTCATTGACCAATTTGGTAAGATCATTAACCCCTATGTCTTGTACCAACAATTTAGCACCCTAAAAAGGGATGCCAATGAACTTATAAGAGATTTCAATGCTAGTTTCCAAAATATATATAGTATAACCATTGAACCTTATAAACTTGATCAAGCATTAGCCTTAAAAATCTACAAAGATGCTTGTGATCCCATGACCTCAATATTCATCAAGAGGGTTATAGGTCCAATGAACACACTAGATTTAGCTTATGCTGAGGATGTGATCATAAATGACCAAATGCAACCTCAAATACAAATGGTTTATTATATTCTGAATGTCTACCCACATATGCTTACCTTGAATATTTTTCCTAATAATAACTAGAATGTGCTTGCTCTCAACCAGCTCCCAAATCTAAACGAATTGCCTCTAAGACATGTTATTCCTAACCAAAATTTGGGGTTCTTGAATCACCTTGATAATAATGGATTTAATACAACTAATCAAAGGACCTTGGTACTAGCCATTGGTACCAATAACAACCGAGTTCATAATTTATAAACCCCTAAAAGTGAGAATGAGTTCATTCTAAAAATGGTCCAAAAATTGAGCACTAACTTCTTTCAGCTACAAAAACAAGTTGGTAATATTGGATAAACTTTTGGTAGGAACTTCTCATTCCAAAGGTTTAATAGACCAAATAATAGGTTCAATAATGATAGTTTCCATAACAATAATAATAATGAACCCTCTTTTGAAAATAAGACTATGGATATTAATCTCATTGACATTGTTTTACCTAATTATTGTAGAGTCCCTTGTATTGCTAAGCATGGTGAGATCGATTACATTGAGTTATGTAAAGCTTTTGAGGAATTTCAAGAATATTTGGACACTTTTGAGGTAGTGCCTAACAAAGATAATGGTGCAAGTACCTCAGGATCTATGCCTACCAACCAGACCTTCATGGTGGAAATGTTTGATTTCCCCTTCCAAGAAGATAATGAGCTTGATGATGTTCCTAAATAAGTTCATGCCTTCCAAAAATTCTTGAAGAAGATATATCCTCTAAGAAACAAAGAACAGAGTTAGACTTTGACTACTTCTACTCCTCTAAATAACTTTGGTACTCCTCTGGATACCACTTTAAATAATAATCTAGAGCCTCCAAAGGGAAGTACTTCTAAACTAATGTAGACACTTCCAATTCTTCTAATAAGACTAGTTATAATATTATAGAGGACATAAAGAAAATCAAATCTAATATTACCTTGCATGAATTAACATAAATCATAGAACAAAGAGACCTATTGCTGGAATCCTTGTCTAAGAAATCTAGTAAGATGACCAAGACTGATAATGAAAATGTAGCCATGTATAAAGCTAAAACAAAGTCCCCACACTTCTTACTTATAGTCAGAATGTTTGGTAAAAACTTTCATAACTATTTATTGGATTTTGGAGCCTCCATAAATATTATGCCTATAGGTGTTTGTAAGCAACTTGGTTTGACCCCCACTAAGTCTGATAGGGTTATCACCTAATTACATAAGTCTAGGGTTAAGGTGGTTGGAGAATTATTAAATGTCCATGTGCAATTGGCTTCTTATCCAAGGGTCCAACCATTTATAGATATCCAAGAGGTATATATCCCTAATGCATATGGATTACTTTTAAGTAGAGAGTGGATAAAGGATCTAAATGGATATATGTCCATAGATTTTTCACACCTATGGTTGCCTTGGAAAGGAGTTCCCAACCAAATTAGAGTTTAAAGGGAGCCAAGGATGAAGCATATGATTACTGAGTATAATGTTGTCAATAAAAGGGTTAACATAATTGATTCTAATTTAGGTGTTTTCATGCTATAAACTACCAGGGTTTATGATCCTAAAGCTTCTAATGTTGTGCTTGGGCTATGGAAATTGCATTTTTATGGGGCTAGGTGTAAATATGGATCTAGGGTAGGCATTGTTCTAACTGACCCTATTGGTAATAAATACCATGCTTCTTATCAACTCCAATTTCCTTGCACCAATAACCTTGAAAAATATGAAGCCCTCATCTTAGGTCTATAATTTTCCATCAAAAATAAAGTAAAGAAACTATTATTTTATGGTGACTTAGAACTAGTAGTAAATTAATGGGGAAGCAAGTATCTTTACAAACTATCATACCTTAAGAGGTACAAATTTAGAGTATGGGATCTATTGGAATCTTTTGATGCCTTTAATATTGTTTTGATCCCTAAGGAAGAAAATAAAGTTGCTGATGAGCTTGCCTCTACTATAGCTAATCTCATCCCTGACCAAGATTCACCAAAATTTAGTATTGGGCTCATACCTTGCCCTTCTATCCCAAAAAACGTGAATTATCTGCAAGTCTTTAGTGATTACCATCAAATCCTAAACTTCATGACTAGTTCAAGAAAATTTAAAGCTCAAATCATTGATGAGGCTAATGAAAATGAGTTTAGAGAAGTCAAGTTTAATGGCAAAGTCATTCATCTAAATGACAATAAGATCCCTAAAGGGATGATTGTGTTGGAAATATTGTTTGATCAATATAAACTAACTACAATTTCTAAGATTCCCAAATTAAGTGGGAAGGATTATAATGCAATTGATCTTGGACCTCAAGATCAACCTCAATTGGTTAACATTGGAAAGGCCTACACTAGAGTTAAAAATAAGAGATCCAAATAGTTGTTAACAAAATACAAATATGTCATATTTTGTTCATATGGTGACTTAAAGATATTTTACCCAAGAGTCATCACCCATGCTATACCTCGTAAAGAAATTTGTAAACCATTCAAGTAGAAACAAAGACATGTGAACCCTATCTTAGAACCCATGATCTTTAAGGAAGTCAAGAGATTATTAGATGCTAGAATTGTATTTCCCATTAGACACTCTACTTGGGTATCCAATTTGGTCCCTATCAAAAATAATAATGGTGATATTAGACTGTGCATTAACATTATAAATTTTAATAAAGCATTTAAAAAGGATAATTATCCTCTTCCCTTTCTTGACTAGTTAATACAAATTGTTTTAGGATCAACCATGATGTCTTTTCTTAATGGTTTTTTAGGATATAATCAAGTGTTGGTTCACAAGGAGGACAGAGTGAAGATAGCATTCACAACCAAGTGGGGCACTTTTGCATACAAGAGAATACCTTTTGGACTGATAAACATAGGATCTACTTTTCAAAGGGCCATGAAACATGCCTTCCAAGGCCTAATTGGTAAATGCATCTTAATTTACTTGGATGGTCTAATTTTTTTCTCTAAGAATAGGGAAGACCATTTCATGCATCTACAACAATTATTTGAAAGGTGCAGAAGGTATGGGATCTCCCTTAACCATAACAAGAACATTTTTTGTGTTACTGAAGGTAAACTATTAGGCCATGTTATCACTAACGATGGAATTTCTATAAACCCTAAAAGAGTGGAAGTTATATCCAAGATAGAGCCTCCCAATAGTAAAAAATAATTGAAATCATTTTTTTGCAAGATAAACTTTGTAAGAAAGTTCATTTCTAGCTTTCCAGAGATTTGTCAAACCATTGAATGGTATGTTTAAAAAAGATTCCAAAGTCTCATGGAATGAGGAATCCAAGAAGGCCTTTGAAGACATTAAAAGTGTAATCAACTAGGCTCTAATCTTGATAAGTCCAGACTTTTCAAAGGATTTTTACCTCTACTTTTTTCTCCTCTAATCACACTATTGTTGTAGTCTTAACTTGAAAAATAGAAGGATCTGACCATCCAATTACTTTTATGAGTACTAATTTTAATAATGCTAAGTTAAATCACCCTCTAATTGATAAAAAAATCCTTTGCATTAGTTAAATTTGTCAATAAATTTAGGCACTACATTCTTTGGAACAAAGTGCATACCATTTTGCCAAACCTAGCCACCAAGCTAATGCTAAGCAAATGTGAACTTGGAGAGTGAAGGGGTAAATGGATATCTATCCTCCAAGAATATGGCATAGAAATGAAAACTTCAAAACTAGTAAGGTGTCAGGGTCTAATTCAAATGATTACCGATACTAGCCCTAAGCTAAGTATTATGTAAGTTAATTAGCAAAGCTTCCAATCTAATGAATGGTATGACTCCATTATTCACTTGATAATTAATGGCACTTGTCTTGTAGGGCTAACTAGGGAGCAGAAAAGAGGTTCAAGGCTCAAGATAGCTCACTACCTCATCAAAAATGGAGTCTTGTACTAAAATAACTTTGAAGGAGTATATTTGAGATGTGTTTCTGAGGAGGAAGCCACTGAGGTAATGAGCACTTTCCATGAGAAGCTAATAAGTGGTCATCCATCAATAAGAACAACAGCCCACAAGATCCTTAAGGATAGCTACTATTAGAGCACCATCTTTAAAGATGGTCATAATCATGTAAGAGAATGTCATTCATGCTAAATATTCAACACAAAGGAGCCAAAGGCAGCAATGCCTTTATAACTAGTCATGATTAACAAACCCTTTGCCCAATGGGGACTAGAATTTATAGGGGTAATTAACCCCAACTCATTATAAGGTCATAAGTATGTTCTGATAGCTACTAACTATTACACAAGGTGGACTAAGGTTGTATCCAACAAATAATAAAAAATAGAAGAAGTGATCAAGTTCTTAGAAGAAAACATATGCACCAAATTTGAGACTCCAGTCCCTTTGGTATGTGAAAATGGGTCAGCATTTACATCCATATAAATGATAGAATGGGCTTATGATAACAACATTTTTGTCAAGTTTTCATCCAACCATTATCCTCAAGGTAATGGAGTATCTGAGTCAACGAATAAAATATCAATGAAATCCATTAAGAAGTATGTTATAGACAAACCTAGAACCTGGCATAAGATTCTCAAGTATGCCCTTTAGGATGATAAAACAAGAGCCAAACATGTTCTTAAAACATTTCCTTTCTTGATGGTATATGTCCAAGAGCCCATATTCCCCATCACACTCAAGCTGCCAACCAACAAGTTTATGTAAGAGTATATGGAGGAAGATGAAGAATTTTCAAACTCAAGACTATTGGACATTATTCAGATGGAGGATGCATGAGAAAAATATTTTTTTAACTTTAATAGACACCAAACTATAGTAAAGAGGTGGTTTGATAAAATATCAAAGATCAATGTGCTTAGACAAGAAGACTTGGTTCTTTTTTGGAATAAAGCATCTCAGCCCAAGGGCAAACATGGAAATTTCACACCTCTGTGGATTAGCCCCTATCAGATTGTAGATAAACTTAGAGATAACACCTTTAGGCTTAAATATCTATAAGGAGTAGAGTTCACACTACCCATTAATGGGTAGTATCTCAACCACTATTTCTCCAGTGCTCCTTCTAGGTTCTTCATGGAGTAAATCTGTAAGATAATTAGAGTTAGCTAGGTAGGCTACTTAATTTCTTTTATCTCTTTCCTTCGTATCCCTTTTTTGTGTATGTATATATATATATATATATATATACACTTACCTTTTTCTTCCTACTTTACTACTTTTTATTGTGTGTTTTTTCTTGTTACATTATTCCTTTCTCCCAATAAGTCCTTTTGAATATCCCTTTTCTCAAAATTCCTTGGTTTGCTGGAAACTCTCAAAATTTGAAAATGCTGGTATCAACCCCATATATATGTTGACCATGGATTTGAGATAGAATCTTGATTTTATGATTTGAAGAAACTAGTAAGGACCCATTAATAGGTTAACCATTCCATGAGATCTTAAACATTGTCTTGACTTGAACCTAGTTTTAAGAAGAATTACACATGTTAAAAGAAATCTCAAACCATTAAGGTACAGTCATGCTTGCACTTAACAAACATTATTTCCTAGGACAAAGGTTGCAATCATAGATGATTATTTGAGGGTCAGACACTTAACCAAATCCTTAAACTTGGCTACCCTAGTTCCCAACCTTTGTTGAAAGCCTAAAAGACCCAATAATACAAAAAATAAGAACTTATTACAAAATCAAAAGATTTTCAATCAAAGTTGATTCTAGTAATCTTCACTGGGGTTATGGGTGCCTACCTGGAAGTGGATCAAGGCCATGAGTAGATACAAAGGCATATTTTTGGGGCTATTGATGCTTGGATGGTAGTATAGCAATGCACAAGCCTTTCATGAACTTGAAGCATGATTCAAAATGAATATCTAAACATGATCCAAGTTAGTGTAAATGATTAAAGGTATGAAATTTAGAAGTTGTCTCTTAAATCCCATGGTAAACAATAAGTGGAATCAAATCATACACACAACATGGCCATGTCTTGATGTTTAATCATAATTCTGCACATGCAAGGTTTGTTTCAACCATGAACTAATCTTGATGATGGCATTGATCAAGTGGATTTAATGACATAGTTTTTTGTCTAAACCATGGTCTCTAAGTTCTAACATACTGATATGTTTCCCCCAAAATTCACCATTTGTTGAGGTCAACATACCCCCATTTTTTAAAAAGAGGAACCCTTATGATTATTGTGAACCTTATCACTAAAATTTTGATATTCTACTCTTTATTATAATTTGAATATCACCTATACCTGATGAAACTGGCCCATTTGTTCATGGTTTTATTTAAAACTTGCCTAATGTTTCTAACAATTGATCCTCATATCTTAAGTTGCAAGTTTCATGGAGGTCCCTTTAATGGATCATTCTTGAAATTTATAGATTAACTATATTCATACTTTTTCTAGTCTCAAATTTATGGCAACTCACAGTTGGGTTCATGTGATAAAGCCCTCCTTCAACAAACCCTAGCCTAGACCTTTAATTCAAATTTTGGTAGGAATAGATTTGACTATAATGTTTTGAATCAACTTTGAACTTAAGCCTAACTTTTATGCTAAGGCTTGGTCATGTTTTGCAACATGACCAAACCTTAGCCTAAAAATCATGCTTAGTCCCTTTTTATTTTCCTCCTTCCATTCCTTATGTTTTTGACATGGTCTAATGTTTATGTTAATGGTGTCCTTAATTTTAGCATGATCCCCTTTGTTATATGCTTAGCCTAAAGTTTTCACCCTAAGGCCCCATTCATATTTTAACAACACAAACAAGAATTTAGTTTTAAATCTTTAACCTAAGTTCCTATATTTACTTGCATCCTAACTTAAGCGCCTTGCTTCTTTGTAGACCTAATGGACCTCACTTCATCATCAAGAATAATCTAATGGAGTGCAAGAAGCATGATAAAATCAAAGCTTTGATCCATCATACCCATATCGTAAGATCACTAGGATCATGATCAATGATCCATGCTTAAATGAGACTGAGGATCAAACGGGGTGAAATCATCATCAAAACTAAAAGGCCCCTTTTATTAAACATGAAATTATCCTAAGTTTTACCCTAAGGTTTCATTATATTTATTGATACAATAAAACTTTAGGATAAAACTTATGCTACAACTTCAATATATGAAAGGATCCAATCAATTGTAATCATTTAAATCAAGATCAATGATCCATGGATACTCACATACAAATGATCCAATAGAGTGAATGGAGAGCCCTACGGGATCACCATGTGGAATTCCTATATTCAATCTTGATAATAAAGGGTCCCATACATTAAAATGAACCAATGTCATGCATCTACTCAGATTAAGATCAATGGTTTGCACTTCATCACAGAGATTGATCCAATGAAGCATATTAAATCTAAGGTCTATGAACTAAAAGGGTTTCATGATATTAAAATTGATGTTCTCATGACTATCATTTGACATCTACAAGACTATAATTGATGTCCATAAGACCATCATTGACATATATGAGACTATCAGCTTTAAGCCCATCAAACCTAATGATCCATTAACTTTAATTTGACATTCTTGTGACCATAATTTGACATTCATGAGGCTATCATTGATGTTCACAAGACCATCAAATTTAAACTAATCAATCATTTTACTTAGACATGGGGATATGCTTTGAAACGTTGATAAAATCTTATGGCTTGAATTGTAAATCAATGGGACCCCTTAGAAGATGTTCAAACACTTACGATCTTTGAATTTCAAATAATAAAATGATCTTATGGTATAAATATATGAAGACATGGACTTAGTCTTAGTTTATTTCCTAAGGTTCCAATTACATTTTTTTGAATGCAATAAACTGTATGTTAGAGACTTATATTAAGCCTTATGTTAAAAGGTCCCTGTGACATAATGCTTAGCTTAAAATTATTTTAACCTAAGGTTTTCTCATGTTTATTAATGCGATAAAACCATAGGTTAAAACCTAGAATTTAGTTCTTGTATTATTTGTTCCCTTTGGACATTTTCTAAGAACTTAACATAAATATTTTAGCCTAAGTTATATGTTGTGTTTATTAACACAACATAAATGTTAGCCTAAAATATTTATCTTGGGTCCCCTTTCTATGGATTCCAAAAACTTAAGATAAAATACTTTAGCCCAAATTTTATAATGTGTTTATTAAACATGAAATAAATCATAGCCTAAAGTATTTAAGCCTAAGTCCCTTCTTATGTCGTGACACTGATTAAAGCTATCACCCTTTTGAAGGATCAATGGCCTGCACTTCATCATGGAGATTGATTGGATAGAGTGAAAGACTTGATGAATCTATGGAATTTGATCCATCAAATCAATCACATGTACTTATTTAGATTAAGATCAATGGTTTGTGCTTGCTCATGAGAGGGTGATCAGATAGATTGGAGCTATCAAGAACTTTTCAAAGAGACCCAAAAGCTTGCAAGATCAACATATGATAAGCATGCATTCATTGTATATAACATAAATCTAAAAGGTCCCACTAAAGTGCTAAGTTTCATAACCATAGGGCTTGACATAAAGTATTTAATGACTTTCAATCCCCATGATCATGATCAACATTCCACGTTGATCCATAAATAAAGAACCAATGGCACAAAAGAAAATTTGGATTTTCAAAAGACAATGGATATTCCCTCAAGTCATTTATGAAAAACTCCACAACAGTTGTCAAATAGATGCCACACAGGCACCATGAAAACACAAAACAACAAAATTAAAACTTTTATGTGCTCAAAAAGGTAAAGGTATAAAGACCTGGGTCTCAATCAAATCTAGGACATGAATGAGCCTAAGTCTCAATTTCCACTACCATTAAAGCTCTAAAAATTCCCTAAACATCCATAAAACCCTTAATTCAAGCTCAGATCAATCCCAATCAAATTGAGAGAGTTCAATTATAATCTGAGTAAGATCGAATTGACCCAAAGGCTACTTACAATTCATTTGCTAAGAAATTGTAGCTTCCATAATCCTGGCAACTCATAGACAACAACAAAGGGATAAGACTAAGTTGAACTTGACCTTAAACAATGAGGGAAGAATCTTTAAGGATAGGGACCTAGATACTATAGCTTTGAACAATGAGAATAGGGACTAGTCTAAACTCATTTGGACCATTGAGGAGATGCAAGCTCTTACCAGGGAGGAATAGAAGAATGTAACCATCCTATGGAGACATAATGACCTGGTTTCTATTCAGATGGCTATCCTACATTATATTACCCTCAAGCTTGAAGTATTACACTACATTGATGTCCTTGCTCCTCTTTTCCAAGATTGTAAAATTTATAATGATTAGATTGTGTATGAGCATAGCTTTAATAAAGTAGCATACATTTCCCCTCTAAATTTGGAGAGATATTATAAACTATGTAAGCCCTAGATAGACCTATCCACCATCAAAAATTGGATTGGAGATAATAATTTGAATATAATCCTAGCCTCGTGGCTACTTACTAGGGCCCAAGCAATCCAAGACCCCACAGGTAAAATCTCAATTGTCCAATTTAGGGAAGGGATTAGGATTATTATGACCTTGATGAATAGGTTATGTAGAGCCTCCTCTACCACACTAATTAATAAATTTTGGGTGTCCTACGTTTACTTCATGGTTGAGAATGGAATCACTCCCCCATTGGGTGAAATGATCAACATCCATTTAAAATCACAATTCACAACCATCAAGAAAAAAAAAGTAAACACTTTTACATGATGTCCTATCTATTTGATGCCCTTTTAGCCTCCACATGGATCTTGAACATTAAGAATTTGTTACCTAATGGGAGACCTACTATCTCCCATCATTATTACAAAATCCATGTATTCAAATACAAACACAACATGTAGTTCATATATGATTATGTTTATCCAACCTTAGTGGAAGCCATCACCAGAATCCCCATGAGCAAGGTCAGCCCATTGATTAAGAAATATATGGAATTGATAAGGGACATATGTTTCTACCCTAATTGCACAGTGATAAATATTGAGGTGACTTTGACACAACCCTCCAAGTTACCCATCTATGTGCCCACCAAGATAGTAGAACAAGAAGTGGCCTACCAACTTCTTCACAGTTAGATGGATTTTGAAAAGAGAAAAGGAAAGGTCTCCCCCATCCATTTCCTTTGACAATTAATAGAACTATGTTGAAAAATTGGGAGCATGTAAATGTTATTGTCAGACACATGGACTCTTTCACCCTGTAAAAAGATGATTTGAGGCAATGGGACCCTAATGGGGTGATCACCAAACATATAAAGTCCAAAAAAATAAACAAGACATGAGCATCAACATGGGGTCCATGACCCATTCTACATTAGGGCCTCTAGTTTCTTAGAGGCATTGGTCATATTGAAAAGGCATAACATCAAGCTTGAGCCTAGGTTGGCTAGGGGAGATGGCAAACCACTAGGTGAGATATGAAAAATGGCTCCCCTAAAGTATCACTTATTGCTTAGACCCTCTTCTAGGACCCCTCTAGATAAACCACTACAACAACCCTATGCATAGATAACACAAGGACTTGGTAAAGAGAAGATAAAAGAGAGACCTAGGGAAGCCTCATCTTCAGCCCCACTTGAAAGACTAGAGTCTCTGATAGAATACCTAGATATGATTGCATTGGAACCTACTGAGATAGTAGAGGATGCACTTAAGGTATTTGTTGAATCTTATGGGTTAGAAGATGAGGAGGAACAAACTGAAGAACCCTAAGCTCAGGCTATGGAAATAGAGTAAGACAAAAGGAAAGAGGTTGCTTTGGACCTAGTTTTAATAGTACCCCCACACACAAAATGAAATTAGAATTAGCATTGTCCCAATTGGGAGAAAGAATCCCAAGTTAACCTTCACCCACCCCATGAGCGAGGTCAAATTTTTCAGTGATGAATACCCCATTCATGGACCCATTATCCCTAAATGGTTTATTTATGGAAAAATGTAGAAGACTCCCACTTTATCTCATTATTGGGCCTTGACCCAACTAATTCAAATTGATGTTCATGAATAAATCAAGCCAAGGATATTGGCTTTGATGAAAGATGAGGAAGAGAGAATATTATTTTCCATAGCAGAATCAAGTGGAACTCAGGTGGACACTCTAAGATCCTTGAGAAGCACATAAGTGGAGACTCCTAAAACTCTTAAGATCATAGAGTCATAAACTAGTGTATAATTCAATATATAAATAGTAGGATTGGAGAGGGTTTAACTAAGAAGGCCTTGGTTGGAGGTGAGGAATTCACCTTTCAAAGATTTGAGCCCTTTTTGGTTTGACCCCCATTGGAGGTCAAAATTTTAGTGAGCATCTTATCCATGAGGAGGATATAGAATGAATAGTTGAGGCTCATTAAGCTCACATCAAATTAGGCATTAGGGGTATGAATTAGAAGATACATAACCTGGAGAAAAAAAGGAAAATCTAGAGACACTAGTTATCTTATCAATCCCTAAGGCAATAATAAAAATGTTTGAGTCATCCTTCTTTGACATGTTTGACTCCTTGAGGTCAATGAAGCTGAGGTAGGATGCATTGACCTAATAGAGTGAGATAGCCAAAGAATTATTGGCCCAATGATAAGATGCAGAGGACAAAATAAGAGATCTTATCAACATACTAATAAAGGATATGATTCCTAGCTTCAAAACCATTATCCTAGCCCACTTGAATGCAATATTAGGGATAGTTATTGATAATAACAAAAGTTTAAATGCTTGGTCAAAGAGCTTATACAAAATCCTAAGGGATGATGAGAAGATAATATCCAAACTCAAGCAACTCCTTGGCACCATGTTGGCCAATCCAATAAAGTCCAATGCCCTAGGAATCATTGATGATGAAGAGTACAAGCACAGAGTCACTTTGGTGATGCAGGAAGTTAGAAGTAAAAGCCAAGGCCAATCTAGAACTAATAACAGCAAAATCATGGGCATGATCTTCACTGCTAAATAAAATATTATAGAAGTAAGGATCAATAAGGAGGCCATGTCAAGGAATAATAGATATCTTAGTGACTTGACTAATCAAGAGGATGTTTATCTCTTAAAACTAGTTGTTGATTTGAAGATTGTCAGAGAGCAACATCAAAGAACTATGGATAGTCTCCAAGAGCAACAAGGGAGCCCTTTAGCATAGGGCCCATTGGTTAATTAATATTCCATTTTGTAAATCATTTTAATATTTGAATGTGTAATATTAATTTGTAAAGGTGCATTCTAGTTTGTTAGCATATTTGCCTATAGGTTATTCCATTTGGGAAAGAGAAATGTAGTCTAGAATTGTAAAGAAAGATAGTTGTCCTTATCTTTGTACATTTATAATTTTATGACTGACTGGTATACTGCTTGAGTCTTCTATAAAATTTAGTATTACCATTTTGTAAAGGAGGGAGTTTTGAGCCAAAACTTATATACTTATAAGAAATTAATATAAGCAAGAAATACTGAAAATTTTATCTAAGTTTGTTTGTATCAATTGTTACATGGTTTTCTCTATCAATTGTTTATTCTAGGTTTTGAAATTAAATGGTTTATATGAATTTTGAATGTGCATCTTTCATATAAGGTTTCTATTTTTTATTAATGCTAGATTAGTTGAATGTTCTTAGACTTTGTCTCATTTTATTTGCTCTGCATTAGGATGTGCAAATTCTATTTGAATGCAGTAGTAAACCTTTAAGGTAAAGTTAGCTCATACTTGTATTATTTTATGTTCTCCTTAGTATTTAGCTTGGAATATGGTGTGATTTGAGCAGTTACTAATTTATGTTATATATTATTTAAATGCAGGTTTAGTTGAAATTAAAACCTTGTCATGATGTTTAAAGCCAAGATTATTAATCACCCACTCTCTTTCTACCATACCCTTCTTTTTTATTTTTTTTAACAAATCACCTTAGTTTATATCTCATTGTAAAAATTCACTTAGATTAGTCTTTAGTGTATATCTCTAGTCATAATTCACAAATATTAGCATATAATACCTCAAAATTCACAAGGACCATGGTGGATCTTAACCATCAATCAATATAAATCTATGGAATAGTTTAATTTGCTCTACCTCTAATTTACCATAGGTAACTAGACTACCAAAAACCTACTACTCATGCCATGAGTTCCTAGAATTTTAAAATGATAAGTTTTCTTTAAATACTAAGAGCACATGTGATAAACATAGAGGCATCAATAGGATGAGTTAAAGCAAGATGATCAACATTTCTATGGGAATAAAACCTATTGGGTCAAGGACTCTAAAGAATTGGTAAGCTTTGATCATAGTGCAATCAACAAGCATAGTCTGATTTGGTTGGCAGTGATGAGGGTAGAGTTTGGGATATGGCATGTCCTTGTACAATTGAGCATCAGGTGGACACATTAATAGTTGTTAACATGTTCATAATGGGGAGGGGTTTCTTTATCTTTGGATACTTACACCATGAAAAGATCAGATAGGTAATCTAACCCCCTTTAGGATTACTAGCCTAGAGTTTCTGAGAAGCAATAGATTCCTACCCCTCATAGATCAAAGGGAAGAATTAGAAGAGTGTGTTTCTCCATGAGATTAGTAATTATTATAGTATACAGGGAAGCAATTAGGGATTCAATGGTTATCTTCACATTAGGGATCTATTCAATTATTGATATGTCTTTTTCACCTAATTTATCTTTTTAAATGGTTTGGGAGACCTCTTCCCCTTTCTTCAATATGACCACTTTGGGTTTCTGGGCTTCAATGATATTGACCAATTGTGTGGGTTTCATAACCCCATTGGTGGGTAAGTGATAATCAATGTGCAGTCCTAGTTGTTTGTGCAAGGTAGCTTATAACATGTCAAAGGGTTTGGGATCTCCTTGGGAAACAAAAACTTTCCCTATGTGTATGAACCAGATTTGTTGAAACATGGTGGAAGGAATAGATTTCATTTGATGTATCCAAGGGTGTCCCAAGATCATATTTTAATTGGTGTCTTTATATATGACATAGAATTTAGTAAGGACTATCTTAGGACCCAACATGATTGGGAGAATAATAATTCTTATAGAAGTAGACTTGAGGTTGTCATAGCCATGAAGGGTATTGCATGTATTAGAATAGTTGGTTTCCCCATAACCAATTTTTTATAAGGAGAAGAGGACAATGTTGACCATTTATCCATCATCGACCATTGCTCTTTTTACATAATTGTTTTAGATTCATAATTTTAGAAACAAGTCTAGATATCCCCTCCTAGCTAACTCAGACTCGGTTGGGAGGTTTCATAGGTTGAATAAGTAATCAGTGTCATGTGGTCCTTAACCAAGTAAGAACATGACTAAATTAATGTGGTTGATTTGGGCTTGTATAAGGAGAGTGACACTAGATAAATGCCCCATTCCTAGGGTGTTGAGCAAGGTTGATCAGTGGGTAGGATAGTTCTTAATTAGACATAGAAAAGAGATATGAGAGAATGTTTTGGTCCTATCAGAGATCAAGTTGTAGTTACCTATGGGTTTAGGAATGGATTCAATTTTTAGGATGTTTGAAGGTTAGATGGTCATGGGTTGGTATTCCCTAGTGTGAGTAATAATGTTTACTTCATCTTCAAATTCCAATTACATGATTCCTATCATCTAAGTTTTGCCTTGAACTCTTAGGTGAGGGGCCACATCGGTTTTTATAACCCAAAAAGTTAAGGCTCTAGTGTCATGATTATTTATTGATATGGATTGGTTGTGTTAAATGTGGTGAGTTGACTAGTAATTCTATTTTTGACCCTAAGAAAGGTGTCTTTGGTGGTAAGGGAAAGGATTATGGTAAATTTGTAAGTTATAGGTTTTGGGAGTAATAGGACCAATCAGAAGGGTTTGGGTGTTTGTGTGTGCACCTCCTACAAACATTTCTATGAATGTATACCTTTAATCCTATGGGATTCTTTGTATAAATTTATTATACTCCCATTAGACATGAGTGTCATGTCCCATGACTCTATGTAAGAGGTAGTAGACTTTGGAATTATAATCCCTAGGTTTTAAATTCTACCCTTGTTTCTTGATTCCTTAATGGTTGTTGTGTGGGTAATAGTTTTGGTTTTATAACTGGGGGTATTTTTTTTTTTACTGATATTGATTTTTGTTATGGTTTTGATATTATGAATTATGAATCTATGGTCATTTCAAATCAACCATATGGATGGAAGGAGGAGGAATCTAATTTATACCTCCTATATTGTTGGTGTTAGTGTTGGTGGTATGAAAAGGTGGGTATTGACCATTATTTATAGTTTTTTCTTGGCTTGGATGGTAACACCATAATTATTAGTGTTCTTATTATAGCTTAGGATCTTGAGACTTTGTTTTTTCATTTTTTTTGGGATTTAGTTTATAGTTTGAGATCTACCATTATTTTGAATGATGATATATCCATTGGTTCCATAGGTTCATTATTCACTATCTATAGTTTCTTGATAAATGTAGAGTGCACTTTTGATGGCCTCCTCATATGATCGATACAAGAAATTTTGGATGTATTCCCTAATGTATTTTTTTATGGAATGGAGGAAAATATCACATAACTCCCATTGGTCCATGTTTAGTGCATTTACAAAGGAATATAGGACCTACTACCATCTTGTGATAAAATGGGTAGTTGATTCATTGTATTCTTGTTTGATACATAAGAACTCTAGTATACCAATCTTTAAGATTTTTTTAAGTCAAAAGCTTTGATAAATTTAGCCATGATTTTGTGAAAAGAGTTTATAGACCCTTTGAGGAGGCAATAATACCATTCAAGGGCTATCCCTTCGAGTGTCTTGGGGAATAGTTTTACTACAACCCCATCCCAAAGTAGGATTTCCCTAACTAATGTGGCATAGGATTTTACATATACAATAGGAACCCCTTACCTTTTGAGTTTGGGAAGATCCAGTAGGGGATGTGGGAGAATAAATCCATTTTTTTTAGTATCAAGAGGTTCTTAAAGTTATTCAATATAGGTTACCATGTTAAAATCTATCATTGTTATGTTGACACTAGTAGGAATAGGTGGGGTAGTGTACAATTTAGCTTGATATCTACCAGGAGGTGTGAAAAAAAATTGATAGGGTAGCATGGAATAAGCCAAAGAATAATTATCTAGCTAAGTGGACTTTGAATACATGTGTAAGAATAAGGGGACACTATAAGATGTAGGAAGTGTTGTGCCTTCTTGTGGTAAAGTGTATGGGGTTTGTTGTGATGGTATATGTGTTGTTTATGTGTGGCCTAGTGAGGTGTAGGTTGGGATGTATCCCATCTATGGAGGATTATTATATGTGGGAGGCATGTAACCTAGAGGTGTATGGAATAATAAGTTTTTTTCTACTACATTATTTGGTAGTGGTAGAGCATACATGTATACACCTCCTACTAGATTTTGAGCGTGAGGTTGGTAAGATGAATAAGCTTTTGATCCATCAGGGTTAGAAACCCTATGGATGAGAATGTCTCCAAAAATTTGATGAGAGATTTGGTTATGCTATGGCATTTTCTCTTGCAATGGTGAGAGCATGTAAGTTTATTGTTACAATGTGGGGTGAGTTGTCACTAGAATGAGAAAGGATGAGGGATGAGTTGGCCTAAGAAGTTTTTGTCTTATCCCTTGGCTTAGATCTTATTGATTGTTTTATAGGACATGGATATGACCCACCAATGTGTTAATGAGTTGATTCATCCTCGTGTTAGTATTGAGGCCCTAGGCCTCTAGTGTATGGAGGGTAGATACCTAAGATGAGGCCATATTAAGAGTGGGTTTGGGATAGGAACCCTAGGAGTAGAATTGGTATTAGTAACCAGTGGGTTGGAGGCATCTTAATTCCTATTGGGAGGATGTGTAGCAACTTTCATGCGATTGATCTCATCCTCTAAATGATAGATCCTTCCTAAATAGTTATCTTATTTGGCAATAATTTAATGTTTGGGATTTGCAAGCTAATAAATGTCTTGGTGTCCATGTAAGGAGTGACTAGGCCTCCACTTGTAATATTCATGGTGTTAGAGTCAATGTTGTTACTTATGGTTTTTGATACATCACGTATCTCTTGAATGATAACCTACTCCTTGCCTCAATGTCAGGAAGGGAGTAGTCATAAGATTGGTGTTTCACATTAATGTCTAAGGTTAGGTTCTTCCAAATAATCAATAATGGTTCACTAGATTGAAAATTGATTCTCCTATAGCCCTCTAGGCTAAGATATATGGCAATGTCCTATACAAACATGTTCTATGGGTATATGGATACCCACATAATAAGTAGAAGGAGAGAAGATGGAGAAAGGAAAAGATAAGGAAAAGAAAAAGAAAAAAATGATACGTAGAGGATGAAGTCCTTCATGTTAGGTTTACTAATTTATATGCACATAAATTATAATATGATAATTTGTGCTTACAACTCTTCAAGGTTTGGTCAAGGTAGTTAACTTAATGGAAAGACAAGGGGTTTGGTTGGTTATTAAGTAGGATGGGATTTAGGATAGATGGGGGTAATGGATTATCATGATGAAAATAGAAGACCTCAATATTATATTGATGATCATTGAGAGCATTGAGCTATGTGGAGATGAATCTTTAAGGCCCTTCGATCTCTAATATCATAATAAAGTGGCATTCTTTATCAATGTTAAGCTCAAGAAAATAAAGAAGATTCAGATGAATGACTCATGCGATAAGATCTACTCTATCATGTTGACTTTTCTTAGCCAATGTAATCCACTAATTGTGAATGATATAATATGAGGCTAAACTCAAGGATAAAATGAATGGGATGTGTAATTGTACTTCTCGTGACCGTACTCCTCTAGAGGATTACATTTCTACTTGTCATGCATTCTACCAATCATTATGATTCTTATTTGATTCTAATTATTCATTTTAAGATTTTCCTAGCCTTTGATCACCCTTCTAGGACTTCTCACCTTCCATTGGACCTTCCAACACTCATGGGACCTTCGTAGGCCTTCTAGGGCCTTCTTGGGCTCATTTTAGATCCTTTTATTAGCATTTTTGGATAATTTATGGCCTAGGTTGTGGATTATGTCATAACCCATGAATTTTATTTGGTATAGGCCACTTGTTATGACCATACCCCATAGCCTAAGTCATAACTTCACCAAAATTTATTAATTTTCTCCCAATCATAACCAAATGGATAGCAACAACTAGTATTTTGGGAATATGACTATTGGAGGACCTATATGAGGTTTAAAAATTCCTCCCTCTCACTCTCTCTACATGTTTTATTGCATTTTGATCCCATGGACTCATCTTAGATCTTCTTGGCTCTCATATAGACATCTTGACAACTTTTCACCTTGCTTGAGTTATTATTGGCTCCTAAAACTTCTTCACCTCTCTTGAGATCCTATACCACATGCTACATGTTTTATACTCCCTATTAGAGATAAATCCACACTCTTACTTTCTATCTAAATTGGATTCATCATTACTACTCTTAGTTGTTCCTGCCATCATTTTTTTTTGCTCCTGGCTTATTAGGTTGGCATTGCACCTGATTTGTGCACTTGGATTGGCCTTTACATATATTGCTTGTTAATATTTCACCTCTTTTAGATTTTTTATAGAGTATTAGATATATTTATACACTATAGATTATCCTTCCTCCACATTGGATCAAACTTGGACTCACAGTTGGTATACTTCTTACATTGTGTTTGAGCATGATCTAAGTGCACCTTGCTTTACAAGGTGAAACTATTTCACTAGTTTAGTGTAGTTTATTGTTAGGGTTAGATATTACATGCTAGGGTTAGTTTAATTCTAAATAATGATTATCATAAAAATTTTAAATGTTATCCATTCTCTCTCTCTTGAAAACATCTTTCTTACTAAATTCATCTTTCATTTCCTAGAGTTGCATGTTTCTGAATCATTTTCCTTTCCTGGTAGTGTTTACTTGTTTAAATAGATTTTTTTCCTATTATTTATGAATTAATTTATTTCCTTTATTTGTTCACTTTAATATGGTTATAAATTTTATAGATACCTACATCCTTTGTGCACTTGATTCTGTTATCCCTAACCTAGTTTATGAGTACATTTATAGCTTGGTGAAAACCAAAAAATTGGATAGCCTCTATAGATCTCAAGTAACCCATATCATTCCTGAGGCTCTTATCTTTCTAGGTGTTTTCTTAGTACCCTATTTACCCCCTACCAAACCCTAGTAGCTTTTTTTAGAATCTTATGAATACATTCTAGTATGTCAATGGGACCCGACATATAATCTCATGTTAGTTATGACCCATTTAGATCTCTCTCAACCAATTTTGATAGCTACAAGGCTTTAATTTCAATTGTGTTTTAGATCTCTTTGGTTGTTTGATATTGATTTGGTTTTTTTTCTTATCCCTAATGGTTATATGATTGTTTGCCTTTTCTATTGTCTCCCATGTTCCTCTTGTTTCATTGCATCCATGGCCAGTCTCCCACCCTTGGAATGTTAATCCCACCAAATTCAAGGTCTTATCCCTAATCTAAATCATGAATATGTTGAGGCTATAATGGAATTCCATAGAAACCATAAGACCCATGAGGTTCCCTTGACCCAACATAGTGACCTTGACCCTCTCATGTTTTGTAAGAAACAAGATTGGCAAATCTATAACCAACATGATAGCTCACATTTTTAGCAATTTGATATTTACTTGTTTAGGGATACCTCCCCAAGATTTGAGCCCAGTTTTGATTCACTTTTTAGGGGTGAAGATGACCCCCTTTCAAGATTGAGGCCTGATGAGTTATGATCAATCATTGATAATTATCATAGGCATATTCATGTAAATGAAGAGCACTTTTCTTCCCCTAATAGTAGGCATCATGCTTTCTTTGGAGAAAAAAATTACACCTAGTCTATTTTGAGTGCCTTGACTAGTTCTCATGTGAGCCCCCTACCTCTATCTTGACAAGAAATTCCATAATGAGATCCCCCTCATTTCCATGTTTAGAGACATAGGCATCCTAACTCGACTAGGCATCCACTTCCTATGGAGTCTTCCCATCCTCCTCTCCCTTCCTTTAGGGTCTTGGATAAGCATGTTAATTTTGAATTCCACTTATGGACTAGATACTATGAATCTAGGAATTTTACTCAAGAAAGGATGATTGGTATGGTGTTAGTTTCAAAATGAAAACAAAATGAAAGAAACACACTAGCTAGAATAACATCTCTAGGCCTAGACACTAGGGAGATATTATTTAACAAACATGAATAAAACACACAACTAAAATGAAAAATAAACCATCTTTTACCTTCCTTGGATGCTCCAAAATTATTGTTGTAATGGCTTGCTTGACTTGTGTTCATGAAGTCTTTGGCAATAGAAGCTTGGCTACTTCCATCTCTCTTTGGCACCTTTGGCTTGTGGCTTGGCTTGGCTTAGAATAAATTTGGCATGGTAACACTAATTTCAATGGATTTTTTAAGATATTTATGCATTATATCTTTGCACCAAAATATCTTAGAAATGATGTTCATGGCCTCTCTATTTATAGATTTTTGAGAATGTCTAGAATCAACCTAAACTATCCATCCTGAGATTGAGATGTGTGGTTGAGGATTAATTTAATTTTTAGAATTAAGTTTATAATTATCCCCATCATGAAATTAGAATAAGGGGAAATTAAGAGGCATGGAGGGCATCATGAAAGGCATTGATGAGGCATGGAGGGCATGAATCCTGATATTTATGGCATTTATGGCCTAGGGATATCTTCCCAAGAAATGAGGACACTTGATGATGCAGATATTCAATATCCATTTCCAAAAATAAGTTTTCAACAAGTTTCCATAGAATTATTGATTAGGATCTAATTTGGTTTAATTAGCTCTTAAGCATGATTAAGCACTTTATGCACAAATTACTCAAATTGATCAAAATGCCTTATTATTGGTCTAAAATTTGATTGGATTGGAATTGGAATTCAATGTCAAATATGTTGGAACTGTATTCCCATTTAGGATTTTACCAACAAAAAATAAAAAATTTATGCATATTGTATAGAAGATTTGATAGGAAAGAACAACCCAGAGCACCTAGGTGTAAAATTGGCATTTTAACTCAAAATGATTTGATCAAAGTTAGCTAGCCCATAAATTGTAGTGCCCCATGTAATAATACTTTAGCCAAAATCAGCACTTGAATATGTCAATTTCACATTATTTAGCATGTTTTAGTGTTTTTAGGCCAAATTGTGCATTTTGGGTGGAAATTAGTCAAAATCTTGGTTGGAGGTTATCAATGGCCAATTTTAGGTGTCTACATATACCTTTGGGATGTTTATCATGAACATTAATGCCCTCATGTAGACCCTCATATTATGGTACATGGATATCACCATGGGGACCTAATTCACCATGACCATCCCCCTATGCATGCCACGTTATCTCATCATCTTCATAGTGAACAATTCATTTTCCATGGTCATTATCCATCCCATGATTGGAAAGATCCCCATCATGAGTGTCTCTCACATCAGGAGCTACCTCAAGATCATATCCCTCATAACCATGGTTATGATTATTCCTGATGGTGCAGGCAACATCATAACCCCCATGATCTTCCTCAAGGAGCTCATCACCAACCCACTATCAATTGTGCCTATGAGGATCTCTATAGGAATACTCTATCCCCTTGGGTACATGTTATTCCCCTTCTTACTCCAATCCCTGAACTACCCAAGTTTAATGGGACTCAATATGATAGTCCCAAGGATCATATCATGAAATTTAATGTGGAGTGTATGGATTAGGAATAATATGAAGGCATGATGTTGAAGCTCTTCACTTACTCCCTATGAGCCAAAGATTTATTTTGGTTCTAAAATATACCACTAGATTCTCTTTTTAAATTTTAGTTCCTTCTAGATGACTTCATCCAATACTTCAATATTTCCATATCATAACCTCAACATCCAATCATTCACCTCCATGGTGCAATCTAAGGGTGAGTCAAAATTTGAATTCATACATAGGTATCATTTAATTATCCATACGTGTAAGATAAGGTTTTTGGATGATTAACTTTATGACATGTTAACATGAACATTAAGGTAGGAGGTCCACTTTAAGGTCCTCAAGCATGAACCCAACTCTTATGATGAAGTTGTTAATGAGTGTCTGAATATTGAAGTCTTCAAGGTGTGTGCAAGCATTCATACCATGTCGATTCAAAATTCATCCTCATGAGATCATAATTGCAATGAGACCAATGATGGTGTCACTAATTTTCCTATCGATAATAAGGATGAGAAGGATGGTCTCAAGGTCAATGCTTTAAGTAAGAGGCCAATTTAAGAGAAGTTCCCTAAAAAGAGCACAAGAGGATAGCAGGTGTTATATCCCTATGACCCCACCAAATTTTATAACTTTCACCATATTAAGTGCACTCTGATAAGGAATGTGTCACCCAAAAATATCATGTGAATACATCAGTTTTTCCTCATAACTCCCCACTTTTCAAACCCACTCACAAGTTGGATGTGTTTACAGAGCCTCTTCTTAACCATGACAAGTAAAAGAAGAAGAATAATAAAAATAAATCCAAGGCTAAGGCCCATCACTCTTGTTCTCATTCTTCTACTTATTCTAACTCCTCATCCTCATATGACCCAAAAGGGAAAGCTAAGTGTAATAGCAGCAAGATCATTGCTGAAATTGACATAGCCCTTATTAATTATGAGTGTTTTGTTAACACACACTCAGGTCATGTGACTGACCTCATTGGATATGTTAGTGGTTCAGGGACATCAAGCTAACCCACAGGGGTAGTAAATCCCAAAGTTAGATTTGTATTTTAGCATAATATCCCTCCCTAAGATAGGCAGTACATATACTCCATCATAGAGGAGTTACAGGGCCTCTCGGCCATAATCTCCATCTAAGACCTTCTCCACATTTACCATGAGAAAATATGGCTCATCTTCAATGAGTTTGGTCTCTCTAATGAGGCACCACTATAGGATGATGTTGAGGTGTTATTCAAATTAGACATCCCTGACTACCCTCACCCATCTATCCTATCTTTTGACCCTACCTTTTTACCAATCCCTTCCATTCTGGTATTGAGTGCTAAGTTCCCACTCTACATCGATACCTTTGTAGATGACTATCGCATCAAGATATGCATTATCAATGAAGGTGTTGAATTGAACATCATGCCTTTTTTACTATTCAATGAGTTGGGTATTATCTTTAGGAAGATTTATGAACCTCACCACAACTATGTTGGCTTCAATAATGATATAGTTTCACCAGTGGGTAATGTAAAGCTTCAAGTCAATTTTGGACCCAAGACTATCAAGATTGATTTTTTTGTGTTGGACCTAGATATCTCATACAACATGATTCTTGGTCATCCTTGATTTTTGGCCATCCTTGGACCACTACCATATAATCTATCACATCAACAAGATTTTGTATGGTTCAATTCATGTATGAAGGTGAGGTTCACACCTTGGAGGTAGACCTAGATCCCTAGGAATTTATCTATGCTAGGATAAAACCCTCTAACAAGGCTTTGGTTATCTCTTTATGGGGCCTTATGGTTTCACCCAAGGCTCCCACCTCTGAATCTTATTTTCTCAAGGATGAATGTTTTGACCCCACTGAGTATCGATCGATGTTCACTCATTTAACACCTATTGTATGACCCATAACACTTCCTACTTCTATGTGTCTAAATAGATCTTCACTCTTAGGAGACCTCTTTTGATATGTATCCCTAGATGTTGAAATTCCTCCCCTTTTATCATGATTTTCCCATCATGGCATTGGCACTCTCAATGCCTCTCCTAGTGAGGTATCTCAAGTTACTGAGGTAGATCTTGAGTGTTATTCCATCCATGTTGTAGCATGTGACCTACTTAATGAGAGAATATATTATAAGAATTTTGTGCCCATATTCATTCACATCACCATCCTCTCACTTATTTGGGTTCAAAGGTCTCATTCACTAACAATGACCCCACCTCTAGGACTCTTGTGTTTTAGGTCATGACTAGTGAACCTAAGGATATGGATACTCCTACTTATTCTCACCTTTTCCCTATTATTTGGATTTTTTTTAAGTTAATCAGTGGCCTAACTTAAGGGTAGGGCTATAGATAGGGTGAATTGGTGGCCTACCCTTAGGTCTAAACATGGGCTTGTGGTGATTTAGTGAGCCTTAAAACTTACCAAAACACCCTCCTTAAGCCCCCATTTAGATTTTTCACTTCTCCTTGGATGCACCCTAGGATAGAAGTAGAGTATTTTTCTTCTTTTAGTTGGTCATTCTACTGCTTTCTTGTATTTAACCCCTACTGAATCCCTCTCTCCTTCTCTACAATTCATGTAGGTGGTGTGGGTTAGTGGTTATGGTTGTTCCATACTTGATCTAGCCTTCCATAGATGGTATTCATTTTTCATATGCCTCATACCACCCCTCTTTGCCTCTCACTATGGTCATCATTGAAAAACTCTCTCTCAGTCAACCACCACATTGCAATGGCCACTCTATCAGTTGAGATGCCTCTCCTGCCTATAACACTCTAACTCCTCTTCATGTCTTCAGTCATGTGAACTAAATTTAGATGTTAGTGTGTAAAAAACCAATTTAAATACATGTATGCACTTGCTATTTCTCCTTCCCCCATTGTTGGATGGATTCTAAGCCTATCTTGTCCCCTTATGGTCAAGTTTTTAGGCCCTCAAAATCCAAGCCACAGGTTTACAACATAACCTGCAACCTAGTAGTAGACCATGCCATAATTTTTGTAGCCTGGTAGACCTTTAAGCCATGGGTTTTCCCAAACAAGATGCGGCCTAGGCTAGAGGCCTTATTTTTCCCTCTCCTATCCTCTATTTTTTTTAATTATTTTTTTTGGAACCGTAAAACCTTCATCTTATGGGTTTTGTCCCATTCCAAACATAATGGCAAAGTCTATTTCTCTCTTTGAGGCCTCTTTAGGCCTATTTTGGGACCATTTCAATATCTTAGACCCTTGAGTCCTTTGGCTTATCTAGCTTGTGTACTCCTTGATGGATACATATTGGGATAGAAGCTGATCTCTCTAATTATTTTAGTTGACAGTTTATCTGCTTGTTTGTAGCCAATCCCTATTGACTCCCTCTTCCTCTTTCACTATGGTTTTTTTAGATGTACAACTTAGTAGTTGTGGTTGATTTGGGACTTGATTTAGCCTTCTTTGGGTGTTTTTTGTCTTGTATAGACCTCCTACCACCCTTTGTCACCTCATCCCATAGTTTATGTTGGTCTTCATCCCTTGATTATGACTTGATTATGTTCTTTATCTCCCTTGTGTAACTCATTTATCTTATTTTGTGTTGATAAAATCCTTCCACAACATCCTCTTGCATCCCTAACCCCCACCATGGTGTACCTATCAGTCATGATTCACACTAATGGTGATATTCAAGGCAGCCCAAGGCCTACCGATGTTACTTGAATTATTGATGACCCATGTGATTATGAGCTTATTTTAGCCAGTTACTTCCTTATCAGTGAGATAAATAATGTAGCCAACTATCATGTAATCATTCATGCTCATGCATTAGGCATGTGTTATGTGTAAATTTTTATATGAATCACTCTTAGTTATGTCTCAACTCACTAGTTTTTAGAACATCTTTAGCTCTAAGTTTCTCCCTCTCTTTGAAGTGGCATGCAATTTGTTATCCTCCTTTGAGGGCATCTAGGTTACCCATATCCCTTGCATGAATAAAACTAGAGTTGTCACTCTAGTGAATGTCATTATATATTATATGATTTGATTTTATATCATGTGTGTCCCTTTTATGCATATTTAGAGTTAGAGTTGGATTTGGATTTGGATTATGCATTACTTGCACTTCTACCTATGGATCGCACTATCAGCTTCTTCCATTGCCATCCCTACCTAGTAAGTGAAGGTAATGTTTTCTTTTATATTTTTGATTATTGATTTGTTTTGCTTTTGTGTGTATTTTATATACTTTACAACACTTTTTATTTATTCAAATATTGACTACTTATACTTCAAGGGCATATGTAATCATACTTCTCATGACCTTACTCCTCACAATGATTACATATCTACGCATCATGCATTCTACTAGTCACTATGAGTCATATTTGATCCTACTCAATAATTTTAATATTTATTTAGCATTTTATCACCCTTATAGGCCTTTTCACCCTCCATTAGACCTTCCAACACCTCCTGAGGTCTCCCAAGACCTTCCTAGGCCTTCTCAAGCTCATTTTGGAGCCTTTTTAGCCTTTTTGGCTAATTTTTGGCCTAGGCCACGCCTTGTATCATAAAATTTGGCTTGGATTTGGTAAAATCCACCCATTATGTCCATAACCCATAGCTTGAGGTGAAATTTCATTAGAATTACATAGTTTGTTCCCAATTATTGCTAAACGACTAGAAATGGCTAGTCTTTTAGGAATTAGATTGTTGAAAGCCATATATGAGGTCCAAAAATGCATCCCTATCACTCTATCTTCTTGTTTTATTTCCTCTTGATCCCTTATACTTTTCTTAGATATTTTTATCTCTCATCTGGACATCTTGACAATTCTTCATCTCTCTTGAGTTGTTCTTGATTCCTAGGAGTTCTTCACCTCTCTTGAGCTCCTCTACCACATGATATATGGTTTATCCTCCCTCCTAGAGATAAATACATAATTTCACTTTCTAGTTGGACTAGATTCACCATTATTACTCTCAGTTATTCTTGCCTTCATTATTACTTACTCTTAACTCCTTTAATTAGCATTACACTTGATTTGTGCACTCAAATTGGCCTTTACATCTATTTCTTACTAATACTTCACGTCTCCTATATTTTTTATAGTGTATTGGATAGATATATACATTGTAGATCAATCTTCCTCCACATTGGATCAAACTTGGACTCACTATTGGTAGAATTCTTACATTATGTTTAAGCATGATCTAAGGGCACCTTGATCTACTAAGTGAAACTATTTTTATAGTTTAATGTAGTATATTGATAGGGTTATATATTACATGTTAGGTTTAGTTTCATTAAAAACAAGAATTAGCATAATATTCTAAAATGTTTTATATTTTATGTCTTGAATTTATATTCCTTACTGAAATCATCTTTCATTTCCTAGAGATGCATGTTTATGAATCATTTTCCTTTCCTAATAGTGCTCACTTGTTTAGATATATTGTTTTCCTATTATTTACACATTATTTTCTTTCCTTATATTCTTGCTTTACTATGGTTATACCTATTAGAGATACTTGCATCCTTTGTGTGATTGATCATGTTATCCCTAACCTAGTTTACAAGTCCATGTATAGCTTGGTGAAATCTATCAAACCAGATAGCCTCTATATATCTTAAGTATCCCATAGAATATTTGAGCCTCTTATCCTTTTATGTGTTTTCTTAGTACCCCTTGTACCCCCTGCCAAACCCTAGTGGCTCTATTTAGATTCTTGGAGTTATAGGATGGATGGGTGACTAAGCTTGGATAACATTGTGTTGGCATCCCCTATTCTTTTGGATAAAAAATATAGGTTGATCAAGGATAAATTCTCACTCTTATAAAGTGGATAATGACTCTATGATGAGGTGTGGAATTAGAGTGGATTGAAAGACCTCACATCTCAACTCAATACTAATTTTAGACTATGTGATAATTTTGGGACTAAGTGCTCTAACTATAGGGAATATATTATTTTGGATAAGATCTGGTGTCTTAGGAAGGTTCATCTAAAAGATACTAAGATAAATCTAGGGAAAATCATATGATCTTGTTCAGTGAATGGCATGCAAAATATGCTTGCTATAATGTTAAGCCAAAGCTTTGATGTGTATTGCTTGCATAAATAGCAAGGCTTATGTAGGATATGTTTGCTTTCACATATGGTCAAGGATTTTTATGTGATGTAATTTCTTGTATGAATGGCAAGGATTTTAATTTTATTTGTTTGCATGCATGAATGACAAGGCTTTTATTTTTTATTATTTTTGGGATTTTCTAGGTTTTTAACAAATGAATACTAATTGAAAACAAATTAAAAAAAGTAAAAAATAACATAATTGAAAACAAATGAAATCAAAACTTTTTTCTTATCCTTTTCAATATATTTAGTGTATACAAATTAGAGAGGGAAGAAACTTATACTACTATGAAAGATGTTGATTTCTCCTGGATCTATTTGCATGTAAACTATGTTCAATGTTTTTATTTGTTTTTATTAGCTTATGTGATATAGAATAAATGCATGAATTAAATATATTTTTCACAATTAATATGATAAAATGTTTAATCTAAAATAGTAATCAATGAAACACTTTCTATTAACCTTCCTTGTAAGCAAACTAGGTTTAACTTCTCAACCTTTTTAACTTACTACAAACAATCTTTTTCTAATGAATTGGTAGGATGAAAATAAAATATATAAGTTATAATTTTATGTTTTTAAAGAGATAAATTAAAATGTTTTTAACCATTAAAATAATAAAATCAGTAATCCACAACCTTCATACATTCACCTACAGTTGCCTATGTTTATGTGTTTACCCACATGATTGTTTTAAGTGCAAGAAGTTTGTCTAGATCTTGAATGAGGAAAAGTTGTATTGGATGGAAATGAATTGAAGATTTAATAATATCTCATTTTTTAATGATTGAAAATAGGTTTTTTTAAATTTAATGGAAAATAATCTATTGAATATAATCATAAATCAAAATTAATTATGTTTTTGGTAGCAAAGACAAATGAAAGAGGTAGATCTATTTCACTATCAAGTTTGCTTCTTTTTTATTTTAAATTGGAAACTAATTTAAATACAATAAAAATATCTACTAAATATAATATAAAAAATAAAAAATACTAGAAATCAAAATAACCCCAACCTAATTTTAGAATAAATTAGTTGAACTACAAATAGTGTGTTGATAGAAGAATCCTCAGCATGTTAGCTCTGGATGCTCTTATGTAATTTCAAGAAACTCTGTAGTTGAGGGATGCACAAACTCTAGAATAATATATAAAATTGGAGAATACATAACCCACAAAAATAAGATAAATTTAACTGAGATTGGCTAATGCCTTGGCTTATAAGGTCTGTGTTGATCTCACCAATGACATTTATTTGTAACTATGTAGTTGACTTGAAATTGCTAGGGGTTGAATATCTTAGAAATTATATCAATAATATGGCTATAAAATATTCTCGATAACAATCTCTAATGGAAATTTTTAGATCTAAAATCAAGCCACAATTGGCCTTCTTGTAGGAAGAGAAATGAGCTTACATGAGAGAGTTCAAATAAGTGTGATAGTGATTTCAACTTCAAATAAACTGAAGAAGGATAAAATTAGAAGATTGAATGATTTGGGAATGATTAGAAGAAAATACAAGTGTTAGGATCAATAAAAATGAAGCTAATTGTGAAAAACATGTGAAAATAGGAGTTATGGGAGCTAATTTTGAGAGGCATTTCCACTGTGATGGAACCATCACTTTTGCAAGAGAATTTGTATAACCACCACTTATTTACTCAAAATTACCCTAGAGATAACTAAACTTCCCCTAATTTCATACATAACCACCCTTGTATGTCTAAACCACCTCTTATTTTACATCACTACCATGGTAGTTATGGAAACTAAGGGGTGGTTTCACAACTAGATGGGGTGGTTATGTCACCTTAGGTAGTAGTTTTGATACTCATGGTTAGTTTGAAAATAATGAAGAAATGACTAGAAAGGTCATGATCAAGGAGGTTAGAAGGGGTCAAAAGAGTAATATGAAATTATAGATGGGGGTTAGAGCTAGATAGTTCCCTATGGATCATAAAATAAGAGGGCATGGCATCATCATCAGATTTGTCTTGTAAATGTAGCAGTGTAATTTTTAGGTGCATATAGGTCCCTAGATTTAGGGATGAACTTGATTTTATCTTGATTAATATTTTTTACCAATGAGACCTTGGTTAAAGCTTTCAAGTAAGCTTTATATGTATCTAGTCCCACACATTCCTATAGGGTTTGATAAAAATCAAAAGGGAAGACATTCATGCCTAGGATTTATCTTGAGACATAATAATAATATATTGGTGAAGGTACTCAATAAAAATGTGTTTATCACATGCCACTTTCTAGCTAAGTGAGAGCCTATAAGTAAAAACATCAAGCCATTTCTTTAGTGCCATTTGTTTGGAAACAAAAGAGCATTGAAAGACTCATTTATTGTGCTCAACAAAATCTTGCAAAACATCTGGGATATGAGTAATGCATTCCCCAACTTCCTTAATTATTTTGGTTTGCATTGATAAGTGATGGGGTCTTAATTTATTGAATAACTCTTTAGATATTTAGCCACCAATTTTAATCCAATGGATGTGATCATTAATTTAATCATTGTGTGCTTGATGAAGCTCTACTAGTTGGCCCTAATGCCTTGACTCTACCACTTTATTTTGTAACACCCCATATAAGGGAGCATGTTATAACTCCTAGGAGAGGCAATTGACTTCTCTCAGAAAGGTTGAGTTATATCTCTTTTAAATTAGATTTAATTGTTTGTCAAATAAACATATGAAAGTGGAGATATGAGTGATGGCTACATTCAACCAATCAATCCACATAGTATCTCTAGAGGATCAAGGGAACCGGTTCCACACTCACTTTATATGATCAAGGTTTGGAGCATGTTTCATATGTGAAGTGTTAAGATAAAGTTGGTTATTATAATTGTTGATTAGAGGATCATACCATTCAATAGATAATTTTATGTTTTGGTGGTTAAAGATGAGGGCATATATAATCACACTAATAGGTTTATTATACTTTTAGGCAAAGGATAAGATATTATATTCTAAAGTCATATCCCTATCAAGTATTTTAAGAACTCTTTTATTACCTTGGCATGAATTTGACCAATTGAGCTAGGGTGTGGGAGAAGAAGACCTACGATGATGGCTTAGGTCATATAGACATAGTTTTTTGTATATGTAGAACCAAGCTTCCCTCTCACCATCACACCATCTCATGGGTTTGATTCCTTATTTAACCTTAGGTTATTAAATCATGTTAAAATCTCCATAAAGGATATAATGAACCATAGGCTATGCTAGCTATCACCAAAGGGTGGCCTGCTCAATGACATCATTGGAAGCATAATTATTGAAAATCATGAAGATTTTCTTATCAAAGTTAAAAACTATCTAGATCACATAGTTATATGGGTCCACATCCCATTTTATAAAAAATTATGCATATATTGGTGTAATCATCATGATGACTTCATCATGTTCGATATCATGTGTATACATGTGACAAGAAGTGCTCAGCTATATGATTTTAGTTACCATTTGGAGTTTGAAACCATTAATCTTAACCTCCAACAAACAAAATATGTGCACATTTTAAAAAAATTAAGAATCATCCCAAACCAAGTACTTATATATCGGGTTAGATAAACCATGGGCAATCTAAGAGAAAGCATTCATTGGAAACTATCAAGGTTCATGGTTTCACCCTCTTAGCCTTCTAAATTTATAAAGTGGTTATTCAAGATTTGTTATTATTGGCTCTTGGATAAAAATTTTGAAATCATAATAGGTCATTGTTTATTGGGTAATAGTTCCTCCTCATCACTACCAAGAGAATTAATTTGTGATCATAGATTCACCTAATAGTGTGGAGAAAGAGGAGTATCTCTAGCTTTAGGAATCAAGATGAAAGCCTTCTATGACTAAGTTTTTCATTTGAAAGGGATAGAAGCTAGTAGTAGAGGATTCATGCAGATTTATAATAAAATTAATATCTTGAGTAGCATTTGTCATATCTGTATTAGGGTTTGGAAGGGAAACTTGAGATGGGACCAAAGGTGGAGGGGTGATTGCATTAATGGAAGTGAAAGGATTGGGATTGATGTTAGGGGATTTATGATTATAATTATTAGGATTATTCCTTCAACCCACCATATGCAATCCATCATTAGCTCTTATCATCGGGTAGGTTGTTCCAGCAATGTTCTTGGAGAAAGGGTTTGAAGTGACCATAAGCGGGAAATCCTTATCCATATGGTTTGAATCATAGCACCTAAAGTAGGTATTAAAAATATTGATATACAAGACCCTCTGGGTAAATCATTACTCGCCAATTTATATATCAATGCCTTCATGAATGTCTTTAGTGAGTTCAACATCGACATAGATGCATCATTAAGGATAGGTGACAAATAAACAATCAATTTCATAGTGAACAAACTGACCTAATAGCTTAACCAATTTTTTTAAGAATGGCCAAAAAGGCATAGGTAGCCCTATAACTTTAACCCATATAGGGACCATAAGCTTCAATTTGTATGAGATGATAAATTCATGGGTCTAGGGGAAGAAATAAACAATGATCTTCTCATATTACATGGTCCATGTTTGTGAATAGTGGCATGTTATTCAGGGTTTTTTAAACTAAAAAGTAAAAATCCCTTGGTCAGATTGTGAATCCATGCAAGCTTAATTCCATGAGGGTGATAGTTATTCTACACCTATCTATGAATCATGGATTCATCAGGAATACATCCCATAAAATAACTAGTAAGGGTATGAGTTTTGATCCAGATATAGACACTATCAAAATTAAGTAAATCAATTAGAGCATCAAGAAGATATTCCTAAGTAGGATGTATATAACCTCATGAAAAACATTGGGAAAAAATTTGTGATCCTACTTTAGTGCCATGGATCATTCATCTAGGCTGAGCCACATCCAATGATGTGGCATTTTGAGAGGGACACTTTAAATACATAACTTTCCTAAAGGGTAGAACCAAAGGATTGTGTCAAGTAATGAATTAAATTTGATAAGATATTACCATAGAGATGATAAAAATCATGGTAGAATGATGAAAACCATAGGGTTAAACCAATGTGACAAATGATCAAAATCTTTCACCTTACATTTGGAGATCCTTTCCTCTACCTTTTTCACCTAATCATCTCCTTGAACACAAATCAATGTTTTGATCTTATGGAGGGCCATTTCCACTTAGGCATTTATAATTATAAAAATGAATTTGTCTATCAAAACTTCTTGTACCATCATCCATGTGTATGCTTCCCTCCTTCATCACTAATATATATACTAAGCCTTCAAGATTGGTTCCTCCTTCACCACTAATGGATATACCAAGCCTTCAAGAGTGGTTCCACTATGGTTAGAAATATGTACACCCAATAAGTTGGCATTAGATTTTGCTTTGACCATCCCTGCACAAAATTTGCACATGTAACATTAAACATTATCCTTATACAATAAATACCACTACTATAAATTATGCTCTTATTAGAAATTGCATTGAAAAGTTTTAATTAATATAATGATATAGGAAGGGATGTAATAGTAGGAGAGAATGAGACAAAATAAGGAGAAATTTGAAGTCAAAGGAATTAGAAAATTATAATAGTTCATAAAGGCATGTACAAATAGATGAAGAGAAACAAATATGAGAATTACAATTATAATAAAGAGAGAAGTAGCTAGGTGAAACAAAATTGTGACATGTAATGGAGATTTTGCTCTTCTTTTTTTCTAATCTAAACATGCACACAATCTTGCATTGATGCATATCTTTGAAAAGATAAAGGAGACATGTGAAGGTTTTGTAGTGAGTATACTTTTAAGAATATTGTAAAATTTATTTTTTTTGGGTGTGTTTCCTATGTTGATTGTCAATTTTTACAATGTTATGCTTTCAACTTATCTATTGTTAAATCCCAAGAAATTTTAAGGTATTTTTTCCAATTTCTATATAATATAATTGGGATTAGAATTAGGTTTGTTCAATCCCATGTTGGGCCTTTATATTTTTTTAACTAAACAACTATAAACATTGGAAAAATAAGGGGATTTGTACCATATTTATAAATAATAGAATCACTTACCAAAAAATGCTATTCACCAAGCCAACCTCCACCCATAAATTATTAGTAAGAATTATGTGTTTTCCCTTGCACAAAATAACTTTTTAATCTAATTGATCATCAACAAGATTTGCCAAGGTTTTTGGTCGTGTACACTCTGCATTATTATGTAAAATTAGCACATTTAATGATTTCAACATTTATTTATTATGTATTGTAGCCAAAATATTTGTTATTTATAAATTTATTGAATAATAAAATGAATATTTTTTATTTTTAAGAGAATAATGCATCTATTTTAGACATAAGTGGCTCCCAAACATTAATTTTTGATTCAGCATTTTTAATATTCAATAAGAGGTAATGAAAAGCTACTTAGCATAGGTCAAAACATTTTTGATAAAAAATATGTGCAATGTGATAGTAGTTTTAAATATTTTCTAAATGGTTCAACCATATGATATTCATACATACATTTATAACTCTTACATGTGAGACAATTGGCCTAAGTCACCGATGAGGATGATAAAATAAGGCATTCTGATATTAAAAAATATAAAATGATATCTTAATCCTATTTAATGTCTCATTATAAATGACCTATGAATAATACCTTAGAGTGTTTATGCCAGCACATTTAGATACAAATTTCATTTAATAAAATAAAACATTCCAAGATAATTATATTTAAGAAAATTCTATATTAGAATTTTATATTATGTTTTATAAAATTGTTTTTAAGTTTTTAATATTTATTAAAGAATATTAATGAATAATTCTCATAGAAAATAATATCATATACTAAATTCATGTTTTATTGTGAGTAAATATGATCAAACAAGGCATTTCAAGATTAAAAAATATATTTTAAGCCAAATTGATGTGTCGTTGTGAATGACTTATGAGCAACACCTTTATATATATATATATATATATATATATATATATATATATATATATATATATATATATATATATATGATTTTATTTGAGGAGAGTGTTGATGTCATCATGTTTAGATGTAGCTTACATTCAAGAAAACAATACATTCAAAACTAATTATATTTGATAAAATTCTATACTATATTCTATTAATATTATTTATAAATTTATAATATTTATCAAATAATAATTGTGGTTAATTCAAAAATACCTAATTTCATGTTACAAATACCTTCAAATGTTAATAATTTTAGTCTTACAATTTTATTTTTAAAACTTTTATAAAACAGAAATAGTAAAAAATATTTTTTAATTTAAATACATGACACTAATTAATTTTACAAATTTAATTTTATTAAAAATAATACCTATTTTATTGACCACAAATTTTACAAAAATAACCAATGTTTCTCTTAATAATGGTGTTAGGTATTTTCTTCATAGTAACTAAATTTAAAAATACCTAATGCTATTATCAATAACACTATAATCAAAAAAAAATGTTAATAAAAAAATTAGAGCTATTCATGTCAAATTTGAAACATAGAAATATGTGGATTTGATTAATCTAGAGAAATTTTCAAATTAATAATTGTAAAAATTTTATACCTAGTTTATCCACCACAAAATTTATAAAAATAGCCCAAGTTGCTCTTGCTCTTAATAATGGTATTAGGCATTTTCTACATAATAATCAATTTCAAAAAAAATTAATGATATTATCAATAATAATATTAAATCGCCCAAAAATATTTAAAAGAGTTAGACATATTCATACAATATATAAAATATCAAAATTTATGTATTTAATTAAGCTACAGAGAAAAACACTTACAAAAAAGTTAAACACTAAATTGCAACCTTGCACTTTATATATATAGGGTCAACATTCTATGTTAGATAAATGAGTAAAAATGCAATAGATATAATTTATTGTTTAAAATAATTATATATTTTTAATATTAAAATAAATTATATATAATATACTCATATATTTGTAAATATTGATTTCAGTCAAAAATATCAGAGGTAATTATTTTATAATTGAAGTTTTATTTTTGTAAGTTTCATAAATATTATGTTTATTAGAAAAAAAAAAGGTATAAATCTATAAAAATAAATTAATTAAAAAATATAATTTATTCTTCCTATATTTACAAAATAGATGCAACTTAAATTCAAGAAAAAAAGTATTCGAAAAATAATTATATTAAATAAAATTATATATTTTACTTAGATGCAACCTAAAATCGATAAAATAATGCATTCAAAAAACTATTATATTTTAGCAAATCATAAGCATTAAAAAGCTATAATCAAACAGACCAATGTAACACAATATTCCTAATTAAACAATTATATACACAAATAAATGTTATAATCATACATGATATGTAAAATAATATTTCTCATTAAAATTTTAGAAAAAACATTTATTTGGGACCTCATTAAATAATTATATGCACAAAGAAAAATTGTAATCAAATAGGTATATGTAAAATAATGTTCCTCATTAAAGTCTTAGAAAAAACAATTGTTTGGGACTTGGAAAAAACAATTTTTTGGGACTAGGAAAACACTCTATTTCATGGACATAACTTACAACTTACAACTTTTAATCTATTTATCTATAATTCAAAGGAAGGGACACGCTAGATTGCCAACTTTATTTCACCCACATACAAAAATGTATTTATATCAATCAATTAAATCCAAAAAATATCTTCTGAATTTAATGAGGGAGCATCCAATGTGAATAGGAAGTATAAAAATCATTGAAAATAAATTAATAATTTTGAATACTTTTAAAAAGGAATTTTTTGATCACATTTCAGGTCACATCTCTATTTACAACTCTTAAATTCATTTTAATTTTGATCACACACATTTATTCTCATAACCCTAAGTTGTAATGCTACGGGGGCCACATATACATCTATAAGTGTTCATAGTTATCTTTGGATTCACATATATGTTGATCAAGCTAATGGTGGAAAAATTATCCACTAAGTGTTCACACTTGATCTATGATCCAATAGAGTTCACATCAGACCCAACAAGATTCACAGGTGGATTAGATAGTCTAACGAGTTCCTAGCCCAATAGAGTTTATGACCTCAAAAATGCCCCATGATGTACGAAGACCACTAAATCCATAAGGTGCATGAAGTGCATAAAATCAAGAGTTTATCAGTATCAAGAATACCCCATAGAGTGTAAAGATTCCAAGGCCTCAAGAACACACCATAAAATCAATAAAATAAACATCCTCAATGAAACCCCATGGAATTTATAGAACCCACAAAGTCGAAAGAGATCGCATGAGGCCAAAGTCTATGAAGGTGACAAGTGTCACAATCATAACATGTTTTTAGGATGATCATAGGTCACAAGTTAAATGTATGGACCATAGATTGGGCAAATGTGTAATAATCATAAAGTGTAATTTATAACTCTAACAGGTTGATGTATAATAGAGGATGACATAATAAAGCATACATGTGAGTGGTAATTTATTGGAATTCTTAATTCTAAGGTTTCATGAAGTCATGGGGGCCATAATTTTGAAAGAATATGTATGGGTGACCATTATGGATAATGCATAATATCACAAGTCCATGTGACATAAGGAGACCATGGAATTATGGAAAGATATAACACAAAGGCCATGGGATCATGACACATTACAATCTTGTCAATTCATGGTGGATCAATTTGTAGGGATGTCTATTTTCATGGAATTCAAAGGGAATTTTAAGCAATCACATTTTTTAGTAAAAAATGCCAAATCTAATATTATTGGTCTTATTATAAGCTATTTTTATATATTTCCATTAATACTCTCACAAGATAAATGGGAAGAGAATGAAAATATAAATAATATCACTCATGTGACATGGAAGTAAAGGAGGAAAAACAAGAACAATACAATCAGTGTAGCGCTGATGAAAATAGGATGAGAAGTGAAGAAGAGAAAGATAATTTGTCAAAAGGGTAGTTGAGCATTGTCATAAATATAATGTAGAATGATTAAGGCTTTGAGGAGCCCAAGCATGCTTTAAATCAATCTAATAGTGGGAAAATGGAGGAAGCACATATGCGGACTATTAAATATCATGTTTTTAAACTAATTATAACTATATTTGGTATACAAGTGTAGATATAGAGAGAAATGAAGCATTTAAAAAGGCATTAAAAAGTGATGAAGTGAAGACAAAATTAAAAATTATGCATTCAAGAAATAAAGTGAGGAAAATTAATTGATTCATACATCATCCAAAGCATGTATAGAATCAAAGAAATAAGAAAAGCCCTGTCAGAATCTCAAAAATGAATATGCCACAATTAATAAGTTGGTGGTAAGAAGAGAATGATAGGAAAAGATGGTTTCCATGATAAAATACTATCTATGAATACATAAGACTGATAGGAGGAAGAACCCAACAACAAGTTGGATAGTTATTGACCGAATCCAAGAGTGATTTTGGAGGAGGTGGTCAGATGCCAAAAGTAGGTTCAAGCACACAATGGAATATAAGATGCAAAGAAGATAATATTTTTGGATGAGGTCAAATAAAAGTGGGTTTAATCCCACACGTAGATCAAAAATTAAGAAGATAACATTTGGTGTAAGTGGATGGACTTTTCCCAAAAAATGGGTAAAACTAAGAGAAGCCATTGGTAGAGATAAATAAAATTTGGTGTTTCTAATACCACAAGAGAGGAAATAATTAGTGAAGATAAGTATAAGAGGGAGGATTTTAATCCAATAAAAAATGGAAAATGGAAAATAAAAATAGAAAAGTAGATGAGATATTTGGTGTGCAGGAAGGGAATGCCATGGCCATCAATCTCAATGGCTAAAAGAGTGGTTTTACCAATTATTTTATATATATGAGTAGGAGCTCATATTTTAAGTACCTTAAATGTCTAATGTAGGAGCATCTAATGTGAACAAGAAATCTTTTAATGCCAAAAATATATTATAAATTTTGAGTATTTTTCAATTAGGGTTATAAGTCACATTCTAAGATCTCAGGGATCACATTTTGGGTCACATATTTATTTTCAACTCTTAGTTGCCTTTTAATGTGGGCATGCATAGTTATTATTTCAAACCTAAGTTATAATGCTACAGATGCCACACATATACATATATAAGTGTTAACATTTTATCAACTTCACATATTTGTTAAGTGGTCTAATGATGGTTGCATTATCCACTGAGTGTTCACACTTGATCTATAAGCCAATGGAATCCATATAAGACCTTACAAGTTTTGTAAGTGGATTGGATAGTATAAAAATTCTAAAACCTAATATATTTAATATCCTTTAGATTATCCCGTAGGACAAAGAACACACAATGTTCATTGATTCCATGGTGTGTATATAATAATGAAGTTTAACAATTTTGATAATATTCCATGGAGTGAACAAATGTCATGGCCTTAGCAACACCTCACAGATTCAAAAGAGTCAATAGCCCCAAGAACATCTCATGGATTCAAATAATTCAACATCATCAAGGAATACCCATGGAGTTCATATAACCCATAGAGTCCACAAAGATCACATGAAGTTAAGAGTTCATGAACGTGATAAGTATCACAACCATGACATGTTTACAAGGTGATCTAAGGTCACAAGTAAAAAGTAGGTATCATAGCTTGGGCAAACATGTCACAATATTAAAGTGGATTTTATAGTTCAACATGCCTATGTATAACAAAGGCAAAAATAAATAAATTATATGTGTGAGTGTTCATTAAGTGGAATTCATTATTCCATAGGTCCACGCAATCACGAAGGCCATAATTTTGAAATTAGGCATGTGCATGACTATTGAGCATAATGCATAATATCATTGGTCCATGGGACACAAGGAATCCATAGAGTTAATAAAATTACATAATACAGAGGCCACAAGATTGTGAGACATGTTAATTTTTCAATTCATGATGGACCAATTCATAGAGATCTCCATTCTCAACTAATTTGCAAAAAAAATTAATTGGCCATCATTTTTGTAATAAAATTCCAAATGTTTTGTTATTTGTCTTGTTGGAAAGCTCTTGTTGAGATATTTATGTTGATTGTGGTCATGATTTATTTGTTCACACATGTAATAAAATATTTGTAGAGGAATAATTAAGAATAATTTTTTGATGTTTCAACTATATTTTGTTCCACATGGTCACACTCAATTTTGAGAAAAGTTGAAGATCCAAATGCCATGGGATAAATAGGGAACTATTATAAGCAAAAGGATATAGCATAAGAAGGGGATGTCATCCATCATAATAAAGGATGTGAAAAATAAAAAGAGAGACCATAGGCCAAAATAGACACCACATGATAGAAAAAAGAAAGAGACCATATAATATAGATAAGTGTCCACAAAATATTAATATTCTAAAACCCTAAAGATGCTTAGAGGAGAGAGGAGAGTAAAGAGTCATTGAATGCAAATGATGTTAAGGTTTTTTTTCATTTAATAAAATAAATAATGGTGTTTTATTTTATGTTGCATGAGTGTGGTTGCACTGCTCAGTTAATCTCTTCATTGGGACCTCCTACTGTGACTGCACCAAAAAAATTATGCTTTAGGTCAACACACAAATTTATAATTATTCATCCAATTTAAAAATAATACAACCCTATATAGTTCATCAGCATTAATAAATGTAATATTTAAAATCTCCTCAATTCACATCTTATCTTTCAAGAATTCTCAAACCCAAATTTGAAAAATGTACATAAATATGCATGCATTCAATCTAATATTAAATATTATCACATAAATTGAAAAATAAGACCACATAATTGCTCTACAGCGATGACTATCACAAGAAAAAAATTCAAACACTTTATACTTGTATTTTTATAGAGTTTGTCTTGTATTTTAATCAATCTCAAACCCTTTCTTTTCTTGTAAGGCTAAGTGTGGATACTTTTTTGGGCACAAAATAAAACAAAAGTATTGTATTTGTAAACATAAAAACAAAACAAACCCATCAAATAATGTTTAGTTAAAACTAACTCAAAATCCTTTCTCAAATCATTCTTTTATGTTAAATATGTAGATAGTTATAAAAATAAAAACATTTTACTAGTTCAGTAGGATATTGTAGTGCCACAATGAATACCACATAATTCTAGCTTGATGTGCACTCCTACACTATAAAATTTTACTAGCTTCGATCCATTTTCTCTCCCACTTATTATTTCATATATACTATTAAGATGTTTAATTTTGTAATCTCAAAATATTAATATCTTTTTTTAAGATGTATATATGTAATCACCAAAATATAATGTTATTACTTTATTCATTCTTATTAAAAATTTATCATAACGAACTTTAAATTTCTTAACGCAAATATTAATTTACTTCAAAATGTCACTAAAAGAGGAGTGGCATCCAAATAAACCTACTAATAACATTTGAAATCATATTATTTCATATTTACTAATGTCACAAAATATTTATTAATTATGCATATATCATATTCAATAATGCATAGTCAAGTTACCCAAGTGATAGACTCCGCACCATTTAGTAGTGCTATCTAATTTTCATTTCAAACTCATGTAGAATTCTCGACAACCTTACCTTATATTCCAAAATATTGTGATATTTTTTTTAACCCACATAAATACTATTCTCGACAACCTTACCTTATATTCTCTTTTTTAAAGTGGATGTAAATAATTGTTATATTCCCTAGCTATATGGAAGTAAATTATATTCCTATGGATTTTTTGCTATAATTTGCTGGTGTTTTCGTTTCATTGCATATATCTCTTTTTTTTCTATAATTTTTTTTTTTCGTTTCATTGCATGAGGTGAATATTATTTATCTCTTGGTTTTGTAATTTTACACTTAACTCTAAGATGTTATCATAAATTAATCATACATATTGGTTTGAGGGATTTGTTGGTGAGAAATCTATTTAAGTTGATTTTAGGGTTATTTTGGAGAAATTTTATAGAAAAATTAGTTAAATTTATATTAAATTTTTTTATCATAAAAATGGACGCCATTCTTATGATATTGTAAAGTATATTTCAAAATAATTTTAATAAGTTGATATCAAATTACTTAACAACATTCAGGGAGTTGTGACCAGTTAAAGTTGGAATTATAGAACAATGGATGTATTTCTACAATATTTTTTATAATCAACATTAAATCAAAAAAATTCTAATTATGTGTTATATTGAGATAATTTAAGTGACATTATAATGTACATTTCTATATATTTCTAAAAAATTGTTATAATAAAAAAATTGTCATTTTCAAAACACCAAGAAATCGAAAAAGACAATTAAAATTATTTTCCCAAAATTTAATACCCGAATCTAAAGCTTATGTCAATATCTTGAAATAATTTGTTGGATATTTAAATTTATAAGAATTCAAGAAATTAATTTTGATGAGAGGCTTAAAATTACCATCATAAAAATATAATTTGAAAAATAACTGATAACTACTTAAATTGGAAGTTTCACAAAATCATTATAAAATCAATTTTTTATTAAAATTTTTTTATTTCAAAAATGCATACAATATTTCAAAAATGTTAGGTTGTGGAGCTAAAAGCTTCACCAGGATGCAAACAGGAGGTTGCTGAGAGGTTGTTGAGTTGCAGAGCAACCGACGTCGATCTGATCAACCGACATCGGTCATATCCAGTGAGCAGAGCAACCGACATCGGTCAGGTATCGGTCGATGTCGGTCATCTCCAGCCAGACAGGGACCGACATCAGTCGCCTGTGCGATTTCGAAACTGTCAGTTTCACGAACAGTTTGTTAACGAACTGGTTGTTTGCATGTTAAAGGACTATTTTTAGTCTTGAGCTACGGATCTAATTATTGTAATTGGATGTCTAATTAGTGTTTGCATGGGATCTATATAATAGACTCATGGGTTGTATTGTAAGGTGTGCTAGTTAGAGAGAGCAAGGTTAGCTCCTTCAGAGTGAAGAGAGCAAGGTGTGTTCCTCCTAGTGCCACAGTGTCAAGTGTGTATGATCAGGTAGATCTGCAAGTTGTTGCAAGATCTGGTAGAGATCCACAGGGATGCTAGTTTGGAGAATCAAAAGGGTTCTTCATGTGTGTATGATCTCGGTCAGCAGGTGTGCAAGGCCAAGTTGATCTGCGGTATAGCAAGATCAAATGAGATCTACATGGTAAGTAAGATCATTGATTTGCAGGTGTGTGTGTGGGGTGGTCTAGGTTTGCAGGTGTTGCAAAACCAAGTTGATCTGCAGGTGGTAGCAAGATCAGGGAGATCAACAACACAACAGGTAGCAAGATTAGGGGAGATCTACTTGGAGTACGGTGTGTACTCAATCGTAGAGTACGTGGAGTACTTGTGTACCGACAGTAGTGATACTGACTGGTGGTACTGGCAATAGTGATATTGACTAGTTGGAAGTGAACACCAACTCTGTGTTTGAGTTGTGTGTTGGGATCGTAATTGAGAGAGATAACTCTTGAAAGTGAATTACTGTACACTTGGTGTGGGAAGCCTGAAAGGTGTGGAAGAGTGTGGCGTCTCTTCATTGTAATTTATTTTCTAGAAGAGTATTAATACAATTAGGTATTGTCTCTCATATTCTGTGTTATTTATAAATTTTTAGTTACTTGTTACTTCTGGTTAAATTCCGCATTTAGTTGCTTATACAAAGGTAATCAATTGTGTGCTCCATAATCCTGACAAAGTGGTATCAGAGCTAAGGTTGCAGGGAGCAGGTTTGTGTTTGATTACAGGTCACTCTTAGGGGTTTCTGATTGAGTGGGAGTATAGCAATGGCAGAAGGAAGTATGGAGGAATTCAAAAGCAAGAATAGTCAATTACGGTGTTATGAAAAGAAAGAGCAGGTAAAGAAATATTGTTGGTTGGTAGTAGATCAGCATGAAGGAACTGAAAAATTAGATGTTGCAGGTGTTGTTGCACAGGATGCTATGGTATGCTCCTTGGATAAAGTAGAATCTTGTTTTATAGATTCTGTTGCCTCTTTCCATGCAGCTCAAAATAGAGTATTTTTTCATGTTAAGGTCCTTGAAGACTTTCGAAAGATTTATTTAGGGGCTGGTGTGCCTTGTCAAAGTTTTGGCAAAGGGGAAGTACGATTGAAATTACAGACGGCCAACACATGGGTGTTGAAAGAGGTCATGCAGGTCCCAGTCTTGAAGATGTGGCTAATTTCTTCAGGAAAGTTGAGTGATGAGAGATGCACAAAAACTCTCACAGCGGATGCACTTGAATTAGCAGGTGGTAAGAAAGTAGGTATCCTTTATCCATCTACTTATATTACTGATTCTTCTTCTATTGTGAAGACGTGGCTTTGTAGGCTTGGTCACATGAGCAAGAAGGAGATGCATGTTCTTAAGAGGAAGTCAGATGTCTTTGACAGACTTAAGAACTGGAAAGCCTTGGTGTTCATGGAGGAGAGGATGGACAGAGATCAGTGGAGAAGGCTGAGTAACTCTAAGCAGGGTAGTTTGGACAAGGTTTTGATCCAAAGAGAGCTCGCGGGTAAAAAGTCATCACTCATAGGAGAACACAAGTACCGGCATCGGTCAGGAGGAATCGGTGTCGAACAAATAGGTGCCGATGTCAGTCATGTGTAGACCAGAGCTGGTGGTGTCAAGTAGGGTAAGACCAACGTCAGTCAGGAAACTGAAGTCGGTGACAGGTAGACACCGACGTCGGTCAGGAAACTGGCATCGATAGTCAGGACAATCGCATGGAATCAACGTCGGTCGGATGCAAATTGTGTGGTGACCGAGGTCGGTCATTGAAATAGATTTTGGGTGGACAGCAAGCTATCAAGGAGTCTTAAATGCCCATATGGAGGACTGAAAGGGTAAGTAAGCCTCAAATTCATTATTCCTCTTCTTTATACTCGTTGCTCACTACAGAGTAGGAAGGATCCAGGAAATAGTGGGAGCATGGCATGAATGAGGAATTTGATTCCTAGGATGTAGAACCAAATGGGAGATTTGGTAGGGTTCCCAGTCGGTATGAAAGCACTAAAAGATGAATGGATTCCTTGGTTAAAAAATAGAGAGAATGGACACGTGAGACGGAAGGCCAGGTCATATGGTCTTGAGGAAGCTCCAGGACAGTGGTACAGGTTTGACAGGTGGATGACAAAGCATGGCTTTAGTTAATGTCATTGTAACCATTGTGGTTTCTTTACCAGGTTGGGTGATGATTGCAACATCATCCTGTTATTGTATGTTGTGTGTTTGCTTGTATGCAGGGTTACACATACAGGGTTTTTTTGAGCTAAAGGTAAAGTTAGTTCAGAGGTGTGTCATGAAGAATTTGAAGGAGCAAAATTCTTTGGCATAAGTGTGTTTCTAGAGACATGAAAGATCACAGGTTGATTTTGTCTCTGGATGATTGTGTGAAACCGGTTAGCATGCCAATGGGTTGGACAGTTCTATGAACAGTGTCCTGATTCACATGATGAGGTTAAGTACATGCGTACTGGACTTGGGGAGAGGTTGCTAAGTTGCAGAGCAACCGATGTTGGTCTGATCAACTGACATTGGTCATATCTAGTGAGCAGAGCAAACTATCAGTTTCACGAATAGTTTGTTAACAAACCAATTGTTTGCATGTTAAAGGACTATTTTTAGTCTTGATTTGTGGATCTAATTATTGTAATTGGATGTCTAATTATTGTTTGCATGGGATCTATATAATAGACTCATGGGCTGTATTGTAAGGTGTGTTAGTTAGAGAGAGCAAGGTTAGCTCCTTCAGAGTGAAGAGAGTAAGGTGTGTTCCTCCTAGTGCCACAGTGCCAAGTGTGTATGATCAGGTAGATTTGTAGGTTGTTGTAAGATCTGGTAGAGATCTACAGGGGTGCTGGTTTGGAGAATCAAAAGGGTTCTTTATGTGTGTATGATCTCGGTCGGCAGGTGTGCAAGGCCAGGTTGATCTATGGTATAGCAAGATCAGGTGAGATCTACATGGTAAGTAAGATCATTGATTTGCAGGTGTGTGTGTGTGCATGGTCTAAGTTTGTAGGTGTTGCAAAACCAAGTTGATCTGTAGGTGGCAGCAAGATCAGGGGAGATCTACTTGGAGTACGATGTGTACTCAGTCATGGAGTACGTGGAGTACTTGTGTACTGGAAGTAGTGATACTGACTGGTTGGAGGTGAACACCAACTATGTGTTTGAGTTGTGTGTTGGGATCGTAATTGAGAGAGATAACTCTTGAAAGTGAATTACTGTACACTTGGTGTGGGAAGCCTGAAAAGTGTGGAAGAGTGTGGCATCTCTTCATTGTAATTTCTTTTTTGGAAGAGTATTAATACAATTGGGTATTGCCTCTCATATTTTGTGTTATTTCTGAATTTCTAGTTACTTGTTACTTCTGGTTAAATTCCGCATTTAGTTGCTTATACAAAGGTAATCAATTGTGTGCTCCATAATCCTGACAAAAAATATTTTTAAGTTTAACCTCCTCCTGAATATATTTGTCATTTGAAACCTTCACATTTAAACTTGAATTTTAGATAATACGTAAAGCATTTTATATAGTAGATAATATGTAAAGCATTTTATAATTTTATACAAATATGGTTAGTGCTCTTCTTCAATGTTCCATAAAGTATTTATTTTTATAATTTGAAGGTAGGATCAATTTTTAAAGACATTTTAGGTTTTTCTTATAATAATTGTCAAAGTCATGTATTTTATATTGTTTATGGAAATTTTCATAAATAAATTCATATATGTTAATATTAAAAAATATATTTAAGATATCTTGGGACTGGTCATTCTGGGAGATTGTAAAAAATAAGTTTCAGTTTAATAAAGAGGACAAAGAATTTCTTTTTGAAATTTAGAACGTCATATCTTATGAGTATTTACACAAAATTGGAGTGTTCTCTCTCACCTTGTGGTGGAAAGATTGGAATTAGCCTACTGTTACTCCTTTTTGCAGTTATGCCCCTAAGTTGGGATATAATCTTCTTGCTCCCTAGCATATCGATACTGAGGTACTCAATAAACGGTGGAGTCTTAACTCTCTTCACCATGTCTAGCTAAGGAGATTCAATAATAATTGGGGGGCTCTGTTGGAGCCTAAAAAAGCTCACTATCTCTGGTGCATTATGTATCATGGACTCCCTATTGGAGACCAGATCAAGCAGATGGGGGTCCTCAATCCCACTTGTCATGCTTGCCATCACCTAGAAACCATTAAGCACCTTTTTTGGTTTTGTCCCCATGCTCAATCTACTTGGAGATGGATTCACTCTCTTTTTAAACCATTCAAAACTAAAATATTCAACTAGAAAATGGCTCTCTTGGGGGACTCAACCTTGCTACCTAAAACATACAATAGATTTTGGCATATTTTTTACACTAATATTTTATTTCAGATCTGGAAGTCTAGAAATAAAGTTTATTTTAATCATGAAGCTATGGAAATTGATTTTTTTAATTTCTAACAAAATTAATGTGATCTCCAATGTTACCCTTCAGATCTAGAGTTAGATGAAGAAAGTTTGGCTAGAGCTTCACCACTTGCAAGCATTATTGGATCATTGGGGTAATGCCCCTTGTGCTTTCAATCAGGGGCCACCCGATCACACTCCTCCTCAGGGATGTGGACGTGGTGGTGTAGTCTGACATTAATGGTCCCATAGTCACAGGTCTCAAAGTCAGAGGAGTTTCTCTCCCCACTCTTGTTGGCCATCTCCTCAGTATGGGCCATCTCATCATGATAGTGGTAGTCAAGGAGGCTAGGCAGCTCCCCAACAAGACAAGTTTTTGTGCCTTACACATACCATTTCTCCACCTCGATAGAATCCTAATCAGCTTTAGCAAACTCAAGAGCAACAAAATGATAGGTGGGAGTGTCTTACCTTAGATGAGGACCCCCCAGCTGATGGGGGGTGGGGAGGGAAGCCTCAAGACCCTCCATCACCTCTACTACTTGATACCATGTTCATTGTTGTTGTTTAAGGATATGGTTTTCTAGTTGTGTATTATCTTTTTTTGGTTTTTAATACACACATGTTAGACTTTCTGGTCAGTCTAGCCTTCCTAGATATTTCTATTGCTTTCCCAGGGTTTGTTTAGTCTAGTGTACTTTTGGGGTGTGACTCTTCCACCCACTTTTTTTGTATGACTAGTTATATTTTATTCTGTAAGTTTTATATATAATAAAGTGCACTTTTCCATCAAATATATATATATGATTGATTTGAAAAATCTTAAGGGGTCTTGAAATAATGAAAATTCAATTTATTTCAAGGATTTTTATTTCTTTTGGAAGATCTTTCGTAATATTTTAGTGATTTTTTTTTTGGGTGTGTTTTGCTAGATAATTTTATTAAGGCTTGTATTTAAAGTGTGGACATATTTAAATATATATGCTCAGTGAACCATCATGAATTTATTATTCTTATGATATCAAATGGTCTTATAAATGATTTGGGACAACTAAATAAGAATAATAGATTATTTTTGAAATTTAAAAAAAAAAAAAGTAAACATAATATATATAATAGTTTTCAAAGGCCTTCACAAATAAAAATCAAAGTTCAATCAGTCTTTCCATTGATTATTTGTGATGTTAATTTAAGTCTTTATTTTTTACTCAACCTTTCTTTCTGCATGATAGACTATATTGCTCATTTTGGACATTTCAAGCTTATTTTATGCAATAGTATTGCTAATAATATATATTAAGTGTGTTAGACATAATCATTATACTTTTTATGTTGATGTGCTATTGAATATATGTAATTATATTTCCATGTTTCTAAGTATTATGGACATGATTGATATGACTGACTCTATTTAGCTCTAGAATGTTATTTATGGATATTTTTATGAGTCTTGTATTATGGCATGTTTAGTAATCTTACGGTGTTACTTCATTGTTTTATTATACTATTAACATGATTGGTTTTTAATCTATTATTTATAATTTAATACTAGCTTCTTTTAATCATGTATGCAATGTGTGTTATTTTTCTATACCCATGGTGGGTACAACTATGATTTGGATATGTGATTTGATATTTTGAAAATGGGAAAAAATGGATATGTGTATCATGGATTATATAATAGTGACAGGATTCACATAATTATGTGTTTATACCATGAGATTCAATTATCATATAATTATTTTTGATTAAATAAGTAGGAGAAGAGGGTCCTGGGCCCTTTACAAAGCCACCCCATGAGCTCAAAAATCCTCTAGCGAGGTAGAAACAACACATACATAGCACCACAACATAAAACAAGAATGAAAACACACAAGCTAACACATAGAACCAGAAAAGTAACTATAGGCTATCATTAGTCCCATATTTAGCTAAGAACTTGATGATTTCCTTATAGTCACCAAGACTATTCACACCCACATCCCTTAACTTGTCAAAATCCTTAACTACAAAAAACACAAAAACTACATGATGAAGAGACTTGGTAGCATATTCAACCATTAATCTCCATTTTTTATGTATTTTGTCTATTTTGGCCTTGATTTCCATGACTTCCTCTACCGTCATAACACACAATGATCATCTACCTTTCTTTTCCTAGCCCTGGGCCTCTATAGCATCCTCCTCCATCTCATCTGAGTATGGTTCATTCATTTCAAGAAAATGGCTCATTCCCTCAGCTTCTTGATCCAACTCTGAGGGAGTCTCATCTTCACTAGCCTCAAAAGTGTCTTAAAAAAAATTAGAGTCATCAAACATGACAATGCCTTGAGGGTTCTGAGATGGGATTCCAGTAATATGGTTGACCTATGAATACCCACACTACCCCTAGCCTCATTCTCAACCAGATTGGGACCCAGGTCCAAAATTTTCCCTAACTCCTCAACTCCATTAGGATCTTCCTTTGCAGACTTAACCTTTTTAGACTGAACATTGCCTTCTTCCTTAGCAACCTTCTGGCCCCTTTTAATAGACCCCTTCACAGTCCCCTAGTTGGTGGTCTCAATCTTACCATAGGGTTACTTAGGGTAATTAACCTTGGAATTAGGGGGGGTCCCAATTGGGGTACTACAGTCTTCAATTTTGGGCCCCTCCAATAGAGTTTTAGGGGAGATTTTGGGGGTCCCAACTAATTTTTTGCCTATACCTTTAATAGCAGGAGAAGGGTGTGATGGGGATCCTTCCAACAGGCTAACTTTAATTTGCTTCAGGGGACACAAGGCCAAATGAAATTGGTGTAATCTCAAGATGAGACCTTAGTGGATGGGAATGAGGGAGAAGTTAGGATTTTTGGCCTGAATTTCCTTAGCTAACTTAATGGAATTCTCTAGAAAAGACAATAAGAAAAAGGGGAGGCTAATTTCCATCTTATTCCTAAAATGGTTGAGTAAATCAAAGTGGTAGTACTAAAATACCTTGAATCTACCTTCAAGAGTGAAGAACTTCATTAGGATGAGACAAATTTTCCCCCATGGTGCTGATAGCTTCTGTCTTTCAAATCCCCCATGGAGCTTTGTAGCAACCTCACCTTCCCTAAATAAAATCCTCATGTTTTTTAGGTTTGGCACCCTGTTGCACCAACTAATTTTTTTCACTTTGATAGGGAGCCCCATGACTTTCCCAATCACCTCCTTAGAGACTTCAAAATCAATACCCCCATATGAACTTATCTAGAATTCTCCTCCTAGGACTCATTAAACTAATGAGATAGATTCTCATCATGACTAATCATCTCATCAATGAAATAAGCCACCTCACACTCCTAGATAATGTGTTATACCATAGGGTCCTATCTAAATTCCTCCAAAGAGGTCAGCTTAATCTTGACAATGTCACCACCCATATTTAAAACGAGAGAAACACAAAGCCCATGAGACTGTTTAAGGCAAAGAGCAATGAAATGCTTTACAAGATATCTAAAAAGATTAATAAGTCTTTTTGAGCCTATCAAGGACCATGAGAGTTATGACCTCATCATATCAAAATAATTTTGGAGATTTGCATAGCCTTTCCCACACTAAAACTCAACCTCAATATTGACCCATGTCTACCATCTCATGCAGTAATCACTAGAGATGGGGCATGTTAAGAAATAATTACCCTTGATCCAACTTGACCTATCAACATCCCCTCCTCTCATCATCATTTGTCCACTCATCTCCCTACCCATCTAACTTATCATCATAATATCCTACCTATTTATCATCCACCTCTTCCACTTTATTGAGGTCCAGTCAGCCACCTAGTCAATGTGGCTTTGTTTCCTCAGTTTTCAAGTAAGCCAATATTTATGCCAAATATTTCTCCCACCTTTTTAAAGACATGTGGGTATCTTTGTGTGTTTATTTTCCATCTCCATACATTCTTTACTGACATTCATGTGCTGATTGTTACGTACCATAGTATTTCTAATGACAAAGTCTTGAGCTTGGAATCCATCAATTCTATAATTCATAAGTATATTATCACCTCTCAATGGGAAATAGTCACCCCCACTCAAATCAAGCATGCATATGGTGAATATCCCACACCACTTAATCCACATACATGTTTCCATCTTTATTGAAAATAATTTGGATCTCGCTTGGTAGATTAGATAGGGTTCTCTAGCATTGCCAGCCATTACTATTGATTCTTAGGTTTGCCATATCATCTGCTATCACATTTCCCTCCCTATAAATGTGGAAGATATTGTACTACTCCATAGCATTAAGAATCAATTAGATGTCTCCTATTATATCTATCATTTTCCAACCTATGTCCATTAATCCCAGGGTAGCATTAATAATTAATTATGAGTCTCCTTCAACATGAAGTTTTTAAATGTTTAAGGAAATAGCATGTTTAATTCCCCACAACATAGCTAAGGCTTCCACCTCATTATTTCCTTTAATGCCAATTCCCCCAGTGTATGCTATCATAAGCATTCTAAAATCCAATCTAATAATGCCTCCTCTACTAGCCACCCCTGGGTTCCCTTTGGCTACCCCATCAAAGTTGAGCTTTAACCATCCTTCTTGAGGTAAGGCCCATTTCGTGTTAGCCCTAACTATTTTTTTAAAATTATCTATTTGATAAATGTCTAGGCTTATTTTCCATTGTTCTAATATTCTCTATTATTCTAGACCTAGAGGGCTCTCTACAGCTTTAAATTTATTGGTATTAATATTCTCCACCAATAACTTAGAGAATGTCTGAAACACCTCTAAAGGGGTTTTATATTTTTCCTTAAAAATTCCATTATCTCATTATTTTCATAAGTTCCATGCAAGGTGATGGGGAATTTAAACCCATTATTCCTTCACTATTGAAAATATTAATGGGGGTCTCTAATCTTTATCCAGGTCCACCATCGTGCCATTCAAAAGCCAGGTCAAGTTAAGCCTCTGCATAACTAGGCTTCAAACCTCCCAAGAAATGTTGTAGTGCAAAATGAGGTGAGTGGTCATTTCTTTTTCCTCCCCATAGAAAATACATTTATTTTTAATTTTAAATCCTCTCTTCTTTAAATTGTCTAGAGTCAATGTTTTGTTATGTATTAGCATCCACTAAAAGAAGTTAATTTTTGGTATAAGTTTTGGAAGCCAAACTTTCCCCCAGAGAATATCCTCACTAGTGTCTAATAGTAATTCATAGGCACTTTTAATAGTGTAAAATCCCTTATCATTCTTATCCCAAATTATCTAATATTATTTGGGAAAAAAGGAGAGCCTAAATTCAACCAATTCCCCTTGTAGTTGAAGGGAAACCTCTTTAATCTCCTCCTGATCAAGGGCATAATCTATGATGTTTTTCCAACTCCTCTTATCCCCATTCCTATTTTTTAGTTAGTCACTTTATCCCTAAATAAACTACAAGCTCTATCCATTAGTATATGATAATTCAAGTCCTTAAGGGGTAGATCATTTACCCATCTATCCTCCAAAAATATAACATTATTGCCATCCCTAATCTTCCATCTGATGCCTCTGCAGAGGACACCATGGGTTTTGAGAGTCCCATTCCAGAATACTAATCCTTTAAGAAGACCCTATTCCATTATTATCTTGCTACCAATATCCCCATTGAGATACTTATCTATCATGATATCACCCCAATCCTTGTTCCCTTGATTTAGGTTCCACCCTATATTTTCCATGAGGGCTTTGTTCATGAGATGTAATCTTATAAATCCAAGGCCACCCTGATATTTGGGAGTGCAAACCTTTTCCCATACTACCAGCATAGTCCTCTTATTTTCTTCTACCCCCGACCACAAGAATTTATTTTGTATCTACTCAATCTTCTCAACCACAAATCTCAAGATTTTTAATAGATTGAGGAAGTAGTTAGGGGTGCCTTGAAGAGAAGCTTTGAGGAGTTGAAACTTACCTAATTTACTCAATAAGGCTCCTTTCCAACCCATCAGCTTTCTCTGTGTCTTTTCAATAATCATGTTCCAGTAATCCGAGGTGACTTTATAAATTCTAAGCAAAAGCCCAAGATAGGTGGCAAGTAACCTCTCACTAGAGAATCCCAAAGTTTTGATGATTTTTTGTTGAAGGTCCTCCTGAGTGTTTAGGAAATAGATATGGATTTTCTCAAAATTGATACTCTATCCAGAGGCCCCTTCATATGTGTTAAACAAGTTTTTCCATCTTCTCTCTTCCACTACAAAAGTAGTTCCAAACAATATAGTGTCAATAATGAACTATTAAATAATCAATGGTTGGGATATGGAAGAAAGCTTTATGTCTCTAAAATAACCCTACATTAGTAATTTACCAGCATTCCTACCTAGGACTTCTACTAGCAAGATGAAGAGATAGGGATAAAGGGGATATCCATGTCTGAGGCCTCTCCCTAAGGGGAAATAGCCTTTGGGAGAGCCATTAACTAGAACAAATAATTTGACTATGGAAATACACTCCACCAAGTTAATCACTTGGTCTTGAAATCCAAATTTTTTGAGTACTCTAATCAAAAATTCCCAATTGACTCTATCATATGCTTTAGAGATATCTAATTTGAATATCATACCCAGGGTTTTGATTTTGGAGATTGAATGAATGATTTCATGGGTGGTGATGGATGCATTAAGAATTTGCCTACCCAGAACAAATCCTTTTTGGCTGAGGGTAATGAGTTTGTCTAAAAGTGGTTAAAGTTTGAAAACCAAAATCTTAGTGAAGATTTTGTACACTATATTATAGAGGCTGATTGGTCAAAAGTCTAACATGGAGAGGCATCTATCTTCTTCAGGACTAGGGCTATAAATATATTTTTTAAATACCATAGGAATCTACCTATCCAAAAGAAATCTTTAATTGTATTCATGATATCCTTTCTAATAACATCCTAGAATGTTTACAAGAAAGCTAGGGGGAACCCATCTAGGCCTAGAGCTTTGAAATCTCCCATTAAGAAGACAAAAGCCCTAACTTCCCCCTCTATAACTAGTTTATTTATTAGGATATTATCCTCATTATATAAAATGGTAGGGATGGCATCTAGAAGGAACTCGTTATCTCCCTATGGGGTGTTGAACTATTGGGCTGCTAAAAGGTTGTCAAAGTAATTCGAGGCCAACTTCCCTATTTCCTCATCATTTTCTACCACATCCCCATTCTCATTCAAGAGCATACTTATGGAGTTTCTCTTTTTTTCATCAATGTGGATTGATGGAAGAAGGACATGTTCTTGTCCCCCTCTTTCAACCATTGAATCTTGGATTTTTGTTTCTAATAAACCTCTTCCTCCTTCAAGGTTAAAACTCAATCTTTTGAGAGGGAGTTTTCCAAAGTTTGTAGCTCCTCTAAAAATTCACCCTATTCTATCTTGGCTTGGACTTATAGAAGTAGTTCTTTTATGTTTCTCTTCCTGACTAGAACATTACCAAAAGTATATTTATTCCATCCCTTAACTTTGTTCCTTACATTGGCCAGTTTTTGGGCCAGACTATACATAGTCGCTCCCTAGACAAAAATGTTCCACCACTCAACCAGGCAACCTCTAAATTCTAGGTGGAGAAACCACATCATTTCAAATATAAATGGGAAGGGACCTTTTGAATTCCTTTCTCGATAGTTTAACATTAAAAGGTTGTGGTCAGAGCCTACTCCTGGAAGAGCAACCAGACAAACAAGGTTGGTTATAACCCAGTTGGAAGATAATAAGAATTTGTTAAGCTTTACCTAAATAAGACTACTCCCTTATCTTTTGTTAAACTAGGTAAAATATTGGCCCAGTAGGTCCACATCCATTAGGCCAGTATGACCTAGAATGTTCACTAAGTCTACCATGCTGGCAGAGTGGTCTATCAGACCACCCATTTTTTTAGATGGATAGAGTGGGTTATTTAGGTCCCCTACCACCATCCATTTAGTTCTCCCATATTTTTTTAGCTTTTCCAAGAGATTATCCCATACCTCCTTTCTCTCGCTATGAGTATTTAGAGCGTAGACATTGACCAAAGTCCATGAAATATAACTAACTTGGAAGTAAATTTCAATATAATACCTAGAATAGGCTACCACACTCCCTTGAAATTTCTAGTTCCATAATGTGGTAATACCTCCCAAATCTCCTTGAGATCCACTAATATCATAGTTGACATTAGGCCAAATATTTCTCACCAGTAGCTTGAAATTACCCTCAAACATCTTGACTTCTTTAAGTAACAAAATATCTACTTTATTATCTAAAATGTAGTTCTTAACAAATAGTTACTTGTGAGGGCTATTAATCCCTCTGATATTCTAAGAAACTATCTTCATTTTTATTCCTCCTATGGGGTGACCACTAAGGTGGTCTGTCTACCCCTAGAAATCTCTTTTTCCATCTCTCTCTACCTTGTTTGCATGAGTGAAATTTTGCCCCTATTGTTGTCCTCCCCACATCCACTATCTTTCTACTAATACCCTTGCCTCTTTTTTTCACAATAAACTAATTCTCCAATTCCTCTACATTCTTGTTAGTTCCTACACCTGGAGATTGGGAGAAACATTTTTTCAAAGGGATTACCTCCAACTTGAAACCTCCCATTTTTTATTCTAGTTATGTGTTTCTAGTGTAGTTTTTACCAAAGTCATCCCAGTCAAAGGAGTTCTAGAAGATTGGACTAGCTCACCCTCCTCCCTTTCTTCATGTCTACGACTCAAGTTTTTTAGCTGGTTGTTAAGGTTTCCCTTAGAATCATTTTCACCTACACCTTGGTCCTTCCCACTAGAAAGCAACCCCTGGCTTTCCCCTAAAGGAATCTCTACTTCCTCTTCTAGGGGGGCTAGGGGTTTCCTTCCTCTTTACCAATCATCTTTGAATTCTTTCTCAAAGAAACAGGGGGGAAGAAATGAGATTGAATATGTCTCCCTTAAAGGGGTAGTCATTCATGGTCTCAACTGGATCCACCTACACTTCTTTCTAAGTTTTGATATGTTTGGGATCCCTACATTGGGTGAATACATGTCCCGATTTCATCCAATTTTGATAGAAAACTCTAGATTTCTCATACTAAATGTTTTATTTCCACTTCCTATATTTAGATTCTAGTATAATGGAGGTGGGAAGTGTTTTAAGGATATCTATATTAACATAGAATCAAGAAAAGACTAACCTTGTCTTTTCCTTAGTGACTTTGTGAAAAGTCACATAATTTATAAAGGAATTCCCAATCCAAGAAAAAATTTCCTCATTCAAAAATTTGAGTGGGAGACTTGGGATTCTAACCCAAACCAGTGTCAACTAGTTGAGGTCCACATTGGGGTCAAAGCTAGGCTTCCATTGACATAGAGAGAGTGATTGTTTCCCATAGATTCATGAGCCTCTAGTTAGGATCAACAGCATATCCTCATGAGAAGTAAATTTGAACAAGAATAGTCCACCTACCATAGCACTGGTTGAGACACTTCCCTTTAGAGCCCACTTGGTTTCCACCTAATTTATCACCAAATCTATATTGGGTTTGAATGTAAAGAACTTTCCCACCAACATATTCACTATATATGAGACCGCCCTAAGAATGGTTTGGTCTATAAGTTTGAGAGCCTTAGCACCCTCAAACTTAGAATTGATCAGAGCACTTGATATCTAGAAACCTCCACTCAACGAGTGAAAATATCCACTTGGAGTAGCACCCATTAGGACCTCTTTCCAACACTTATGTCTAAGATTCACATCCAAAGTCATGTGATTAGTGTAGAGGCCCTTGTCAAGAGTAAATTCCTTGGGAGCATGGGGAGGGGACTGGGTCATGCCCCCCTGAGCTGTCACCTTCTATTATTATTCCTACCCAAAAACCAGTTCAAATATAGACATATATGCAGATGCAAAAAAATTGTTGAACATAGACCCAATGAATGTGTAGGTGATAAGTGTCTGAAGCCATAAGGGGGGACAAGAGTTCTAATATAGACCCAATGACCATACCTACCCTAAACATGATGTAAGGACCTTATACCTATTGTGAATGGTATCATCAATCCTAGGTCTAAATCAACCACATAACACCTCAATTAAACATTTCCCATTGATTTTTTGGACCATAATAATATGGACCACATATCACCTTGATGAACATTATTTACATTATGAGAGGTTTGACACATAATTGGGGAGGCATAGACAAGGCATATATCATGAGCTTACATTATTATAAGAGGAATTTCATAAATTTAATGAAATTATTTCACATATTATATGATTCATGTTACATAGATCATCAAATTAGGGGTATATGCAAGGCATATGTTTGAATTTTCACATATATTATGATACTTTGGCATTAGTTATTGGACTCATATTACATAGGTTATTAAATTCAAAACATATGCAAGGTATATGTGGCACATTCTACAAAATTTATACGTAGGCATTACTCAATCATTATTCAAGTAATACTCAGATTGAATCATATAACATGTATAACCTACAGTGGATGATTTAAAAATATACATATATTCTCAACCATTTATTAGACTTTTCAGATGCCATAGTAGATTTAATTTCATAGATATAGTGTTTTTTGTGGGACTAAATTTATACATGACTTAACTTCTAGTCACTTCTCTAATTTTTAATGAGGTTTTAAGCATCTCAACCCATGGTTTTGCATTGGCAACTCCATTGGGTATGACAAGTCTATTGAAGACATATCAATTTAAATGCATATAAGTATATTTGTTCCATTATCTCTAGAAGACAAGTCTATTGAAGACATATCAATTTAAATGCATATAAGTCTATTTGTTCCTTAATATTTAATTTCACATATGTTCAGTATTTTACTTCAAATTTATAGCATAAGTGAAATTTTATTTTTACATGTTTCATCACAGGTTTGCATGAAGCAAGGCCTAAAACTCAATTCCTACTTGACACCACCCATAGTGGTTATTTTTAGGTGTCACCTTCTATTCTTTTACTCTAAAATATATATTACTATAATAAAATAGGGAAAATATACACTTTTATTTTGCGTTAGAAACTTGACAATTGTTGGGGATCAACCAACAATAGATTACACTTGTGAAAGCAATAAACGCAGAATTAAATCAGATTGACAAGTAACTAGAATGAGATAATAGCAAGAACAAGAGATACAAGAAACCACCCTAAAAACTTGTATTAACAAACTCTTTACAAAAGGAATACAATTGAAGAAAGCTTCTTTCTTCCACACCTCTCCTAGATGTATAGATCTCTCAATAGATCTCTATTCCTTAAGAGCTATCTCTCTCAAGAACAATCAATTCCAACAGACCTGGATTGATTCAATTCTATACTGTTCTTCAACATTCAACAATGTCTTCAACTTTACATTACCTTACATTCTTATTATGAGCTAAGAAGATCTATCCTAATATAGAATTAGGAGACTTGAACATGCACTTACAACAAACAGTTAAGCCTCTTAAACAAGGGCTCTAAAAATAATATTACTAATAATAGAGACGCGAGCTTAAGACTACAACTCAAACTCATCATGAAAACACTCGCTTCTATCCATGGAAATAGCATTCTGGACACACAGGTAACCGACGCCGGTTCCTTCCTGCTTGCCTGTGACCGACGTCGGCCGATCCTCTACCGACGTCGGCGTCTCTTCCATTGCATCTGACCAACGTCGGTCGCTCCTGACTGACGCCAGTGTCTGTGTAGACCCGAACCTATTAAAGTCTTCTCCTTGGTGAAGCTTTTAGCTCCACACCCTAATAATAATGTTATATTTGACAAATCTTTAACATACATGACTTATGCAGCCATACACGACTCTTGTTCACATTTTTATTTGGCCATTCATCCATATATGCACTCAACCTTCATGAATAATTATTATTATCTATGTTCAAAAATATTAATATCATTATCATACTATCCCTTAATATGATATCATTTTTTCTTACTTTTTTATAGTTCCATCCTTCCTTAGACATTTCTACCAGTATGGACCTGTCTAGTTAGGTTGGATCTATTTTTGTGCCCTTTAACAACTATTTTCTCAAATTAAAATGGTTCATATATTTCAACCCATATACTTCACATCTTGTTTTAGATGAAATTACCCAAAGATTAAATAATATATAAATATAAATCATAATCCTATTAACATTTAGCACTTATTTATTTATCACTAAAAATCACTCTGCCCATTGAGAGGAACTATCCTAAAGTTTCCAAATTTTTAATCCACCAAGGAAAAATCCCTAAATTAAGTTTTGATACCTCTACAAGTTCAAATCATAGGGTTTTAGGTTTGGAAATCCATACACAATATTGTATTGTATTGTATGATAGTATTACACAGGATTGCACACACTCAACAAGGTAGGAGAACTATGTTCATTTCGACTTCCCTCTTTGAAGTATAGGATATGTAAGCAACACTTATCCATAAGGGGTGGATGAGGAGATTTTAACCATTTATTTTAAAATTTATTATCCCTATTTTACATTGGTACTATAATGTACAGCTAGGGTTTAAAGCAAGGAGAAGGAAAACATAAACATTTACATGGGATCTAAGACATTTACATACACAATAAGCCTAATCAAATGTCGGTGTAATAATCATAAATATCATTGATCAATGTATATGTATGGGAAATAAAATCACCATAGTATAGGGTGTTGCACTATATAGGTATCTATGATGTGAAAACTTGTCCCACCTCACGTAAACAATTTGCTTCTAGATCTAAGCATTCACATGCCATTTTATGATCTCTACCAATGATTGTACCCTATCACAAACTTATACAAACCTAAAAAAAAGTAAGTACTTAATTTCTCTAAGTGTTTTCTATATATATTAGGTTGTTTTATATGCACATAATATTTTCAAAATTTTATAAATATATGATGCTCTTTATCTTGCAAGAACCCATCAAGTCTCAATATCTCTGAGTGCACACCCTAAAGGTTACACCAGGAAAGGGATGGGTAGACCATTGGTGCTTTGTAGGATTATTATCCTTTTTACCACTTTCTATCTACACACTTATCTCCTCAAAACCTTTCCTCTAAGTTCATTCTTCTTTTTTGCACACTCCTCTAGTCATTTGCCACTTTTGGTACCCCTTTTGACAGTTGACATGACTAGGTCAACTGGGTTGACCTTGTACTCTTATTATCAAAACTTATTCAGGGTCTAGGTCAGCTCTTGGTCGACCTATCCCATGACCTAGTGAGTTTTTATCAATAATTATACTAGGTCAACTAGGTCAACTTTGTTGACTAAAACTTTTGAAAGGGTTTAGGGTTAGATCCACCTATATATACACAATATTTTTTCCCTTATTTAGAGAAGAGAAAAATAAGTAAGAGTTATTGTCCATCTGTTTATCCACCATTCTACTTGAGGAGTAAGTTTAGGGTTTCATATTTTATTTAGAGATATGGATCTTATCTTGTGGATAAGTCTTTTGGATGTATTAATAGGTTATGTAGCCTAGAGTTGATTTATCCTTGCCATCCTTACATACCATAATAACCTCTTGTAAATCACCATGGCCAAGGGAGATATTGAGGCTCGATGGGTTCACATTCAAAGGTAAGTGTTCCTAACTTTGTTTCTCCTTTGTAAGAGTAGATAGATATACATTTGTGTTTCTCTTACATGCATCAAGATTATGTATACATTGACATGATTATATGTCTTCTATGCATGTTTACTTTTGTTATTCATTGCCCACACTTTGTGCCATAAGCTTTGTTGAGCACTAGATTAGATTTATTCACTTTATTTGTTATTAGTATAATTAATATGAAAATATAGGACTTATTTAGGGTTATTGCATGATTTTTATTGACTGGAGGTTTTATAACCCTTCCTATTAAAATTATTCATGATAAGAGATTCCCTAATTCAGTCTAGTGGATCCATATTGGTCAAGTTCCTAATTATCTAATATATCCCCAATCGAAAGTGTAAGTAGGATCTATCTTCTTCTAGATAGGATTGATTTTAGATCTGATGTATTTTTGATTTCATACATTCTGGTGAACTCGATGTGAATCTAACCCTTCCAAGTTTTCTTTCATGTTTTTCATTTTTATCATCTTATTTATTATTTTTATATATTTGTGATACCAAGTCAACCAGGTTGATATAGTTTCTAACTTATGTACATAGATTTAACACATAATCACATCAAAAATGATTATATTTTTTCAGTGTACGTCTTTATCAAATATAGGTTATTAGATCAAATAGGTTGACACAGTACTCTTATTCAATTCCAAATAATAGACTATGTTGAATAGGTCAAATTAGTCTCTTATTCAACTCCAGAATAATAAAATGTGTCATTCATGTTGAATTAGTATCCTAGTCACCTTCTAGATATAAAACCAAGTTGATTGGGTCAATATAGTCATCTTAAACAGGCTTCAACAAACAAGGAATTACAAAACTAGGTCGACCCATTCGACATAGTTAGCAAAAGTTAAAATCAATATTCAAAGTAATCCAATATTAATTTCATAGTCCTCATCATCTTCTAACCCACCAAGGTTCCTTTATGTATATATCTTTCAATTCAGTTCTTCTTTGTAGTTTTGTTTTTCAAAGTTTGTAGTCTTCAAAACTACAATCATACATCAAACTAGGTCGACCTAGTTGACCTAGTTTTGTATTTTATCTTCTATCTAAAAGACTAAGTTGACCTAGTCAACTTAGTTTTTAAGTAATCTTGATTTTATAGTAAAATAGTAACCCTATCAATAATTTTATTTAATGTTTGCATGTACTATCATATGAACCAACTCTATATTGTGCTTAAATTGAGAATCAATAACTATATGTTAGCAATTAATTCACAGTTTAATTTTTAGTTGTTTGCATGCTTAGAGTAGATCACATAGTCTAATTAGGTGGTTTTTCAATATATCATTTAATTACACTATTTTTTTCTTTCTTTCACACACTACCAAATCACATAATTTCAAAATCCATTTAAACATTTGTCTACCCAAGGCTTACCTACTTGATTTCATCACCAAGGGGGAAACTGACTTGGTTTCTTGGCCAAGTATAAATACATGGTTAATGGCATATATTGACAAAGTATCCAACACACTTATTATTGTAGGATTGTGAAGTGAGGGGTAAGCCCCAATACCAAGCTAGTACCATTGCCAACATAGATCCTTTTCAGCCTAAACATCTTGAGACCATTCATAGATTGCATTCTAGTTCCCTATTTTTATCCAACTTCCCTATCACACTTAAAATAATAATTTATAATAATATAATAACATTCAAGATGACCACTTAGTTAGAATTTACTTTTCAATTGACTACTTACTCTTTTCTCATTATATGTTCTATTGCAAAAAATTGCATTGGCCAGCATTAGTGCAAGGTTTTATGTCATGTGACCCAATTGGATCATTCTCTTTGATCCAAATATTTGTGTGCTTACTTTAACTTATTGTTTCAAGTACATTGCAATAATTTTTCAATGTTTTCAATACACTATTATTTTGTTCAACATAGTCTCTTATGGACTATCTTTTTCCTTGGCGACAGTACTGATTCAACCCAATTGACCTAGTACTCATTTCTACCTCTTAAGTTACAATACTAGGTCAACCTAGTCAACTCTGTATCCTTGTTAGCTCAATTTTCATACCCTATTTTAAGTACTAGGTTGACCCAATCAACTCTATAGTCTTATCTATATTTATGTTTCTCCTTGTTTTACATAAACTTTGCCTTACCTAATCTCTCTCCTTCATCATGAACTTCATGTTTGAATACAACACGGAGTTGAATTCAATATATTTGTTGAGTCTTACCAACCCTAATAGGTTCTCTCATAAGAAGATTATGGATCCTATCTTAGATGAAAGTAATGTGCATATAGCCACTTGCACTACAAACTATGGGACCCCTCCTCATTCTTCTTCATTTCATAATCCTCTCTTCTCATTTAAATATCAACCCAAATTAGAGTATACACTAGAAATTCTCTTCTTCATCAATGAGTTTCCTCAACATCAAGGAAAGGATTCTTATACTATTTACCATCTCATGATAAGTGGTCAAGGTGAGGAGTTCCATTTACCTTCTCCCACATTCTCACATGGATTTGGGGATACTAGTTTCTTTGCTTCTCAGCCTTTTCCCTCTAACTTGGACCCTTATCATACCATGGCATCTTAATCTTTAATTTCCTCTACCTCCATGCCTATTATTTCTACTAACATGATAGGTTATACATCTAGTGGGCCTCTTCCAATACCCACTCTTCTTAATTATTCCAGTAGTTCATCATTTGTTACCCCTGGTAATCATGCCTTTAGTGATGCTTCTTCTCATCCCTCTACTAGTCCATCTTTTATAACACAAGCAAATTATGCCACTAGTGCCTCACTTAAAGTTCTTCTCAAGCTCCTACAAACACCCATAGTAGTACCCAAGCCACTACTACTAATTTTAATACTTCAATCAATGTTAATAATGTAATTCAAACCCATAAACTCCTCTTAAAAACTCTTAATCAAATGAATTCTTTCCAAGCCAATAATGTAAATCAAATGATGAAAATGCAAAATCATCTGATCCATCTTCAAACCCACAATCAATAGATGCCATGGGGAATGCATAACTAAAATGTTCCCCCACCTCCTCTTTGGTATTCCCATGGTAATCTTATCCCTCAGCCTTATATTGTTAATAAAACAATCAAGCATCTTCAAAATGAGCCTCTTACATCTCAAATTGCTAATATCGATATAGGAGGTATCACCCCTACCATTTCTTACAATGGATTAACTGGTCCTACTCTTCATTTAAAAAAATTTGAAAATCTATATAAAGATTGGGTCAAGTTAAATACCTTTATTGCTACCAACATCTTAACAAAAAATCTCATGGGTGATGATTTAGATTGGTACAACCAACTCAAATATCATTCCATTACTAGTTTGGAATATTTAGTTAATGCTCTAGTCCAAGAGTTCTAAACTAGTGATCTCCTTGAGAATACCTTGGCCCATTTCATCAATTGTAAGCAACTTGAAATCAAAACTGCACAAGCTTTTATCAAATGATGGAATAACTTGTCTAATAAGTGTGAAAATAATATGGTTGATGACAACCTTTTCCATCTATTTACCAGTGTTTTTTTCCCAAGTTATAATATCAAGTCTGGACTCTCTCCACATACTTTAGAGGAGGCTATTGACCAAGCTAAGCATCAAGATTTCCTTATGCATTAATTCAAGCCATCCTAACCTTCTATGGGTACTCGCATGTTGCTCAATTATTAATAATAATCATACTACTAATGATGGCATCATTAACTCTTATGATACCATTCATACTATTCAAGTTGTTCCCAACCAAACTTCAAAATAAGATTCCCCTCTTGAACACATCAATCTTTATTTATCTTGAGCCAACAAAATTAATGTTCATAAACATGTATCCCTAGTATAATTACAAAAATTTCTATGAATGTCTCTCCTATGATAAATTTATCCCACTCAACCCATGAAATCTTGGTACAATCCTAAGAAATTTTGTTAGTTTTATGCTAGTTGGGGTTATTCTCATGAGACCTATAGGCAGCTTCATAATTTGGCTATGGATTTCCTTATTGGTCCCAATTTTGACCATGATTATATCATTCATCAATGCCAACAAGCCTATGACATTGCCTTCAAATCCCATGAAACACAAACTAAATCTCAAGATTTGAACTAGGTTAATACTCATTTAGACATCTATATATAATCTCTTCCAAATCACCAAGATAACAAAGACAAGCCTTCCCCTTCTACCAATAATGTTGATAGTCTTCTTGACCCAACTCCTGAAGAGAATGTGGTCAATATGAATAATATGTGGAGGGTGGTTGATTTAATTAATCCTCAACCTACCCACACACCTCAATTATCTTGCGCATTTCATGTTATCCAAGATTCTTCTCCAACTCACTTAAATGAGTTGGGGCAAGAAGACCTCATATATTTTGATGAGCCAATTCCAACACCTCCCTTGGATAACAATTCCCATACCATTTATACCATTACTCTAGCTTCTTTACCTATCACCAATGATACTCCAACTCCTGTCAACACGTCTTCTCAAACACAACCTACATCAACTACCCCATCTCCTCAATATAATCAACAAACTTATCCTCTAATTAAACCTCCTACCTCTTATCATTATGAATTCACATTTACTTTGGTTTCTCATTTCAAGTACCTCCTTCAATACTATACACCTATGTCTCTTATATGTTATGATGAGTGGGATCCTCTTACACAACTTACTAAACTCCCATCTCAAATCCCATTCCTCAAACTTATGTGGACCTCTCCACTTTATCATAACCATCTTATGTAGCTTTTGTTTAAAATCAACATCCCTCATCCTCCCCTAGTAGGATGTGAAGCATCCTTATATGAATCAGAAGATAGTATATTAAAATAGTACAAAGAGATGTCCATGCATGTTGATGAGATAATGGACACTTTTCTTTCCCTCAAATTCCCCATTGCTTCTGTGATCTCCGATGAGATTCTACTTCATGTAGATGATCCTCATCTTTTTATTAGTGTCTAAATTAGTGATATCTAAGTTAAGTGTGCCTTAATTGATGAGGGTTATAGAGCTTACATTACCTCCCTTGATTTTATCAAAAGCCTTAGATATTATGAGTGCAATATTAAATCCACACGTAGCACATGTCAAGGCTATGACTGAATGCAAATGCCTTTTTTAGGTTATCTATGGCTCCCCATTACCATCCCACCTATCTTAAACTTTATTTTATATTATAACATTCTACTTGGCAGGCCATGGACTCATCATATGAGAGCAGTTGCCTCTTCTACTTTTTAATGGGTCAAATTTCCTCATAATGGAGCCATTTATAGGATTCAAGGTGACACCAACCCTTAGAATTTTGAATAATTCCAATACCATGGTGTATTCAATATTCTTACCCTTGAACCCTTACCAAGCATTCCATTTCTTAGATCTTAATGATTTAACTTTCCTATCAATTCCACCCAAGGATAGAATGGTCACCCCAAACTCGTCAAGAATATGCACCCTAACCTCCTAAATTTTAATGACAATGAGCCTGATGAGATCAATCTCAAGATTAAAACTTCAGACCTCTCACCTTATCTCATCTCTCAGCTTCCCACTTATTTACAACCTCATTCCCATCATCCACCTTGTGATGGCATACCCATTGTCTTAACTAAGACTTGACATTCCATTCATCACACCTCATCAGATGACAAGGTCATCCCTACATGCACCATTGATATTCATACACTTGATTATGAAAATGGTTATACCTTAGATGATCCATTCTTAGGAGGTCCTGTTCAGGCTTGAGATGCTAAAATTATTCATTATTTTTCCTTTTTGCTTCAATATTATAGTATATCATCTATCATTCCACCTTATATTTATTCTAATTTTAGTATTTTTCTTCTTTATCACAGGGTAGAGATGGTGAACACACCTCCATTTTTTAATAACCTCATAAGAGTATGCTTATAGATCATGCTATGACTATTCCCTATTGCTTTGCTTGATACCATGACCCCTCTAGCTTATTTATCCTTGAGATGCTTGTGACTATCTTTTAGCCTTCTATGGACCCTACCCCTCCTTTAGTAGAGCCTATTTTGGATCCTATTCCCACTTTAGCTAAGTCTATTCCTATTTTTAATCTTATTTCTCCTTCAATTGAGCCTTGTCTAGTTTCTTCACCATCCCCACCATCTCTTGGTGATGGTTTTCTCCCTTTACTACATCTAGATCCTTCACCCACCAAATGGGCTATTCAGCCTTATTGTGACATTCATAAATTTTCCAATCATTGGACTAGATATTATTCCCTATACCAAGCTCCCTTAGCTTATATTTCCCCTTCTCCTATGAGTACACCTACCAAGACTACTCGCAGGCATATCTATTGCTTCCACAGCATAGATAACCATTCATCCACACATTGTCACAAGCTACAAAAATCTATTGACACCTTGCATCCCACCACTCCTCAACCCTCAGACAAGGTTATACCTCCTCTGAAAGTATTACTAAGTATATTCCTTATAATAGAGAGGTATATTATCTATGGCACCAATGTGTCACACATCACACTGATCATTGCCACATCCTTTAGCAGCATTTTAAGGATCATCTCCTAACCATTCTTGTGTCTTCTACCCTTCCTCTCATAGGTTACTCTTAAAATAAGGCTCCCCCTTATTTTCCAATGGCTCCACCTCCTATGGTTTGATCATCACCTATGATCCCTTTTCCACTTATTATTCCTCCACCTATTAATCCCTCACCTATGGACCTTACCTCACCAGTGGCTCCACCTCTTATGGTTTTATTTATAAATTGGATGACTTTAAGGTATTGGACACTTATATTGGGCCAGGATAGTATTTTCGATGTTACTATTTATCCTAGATGTTAGTGTTCATAGAGAAGGAGAGTAGGCATAGGCTTAAAAATTGTAGAGGTATAAGATAAGTACCTTTTAAACATTATGGGAAATATGGGATGTTTTTGTTATCAATATAAGGCTAATCAAACTAAGAGATAGGCCTAAGGGCAAAATATAGATCAGATCTGATGCTTGCAGAAGTAAGGCATGTGTAAAACTAAAATTAATACCTAGGGTTTGAGTTTCCCAAACGTACAAGATAGAGATTCTACATAATCACAAAATATCATCTAAATTTTCCCCCCTTTAATGAAATTTCTAGTTTTAAAGGATAGGAATAAGTACCTGGGTGTGTGTGCATACCTTGTCTTTGCTTGAGTTGAATTTAAATGTTTTGATGGAGTTGAATTTTTGTGCTTTTTTGATGCTAACCTATAACCAAGAGCATGTTATGGTGTATAATCAATGCATATAATCTGGATCAAAAGTACTTGAAATAGACTAAAATTAAAAAAACAAGGTTTAAGAGTACACCTATGTGTCGATGTAATTGCCTTGCCTATTGGAAAGTTTTTTTTTTTTTAAATATGTATCATTATAAAGTTCTAAATTTGAGATTATGATAAATATAGATAAATCTTTGAAGTGCATGTATCCAATAAGATAGAGAGAGAGAGAGAGAGAGAGAGGTTGGAATGCACATGCTCTCAACTTTGGAGTAAAATTGAGTTTCCACCTAGTAGTTGAGATTAATTCAACCACATAACCCAATGATATTTATAACCTAGTGAGTTTGGATGATCAATTCCAAATTAAAAACATGGCAAGAATAAGTGATTTAATCACCCCAACCATACCAAAAGGTGAACCAATTACTATAGTAGATTGGCCCGCTAAAGTCTATAAAATTTTATGGGATATCAGTACATGAAATAATTTTAAAATCTAAGATTGATTTGAATTTTATAATATTAGGCACATGTTGCATATAATATGCACCTTATATATGTTTCATGTTGAAACTATGTGTAACAATGATACCGTGTATAGGATTATGCAACAAATGTGTATCAGAATCATATAATTATGTGTTTTGGCCAATTTATAAAATTATGTGTGTGGAGGGCATGCTTCCAAAGCATGCCCCCATTATCTATGGGGAAATATTAGACTAATATAAGTACCAATGTGGATGACATGTTTCCAAAACATGACCCCACTATAAATTGGAGATGTTGAATACTGATTAGGTGTGGATAACATGATTCTAAATTATGCCCCTATTAAATCTATGAAATATAAGTACCATACTAAATGAATGTGGAGAACATGATTCCCAAGCATACCCCCACTAAATATGAAATTGTGAATGTATGGAATCCATGTCCATATGACAAGCCTCCACTAAAACTACAAACTGGTATAAGTACCTAATATTGAATACATGTGGAAAACATGCTTCCAAATCATGCCTCTACTATAATTTATCACTATGAATGTATGGAATCCATGTCCATATTAAATTCCCCCATTGATATCTGAGAAGTATAAAAAGTGTGGAGAATATGCTTTTAAATCATGCCCCCACTAATATGCCCCCTTTGATGTGAGGTAAAAATAGTACCTAGAAGTTACCTTACCTCAAAATGGTAAGACAACTGTAAGTCTATGAATGTAACCATGTAGCATGTAGAATTTAAAATGTCTAGGTAAACATATCATTAAATCACATAGAACCAATGTGATCACATGTAGGCCTAATATACATGATAAAGATCATGGCAATGTCTAGATAGTAACATTACAAGCTCATCAAGCAAATTAACACACACACAAGAGCACTCAAAAACAAGTCAAAAAATAATGGTCCAAGGAGAGCACAAATAAGGGTCATATTCAAATGCTACAAAATCAAATGGAAATGACATAGTTAAATGTCTACAAAATCAAGGAATGACATATTCAAATTTTCATACAATAAGCAATGACATATTCAAATGTTAAAGAAAGTAAACATAGACATAGGGGCTACATACAATAGATCATATTCAAATGCTCAAAAAATCTAGACAATAGCAAGGCAAAATAGTCAAGGAAGTGTGTTAAGGAAAACATAATCAACCAATATAAACATGTCATAGTGGCCCATGGATCGAATGTGTTAGCAAAAAATTTTAAGCATATAGCATATCAAGTAGGCTATGTAATGCATAATAATGGATAATAGGCATGTGTAGGTACATATGTAAGCTCAAACATGATAATGTAGAGTGATCATAAAATTATATAACCTGTGTGTATCAAGATCATAGAATATGGATGTCCCCAACATCTCAGTGATGTGAGTAGAGGGAAATCTAACACCCATAATTGTATCATGTATCTGTGTATGCTTGTATATGTGTATATAAGAGTAAATTATATGCTACTCCTTAACATGGAACTAACACATGAATGCTAAGGGACCAATAAAACATGTAGGTGCCAAAAAAAAAATTGGATTTTTTAATGTTTTTTTTTTTTTTTCTTGGTAACTTTATAATTTTTGATGATGAGGAAAGATCATCCTATGATTTCATCCAATGGATGGTCATAGATATCTCCCCCAACTATGAACCTTACAACCTCAAGTTGGATCATTTACATTTTTTGCATCATGATTGGATAGGTTTGAAAGGGACATAGCATGTTCCTCATCACATTTTGCATGTGTAGTAGAAGATGTAATGTTATCATTTTAAATATGTATTAGTTTGCCTTCGTGAGAAAATGAGATGCCCTATATATTTTAGTCAATTTTTTCTTTCATTTGGTATAACCAAAGAGTTCTAAGTGTAAATGCATATGAAGATGTGAAATTCATAAATCAAACCCATGTTTGGATTAATTTAGGACCATGAGCAATTGGTATTGTTATGTTCCCCAAGAAGTCTTTCCAAGTGACCTTATTTTATAAGTCTTGTAAATTAAAACCAAATTGATGAAAATGATTTATATTTCAAGTGGTTTTTGTTGCTATAAGATCAATATGGTTATTCCAACAATAAACACCATCCATGTATAATGTAATTATTAAATCCTAATGATTTATGTGGTTTTTTATTTGTTGTGATGTTAATTCCCTTGGATGATCCTCAAATTTAATCTTTTGGTCAATGATAAGATCTTGAATTGTGTGTTTCAAGGTAAATCAAATGTTCATAGAATGCCCAAGGAATTGGTGATAGTCACAATAAGCATTTACATCATATCCTTTGGGTAAAGGTCAACTTATATCAACCTAAATAGGATGGGGGAGAGATATAAGTTATCACTCTAGTAACCATAAGAGTAATAAAGTTGGGGACTCATGTAAATGTGTAAATTATCTCCTTGGTGTCTTATATAAGATAATATGCTTAAATTTTTTTAATGGAATAATCTAATTTTGTAAGAAAGTGATATTTAAAGACTAATTTTTCTTTTGTAACTCATGGAGTAGTTTCGTCATATTTGTTAGTGGATCTTTTAGGGTTTCACAAGTACAAGCCCTAGGTATTTCACATTAAAAAGTCATATGTATACCATCAAGGGATCTTGGAAGGGTTTTATGGTTACCAATTTTCTTATAACACTATGATCCACCGTACCCTTTGAAGAGGGGATAACATAGACATGGTTAGAGGGGTGAAAGGTGTCATACTCCTTCAGTTTTAAAAGGGGAATAAAATCCTCTATATCCTTTTGAAATGTTTTAAATATCAAAATAAGGACCAGATATGAGAGGCATATAAACTCTAGAGATTTATCCATATTGCATATATTTTATGACAATCAGGGATCAACAACAATAAAATAAATCAAAAAACCCTAGCTGGCCTAGGGTTTGATGTTCAAAGATTAGGTTCACCAAATGTTTAACCTTAATTTGGGTTAATAAATCCTACTTGGGTAGATAGGGTTAAGGATATAGAAATGATAGGGCATAAGGGTGAATATGAAATATATAATAGTCCAATTAATATGTCAAACTCAAATGTACCATATGCTAAATTTATTACACTGAGATAGGCTATTAATAGAAAGTATAACTATGAGAGATATATAAATGAAATAAAAGAGAGTACTTAACTAGTTATAATGCTAATGTGGAGCTAGATCTGGTATAGCAAGATAGTTCTAGATTAGTCATCAGATTTTAGATTTAGTGCCTTTGGCTCTTTGGATAATTACATCAGCCTAGGATAATTACATCAACTTGGGATAGATGAATTAGCCTAGGATAATTACATTGATGATAGTATCCAAGATCAATGCTAGTGTCATGTATGGAATATTCATTTAAATAAGATGTGACCACCTGGATGCTTCTAGGTTTGGCTTTGTCTTTATTCTAGTGCATTCATATCTAGGTCATAGATTATTGCTCCTAGTGATATGGTAAAACCCTAGATTTCCATTTTCAATGTGACCTTAGGGGAAAATGAGTTAGTGGGCACACAATGTTGATGTTACCTATAATAACCCCATTATCTAAGGGTGTTGCCTACATATCCAATACTTTAAAAGAGGGCCTTAGACTCATTCAGTTCTCCCCTATGTGTTGGCTTGTGTGTGAATCATGTAATGTGTGTAAATTAAGTACAATAGTGACCTAGATTGTAACTTGGAAAATATGACCTTATGACTACTCCTTTAGTAATTTAGATCTATAGATGGGTTTTTCCTTTGATTGATGTCATAAAAGGGCAAAATAAGAAAGCTTTTGGTAACTTGAGTGCATATTGAGTGCTCTTGTAGTCTAATTACTAGGTGAGGTATGAATGAGGGTTGATATTGTATTTATACCAATCCTATTGAGAGATAACTCACATTAAATCACTTAGGTTGACCATTGTGATACATTTCATATAAAAATTAGATGACTTTAGGGCATTGGAAATTTGCATCAAGATAAGTTAGTAATGTCAACACTACTATGTATCTTGAATTTTAGTGTCCAAGGAGAAGGAGAGCAGGCATAGGCTCAAAACTTGTAGAGGTGTGAGATAAATACATTTCAAGCATTTTGGGTAAGATGGGATGTTTTGTCATCAATATAAGGCTATTCAGACTAAGAGATAGGTTAAGGGGCACAAGAGAGAAGACCTGAGTGTTATGGAAGCAAGGCATGTATATAACTAAGAATAATAGCCAAGGTCTAAGTTTACCAAGTGTACAAGCTTAAGGTGCCACATAATTACAAAATATCATCTACAGTTATGTGCATTGGGATAAAGAAAATAATAAAAATAGGCTAAATATTGTTATCATGGTATGGTAATTTATTATTTTGTTCACTATCTTAGACACTCTCTGCCACCAATATTAAATTTCAACTTGATCAAGGCCTTGGCAGTTATGGCCTTGAGATCTAGCATGATCTCCATTGAATTTGGACTCTAGTTGGTGTCTCTAATTGAATATTTTAAACCACATGAGGGAGGGAAAATTAATGTCCTTTTGATCTAAGTGTCTATATAAGACTAATGTGTAAGTTTGAATAATTTTGTTACCTAGTTAGTTGGTTAAGTAGATAGAGATAGGTAGAGGATCAGATGGTTTTTAGCCCCTTTTTATGTAATTTTTTTTGTATTTTTTAGTTAATTTTTATTTTGTGGGCCATGTGTTTTTAATACATTCTTGTAGTTCAACTAAGGATTTAATTAATCCCATCAATTTTTTCATGAAACATCTTTAATTTAAAGGTTATGAATACTAACATTCATTATCTTTGCATATGTATGGTGACTTTGTTTCTCTTTCTACATAGATAATTTTGTCCTAAAACTTCAACACCATATTTGTTTTTGGTTGTGCATAGACTAACCAAGAAGAATATTGTTTTTTTAAAAGGATTTTTTTACTCAACAGAACCAAAATTATCTTATTTATAAAATAGGCTCATTTTTATTTCTCATTTCCCTTATCATTTTCTCTTTTTTATGCCCCTATAAAATTAGCTTTAGAATTTGGCTGAAAGATAATATAATTCATAAATATAACACTCTTAATTAAAATTTGTTATTCATTGTTGACATAAAATTGATTAATGTATGCAATGAATTGGTAATATTTAATCAGATGTGATTGTTAGTAAGAATTTAAAGGTGTTGATTATTTTGGGCAAGTTTCTAAAAATTTCTTTTATTATTTTTAAGCTTTAAAATAGCAAGTCCCTTGACTAGAATAATTAACACATCTATTTCTAAGTTATATAGTATACCATGGCCTAGTGATGTAGACCTTGGGGAAGATTTGTTTCCTTTTAGGAGAGGTTGGGATGGGCTCTTCATTGGGCCTAAGAAGTTGGAATATTAAACAACTTGCCAACAAATGCATTATAGGTAACCTTTAAGGAATTTTATATGGTAGATATGGTGGACCCCATCACCCTATAAAGTTATATTTAAACATTCACAACCCTAGCCAAATTTTGGGTTCACATCACTAGGATAATTTTTCAACGACCATAGATATCATAAATGACACTAGGATAATTTTTTAGACCATATTTCTATTTTTAGATTAAAATTACAATTTCATAAAGGCCTCACAAAAATTCCCTAAGTGTTCATTATTTTAACAAAGGCTATAGAGTACTTAAATCCTCAACATATTTCTCATTATATTCAGTGTTATTATAACACATCTCCTCACCACATACCCAAAAAAAACATGACCAACTTTTTTTCTAATTAATATCCACATACATCTAAAAATAATATGATAACAAGGAAATGAATGCCTTTAACAAATACTATAATTTGTTTGTTGTCAAGATTAGATGTCATGGTTACTTTATATCCTCTAATGTAGTAAGGGATAGTTCTTAAATATTTACCATAACCAGCTAATGATGAGTACTTGGTAGCACAAGCCATCAACAAGATGGGTACATTCAAGAATTGTAGGCATGAGAAGGATCATAAGAATGGTTATTAGGTTGGTTTTACCCAAGGTTAACTAATTTTTACATTCCTCTATTCCTAATCCACATCAAAGATTAACATCTCAAGTATTCAACCCAATGTACAATATTCAACTAAAAGAATACACAATCCCTCACTTCATTTTGATTTGTTTCCTATTAAATTTGGACTAAAAACATAGATCTTCATGTAGAGTACTAACATAAAATGATCAAACTATCTCATCATGAAAAAAAGGTGACAAGTCCTCATATAAGTACCTGATAAGGGTTAATATGCAAATAATTTTATTTTATAATTCCACGGTCCTTATCAATAATGAATAGTAATAACTCAATGGTATATGAGCTTTATATTGGAGACAAGGTTTAAACCTATCACTATCACATTGTAGCATGGTCCAAATCTGAGAGAGTCATAAAGATGATTTTTTCCCATCCTTAATAATATACTTCCTTTCAAGGATTATTCTTCTAGCACAACCTATCCACTAGTCCAAGCATGCTTATAGACCTCAATAAGGGTTATATTCTTCATAGAATAAGGCATTGAATATATAATTATAATTAAATTTAAGAGGTCCTAGATTATCAAGATAATAATATCTTTGACACTCTATACAAGTTTATCATTTTAATTCCCTTTCAAGGGCTTCTTTCCAAGTATAATTAACCAATAGATCATAATTATTGATAATCAAGAATAAAGGCATTGATCATTAAGTTAAGATTCTTGGTCAATAAATAATATAGGTTTTCTCAAATAGATGGGAAAACATAGGTTTTGTTCCATATCTAACTTCTTAAGTTAATCAAGTTCTCTTACAACCCCCTTAAGTATTTAGCAAAACTATAAAAGTAAAACTCTCGGAGAGCCTAACATATATAGAATTGTTAAATAAATAACCTTACTCTTATATTACAATTTCATAATACTAATTACACTTCATTTATATGTTAAATAAATTTTATATATATATATATATGACTCATATATTATTAATTGAAGGTATTTGGGATTTCAGTGGTGACTACACATAGAGCTGGCCGTAATAGGCGACCCTATAGTTTGTAGGGGTCAGCGCTTACAGGTACAGGGTGCTAGTTGAGCTAGGGCAAGCGTGCCCTAGCTTGACCCTGGTTTTTATTCATGGTCGTGCCAGGGGGAGTGAATGCATGTGGGGGAGGGCTGGAGCTGCGATGGCAGCATAAACAAAAGAAAAAATTCTCTGTTATTGTTGTATCTTTGTCTGTGCATGTAGGGGGTTTTATGTCCTAATTGGAGGTTGTAGGTGGGGGTTGTCCTTGGCTATACTAGTCTATGGTTAAAATCTAGTGTTGGGTGCTAGGTTGGTGAAACCCTAGAGGTGGTTCCTTTTCTTAGATCCTTGTTTGCTTGCCTTGGTGTGGTTAAATGGCAACGCTGATTGGGGAGTCTTCAGGGGCTTGTCCCCAGATGGATTATCACTCAAAAATGGTTGGTGCAAAGTCTACTTCACATGCTTCAAAGGTTTTTGGTAATAACTTGTTCTCACCAGTGTCGACAATGGTTGGATTGGGATTATCTGGTGGTACTCAAATTATGAAGATCAATGGATGTCTTGAACAATGTGAGGTGAGGCCAAAACTGGTTATCCCACTAGATATGATTGCAAAGGATATTAAATATTATTTGAAACATGCTTTGTTGTGCAAGTTTATGGGGATGCAGGTTTCAATACAATTTCTAGAATCATGGGCCCAATAGACTTGGATACTTGAGGGAGAAATGGAGGTAATGCTTTTAGCAAATAGCTTTTTCATGGTTTCATTTAATTTTTTGATAGACCACAACAATGCCTTTAAAGGAGGACCCTACTTTCATAACCAGATTGGGCTATTTATTAAACCTTGGCATGTGGGCTTCAATCTTACTAAAGAGCTTCTGAATTGGGTTTTGGTGTGGGTCCATCTTCCAAGATTCCCTATGTAATGTTGGTGGGAGGATGTTTTACATCTATTGGCTTTGATGCTAGGAAAACTAGTGGGTACATCACAACAGACTCAAGGTAAAAAAATGATGACTTTTGCTCATATATGTGTTGAGATTGATTTAAGTAAACCTTTGCTAGATTTGATGGACATGTGTGTGGGCTCTTACTCTTGGGTGCAATAGTTGGATTATGAAACTCTTCCTTTTAAGTGTTGACTCTATCATGAATATGGTCATTTGCAAAGAATATGCCCAAAGGCTAAACTTTCGGATCCCCAGCCTTCTCAACTACCCCAAAACCCCCCTAGGGTTGAAAAAGGGAAGGAACCCATTCTTGGTGATGTGGATGGCGCTGATGGATTCGTTCCTATTAAGGCTCAAAATAGGAATCGAGGTCAAAAAAGGAAATTGAAGGAAAGGCAGGAGGAAGACTCTTTCAATAGATTTGAAGTCTTATATGATCTCAGCCAACAGGAAGTGAATCTAGGTTTGATGAATCTAGATCAGGATGCTCTGGGTACAAGACAGGAGGGCCTTCTCTCAGAAGTGACTCAGGGTATGCAGGATATTAGGGCTTTGTAAATGGGTATTGATGTTCAAATGGAAGTTCAGGAGGAATCGGCTCTTATAGTAGTAAGGAAGAAGGGTGGGGAGGATGGATCTCCTCTTGTCTCAAATATAGGTACTGAGGGGGTGAAGATTGATAAGTCTTCTTCTCATTTGGGTCTTCTTCAAAAGGAGCTAAAAAAATGAGCAGGGAAGAAGTCTTCCAAGCTTGGTAGAAAAAACTATTTGGAAAAGATTAAATTAATAGGGGAAACTTTGGTTGAGTCAGGGTCTATTAAGACTCTTGATTATCATTATTTGACCCCCTTGAAATGATCATTCTATCCTGGAATATAAGGGGCTTGAACAGTGGCCCTAGACAAAAAGCTGTTTGAGATTTGGTTAGAGGTCAATCTCCTAATGTTATTTTCCTATAGGAGACTAAGGTATCAGTGGAGAGTATGTTTGGTTTAGTACCTAAGCTTTGGGGGGTGGAGAGTGCAAGTGTATTGGTGCTCAAGGGTCTGCAGGGGGAGTGGTTTGTTAATGGAATTCTCAGAAGATCCGACCTCTTTGGTGGTTATCCTTACAGTCTTATATCTCTATGATTGCTTCTTGTGTTGAGACGGGGGAGATGGTTCTCTTCTCCAAGATCTATGTACCTACTGATCTTCAAGACAAACAAATTTTGTGGTCCCATATCTAGTTTGTCCGAAGCATGGCTCCTTTCCATCTGTGGATAATGGCTGGAGACTTCAATGCTATTTTTGAGTTGGCTGAGAAGAGTGGTGGTATTACGAGGCTGGATCCTTCTATGATACTACTTTAGGATAAGATCTTAGTGTTAAATCTTATGGATATTAATCCCATTAATGGCCAATTTACTTGGAACAATCAGAGGATTGCAAATAACTGCATTGCAGAACAACTTGACCAATTTTTGGTTTCTTGTTACTGGGTTGGTGGGTTGTGGTGTTCTAGATCAAAAAAATTGGATTGGAGGGGTTCAGATCATTGGACTATCAAGCTAGCTATTTCTTTAGCTTGAGTACCTCGATTTCCTACTTTAATGTTCCAGCTAATATGGTTGTGTGACTCCTCTCTCAATGACTATATTACTGAGTGGTGGAGGTATGGTAGACCTGCTTATGGTATAGCAATGTATACTTTTGCTAAGTTACTTCAATTTTTAAAGTATCAACTTAAACGTTGGATTCGTTAGTGCTTTGGAAACATTTTCTATGAGAATATTCCTACCCAAGCTGAGTTGGATGATGTTTCAAGGTTGATCAAAGAGGATGGAATGAATGAGGACTTGTTGCGGGAAGAGACTAGAGATTTGAGAGCATTGGAAGAGTGTGAGCTACGAGAGGAGGTCTTTTGGAAATAAAAGGCTTGAATTGAGTGGCTTCAAGAAGGGGATCAAAATATTACTTTTTTATTTAACTCAATGATAGTCAGGAGACATGGTAATTCTATTTCTGCTCTGGTGAATGATAGGAGTGAAACTCTTTCTTCTTTCCATGAAATTACGTGAGAAACTAAGTAATATTTTGTCTCATTATTCAGAGAGGACTCGCAAGGGGGTTTTGATGAGGAAGCTCAGGTTCTTTCTTGTATCCCTTTTTTGGTTTCTAGGGAAATGAATTAACTGCTTATGAGTAATATCATAATTGAGGAGTTGGAAGGGATTGTGTTTCAAATGAAGAGGGGAAAAGCTCCTAGCCCTGATGGTTTCTCGATTGAGTTCTTTCAAGAATTTTGGGAGATTATCAAGTTGGAATTATTGGTAGTTGTTCAAGAGTCTCATGAGAATAAATAGATGCTACGGGCCTTGAATTCTACCTTCCCTACTCTCATCCCAAAGTGTGAGAGGGTGGATAGGTTAAGTCAATTTTAGCCTATCTCTCTTTGCAATGTGATTTATAAAATTATCTCTAAGTTGATTGCTGATAGGTTGAAAAAGTGGCTTAAAGTGCTAATTTCTAAAGAACATAGTGGTTTTGTGGTGGGATGTCAGATTCTAGATGGGATTGTTATTGCAACTGAAACCATTCACTCTATGGCTAGCTCCAAAGATAAGGCAATGTTTATCAAGCTTGATATGGCTATGGCTTATGATCACGTTTGATGGTCTTTCATCTAGAAGGTCCTAGGTGCTTTTGGTTTTGGGGATGATTGGATTTATTGGGTTATGAGTTGTGTTACTTTAGTATCCTTCTCTGTGTTAATAAATGGTGAGCACTCTGAGATTTTTGGTGCCTCTCAGGGTCTGCAGCAAGGAGACCCCCTCTCTCCTTACTTGTTTCTTCTTGTTGTGGAGGGTCTAAGATGCTTGATAAAAAGGAATGTGGAATTAGGTTTCATTCAAGGGTGGGGGTGGGGAGGTGGTCTACCTTCACAATCCCACTTGCAGTTTGTGGATGACACTGCTTTGATGGGTATGGCTATAATTAGGGAAGCTTCGAATATATGCAAGGTGTTGGATGTTTACCTTGTAGCTTTGGGCCAATTGATTAATGAAGATAAGTCTTCCATCTTTTTCTTCAATTCTCCTGGTTCTATTCAGAGGAGAATGGCTCATATCTTGAGATTCCAAATTGGGGTGCTCCCTTTGACCTATCTTGGTATTCCCATCTCTATTGGAAGACTTCCTAGGGAGTCTTGGCAAAATATGTTGGATAAATTTCATGTGAAAGTTAATCATTGGACCCATCACTGGTTCTCCTTTGTAGGTCATGTTCAACTGCTCAAATTTGTGGTGTAGGCTCTTCCCATTTATAAATGTATGATTCAGGTGGCTCCTATGGGCTTTGTTAAGGAGGTGGATTCCTTAGAAAGATAGTTTTTATGGGCTAGTATCTTACTGTCCTCTAAATGGAGCCTTGTCAAATGGGACATTGTGTGTAGACTGAAACAGCTTGGCAGCCTTGGGTTAAGGTAGATGACACTGTCAGGGATGGCATTGGATGCTAAATTATATTGGCGGTGGTGTGTGGAGCAAGATGGGATTTGGGCCAGAGTATTAACACAAAAATACTTCTCAGGGATCCCTCAAATTTGTATTCCTCATTATCCCCTAGTGGGGAAAGGCTCAGTGATTTGGAGTACACTTAAGAAAGGCACTGCTCTAATTAAGGGGGGTTTATTTTGGATTTGTAAAAGAGGGACTAAAGCTCACTTTTAGTCTGATTCTTGGGAAGGTTTTCCTCCCATTGTGTCTCAGTTCCCTAATTTGGTAATTTTGTGCTAGAGTTTCTATGAGGTAGGATGGTCAAGGGTGAGTGACTTCAAGTCCTTTTCTTCTCATGGACAGATGGTGGTGGTGAGATGGAAGAAACCTGAGGAGTGGCATATTGTTGGTATGGAGGAGGAGTGGCCTATTGTTGGTATGGAGGAGGAGTTTACTAAGCTTCATAGCATCCTTTCCTTATAGGAATTGTAGCTCCCTCCAAGAAAGGGATGTACTTTCTTGGTCTCCTAATCCTAAGGGCATCTATATTGTTGCTTTTGGATATCAGGTTTTGTTATCTCAATAGCTAGATGGGGTGGAGGTTCATTGGTGGAAGAAAGTGTGGAATAAGCTTTCTTGGCCAAAGTGTAACTGCTTTATCTATACTTTGGCTTGGAATAGATGCTTGACATGGGATAAGATTTGAAATAGGGGTTTTAAGGGTCCTTTTATGTGTGTTTGGTGTGGATGTGGAGAGGAGGATTCCTCCCACCTATTTTTACAATGTCTCGTGACTCGGTATCTTTGGCATTTTTGGTGGGAGGTTTGGAAAATACCTTGTGTTCATGCGTCCTCCATGGAGGATTTTTGGAATAGTCTGGGGAGACCTCCTTCAATGGCCTCTTTCTTATAAGATGTGTGGTATGTTGGGCCTTCTTTCATACTCTGGCAGATTTGGTTAGAATGAAACCAAAGAATATTTCAAGGAGAGAAGTTGTTGATTTAACAAATTAAGTGCAAAATTATGTGCATGATTCAGGAGATAGTGGAAGCTAAGTGTGAGGTGGTGTTCCCTTTGGCAAAAGAGGATGCTGAGTTAGTGGATAGATTGGTTATTCAATGGTTGTCTCCAGCTTCTGCTTGTGTTAGGAGAGTAAGGCAAATGAATAAGAAAGTTCAAAGGGGGGGAGTTGGCTACCCCCTTCGACTGGCATTCTAAAGCTCAATACTGATGGCTCTTCAAGAGGAAATCTTGGCCCTATTGGCATTGGCAGGGCTGGTAGGGACTTTTCTAGATCGGTGGTTTTTGTCTTTTCTATTCATGAAGGAGTATAGACTAACAACCTTATGGAAGGTTTGGAAATTCTCCACACTTTAGAGAGGGCTTATGCTTTGGGATGGCAAAAGGTTATTTGTGAGTCTAACTCACAGGTTTTGATTAATGTGTTGAATGAAAAAAAGGTATCTGATGTTATTTGGCAGGTGGCAATGATAGTGCAATAGATTTTGCAGACGATTTCTTTGATGGAAATGGTGTCCTTTGTCCATATCCCAAGGGAGTGGAATAGAGCAACAGACTATTTAGCTAAGTGGGCATCTGAGCAGTTAGATGGATGGAAGATTGATGAGTGATCATTTTTGCAGTCCAATGGGAATGTTTTGCCACCACTTTACCCCTTCCTAGTTCCAATGGTTATCTATGATCTTAGAGGCTTTTTCCATGGAGGAAATCATATAAATTTCCTTGTCCACCTCATGCATTTATGATGGTATCCAAGCATGGGAGATGGCTTTTGATGGTCTGATTTTAAGATCCCATTTGAAGCATTTATTTTGGATACCATCAGAGGATGTCTTTGAATCAGTTGCATGTGTCCTTGGATAGTATTTTATGTTACAAAGCATCCATTACCATGTTAACTTTGATATTTTTGTTATCTTTACATCAAACTTGATGTATTTGGTCTCTGACTTGAAGGTGGTAGTAAAGGTGGTCTCTTTCTATGTACAGCATGAGCACCGAGTGGGGTTAGTAAAGAAAATTATTATGCATGACCTATCTCCTCTCCCTAATCTATTATTTTCTAGAATGGATGACCTTGTTCTCGTGATGGATTTAATAGCACTGGAATCTCATTTTATGGTTCTCTTGGGTTTTATGGATGATCTAAGGAGAAAGGTTAACTCACATGACCCCCTAAAAGGAAATTTTTTATCTATGCCACCCATGGCTCAGTTGTAGAGCTCAATTCTAGAAATCTCCCAACTAAGAGTGAACTGACATGATAATACTTGAGTGGATGTTGTGAATAATCTGGTTAAATGGGTCTCCCATGGTTAGATCATTACTCCTCACTAGTTCAACAAATCACTAAATTTGGATATTGGGCTAGATACCCCTATTATCACCACCACCTCACTGGTGCCTGAATCAAAGTGTAAAGGCCTGAGGAAGTAGATTAAGTGTGAGGTCATGGGTGAAATGGAAGAAAACATTTATAGAGGCCACAAGCTCATTTTCCTAGATGACATTGATGATGAGGTGCATGCAGGCTTGTATGTGTCTTCTCTATTCTTGGTCCTTTTGTTGGTCTTCTATTGGTCTTGGTTTTGATGTTTAGGTTTAATGGCTATGTTTTAGTGTTTCCCTTGGTTTCTTGGGTTTCTAATTTGGTTGGTTGTGGTCAGCCTTTTTTGTGGTTATTCTAGGGTCTGGTATATGCATGTTTGGTTTTTTTTTGTAAAACTCTTTCCTTTTGGTTGGGAGCCTAATAAAACCCCATATTTATCTAAAAAATATTAACACAACAAACTTATAATTCACCCACTAAATATTTGAACATATTAATTAAATATTTTTTTAAAAAATAAATAAATAAAATTATCACAACCAAAATTATAGTTCACTCATCAAATAAACATAATCTTCATCTTATATATAAAGGTTTTTTTCACTATAAAGCATAAGTATCAATATTTATGACATCCCACCATAAAATATAATAATACTTTTAGCATTTAAAATAACTAAATAATTAGCATTTAAAATAGCTAAATGACTAGGAATTAACTTTTACCCATGGGAAAGAATTAACACTATGGTTGAATAAAATAGACACATACATCATAAGATATTAAAGCCCTTATAAAAAAAGGAAAATGCATTTACACATCAAAAAAATAAATGTGTTGTAATTAACCTACACACATCCATATCTAAAAGAGACACCACTAGTCAATATCCCATTCCACTACACTAAAGAAGATTATTAAGACATAGTCCTCTTAGAAAGAAAATAAAATATGAGGCAACCCAATAAAGAGTAATGAGAATTATAGATGTATTTTATTTTTACTAAAACTATCAGATGAAATATCTATATTAGCATTGGGTGTTGTCCATTTTAGACTACCCTAACCATTCATTCTTCCAATCTAGTAAAAATCAAAATTTAAAAGACTCTCCATCTCCTTGATTGATAAGGATTACAAATTTCTACGGCAGTCTATAACCAAATACTTATTGCAATTGTAACTATTATTTATTTAGATAAAATAATGTAAATAATAAATTTGGTATGATATTTTACATATTTTATATTCAATAGTATCAAGAAATTTATTTTAAAAAAATCATATAGTAAAGCTCCACAACACTTGTAAAATATGTTAGAATAATAAATTTTCATAATTACCAATGCACCAAGTGTGGCCTTATAAATTGGCTATTTTACATAGAGCCAAGGCTAACCTCAATGTTTAATGGATTTTATATACATATACATATATATACATATACATATACATATATATGCATATACATATATATGCATATACATATATATGCATATACATATATATATATGCATATACATATATATATATATGAATATACATATATATATGCATATACATATATATACATATACATATATACATATATACATATACATATACATATACATATACATACATATACATATACATACATATACATATACATACATATACATATACATACATATATATATACATATATATATACATACATATGTATATATATATATATATATATATGTATATATATATGTATGTATATATATATGTATGTATATGTATATGTATACATATATATGCATATACATATATATGCATATACATATATATATATATATATGCATATACATATATATATATGAATATACATATATATATGCATATACATATATATACATATACATATATACACACACACACATATATATATACATATATATATATACATATACATACATATACATATACATACATATACATATACATACATATATATATACATATATATATATATATATATATATATATATATATATATATAAATATAATCAATGTTGTATTAAAATTTCTATAGTAAAGCTCCACAACACTTGTAAAATATGTTAAAATAATAAATTTTCATAATTACCAATGCACCAAGTGTGGCCTTATAAATTGGCTATTTTATATAGAGCCAAGGCTAACCTCAATGTTTAAGGGATTTTATATTTTTTTTTTTTTTAATTTAATCATATCAATGTTGTATTAAAATTCATAAAGGATACATTTGAATACCCCCCCCCCCCACACACCCACCCACACACACACACACACATATTAAGAATAGACAGTTTAATCCCTTACCAGCACTACCTATGCATTAACATGGGCCACACAAAGTTACCAGAATAAATAAAATGACTTGAACATAAGGAGTTTACAAATGATAAGGATAACATGCCTGAATACTTCTACAGCTCGCCATTCTCCTTGCTTGGCCTCCCTTCATCCCCAGACAGGGCATCCTCATTCACAACACCTCCTCCTTCATGCCATGGCTACCTTTTGTAGATCCAAGTCTAAATTATATTGTCTTGACTTTTCTCTTTTCTGTAAATAAAATCTATATATCCCTATTACAATTATTGGGAAGGGGAGGAATAATTATAAAGAAAGTGTTTCATTGGGCCAAAACCTAATAATTGCACCCATCTCAAGGTTTTAAATGAATAAATATCTTTTTACTTCAAAGTTTTGAATACCAAGAGAATGGTACTCTCCCCCAACACCAAATTAAAATGATCCTCTCCCAAGGCCTAAAAAAATATTAAATTATTATTTTCTAATTATTATAACTGAGGCATGATAAACAAAAGAGGCAATAACATTTAATTTTTTACCCAACTCCCTTAAATAAAAATCTTTCCAATTAATTAACCTCCCCTGAAGATGTGCTCTACCCATAATTTTTCTATGCCTAAGATAAAGTATTTAAACCCATTTAAATATTATATTTTTCCCTGAACTCCCTTTCTTCTCAAGAAATGTGCCCACTGAAGCCAATAAAAAAAATTAATAGAAAAAAATTTGTGCTCCACAAGATTTACCAAGAAAATTTATTCATTATGTTATTATTAATTTTTTATGTTTTAATTATTATTAAATCATGACAACACTATTTTATTTCACCGTACATATAATACCACACATTAAATCTTAAGTTGGAGATGAGGAATTTAGGTAAGGTTAGATCATCATGAAGTAATATTTTTATGTCTTTTAAATAATAGGCCTTAATTATCAAGCATATAGTCTCTCATGACCATGATTATTTTGGAGGGTGGGAGAAAAGATAAAACTTTTTTATTTATTTAAGGTAAAGTTTGAAACTCATATGATTGACCCTCTTATAAAAACATCATAAAAACCACAAGTTGTTAAGCATGCTTTCATGATCAAAAATATATACCACACTAGCCCTTATGTTATGCCATAACCAGGTCTACAGGGGAGGTTATTAAACATGCACACACACACACATAAAGGCAAACAAGTTGAGGATAAGGAAAATATCCCATAAAATACTATTATCATATAGAAAGGCATTATAGTTATCCTTATTTATAATGTATATCTCAATAGATCCATAACTTTCTAAGATTCCCAAAGAGTTCATAATTACCATGATGTTCATCAAAAACTGCATGAGTCTATGTGACCAAGATTGTGACAAGTGTCATAAACATAGCATGTTCTCATAAAGGTCGTAAGTCAAAGGTGGAGGCCACAATAAAATTAGATGTGTGCATTATATTAAAGTGGAATTTATAAACCAAAATTTCCACATCAAAACGAAGGCCATAGTTCAAAATAGTAAATGTTTATGACTATAAAATAGACTTGATAAGTCCACAAATGTGTAGAGTAGAGGGAGGCCACAATTAAGAAGATGGTGTTGGGTGAATATTGTGTCGACCAGCTAACTGGTGAGAAAAATAGTTCCTATCACCATAGCAGAGGGAAATTGGTCATCTAGGTGTGCAATTTTACTACATCAACAGGGGACAAATCTCTCCCCTCATCAAGGGGAGGTTCCCTATTAAATATATGGAAGCTATATACTATATATATAAGCAAAAAGTAAGACACAGTGGTGGGATAAACCATCCATCTCTTTTTTTAGAGATGATGCTCACAGATAGAGGAGAAATCTAGGGTGATTGGTGAAGGTACTTCTCTTCTTTCAAAAGTAACATTCAGGAAAGAGCCAGATCCCTTCCTGGATAGTAGAAATCTTGGTGAAATGATAGAAGGCACTTCTCTTCTTTCAAAAGTGCTTGTTCTTACAAACAATAGGAATGTTTCTGGTAGTAACAAGAGATTGGTAACCAAGGGCATAGTAACTAGCAGCTTGAGATGTAGCACAAAGTCTCCACCTCGACTGCCTAAGAGTAAGAAATGAAGAACAATGGGGGCACAAATTCGTCCCAAGGTCCTTTACATAGAAATAGAAAATAAACACACGCTGAAGATAACTATGACAACACAAAGTCTGAAAGTAGCTGGCTTCAGGGCACCTTCCTTATCACTTCCACTAGCTCTCCTTGTTAAATTACATAAACAAGAATACATTTAGGAAATAGACATAAGAACAATCTCCTGGAATGATACAAGCTATAACAGCACAAAGTCTGAAAGTAACTTGCTTTTTGATTTAAATAAAGAAATAAGATGAACAATCAGAGCTCAAAGTCTCAATAATGCCTTTCAATTTAGGTAGAGTTTTGCTTCTGGTAATCAGAAGATCTCCCTTCAAATGGTACAAAATATTACATTATATAGAGGCCTGAGGAGGCTTGGCACTTTGTCCCATGGAGTGAGCCATTCGGCACATTCAATGCCTTGGATGCATTCTTGGTCTTTTCAAGAAGGGCCATACTGGAGCAGGGCAGTTGCCTTAACTGTGGCATGTCGATTCATCTCTAGTGCCTCCTCCCAAGCCTAAATCTCTCATTCCATCACCTACTTAGCCATGCAACTATCTATTCTGACTTTATCTCAAAGGGGACAAATAGACAGCACTTTCAATGTTTTCAGGCCCCTAATTTCTACCTGATGAACTACTTCACCTACTAGAATTAACTCCTATTGAGTTTCCTTCTTTGTCTCTTCCTTCTCTTGGTCTTGGACTTAGGGTCTTTTGAATGCATTTGGGTCTGCACTTTAAGTCTGCTAAAATCAATAGACACTTCATTGCAACAAATTTGACATTTACTGGCCTGTCATTCTTCTTAGGAACTCTCTCATGTCTTTCTCACTTGCCATGGTTGCTTTCCACTGTGACACAGGTGAGGACACGTGGTAGCATTTGTAGCTTTGAAATAGGCTTATCGGAATAAGCTTTGAAACTTGTTAGCGGCTGGAGGCATGGATGCAGACACGTGATAGCTTCTACTGCACTGGGATGGGACACGTGGTGAGTTTTGCACTTTGAAGCTTCATCTAAAATTGTGTCTCAACATGTGACACTTGGCAACTTCTACTACACTTTGAGGCTCAAACCTTTCCCAAAGGGAACTTGCCCTTCGAGGTCTTGAAAAAGGTCCATTTTTGAATGTCAAGTGTCCCTCCGTAAAGGTGTCTGCCCTTTGGGATCTTCCAAGTGGTTGGTCCCTTTATTTAATTCAAATGAAATGTCTAAAGGAAACCTGTCCTTGGCTTTATGTGTGCCTTTGCACTCGAGGGTGCTCCATCCTTTGACACATGGCACCTTTTGCTCTTTTAACTAGAGACACGTGGCATCTTTTGCTATTGACACTTGGAAACATCTACCTTCTCAGGCCTTCACGACATCATAGAAACATTTGGGGCTCAGTCAAGCTCTCACAAATGATGACATTTATCGGCCTCCACCGATCTCTGCCAGGGGCATGTGGCACGGTCCACTGCTCTTAGAAAAACACAGTGGAGCCTTCTGCGGTTGCCACTTGTCACCCTCTATAGAATTCTGAGAGAAGCTTTATCAAAAGAAGCTTGCAACTTATAAGGAGCTTTGAGAAGTGAACACTGACATTTGTCACATTCTATTGATTCACAATGGGACACATGGCATCTTCTACATACTTTTAATAGTCACATACATGTAGACACATGGCAGCTTCTACCTGACTCTTCTTTGCACGCATGTCTTTCCTTAACTGAGGTAGCCTTTGAACCTTTGAACCTAGCATGTTGAACCAATTGAATGTTGAACCCATTGAACCAATGAACCAAAATGGTTCAAGGTTTAATGATTCAAGCTTTTGAGACTCGTTAAGTGTTTGGGGCTGTGGAACCTTTGAAATGGTTAAACTTTGAACTTTGTCGGGTGCGCTCAACTCCTGCCAACGACATTGAACCTTGAACCCATTAAACCTTTGAACCTTTTTTTCTTAAAGGTTCAATGGTTCAATGGTTCAATAGTGCTTAGGATCTTGCTAATTGAATTCTTTTGATTGAACCAAGGTGTTGAATCAATCTTGAAAATGCCTGAGTGCTGGAAATAGGTTCTTTTGATTGGACTCACCTACAAAAGCCTTTGAACCTTTAAACCTACTAATCCCTTTAATAAAAAAATCTTGAAAATGGGGAATTTGAAAGCTCAGAACAAATTTTTGGAAAGGGAAGAGACAATTTTGGTCTTGCAGGGCCAAAATAGTTCATATGTTGTCCCAAAAATGAGAACTCACTTTTTGGGGACAACCGCTGGCTCCAGTTGGGGAACTTCCTTCAGTTGGAAACTTGAAACAATTAAAGAGAGTAGAAACCAGAATCTTTGATGCCTTGAATTGTACCATTGGGCTACAAATTCATGCTACTCAAAAAGAAAGGCTCCAAAAATGAAAATTAAAAGCACAAAATAGATCTAAAGACTATACAGATATACATATGTATAGGTGAACTTATCTAGTACTTCAAGAATTGAAGTACTTTAGATGTTGCTCATTATGAGGTGAAAAAAAGGGGATGTCATCCTGATAAACCAGTAGGAAACCATTTTTTCCCCAAAAATGGTGATGGGTGAATAGAGCTCTCCACCAAGAAACCAATTTTTTACATTTTACTCTTGGCTCTTTCTTCTTCTTGACCCATGGCAGGATGTGGTCTTCAATTTGAAAACCATAACTCCTTGTTCTCTTAGTGAAGAGTTCCTTTTGCTGACATTGAAGTACAGTAGTATGGTCCACCACCATAGCTTGTTGTTCTACTAGTCCAGTCTAGCACATGCTTTGATTGTTAGCATCAAACCCCTGACAAACCATCAGCTCAGCATCTCCTTCAGTGTGAAGGAGTTTGATCTCTTCATCCTAAGTAGCTTTTAATTCAAGCAACAAAGATCTACATCTAGATATGGAATAATTGTTGCCATCAAATTCTAGGATCCAATCATCATCAAAAGTTGATCTTCTATTAGATTTCTCTTCAACAGAGATGGCATATCCTTCTTGATTTGTAGTGTTGCCTACTAATTCTTCTAATGCCTTATTTAGATCAAATTTTGGATTTCTAGCTACATGACTTTCATCAACTGAGACATGAGCATCCTCTATGGTCAAGAAGTAATTGCCCTTGCCTGACGGCTCAAATAGAATTTGAGCTGCAGGGGCCAATGTTTGGGTGACCACAAATTTTGCCTCGATAGGTCCATACTTAGTTCTTCACCAATGTTTAATTGCTCAGGATTGGCTTGCAGGGATTCAAACTCAGTCATTTAAATTTTGGATTTCTTGACATGATCAATCATGTCAAATGACTGAGATGGACTTGGAAGAGAGGATGGGAGTTCATCCTTTTAGTTTTTGGGAGGGGGAAGACTAATCTACGAAGTTGAAGTAGAAGGTGCAGAGATGTTTGATGCACTTACTTTTTTAGCAACCACTGAGTCCTTTGGCTAGAAAGGTAGAGTGGTTCCACACTTAGCAATTGAGTTTACTGGTTGAGGTTGCTCCTTTGTCTTCTCTTTGTCAGCCTATTGGGCTGACTGATTCTCAAACTAGGTGAATACTGCATATGATCCTTCGAGTGCTTCACCTTCACTTTTGGGCTCATCTTGGTAATTCAAAAAACCAATGTGGGAGTCACCAGCTGATTCTTCTTGATCCTCCCTAAAGAGATCAGCATCATTTTCTTGCTCAAACTCAGGTTGGAAAGAGAAAGCATGTTCTATTTCTAGATATCCAACTGTTGAGTTGGTTAGAGGTGTTTCAAGGGCAAGGTTCCTCTGTGGGGGAGGAAGATGATTTGGTTGCCCTTGACTTCTGGCAGCATTGCCTTAATATGGCTGATTGGGGAATGTCCTCCTTGGTGCATCTCTATATAAAGGAGTAGAAGACATACCTTGGGCCATTTGCCTTTTCAAGGCTAGCAATTCATTTGCCAACTTTTGTACCATTGGGTCAGTGGTGGCTGTGGGTGAGTATTCAGAAGATGAAGAGGATTTGCCTTTGTTAGGATCTCTCCTTATCTTTCCTACCAAGATAAGGTCATCTTCTACCTTAGTAGCCAAGTCTTGAGCAATAGCAGGGTCTATGTGGCCAACTCATCTTAGCAAAAAACTCACTTCAGGCAGTTGTGAGTTGATGAAGAAGCATTTGAGGTTTTCAGGTGTTGACTGAGCAATTACAGGAATCCTATTCCTCAGCTTGTCAAACTTAGCAATAAAATCTCTCATAGGCTCATGAGGTTCCTTCTTCATTTGAATGAGCTAGGCCAAAAAGGCATGTGCATCTTCTATGGGCTTGAACCTTGCTTCAAACTTGGCTTTGAGTGTATCCCAGTCGGTCACTGATCTAGCTTGCAGATGGTAAAACCAGTCTGCAGTAGCACCTTGTAGTGTCTCCACTAAAAGCTTGACTGCCACGTCTTCAAATTCCACCCCTATCACACCATAGGCTATGCTGAAGGCTGCAATGTGTTCATCATGGTGAACTATCCCATCAACAAATAATTTAGGGAAATTCTTTCTTGAACTACGTGGGAGTTCATGCAGAGGTGGAGTCAAGTTGAGTGGGCCAAAAGAGTTACCCCAAGGGCCCTAAACTGCCATGATTTAATTATGAAAAATAGGGATAACAAATCTGGAAGGAGTGGCTAGATTGCAAAATAAAAATGGAAAAGTACTGGCCCTACTTTAGCTTGAGGCTTGAGGCTTCAAACTATGCACTCTTTCCCAGCAGCTCTGATTTTATAGACCAAATAAAATAATGGAGGTGGAGGAAGATGGTAAGGCTATAAAATATAATAGGTAAGACATGGAATAAAGTTGCCAAAGTCTATAATGGATAAGGGTTAGGGACTGCTTCAATCTGAAACTTGAGGCTTTAGATTGCACGTTCATCCCCAGTAGAGTCGCTAAAAAACTGTTGGGTGAATATTTTTTCGACCAGCTAACTGATGAAAAAAATAGTTCCTATCACCACAACATAGGGAGATTGGTCATCCAGGTGTGTAGTTTTACTACATCAATAAGGGACAAATCTCTCCTCTCATCAAGGAGAGGTTCCCTATTAAATATATGGAGGCTATATACTATATATATAAGCAAAAAGTAAGACATAGGGGTGGGATAAACCATCCATCTTTCTTTTTTCAGAGATGATGCTCACAGATAGAAGAAAATCCCAAGGTGATTGGTGAAGGTGCTTCTCTTCTTTTAGAAGTAACATTCAGCCAAGAGCCAGATCCCTTCCTAGATAGTAGAAATCTTGGTGAAATGATAGAAGGCACTTCTCTTCTTTCAGAAGTGCTTGTTCTTACAAACAATAGGAATCTTTCTGGTAGTAACAAGAGACTGGTATTCAAGGGCGTAGTAACCAGCAGCCTGAGATGTAGCACAAAGTCTCCACCTTGACTGCCCAAGAGTAAGAAATGAAGAACAATGGGGGCACAAATTCATCTTAAGGTCATTTACATAGAAATAGAAAATAAACACACACTGAAGACAACTATGACAGCACAAAGTCTGAAAGTAGCTAGTTTCAAGGCACCTTCCTTATCACTTCCACTAGCTCTACTTATTAAATTGCATAAACAAGAATACATTTAAGAAATAGACATAAGAATAATCTCCTAGAATGATACAAGCTATAACAGCACAAAGTCTAAAAGTAACTTGCTTTCTAATTTAAACAAAGAAATATGATGAACAATCTGACTCAAAGTCTCAATAATACCTTTCAATTTCTGTAGAGTTTTGCTTCTGGTAACTAGAAGATCTCCCTTCAAATGGTACAAAATATTACATTATATAGAGGCATGCGGGAGGCTTAGAAATTTTTCCCACAGAGTGACCCATTCAGTGCATTTAATGCCTTGGATGCATTCTTGGTCTTGTCAGGAAGGGCCATGCTAGAGTAGGGTAGTTGCCTTAACTGTGGCATGTTGATTCATCTCTAGTGCCTCTTATCAAGCCTAATTATCTCATTCCATCACCTACTTAGTTGCGCAAATGTCTATTTTGCCTTTATCTCAAAGGGGACAAATAGACAGTGCTTTTAATGTTTACAGGCCCCTAATATCTACCTAGTGAACTACTTCACCTACTGGATTAACTCTTGTTAAGTTTCCCTCTTTGTCTCTTCCTTCTCTTGGTCTTGGCCTTAGGGTCTTTTGAACGCATTTGGGTCCATGCTTTAAGTCTACTAAAATCAACAGACACTTCATTGCGACAAATTTGACATTTGTGGGCCCATCATTCTACCTAGTAACTCTCTTGTGTCTTTCTCACTTACTATGGTCACTTTCCACTATGACGCGGGTGAGGACTCATGGTGGCATCTATGGCTTCAAAATAGGCTTATCAGAATAAGCTTTTAAACTTGTTAGCAACTAGAGGCATCGATGCAGACACATGACAGCTTTTGCTACACTGGGATGGGACACATGGCAAGTTTTGTGCTTTGAAGCTTCATCTGAAATTATGTCTCAACATGTGACACTTGGCAGATTCCACTACACTTTGAGGCTCAAACCTTTCCCTAAGGGAACTTTCCCTTTGTGGTCTTGAAAAAGGTATGTTTGTGAATGTTGAGTGTCCCTCCGTAAAGGTGTCTACTCTTCGAGATCTTCCAAGTGGCCTTCGGGCTTCAATTCTTCAGTGGGTTATTGGTCCCTTTGTTTCCTTCAGACAAAATGTTTGAAGGAAACCTTTCCTTGGCTTTATGTGTGCCTTTGCACTTAAGGTTAATCCATCCTTTGACACATGGCACCTTCCACTCTTTTAACCAGAGACACGTGGTGTCTTCCACTATTGACACTTGGTAGCATCCACTTTCTTGGGCCTTCGCGACATCATAAAAACATTTGGGGCTTAGTCGGGTGAATGATGACACTTGTCAACCTCCACTGATCTCTGCCAGGGGCACGTAGCACAGTCCACTACTCTTAGAAAAACATACTAGAGCCTTCTACAGTTGCCACTTGTCACCCTCCATGGAACTCTAAGAGAAGCTTTATCAAAAGAAGCTTGTAGCTTATAAGGAGCTTTGAGAAGTGAACACAGACACGTGTCACATTCCGTTGAGTCACAATGGGACACGTGGCATCTTCCACATACTTTTAACAATCATGTGGATGCAAACACATGGGAGATTCCACTTGACTCTTCTTTGCATTTGTTTCTTTCCTTAACTAAGGCAGCCTTTGAACCTTTGAACTTGATGCATTTAACTGATTGAACGTTGACCCCGTTGAATCGATGAACCAAAATGGTTCAAGGTTCAATAGTTCAAGCTTTTGAGACTCATTAAGTGATCAGGACCGTGGAACCTTTAAAATGGTTGAACTTTTAAATTTGTTAGGTGCACTTAACTCCTGCCAATGATGTTGAACCTTGAACCCTTGAACCTTTCTTTGCTTAAAGGTTCAATGGTTCAATGGTGCTTAGGAGCTTGCTGATTGAATTCTTTTGATTGAACCAAGGTGCTGAATCAATCCCAAAAATGCATGAGTGCTAGAAACTGGTTCTTTTGATTGGACTCACCTATAGAAGCCTTTGAACCTTTGAACCTGCTAATCCCTTTACTAAAAAAGCTTGAAAAATGGGGAATTTGAAAGATCAGAACAAATTTTTGGAAAGGGAAGAGACAATTTTGGTCTTGCAGGGCCAAAATAGTTCATATGTTGTCCCAAAAATGAGAAGTCACTTTTTGGGGACAACAGATGAAACATGACCATTCACTAAATGGATTTAATAATTCCATGGGTCTATGGGGTCTAGTGATGCCACAAAGGAAATTCTAAGTTCACTACATAAAGTAGCAATATTTTAATACTTGTCATAATATTACATGTTCATAATAGACACAATTCACATTGATCATAGTTCATTGTGCACATGACACAGGAAATATCAAGTGGCCATATTTCACAATAAAACACCAAATTAAGTGTTATTGATCTTAATTGAAACATTTCAATGAGATATTTTGATTGGCAATAGCCAAGAGATAGGTTACCAAATGTTTTGCATGGTAACTATCTCTAAGATTGACATTATTGATGACAATTTCATGAATTTTTAGAGTCAAAGTTTAGAATGGAAAAGGTTATTCCTTGCCAACAAAAGGGTAAAAATTAGTAGAGATAGACTACTAAAGTAAAAATAATGTATATCTAAAGTTCTGCAAGTCTTAGCTAAAACATTATGATTTCAATCCATGACAGTGACTATAATTTTATCTCAAACATTAATAAAGGAAGTGTTTCTCTTTATCTTATATATTGTGTCCTTGAGAAATCAAGAGTGAGGGATTAATATCATTTAAGAATGAAGTATACATATAATTTCCCCCTTAATTCTAATATGCACTATTTTTTATAGTACATTGATTAATTTGTATTGATTTTCCTTGATGATAGCTTGTTATTCTACTATACAGTCAAGGAACATGAAGATCACCTATTAAGGGTTCTTCAATGTCTTCAAGAACTTTAGCTTTATATTAGTTTGACCAAATTTGATTTCTTATATACATAAATTTAAAACTTGTACCATGCTATTTCAGTAAAATTAATATCATTACAACACTCGAAGCTACAATCAATCATATAGTGTCCAAGACCTACTTCAATGACCAAGGTGTGTAGTTTCATGGGGTTCATAGGATATTATCATAAGTTCATAAAATACTTATCCTACATATCTCATTCCATAATTTCCATTTATAGTAAGTGTAATAAATTTTTGTGGGTAAAGGAGTGTGAGAGGATCTGTCAAATTCTATAAGACTGAATCATCAATGCACCCATCCTTTTAGTTTTGGATTTAGCACTAGATTTTTGGGTTTGTACTAATATGTTTAATGAGGGTATTTGGGTTATTCTCATGAAGGATGGGAGGGTGGTAGTTTGAAAATCAAAAAATCTCAATGACTATGAGCTCAAATAATCTAACCATAATTTTAATTTTACCATGATAGTTCATGCTCTTATTTGGTGTTGGAATTTCCTAATGGGTTAACATTTCATTTTGAGGACCATCCACTTGATCCTTCAGCACACCTTCTCTCAACCTAATCTCAATGTCTATCAATGGTTTTGGATGGAACTCATACATGAGTACCATTTTTAGATATAACATATCAATGGAAAATAGAATTTGGTTACAGATCCCCTTAGTGGGAGGTATCATCAACTAGTTGAAATGAAAGTGAAGACTTATTTGAGGAGTTAAATTTTTGAATGACTCTCACATGAAAGGATGTATTGTGATGTAATGAAATAGTTAGACTCTCAGAGGACCCCAGTGGTAAATATTTTACATTATTCCCTTGATTCTGATGGAATGTTTTACCATAAAGGGCACATTTATGTAACTAGCTCTAGTGACTTGTGTCAGTTTTTCTTGTTTGATACCCATGGAGCCCCATATTCAATTCATCTAGGACTAAAGAAGGTATGCACTAAGCTTATCCAAGTTATATTTGGCCTAGTTTACATAAATATATAGCTAATTTTGTGTCCAAATGCATTAAATGCTAGTACATTAAGATAGAACACCAGTATCTATCAAGAATTTTATATCCCTATGCAATTTTAAAGTAGAAGTGGGACACCCTCTCTTTGACTTTTATAATTGGTATTCCTATATCCACCTATCATCATGACTCCATCATGGTGATAGTGGATAAATTGACTAATGTGGTTCATTTTTCACCCACCAATACCTTACATAATGCCATAGCAATGGCTAGACTATTCCTAGATGATATATTCAAATTACATGGTATACCCCAGAATATCATTACGGATTAAGATCCATTATAAACTTTTTTAGACTAATTTATAGGATTCATTAGTTAATATTCTCAATTTTAGCATGTCCTATCATCCATAAAACCAATGGATAGATATATCAATTCAATAAGGTTGTAAAGGACATGCTAGATATGTGTATTATGGTCCAAAAATCCCATAGGGATGACTATTTCCACCTAATATAATTTTCCTCAAATAACAGATATCATAGTTCTATTGACATGTCACCTTATAATTCCTTATATGGTAGAAAGTGTAAGACTCATTTGAGTTATGACCATATTTGTAGGATATGGAGTGAAAGGTAGTTTGCATCCTAGTGCCTTTAGGAGACATAAGAGATATAGAATAAATACTCTGATGTCAAAAGATTAGAATATCATTTTTCTATGAGTGACAAGGTCTTTTTTCAAGAAAAACCACATAATAGCCATATCCATTAGGAAAAATTATCTAAGCTTGCACCATGTTTTATGGGACCATTTGATATCCTTGAGAGGGTTGGGGTAGTTGCCTATTGACTAAATTTGTGACCTAGTCTTTCACAAATCCATTATATATTTTCTATTTCAATTTTATAGAGGTATGTGTCTAATGTATTTTATGTGTTAGATTAGATAGCATTAAAAATAGCAGAGGATGAGTAGGTTACCTTATAGCCCATTAGGATTTTGGAGTGTCAGAGGTTAGCACTTTAGGTACCTACACTAGGTTAAGTTCTATTAGTATTATTCTAATGAGTTGGCCACTACTTTTGAGGATATAGTACCTTTAAAAACTTAGTACCCTCACCTCTTGTGTTGAATTTTAAGGAAAAGTATCTATAAGGGTTGGGGATGTGATTGTTTAACCTTAATTTTTGGATGTGGATCTTATGAGGATATATAAGTTTAATATTATAGAAATAAATAAGCACAAGGGTGATAAACATATCTATAATAGACCAATTAATTCAAAAACTCCTATAAATAATATTTTGAATTAAATATTGAGATATGTTAAGAATGAAAACTTTAATTATGCTATATATTGTAATAATAATGAAAATAAAATACTTAGCTAGTTTTGGTGCTAAAATATATCTGAATATGGAATGGGTGGGAAGTAGAATAGAAGAATATTCTAAAATAGTCACCAAATTTTAGATTGATGGCCTTAGTAGTTGTAGACACTTGTGTTAGCTTGGGATGGTTGCATTGATGCTACTATCTAGATCAAACATACGTGTCCAGTATGAAATACCTTAAAAAATTAGATGTGACTACCTTGATGCTTTTGGGTTCTATGTCACCTTTGCTCTAGTGCATTCATATCTAAGTCATGGATAGTCTCCCCTTGTCAAATGATAAAACCTTAGTTCTTCATTTTCATAGTGGTTATCATAAAAATGGTTTAGTAGTAACACAGTATTGAGCTGATCCAAAGAACTTTTTGTCAATGAGAATTACCTATATAGACAATAATCTAAAGAGGGCCTTAGACTTATGTAGTTTTCCTCTACGTGTTGGCTTGTGTGTACATAAGGATGCATTATGTGTAAAATAATTATAATAATGACCTAACTTGTAACTTAGAAAATATAAACCTTAGGGTGATATTTTATTAATTCATACATATAGCTGTGTCATCCCTATGATGATATGGAAATATGATAAAATAGGTGAGATTTGTTCACTTAAATACTTGATAGATTACTTTTGGTAAGTTTTTTTTGGTTTTTTATAGGTTTATTCTAGGTTAGGAATGAATGAGGGTTGATCTTATATTTATGCCAAGCCCTTTGGAGAATATCTCACATTAAATCACTTAGGCTAACCATAGTATCATGTTCAAATTATAAATTGGATGACTTTAGGGAACTGGACACTTGTGTCAAGGTAGGAAACCTACATCAATGTAGGCATCTATCTGATTAGGATGCAATTTTATAGAGAGAAGGAAGATAGGTACAAGTCCCAAACTTGTAGAGATTAATAATAATTAGGTTAAAATAATTTTTATTAAGATATAAGGCATGGGTCATTAGAATTATACTAGTCATACTAAGAGATAGACAATTAGGAATAGAGAGATAGCAGATGCAAGACTTACAGAAGTGAGAAAGGTTTGAACAAATAGGAATAGTCAATGTCTGAGTTTTCCAAATGTATAAGACTGAGCTACTACATAATTCATAAATATCATCTACATTTCCCCCCTTTAATCTAGTAATGAAATTACTAGTTTGAAGGAAAGGAATGTGTACATGGGTGTATATAACACACTTCATCTGTGTTTGATCTAACTTGAGTGATTTGTAGGTAACTAACCTGAAACCAAGAACATGTTACATTATATAATTAGTGCATGTAATTTTATATCAAAAGTATTGAAATGATGAAATTGAATATGAGAAATATTTAGGAGTACACCTATGTATCGATGCCATCATCTTTCCTTTTTGCAATTTTATTTGAAAGATATATCATTATGAATCACTAAAACTGAGATTAAGACAAATATAAATATGGAAAGTTCATATATATAAAGATATATAGAGATATATTTGAGGACACATTCCCCAACATTGGATAAAATATGAGTTGCCACTTAGTAGTTGAGATTGAAACCCAATCATTCTTATAACCTAGCGAGCATGAGTGAACAAATTCAACCTATACTATATATCTGGTGAAGTTGGATGATGTAATCAATTCCAACCTATAAACTTGGTAATATTGAGTAATAAAATCACCTCAACCATACCAAAAGTGAACAAACTATTGCAATAGATTTCTCAACACAGTCCATAAAATCTAAATTGGTGGGTGATCACAATCCTTGAAAGTGCTTGGAATATGAAACTAATTTAATTTTGAAATATTAGGCACACATTTTATATCATATTTGTCATAGATATGTCTCAAGTTGAAACTATGTATAACAATGGTACCAATATATATAATTCTACCATAAATGTGTATCTAAATCATATAGTTGTGAATCTAGCCAATCTGAGAACTGTGTAAGTGTGGATAACATGACTTCAAAACATGCCCCCACTATATATGGAGAAATATGAAAACCAATATAAGTGATAATGTGGAGTACATGTTTTCAAACATGCCCCCACTATAATCTGGTTATGTTGCATACTGAATAAGTGTGGTGGACATGTTTCAAAAGCATGCCCCCACTAGATCTAGAATAGTGAATATACAGAGGCCACATCTATATGACATGCCCCCACTGATATTTCCTCCCCCCACTTTGAGGTGAGGGAAGATATAAATTGATATTTATCTCACCTCAAAAGAATATGATAACCATATATCTTTGAATGAACCTTGTAGCATAGAGAATGACATATCTAGGTAAATGTATCGTTAAAGTGCATAGAATCTAATCACATCAATGCATAATATATGTGGTAAATATCATGGAAACATCTAGATAATAATAGTAAAAGCTCAAAAAGTAACCAAACACACACATAAGAACACTCAAAATTAAATCAAAATACAATGGTCCAAGGAGACAACAAATAAGGGGAATGTTCAAATGGTGCACAATCGAAGGGACATGACCTAGTTAAATGTCCACAATGTAAGAAATGACATATTACAATGTCAACATACAATAATAACTGGCATATTCAAATATCAAAGAGGTAAATAAAGGCACGAGGTACATAAACAATGGATCATATTTAAATTCTCAAAGAAGCTATAAAATAGCAAGGCAAGACACTCAAAGAAGTACATACATGAAATCATAAGTAACCAGCATAAACATAGCAAACTATTCCATGGATCAAATGTGTTAACAAAAAATGTTAAGTACATAACATATCAAATATACTCTAAAATATATAAGCATGGTTAATGGCATGTGTAAGTTCATAAACTCAATCATGATAATGGAAAGTGATTGTAGAATTGTATAACATGTGTATCTCATGATCATTTATGGGTAAAATTACTACTAGAACCCAAGGATATCATCAAGGGGGTACTTTTATGAAGCCCCCATATCATGTGTATCATACTCATATATTATGTAATTAGTATCATCATGATCATACCAATATTATGTATTATTAGGATCATAATCATCAATGAAATCATTATTATAGGATAAATGTAACCTCTCATTTTTATCTTGAACATGTGATATACTATTTGGAGTATATGTATATGAATAAGTAACCATGTCATATTATGGTTGTGACCTTTTTGGCATGCCATTATTTATATCCGTGCGCACCTCAATAACTTATAAACATCCTGAGTTATATGTTTTGCCTTGATGTTATCTATATTTAGTTTTGTATCAAGAATAATATCACCATTGTCATAATCATTTGGAATTGTGTCCTCTTATTGTTTGATATTGACCAACAAAGGGAGCTCACATGGTTTATTTTCTAGTTATTTTGGTAGCATTGGTTCCTTTGGTAATTGTATAACATTTAGAATTTTTGGAACCTTTGGTAATGTTATTTACTCTATTTCATTATTCTTTTAACCCTTCTCTTGTTGTGAATTCTCTTTTGGTACCCATATTTGTTGTTTTGGCAATTATGTTTTGGGAGAGGTACTCATATTGTGGGTGTTTCTCTTGGTTGATGTATCATTGATATTATCACCACTATATTTGTGACTTTTATTTTTTTATTCAATTCAAAACAATAATTTTTATGATGCCCATGCATTTTATGATATGCATAATAGTATTTATATCTCTGTATAGGATGTACAAAAGGTAATTTGATCACTTTATTTCCAATTATTTCTCTTAAGATTTAACTTGGACTTTTAGTATCCCTTTGGTCACTTTTTGAATCACTTGTTTTATATGTATTTCATTGTATCTTTTCATATGGATGTGAAAACTTGTTTGGCTCAACATTGGTAGATGAGGATGCAAACACATGATTAACACTACCATGTGTTGGATTATGTAGGTGTGTAATTTGATTTTCCAACAATGTGATCTTTGACCTAAATTTATTTTACCATTATTCTATTGAGTTTTTTATAAGGATGAATTGATATTTTAAGGATTCACAAGCAAAACCCTTGGTACCTCAAATTGAACGTGCATACATACATCATATACCTTACCCCTTGAAGGAGGATAGCATGGACCTGATTAGAAGAATGGTAGATATCACCCTCTTTAGGGTTAGCAGTAAGAGGCTCAATATTATTTCAATAAGATTCATAAAGATAAGTCTGAATTTTATCTCGATTATGATCATTCTTTGATTTGGTTGTTTTAAAATGATTATATTTTGAACCCCGTAAAGCCTTAATGGATTGAATCATGCATGAAACATAACAAGTAACAATCACCATTATGTAGTTTATCATGAAGTAAATAAGAGATGTATCCATAGTGAACATGATTGTGGAAAAGGTAAAATTATGATTTTTAAATTCTAAACACTTTGAAATCATCAATCAAAATTTAGAAAATAGTAAATCATGAAAGCCTATGTCAACTAGGGTTTTGAGACTAAAGATCAGCATCACCACAATGTGGCAAATGAAGAGAAAAATATATAAATTCATTATCCAATAAAAAATTTAATGTGTAATAGTTTATTCATTAAAAATAGGAAATGAGACTAACCCATAAAAATAGGGGGAAAAAATTTACAATGTATGGCCTATAGGTCTAAATTTACTAAAAACAATAAAATGTTAAATTTGAAAAATACATACAATATTTTAGAAAATAAAAATATGATGTCTATATCAACATAATTATGAAAAAACTCTAAGAAAATTTAAATTTGATCTATTATGAATCAAAAATATACCAAACAATGTGGAATGTTTCATAGGCAAAATCATAGAATATTCGTAATAAATAATCAACAATTATGATAAAACAAGAATTTATTTCAAACATCTGAGAGAGATTTTTCAATAAAATATGATTTTTCACATCGGGTTCACCAAATTCTTAACCCTAATTTCTTGATATGGATCCTATGAGAATATATAGGGTTAATATTATACAAATGAATCAGCACAAGGGTAATAAATAGACCTATGAAGGCCAATTAATTCACAAACTTAGATAAATAATATTCTAAATTAAATCTTGAGATATGTTAAGGACAGAAATAATAACTATGATATAAATTACAATGATAAATAAAACAAAATACTTAGTTGATTATGATGCTAATACAGATCTAGATCTAAAATAAGTGGAAAGCAAACTAGAATAAGATTCTGAAATAGTCACCAAATTTTAGATTAAGGGCCTCTATATCTAAGGATATTTACGTCAGCCTAGGAAAATTACATCCATACTATTGTCTTGATCAGACATAGGTGTCCAATGTGAAATATATATTGAGATTAGGTGTAACCACCTAGCTACTTACGGGTTTTGTGTCATCTTTGCTTTAGTGCATTCATATATGGTTCATGGACTGTTGCTTCTTGTAAAATGATAAAATCCTAGTTCTTCATCTCATAGTGGTTATGGGAAAAATGGGTTAGTGAGAACATAATGTCAAGCTACCAAAAGACCCCTCCATCAATGAGTAATACCTACATAGCCAATACTTTGAAGAGAGCCTCAGAATTATGTAGTTCTCCCCTATATGTTGGCTTGTTTATGCATAAAGATGTAATATGTGGAAAATAAGTACAATAGTGACTTGGCTTATAACTTGTAAAATATAGCTCTTTGGGTGCTCTTTTGTACTTCATACTTGTATATGTGTTGTCCCTATGATTAATATGGAAATAGGCTAAAATAAGTAAGCTTTGCTCACTTGAATGCTTGATAGATTGTTTTTGGTAAACTACCTTTGGTATTTTCTAGGATTGTGCTAGGTTAGGAATGTATGAGGGTTGATCTTATATTTATAGCAATCCCTTTGGATATTATCTCACATTAAATCACTTAGGTCAACCATAGGAATACATTTTATTTTCAAATTGGATGACTTTAGGGCATTAGACACTTATGTCAGGGTAGGACACCTGTGTCGATGTAGGCATCTAATTAGGATGCAAGTGTCCAAAGAGCATGAAAATAGGTACAAGTCTCAAACTTCAAGATATGTATAATGAGTAGGTTAAAATCATTTTGGGCAAGATATAAGGCATGGGTCATCATAATGATACTATTCAAACTAAGAGATAAGTAATTAAGCATAGAGATATTGTAAATGCAAGATTTACGGAAGCAAGAAAGGTCTAGAACTGAGAGGAATAGTCAAGGTCTAATTTTTCCAAGTGTATAGTACTGAGGTGATACTTAATCTATAAATATCATCTACAATGATTTCTATATTAGTCTCCATTTTTTACTCAACCTTTCTTTTTGCATGATAGACTGTATTGATCATTTTGGATATTTAGAGCTTATTTTATGCATGTGTGTGTGTGTGTTTGTGTGTGTGTGTGTGTGTGAGTGTGCGCACGCAAGCGCACACGTGCACACACACACACACATGTGTGTGTGTGTGTGTTGATTATGTTGGACATAACTATTTTAATCTTTATGTTGATGTTCCATGGTGAACATATGTAATTATTTTTCCATGTTTATGAAGATTATGAACACAATTTATATGACTAACTGTATTTATCTTTGTATGGTTTATCTATGGTATTTTGATGATTATTGGATTATAGGATGCTTAGTATTCATACAATGTTGCTTCATTACTCTATTCTAATACTAACATGCTTAGATGTTAATGTATTCTATATGATCGGATATTAACTTTTTCTAACCATGTATGTATTTGTGTGTTATTGCTATGTACCCATGGTGGGTGCAACTAGGTATTGGATATGTGATCTAATATTTTGAAAATGGTCACAATTAGAATGTGGATTATGGATTATGTAAACATGATAGGATTCATGTAATTATGTGGTTATACCATGAGATTTGGAAAGTGTATAATTTTTATTTTATATATTGTGTGAATGTTTTGATGGGTGCAATGAGTTTACAGGTGACAAGTTTCCAAAGGCATAAGGGGGATAAGAGGTTGACATAGACCCAAGGAATACACCTACCCTATATGTGACATAAGGAACTTTTACCTATTGTGAATTTTATAATACAACCTATATGTGCATCGACCACATAGTGCCTTGAGAAAACATTCCACACTGATTTTTTAGACAATGAGAATTTGGACCACATATCACCTTGAAAAATATTATTTGCATTAATCATTCCTAAATAACAAGGAACCTTAATGGAACCCATTCCAAAAAACATGGATTTTCGAATTTCCTTGGAAGCCAAAAATTCCAATTTTTATAAATTAATTTCTTGCATTCTAACTAGCCAAAAAAGAGGTGCCTTAGATGTGTGAACCTTAGGGACATTCTAAGAATCTCTCTTGCCTAATATTGAGCTCATCAATGTATTTAGGGAGGAGTGGAGCTACAATATTAAATCCTTCCATGAATGGCTACAAAAAATAGCAACCTACTCCCTTTTTGTAGAAAATTTTATATGCATCTCTTGATTCTAAATGTAATAGAAGTTGGGAGATTGTGTACCATAGCTACAAAAATCAAAAGAAGAATAGTTGAATAAGATGAAGTCTTATCCTTTCGTAAGTTCAAGTAGGTTATGTACCTTGTCCTTACTCAAAATGTGTATAAATGTGAAAGTGTTATGTGTAAATTACCTTAGTACATGGTTACTTAAATGTAACTTGTATCCTAAGTAGTTTGATTACTAATTCCTTTAAGCTTGAGAGGTTGAAGCTTGAGGCATGGATGCTTCTTGTTATTTTTCCTTCCTTCAAAACTTGTTGAGAATTTAAGTATGTAAATGGAATTACCTATTAATTACATGGTATGCAAAGGTGTTACCTACTTTTATTATAATATTTTCCCTCTTCTTACTCTTTTTCACTAAGGTACTTAATTTCCATTTTGAATACATGCTTGGTTGAATTATGTTGGGTTGTTTAGCCAAATTATAGTCTAGAATTTTTATCTTTCCTCCCTATGTCTACAGCCTAAATGCCTGTGTTTTGGTCTTTTGGGAAACCTCTTGGGATTTGAAGTTGATAAGGGCCATTTATGCCTAATGGTAGCATATTGATAGGAGGTGAGCTCCTCTCATTTATCTATGTAGACTTACAAATCCAATATAGAACTAGAAGCTTACAAGTAGTTGTGTAAAAGAGAGATTGAATTGATACTTGTTGAAATGATGTAAATTACATTGCTTTTTGAATTATTGAAATAAACTATTAATTGTCTATGTTTTGCTATTAAAAAAGGGAAAAAAATGTATGTGGGTATATGTGTGTTAAAGAATAAAAGAAAAGAAAAGTGTCTTATTAGTAAGGATTGGATCTTATACTTACTGATTATTTCTTAAGTTTATCACTTCTATTAAGAAAACTAATATGGTTTGAGTCACTCTTTGTATAAGTAAATTTTATTATTTTAAGAAAAGAAAACAAAATGCCTTGAGTTTCTCTCTTATTAAATTCATGAGTTGAGTGGAAGATGGATTTCAAAAAAATAAGTTGAAATCAATAGAATCTATTATATTCCTTACATTGGTTGCTATTAAAAATTGGAATTAATCCTTGTGTTGATTCCTTTAATGTTTTTTACTTAGATAGTCTACATGTGAATTATTGGAAATATAAAGCTACTTATGTATGTTAAAACCATAAATCTCTTATATTTTTTTAGATATGTATACAAGAGTATTCATTGTAAAATAAAAAGTTAAATACATAAAAGATACATGAATAGATATTGTTTATGGACAAGCTCTATAAAGATTGATTGCCTACAATCAGTACTTGGAAATAATTACAATACTATTACCTTAGATTGTAAACTTGTCAAGAAAACACAGATTATAGTGAAAAGCTTTTAAAAGGAATATACACACACACACATCCAGAATATATATATATGAGGAAATAAAACAACTTGAAAATCATTTACATGGATGAATTTATTCTATTAAAAAAATTATATAAAATTAAGGTATATGCTTGATCTCTAAAATTTTAAAATAAAATAAAAAAATGTTGGGAGTTATCTCAACCCCCTAAAAAAAATTATTTAAATGAGATAGAAGTGGGGAAGGGTTAGCAGGTATATGCATCTAAATCCACTCACTTCATTTAATGACACTAATTCCGCTTATCTAATTTATCCCCTCTAATTACATATCAATATCCCCCCTTTTCAATCATTTATCTAATGTCCCCCCTCAATATTTCTCCATCTACTAACCTTATTCATCCCCACCAATCAATTAATTTATCCTAAATCCTAATTATCCAATCTTAATCCCCAATTATCCATTATTTGGAAATTTTAAAATCCCATGGCCCACCTAATAGCCTACTCCTAGGCTCTCTGACACCCCTAGTCTCTAATCACCCACTTAATCCCTATATAATCCCCTACCTAATACTAATTAACCCATAAGAGGATTATATAATTCTCCAATTCTAGAATCCTCTCCATTCTCACCCTTCTTCTTTAGAAGCCTCTAAATCTAGAGGCTTCCAAAAAAAAATTAATTCCTTTTAATTCTCCACCATAGATCTCCATAAGCCAACTTTGAATTTCAATCATTAATTTCTCCCTCTTATTTAAATAACCCAAACCTCCATTGAAACTAACTTATGAATCTATAAATTAGAAATCTATCAAATCCATGTCCAACTACCCATCCAACATTCTTGATCAAAAAATCATGATGTCCAAATTTTGAGTCTAAGGTAATCAATCCAATCCTCTTGTTTTCATATTCTGTTTAATCATGATTTAGAACATTGAGCTTTAGGATCATAATGTTGATTTGTATTGTGAATTCATCTATTACATTTAGCTCTAATGGCTCTAGATCTGACTTAGGTAGTTTGGTATTTTGGGTGATTAAATTATATAGTTTAATCTATTTATCTCAAATTTTCCTACCATATTTTGGTGATCATAGTGGGACATTACTCCCAATTTAACAATTTTTCCTAATATAAGTGTTCTTGGTAGCTTGAAGGATCAATTGGTGGAAGAAAAAGAGCTAGATTTTTGAAAATTTACATGGCCAGATGAAACTTGTGATATTGTTATGGTATTCATGATATTGCATTCATGATTTTGCATTGAGAGTTGTGATTTTACAACTTAGCGTCTAACAATTTTATTTTTTTGTAGGTTAATAGTATTTTTCAATACCACAACATCATGAATCATGACATTGCACTGTAAATAGCAATTTTGCATACGTAGTCACGATTTTGTCTAATCACTAATAGTCTCTTTTTGACATGTTTTTTACTCATTTGTAATACTGTGACTTCGTGAATCATGATATTGCACTGGTAGTCATTGTTTTGCAAGCCAAATCAATGATTTTGTGTCTAATGGTTTTTTGATTGTAACAAGTTTTTTATTATTGGCAAAATCATGACTTTTTGACTCGCAATATTGACCTGTAAGTCATGATATTGCAACTATAGTCATGATATTATGATTTCCCCTAAACCTATTAAAATTTTTACTTGACATTCTTACCTGTAGGTTTAATATTGATGTTTTTATTTTGTAGGAAGTCATTAATTAGGTAATCATCATATAAAGTCCTCTTGAAAACTTATTTAAACGGTTTTTGATCTTAAAGCATGTATCTTTGCTAACTACATTTTGTGAGGGGTTTTCATTTATGTAATATATTGTGCATTCAAAAATAAGGATCAAATGGAAGTGATCTACAAGCTAAACACCATAATCTTAACCTTATTTCTATCTTCTACAAAATTGTTAATCACCTAGTCATGATTTTGCTCTGAGAATTGTGATATTGCATCAACATTAGTAGTATTGTGATTTTGATCATTTTTGGTTGATTATATTTTCTATTAATATTTATATACATATTTTAGTATAACTCTAATCAGGTAAAAATCTTGTTATTCTACATATTATGCTTGAGGTTACCCTTTTTGATGAAAATCTTGATATCATTTTATAGATCTTGATACATCATTATAAGTTTAAATCTGCCATAATCATCTATAAATAAGCATTATCAAGCATCTAAATTAATTTTCCATAACCATCTAAACATTTTGAATGGTCAAAAATCTAATATTTTGAAGTCTTGAATTTTCTTGCAATACCGCTAATCTAAAAGTCACGATATCACCCTCTGAGTCATGGTTTTGCACTAACAGTCATGGTTTTGCAGTCTAACTATCACAATTAATTGTTTGTTATAAAATTAAAACTCACAAGTTGTGATATTACACTAGTAATTATGATTTTACATTCTAAAGTTATGATTTTACACTCATTCTGCCTTCAAAATTATTCTTTTTGAGTGAGTTTTTTAGATTCATTTTTTGGTGAATTTTGAGTCATTTTGGGCCTTGCATAAAGCCCAAATTGACTTTATCATCGATAGATCCACCCCTAGACCGCACCCTGTACCACGACAGGGAGCTTGCTCTAGGAACTACCACTAGACCCTATAAGGGCCTTTGCCCCTTGACCCTACTACGGCCTGCCCCAAACCCCGTCATGGCCCATTCACCCAAAGGAATTATAGAGATAAATCATGATTTTTTTAATGGTTTTTCTTAAGACATATTGGACTAACATCTTGTTTCTTGCAATAGTGAACATAGAGACTATTTTATCTTTCTAACATCATCTTTTTAGGTCATCTTTAGTCTAACATCTTGTCTTGAAGGTCACCCCTCAAGATCATCAATCAAAACTACTAATCATTTTCATGTAGGGTGCTTATTTAAAATTACCAAATCAAAACTACTAACCTTTATTTTGTAGGTTTCCTATCAAAGAACCCCTTTTTGGAATTTAAAAAATCTTTTTAAATCATTTTTGTCTTATATCTTGTATATATCTTTTTAATAATTTTGTATTGTACATTCTTGTATCTTGTAAATATCTCACACTTAATCTTAATCAGTTAATTAATCCTTTTTTGTCTACCTATTTGTCACTCAAGGCTTATGATGGTGTATTCTCTCCTCTTTGTGTCCTTGTGAATATTATTGGAGGATCAAAAACCACCTAAACCCCCCCCCCCCATTTTGAAGGCAAACTAACACCCATGCACTTGTCATAGTCTTATTGGGATAGTGACTATGGATTTCACCACCATGTAGTAATCCACACTCCATGTTCTGATGGAGTATAAATATCAAGAATAGATATCATTAGGCTATGTGGTTGACCCCATACAAGTAATATATGAAGGATAAGAGTTGATTTTATAAATTAAGAATTACACAGCACCCTAGATAGACTTGGGCCCCATCATACCTTTGTGTATATCAGGGATGCCCCTAGAGTACCCATTCAACCTAGCATAGGACCATTCGATTGTAACAGGTGACTTAGTATTAGTGTCAATATCAACTCTTAAGAAGATGTTAAGTGAAGATGGGATCGAGAGGTTATAGTTAATTCTATAATGGGTTACCAATCTATATCCTCACCCACAAATTTGTTAGATGATACAGTCATCAGGTTACACACCCTTGAGTTTACTAATCATAGGTTTGTGGTCTACTTGCTTGGGTGTGTGTTGTGTTAAACTAGTGTTGTTTGTGAGCCAATTCAGCCCTTTGCCCAAACCTATACACTCTTATCTAGGTCTTTTGCACATATCATCTTATATATCCTTTTCTCATAATTCTATCATCTTGTACATCCTCATCTCATCATCCTCTTATACATATTATCTTTGTATATCCTTATCATTATCTTATCCCATCTCCCACCTTTGTCTTCATCCCCTCCTAGTCTAACTATATCCACTCATCATTAATCATATCCCACCACTTACATATCTTAATAACATCTTATCATCCACATATTGTCCTAAGTCCACTCTATGTATACTCAATCCTTTATCTTGCCCTTGTCCTTGCCTAGTCCCCTTATCCCCCATCTAGTCTAACCTCATCCCATCTTATCCTAGTTGTATCTTTAAGTTAGACCCATGTCTAAACCATCCCCATCTCATTTGCATTACCCCTTATCACTTCATCATCACCTATCTTCATACTTTTCCTTGTCCCATCATCCTATCACCTTCATCACATAATCCCATCTTATATCGAGCAAAATTGGTCTAAGGATTGAGCTAGTCCTTTTTCCCTTTCATATAATCCTATCACTCTAGCCCTTATCATTTGTTTATATCTCATACCTAATCGGTATCTTTTTGGCATCCTATTATTTTATCAATTTCAATCTAGAAAACCCATCATTAATCTAGTCATCTTTAATCCAGTCATCTTGCCTATTCATAACTAGCACCCATCTAATCATCCTCTTGCTAGTTTGAATCTAGGTACCCATCAAATCCCCAATATTTTTGCTAGCTTGAAAAATAGGCATTATTAATAAATCAATGGCACTTATTATATTATTAGTATGAAATATGATCCTAGTCCTATAACATCTCAATCACATTTCATCCATATTATTTTCATCATCATCTATCATACTAGCTTGGTCATTCAGACCCATTTTATTTAGGAAATGATCTCTAATCCTTAGTCTACCTCCTCATCATCCCTCATTATCATCTATCCCCATGGGTTTGGACCTGATTCTCGTAGACCAATACATCTTGGCCAATAGGGATGAAGTCCTTTTGTGAACACTAGAATTGGGTGCTCACCTACCTTCTAACCTTGCTCCCATTAAACCTAAACCAACATATTACATCCTTCCCCATCCATGATCCCTTGGCTCATCAAGGTTGACCTCATTATTCAGTAATGTGGCTACCCTAGTCAATAAATACATCTCAGATAATAAATATGAATTTTTCTTACAACTATTAAAGATAGGTGCATTCCTTCTCAATGATTTTGACCCCATAAGTCTCAAGTCACCTTATAATTAATCCCCCTATCCACCATCATCCCCATCTCATTCCATTCCACCATCCACTAGTCCTCATCCTAGTCATGGCCATCCCAGTTTACAAATTTCTTGGTTTAATAAGTATCTTGATGAAAACCCACAACTAGTCTTCTTGGGATTCCTGGAGTTGGATTTATAATTTCCTAAAGGCCTTAACCCCATTCAACTCATTTCATGTTAAGTCCAAACCCATTCATGTGATTCCCATTCAAATCCTCCATCCACTAGTCATAGTCAATCATCTACCCCTTCTTACACTAGAAAAGGGAATCATATCTTGGTTTCCTTGACCTAGTTATATCAATGACCATATGATCTAAAGTCCAATTCTTCCACATATAAGTCACAAATTTAAGTGGGTTTGTATACTCCCCTTCCTATGTCCTTAGAATCCATTTTCAAATAACTTGTCACTAACATGATGGTCTATCCACCCATATGACATCTTAATCCCACCAAGCCTAAGCCATAAGGGTATAAATCTAATAAATATTGTATAGATCACCAGGCTTGGGGGATTACCATTAATCAATGTCATAAACTCCAAGACTATGTCCAATACCTCATCAACCATGGTAAAATAATAATTAAGGATGAACTACATGAGTCTATACCCAGGGTGAACAAGAAGATGAGTTCCAAGATCCCATTCCCACTCATGATCAATCCCTTCCCTTTCCAAGATAAATTTAAGACACCCCACCCATCTTCCATGATCCCCCCATCTTTGACAAATATTCCATCAAACACAATTCCATTCCCCATAAACCTAGTCCTCCAATATCCCATAATTCCTTTCATGGACCTATCTTTTTTCAACCCATTATTCCTCCATCATCTTCCTCTCACCAATCATACCAAAAACCCCATGTTGAGAGGTCACTTGAAAATAATCACTCTTTTACTAGCAGTATAACGTCACATACACCAAAGTTAGCATTAGATCTAATACAAGTTTTATCTACATCGTGATCATGTACAGTACTAGTAACTGAATCAGATTCCTCATCATAAAAATCATCCCTCATAGATATTGTAGTAAAAGATGATAATGTCTACTCTTTCAAAAATACTCATAATTTGGATGATCATGAATCACCAAGCATATCTTTTGATCCTAATCAAGATGATGAAGCCATAACTGAATTTTTACAAGCTTTATCTATCAAATATTTTTAGAGTGGATCTGATCTTACCTTAGAGGCATGTGCTACAAAAAGTCTTAGTGATCCTTTTGAGATTCTTAAGGACACTTTATGTAATGTTGAAGCTAGGGATCATAGTGGCATTTATGAAGACTATGCTACCAATTTTTCCCTTAATCCACCATGTAACATTAATCATCCACTTTGCCTCCATAATCCCTATATCCAACTCCATGAAGGGAATGAATAAGAACAAGCATCATTGGAATCTCCTCTACATTCAACATCATGTGCCATAAATACCAAGGTCTAAGACCATATTTCAAAAGTTATAAATCATGATCAAATCATCTTTGATCCCATAAGTCAAAGCCAATAAAATTCAAATCATCAACCTAATTAGAAAATGTCTTCTCCTAATGAAGCCCAAAATTAATCACTATGGGAATATCAAATTCAAAATAATTATAATCTATCAAGTCAAAAAATAAATATCCTCTGGTGAAGACCAAAATCCAACACTAGGGGACAGTCAAAGTTAAACCTAATCAATGAATCAAAAGAATGTCAAAAGTAATAATCATATTGTCGACCATTCTCTTAATGTTTAGATTAAAGAATCATAAAATCAAAAGGTCTTTGATCCCTTAATCTCATGCAATCAATTTAAAATATCCCCTCCACTATATCCAATAGTGTATGCAACTTTTAAACCCCATTTCCTCTCCCCAACCTATCATATCATCTATTATGATCATCCCCTCCCTCATATCCTATATCCCATCATAACAATTATGACATACTCCCATCCATAGTATATCACCAATCCCTAAGTAGCATTATCCCTTATATGGGTTATAAATACACCTAGCTAAAACATCTAGAGCACATTAAATCAAGAGTCAATAAAGGCCACCTAAACATACAGGGATCTAACATTTGTCATAAGGACCTAGCATCACATATCTTCAAAATAGGTGTCAATTAAAGATCTAGATAGTATAGGTAATCTTGCATCTTGCCTTTCTCCAATAAATTGATATGTCATTGAAAAACTCAATAAAATAAAAAAATCCAAAAAAATTAAAAAATTAAAAAAATCATTCATCCAATGGTGAAAACTAGTCTTTCAATGCCTTAGATGAGTACAATGATTAAAATTATTTTCTAGGATCATGGTAAAATAATCTATTATCTACATTGTACCTTAACACTTATGGTAAAAATCCATCCATTTCCTATCCTTTGTCAATCCATCCATACTTGTCTCATCCTGCATCAACCTTAACTATATCACCCATCCACGTCTATCTTATCCCTTCATCCAACCCATCATCTACCAACATTCCTTCCCATATTGACCTTCATAAAGGAGTTGAAGGTGCCTTGATAAATGTTTCTAAATCATCTTGGTATATCTTTAAATGGAGACTTAGGTAATTAAACATTGGGTTCCTTCATGATGGGGTCATTGGTGATCCTTAGTCCCTTCTTCCTTATCCCTCATCCTCTTCTTTGCATCACCCTCATCCTTTTATCATCCCATCCATCATTACCTCCATACATATTTATATTTTTTGTTAGTCTTGGTATTCCCTTTATTATAACCCCATTTATATAGTGTATATACATTCAATATAACCCTTAAAATTTGACATACTCCAAAAAACCTAAAAAATCATAAAATTTGAAAAAGCTGAAAATATTCCATGATATCTAGTCTAATGCCTAAATCCATCACCACATCCATATCCATGCTTTTTACCTTTCACAATAACATCCTAACACTCACCTTACCATCCTCAACCACATCTAATATTCATCTTATATTTTCCCATTCATCATCCTTGGATACTATATTTGGTCTTGGAACCAAATCCCAGTGGTCACCCATCCCTCTATATCTTCATCATCATCCCTTTTGACTAAGTATTATATACATACACAACCTTGTCAAAGAATTTAATGTAGTGCCCATCACTTCTCTATCATTACCTCTTCATACCTAACACCCATCCAATCACTACTTTGCTAGTTTGAAAGGCATTTGATCCCATCATCTCCTTCTCTTTTTCCTAAAATGGACTCTTATAAGGATTTGTCTTTTGGTAATTCTTAGTCATCCCATCTCTTTCTAAAAATCACCACATCACCTTATTTAACCACTATTATATTTGGCTTCTAATTAAAGCTAGTATCCAAAACCTCATCCCCAATCATCGTACCTCATCCTTTTCCACCCTCCTTATCTTACATCCTAATCTTAATCATGATCATCCTATCCAAATCCAAGTCTATCCTTAGTCCACACTCACATTATAACCAATTTCATCCAACTCATCACCTAATCAATTTTCCCACTATCTCTAATCTAGGTCATTAGATAAGACATTGTGACACCGTATGTAGATACTTATGTGTGTTACTTATATGCTCTATGTTGGTTGACTTGTTTACATCATGTGTGTGTGTGTGTGTGTGTGTGTGTGTGTGTGTGTGTGTGTGTGTGTGTGTGTGTGTGTGTGTGTGTGTGTGTGTATAATTTGTCTTATGTTTTATTTGAATCATGTCTCTTTTAGTCTATTAAGAAATTAATGAGGATGCTATGAGGTCACCAAATCTTTAACAATGGTTATAAGTGCCCTTGATAATGCAAAATTCACTATTTGCCCATTCACTTTGGCATGATGTTCTCTCGATCATGCATATATCATGGGGCAAATTGCCAAATGATATATTTATTAGATTGATTAGACTATGATGAGCCTTATGACAGTTGTGATGGATTGATTATCTACACCCCCATCATTCATCTAATCATCTAACCATCCTGCTTCCCATCACTAATGTAATCCTCTTGACCCATTTGACTAACATCCAATCTATCCTCCTCATCTCATCATCTGAGTCACTAATCACTAATCATTGTCATCATCATCTTCTACTCCATCAATTATCATTTATCCCCATATTAGAACTACATCAACCTGAGGTCTTTACAGACCATGTAGGCAGCACTTGGATGCTTTTTAGTACCCAAGGATAGCTTAGCCACTTTCATCTCTTTCCCATAATTCATCATCACATATTGTCTTTCATCATCCTCAATTCTTTCATTAGTCCAATCTTTGAGCGATAATATCACTCATTCATCAAACAATTGATCAATCACTATTCTCATGATCATATCCTTCATCTTTTCATCAATCACCCACACCTATCGATTGGGCCTAACATATCCCAACATCCATCATTTCTTTCATCTATCATCCTTAATTGGTCAATTATCATATGTATTTCATGCTTCCTCCTTGGATTAGGGCATGACACAAACCATAACTTTATCAGCATATTATGGTTCATTGAGTTAATGCAATGTAGTTTGTTAGTCACTCAATCACATCAATCTTATTTTTCATCATGTTTATCATATTGATCAAACTTTAGATTTGAGCGACACCCATCATCAATATTATCAAATCATCTTTTCTTGGCCAACATCTTTCCCTTACATGCATCCTTGCTTAGGATACATCTAAATCTTGTGGTCTTTTTAATCTTATCATCATCATGTTATGGTTGGTTCTCCATTGGGATGTGTCAACAATAGTGACAAATTCATCTCTACTCCTTATTCATGTGTCTTATCGAGGGGCATCATCCATCTCATCCCACCCATCATTTCTTATTTTGAGTGGCCATCTATCTCATTCTTCCCTGCATGTCCCCTTAAGGGGGCATCATATCCACTAATATTATCTATGAACATTCATCCATGACATGGTTTTTATTTGAAATACCATTACTCCTTCCACTTCATCCACTCATAATGCCCTTTCAAATAGGGGCAAAATGTATGCATCTAAATTCGCTCACTTTCTTTAACAACATTAATTATGCTTATTTAATTTATTCCCTCTAATTACATGTTTTTATCCCCCCTTCCTAGTCATTTATCTAATGTCCCCCATAAATATGTATTTATATACTAACCTTATTCATCCCCACCAATCAATTAATTTATCCCAAATCCTCATTATCCCATCTTATTCCCTACTTATCTAGTATTTGGGAATTTTAAACTCCCATGGCCTATCTACTAGTTTACTTATAGGCTCTCCTACACCCCTAGTCTCTAATCACCCACCTAATCCCTACCTAATCCTAATTAACCTTTAAGAGGATCTATAATTCTCTAATTTTATAATCCTCTCTATTCTCACCCTTCCTCTCTAGAAGCCTCTAAATCTAGAGGCTTCCAAGGAATTTTTAATTCGTTTCAATTATCCACCATAGATCTCTATAAGCCAACTTTGAATTTCAACCATTTATTTCTCCCTCCTTATTCTATTTAAACAAACCAAACCTCCAATGAAACTAAGTTATGAATATATGAATTAGCAATCTAGCAAATCCATGTCTAACCATCCATCAAACATTCTTGATCAAGCAATCATCATGTCTAAATTCTAAGTCTAAGGTAATCAATCCAATCCTCTTTTTTTCAAATTTCATTTAATCATGATTTAGATCATTTATCTTTAGGATCATAATGTTGATTTGAATTTTTAATTCATCTATTTCATTTAGTTCTAACGGATCTAGATCTTACTTAGGTAGTTTGGTATTTTGGGTGATTAAATTGCATAGTTTAATCCATTTAGCTCAAATTTTCCTACTACAATAGTAACACCACATCTACTGCTCCCTCCCCATGTACATGTTGCCTATATGGGGATACCCATAGGTTGGGTGGTGGTAATATTACCCCCATTACCATCTAAAATAGTGATTGTCAGAAGTTGACTCCTTAATGCCATTTATTAATACTCTAAGCAGGATGTGACTCACCAATTGTCTATTCTTAGTGTGTTTTTTTGTGTCATAATATAGTCAGGATGCCATTTTTTAGCAAGAATATTGGCCTTGGGCTTAGTACTAACTCTTTAAATAAATAAATTTAACAATAAAAATAGTAAATGTATATTTTTGTGTTTTCATGTATGCATATACATATTTATGTATGTATATACATACATACATACATATATATATATATATATATATATATATATACATAGCTTTGTATTTATAAAGAGGTAAGTGAAAATTTAACAAGGATTATGAATATTAAAAGATACCATGAAGATATTAAAATTTTGTATTTTAAAAAATATATACACACATTTAATAGCAAGAGTTGTAAATATCAATACTACCCTAATGATATGAATGAGCTTTTAAATATCCCTTTTGGCTTATATCTCTAAGCCTGTTCAAAAATAATATTTATAATCCCTCAAAATAATACAAATCTAACAAAATAAAGATAGAGTCCTTGAAATAAATATAAAGGATAATATCATATGGCCTCTTGGCTTTAAACTCTATACTAGAAACAAAAGAAATATAGAGTCCATGAAAGAAATATAAAGGATAATTTTGCATGGCCTCTTGGCTTTAAAATCTATACTTGAAATAAAATAAATGTAAACCTTGAATAGAGGCTTCTATGAAATGGAATATTGTGTAAAATCATAAGATCATAGACTTGGCTTCACCTCCATCCTACCTACTTCGTCACATGGAGTAAAAACAAGAAATTAGTGAATAAACTTCCATGAATGCAAGTGGGAGAAGTGTTCAAATGGCCTTTACCTATTTTACCCTATTTTTTATTTAATTGTGTTTAGTATGTATAAAACTTTGAAAGATTATTTAGATTATACTATATGACATTTAAGCATAACTATGAATGTAAAGTAGAATTGATTAAAATTAATTGACAAGCATATGTTGAAAATATTAAGTTCAAAAAATAATGTGATGGCTTTTCTAATGTTTTGTTGACTATAGTATACATGAAAATGAAAAACATAATGAAATGAGACTGTTATAGCTCATATTGGATTAAAATTTTACAAATTTATCTAGACAAGTTCACGCTCCTTGGACAACTATGCAGTAGTGATCATATTCATTGACTATGGACTGATATACTTTGACAATAGTGACTATTCTTCCACCTGCACATATGTGTGCTAATAGGGATAGGATATTTTGCATATGTAGATTTTACATATAAATCATTTTTTCTCTTTAATTTATATATCCTAGGGGTACTTGTGAGAGCTAGAAACCTTTAAAAATTAAGGGGAAATGTAATGGGTTGAGTTGACCCCAATCACCCCCTTTAATGTTTAACCATTTCTTACATATCTAGATACCCTAAGGAGGGAATCAAGCCACATGTATTTCTCCCACCTAGTGTGATTATGCAATTGTGCTCCTTGAATATTTGTATGTAGCTAAAAATTTGGTTTTGATAGTTGACAATGTTAGCACTTGACATGATTTAAAATTCTTCATACTTGGCTTATGACTACTCCTAGTGAATGATCTTGAATTTGGAAAGAATACAGTAGATTTTCTTAATGTAGTGTATATGTGATCAATAGATAGTGTTAAGCTAAGTATGAAATCCCTTTGAAATGAGATTATGAATACATTATATAGTGATCCTTTTGAACAACTTCCTTTAGTTGACTTTAAAAATGTGTGGGAAGACCCAGATGAATATTTCAAATTTTATAAACTAGTTGTTAAATAGTCCAAGGACATGGCCACTCTAGGAGGATAGTTTTATGGCATCAAACCTATTTTCCTAGCATGAACCTATCCCAAAAACATAGAGATGCTTATATTGATATTGGCAGTAGTATGAGAGTGATATAAATAGGTTAGAGCACTAACTTGGAAGCTCTTATGTAGTAGTGACATCAAATAAAGGGGTCAAACCTATATATAAATATATGTATTAGTAGAATGGAAAATAAGGGTCATGTAATTAGTTGTAAGTCTAGTGGTTCAATATGTGTCAAGAATTAATATTATCAAGTACATGTGACCATATTTAGGTGTTTACATCCCCACCCACCCCTTATTTATTCTAGTAATGAAATTTCTAAAGGAGAAAGTATAAACTTAAGTGTGTACAACACACTTTGTCTTCTGATACAAAATTTTAATTGTGCAGGTCACTCATTTTAGCAATCCCTCCAATAACACATGAAGTAATCAATATATATATTTTAAATTTGAAAAAAAATGAGCTTTTACAATTGAAATTGAAAGGAGATCAAGGATGGAGTACACCTATAAGGAGATGAAACCTTGTTTCCCTATAACTTGTAAAAGATGATAAGTATTGAATAAATGTGCCCCCTTGTTGAAACATTTGGGGATATGGTTCTTCATGTTGAACCGTTGGTAAATTAAGAGTGATAAAGTCCCAAATTTGAATAAATAATCAATCCCTTGAGTTGGAAAGATGCATAATCCTTCATGAATGAGTAAAAGTACCCAATGTAATAATCCAAAATAAGGTGGAACCATAATGAGTTCATTAGAAGTGAAAATAAGGTCATTAAGTGTCACTAGACTCGAATATACATCACCCATAAGAGAATATGGAACCACACAATGGGTTCACTATAAGTAATGCTAAAGATAGTCAAATGTACATTACTTATAACATAATGAATTGCATTATTATAAATTGATCTAGATTATATTTGCATGAATAAGATTGGTATCTATATGCTCAATTGTAACTATATGTGGAATTTTTAATTTATGTTCATGTAGTTATTTTTCATATACCCATGCATATGCATCCAAGTTTATATGAATATGTAAAAAAGTATCTATAAATTGAGTACATATACATGTCATATTCCCCCATAATCTTTGTTAATGTGCATATATATTTCATGTATCTAATTTTTGAATTACATTGAATCTTTAAAAACTTGTAAATCTGATTTTTATACTTATGGAGACTTGAATCTATATGATAATCCCACTATAATGACCCCCATTTTTAAATGAGGGATGCATGATAGAATTAACTAATCTAAAAATAAGAGTTAACTCTACCATATTATAAATATATAACCATGTATATTCATGTAAACATGTGGAGAGTTTGTTATCATAATATAGTGTATGTCATCAAGGCATGTATTAAACATATGTAATCAGATGCATAAAAGTGTCATGTTTAGATAGATAAATAAATGATTAAAATAGGAAAATTAATCATCTCTGAATAAGAATACATAGTAAAATTTCATGATATAGATCATAACACCACTAATCAAGCACAAGAAGTGAAACATATAATGTTATACACTGTCATTCAGTATCACACATAAGGCCAAAGACCACATACAAGGTAAATGAACATGTCACAACAAATAAATCCAAGGGCCACACGCAAAGGACATAAAAATGTCACAAACAATGTGAAATAAATATGCCATGCACATAGAGACAAGTGGGCACACACAATAAGAAAGCAATGTCTAGCCTATCATGAAAGAAAGTTACAACATCAAAAGATCATACAATAAATGAAAACTAGCCTGCACAATCCATATGTATCTTTGTAACATAGTATAAAAGTAGCATATCCATATATCATAATTTAATATGTTAGTAACTATTAAGACACATGTAAGATATATAGCTCAACATAATATATAGGTCATTTATAGACATAACCTATGATAACGTAACATGTAGAATAAGATGCTTCCATCATAGGTATGGCCATTGATTATAAGGGAGTCTAACATCTAGGAATTTGTTGACTAATTTAATCCCTTGGTCAAATAAGTCAACCCCACTATATATTAATACTTCCTATAGGGTATTTCTATGTCATAATATGGTCACATAGTCATGTTTAATGTCACTTGATATGTTTAACCTTAGTCATTTTTGTTATTTATCTTAATATTTCCATGTCACCTTTTTGGCCTTTCTAATGAAATTGTATGTAGCTTCTATGAAATTAAAAATGTAAAACTATTTTCGAATATAAAAATTGTCAATTGAGTGTCATATGGTAGTTTGGTAACTAAAAAATGGGAGTTCAACATGGAAAGGAAGAGATAGTGGTAGTTTCAAGCAGTTTAAAGGCAATTGTATAGTCAAGTACAACTACTTAGCACATGGGATGGATGTAGGAGGGTCTCTTCAGATTCCCACATGTCTTTTCCAAGATTGAAAATCTTTAATCGGTTCAAAAATGACAAAAACCACTCCATCTCTGTTATCACTCTCTTAAACATGATCAAACAACTCAACCAGTTTACTCTCAGTATAGATAGGAGGATGAGAGTTGTTATAAGTACACTTGAGGGTTGAAGGTAGTATTTTTTATCTCCCATTCCATGGTCATTTTTTTAATTTTTATGTTATGTTCTTCATGAACCATCCTTAAGAATGCTAGTGACTTTAAATTGCTTGCTCATCCCCATGGCCTCTAATTTTCTTATATGTTTGTAGTTGTCTAATGATTCCAAGAGTTGTATGTGTTTTTTTAGAGATGTTTTATCTTTTTCATGATGTTTCTAAAATGGTTTTCAAGTGTGAAGATAAGGACATAGGCATAAACATCTCATTCTACTAGTAGAAAACTTTACTTGGTCTGCAGATAATGTTCCATCAATTGAAAAGGCTTATCTCCCTATTTTGGTCTTCAAAATAAGGGTAATGTAGGGTTACATGTTGTTTCCAACCTTTCATGACATGGTGATTATTTTTCCTTTCAAAAATTAATATCGAGTAGCCATGGTTGATGGAGTAAAAGCGTAACACATAAGCACAGTCAAATTTCCATGTGATTATCACCTACAGTTAAGTGAGATTAAGATCTGATCAGGCATGTTAATGACATATGAATGTTTCAAGGTTTTGAGAGGTCTCCCAATGTGTAAAAAATAAGATTGATCTATTTAAAGAGCTAAAGATTGGTTGTGAGAACCAATCTACCACACACAGTCCTATATGTAATAGCACCTACAAGCAGTATCCAATAATCATCTGAGAGTCAATACATATGAGATAGAGAGTGTTGAAATGGAGATGATTGAACTCATTTGGCACTTTTAAATAGGTCTAAGATAATATAAAATATTGTTGTGGTAATGATGAATCCATTACATTGTAGATAGAGATAGGTCCTTGTTTCCAGGTTGAGAAAGTTGCAATTGGGACAACTTACCTTAACTTCTCTAAATCATGTTTTGCTCATACACTATCTTACCTCATGGTGAGGTACCTTAAAGTCTATACAAGCCTAATTATTTCCATCTTATAGCCCAATCCATAGGGAAGTAGTTGTTTGGTCAAGAGAAGGTAGTGTAAATAAGTTTCCATTTCTAGCAAGTTTCTACTATAGTCAATAAGCTATAGTATTCTTGAAGCTAAATGATCCTAAAACATAACAATGACCTATAATGAAATGACTACATGGTTTATAGGAATGAAATGAGCTCATTAAAGTGTAAAATGATCTCCAATGAATATAAGAGAAACAAGTATGCAAGTAAATTTATGCATATGATCACTTACAAGTCTCATATCCCCAAATATCACTTATAATCAGTCTACAAACCCACAAAGTGTTGATGGTTAGAGACAAGAGGTTGGGAGCATGGTCTATAGGTATAGTTTTTAATTCAATATTGGAGATGACCCAATGATATTCAAGATGGAACCAAGAGAGAGAGAGATAGTACTTAGGCCCTAATGAATATCTATAGGAATCCCATTTTCTTGAGATGAGTGCATATAGCTTGTTACAATCACAAACTAACTCATGCTAGTGAAAGGACCTTGACTAACACACAGAGGTGTATGATGGATTGGAAATGTGGATACCACTCTCATAGTGGTAAAATCAATTTTATATAATTCTTAGAGTAAATAAATAGGGCAAAGACCAAGTTTCTAGCCTTAAGCTACATTCAGACCATAACCCTACAGACAGTCATTAGAATTAAGAGGGTAATTTTAGGTTTTGAAATGTTGAGAGATCTGTAGAGGTGATATAACCCTCAAAATTTCCAAAGAGGGTCATAAAGACCTAATATATCCCATCATGTTCTCATTTTAACCAAGTAAATATGGGAGATGCCCTCTATTTTATCTCAAATAGAGGACACTCCTAGTCAAGACCTAACTACAGGGTTGGTACTTGAATGGAGAAAGGGATGAAATGAAGAATTTTGAAATAATTTGAAATGATGTATAATGTTGATTTCAATATTAAAAAAGGTGTATAATACTCTATATTCAATACGAATACTCAGTGATGGTCATATACACATAAGCACATAGTTAGGCCTAAACCCTATAGGTAACTAGTTCCATTTCCATGAACATATGACATTTCTAATATAATTTAGGGCCTTAAAGGGGAGGTTTAAGGTTGATCAAAACCATCAATTTGTATAGGAACAATAGAGAGTGGTCAATTTGGCCTAAACTCACTTCAGGGGTACCCAAAATGCATGAGAAAGCTCAATAGGCCATTTTCAAATGCTCATACCTATTCGGACACTATGCATGAGACTTTAAGCACTAGGGGAGAGTTAAAGGGGGTCGTATACCTCAAATTTGTGAAATTGGTTCTAAGTTTGGATGTCATGATTTTATGAACAATCCAAACCTCCTAAAACCCTCACAAAGCCCTGGTTTGGACCTGATGGATAAAATATGGAGAGTAATGCATTTAGGATTGTTCAAAAAACCATGAAAATTACTTATACATGTCTATAAATCTCATAGGCTCCATGACATACACTTTGGTCATACTGGCATCTATACACGCTAGCGTAATACTATGTTTTTTATAGGAATTAAGATGTTTTATAAGTACAGAGGAGGATGGATAAGTAAGAACCATTGAGGGAGGTCTTCAGGGACTTGTTTCATCTTATAAAACTCAATTATTACCACAGTAAATTATGAAAACATATTTGTGAGAGCATTCATGGCAGAAAAATAAAATATAGCATAATGAAGACAATGTGATTCCCTAGTGAGATAGTGAGAGGTGACCTGAAATATTTTGAGGTCTAATTTATAGACCAAAGGATAAATACAAATTCAAAATGTGTCTTAAATCCTATTTAATTTATTTATTGTATCAACTTCAAGTAGCTTTGAGTGACAAATGTGAGGATAGGCCTAGAGGACTAATGATGAATGACTACAAGTAGTAAATGACAAGTGACAACGAAGAATGCATCAGTTAAGGAGGTGTAGATGACATGTTATAACCTCTTGTATACCTTCTCATGACATAGCATATGTGTCAAGAATTCCTATGTTAGTTTTAGATGCTTAAGTGCACTCCTCACCATCATGAAGGTAGTTTCAAAGTAAAGCAATGAAGGGTCTATGCCAACTTAAGGAAGGTGCTTTGTTTCAGATTGACACATGTTCATGATAGTCTCTTGACTTCTTTTATACTTCATATAATGTAAATTTTAACTAGTTTCTAGAGTTTTACACTTGGTCGTGTGACTTTTCATCTTCACTTCTTATCTCTCTTCTCCTATGTCTATATATTCAAGCCTTTTTAGATTTGTAATGGATCCACAATTGGTATGGAGAAGTCATATTAGTTTTGACACCTCATTTGCCTTTGAATAAAGTTTTATAAGTTGATTTCATTCTATACAATATTTTTATTAAGTGTGTTAAGTGGTCTATGTGGTTGATAAGTGATGAACATGCTCTCCTTACTTTTGTTTTGCTCTTGCATATCTTGTGCAATTGATATCTCTTCTAACAAGTTTTGTAAAGTGTATTATTTGTTAAGTGTGTCTTGAAGTGTGAGAGGGACTAGCAGTGTCTTGTAGCGTACCTTCTTTTCACCCAACTCTAGATAAGCATAATAATCTACATCTATGAGAAATATTTATGCTAGGACATAGGGTTGATTTCAATTTTGTAGTCTTCTTTCTTGGTACAAATGCATAAGTGTGTTAAGTGGAGTTATCTTGGTGTATCACCTCATTATCATAGGTTACTTTATGTTTCCTTTTTCCCTTTTTACCTCAATAGTGATTATCTTAGTGTAATGTGAGCCTAAGATACAAACAAAGGGAGTTATCCATTTCAAACCTAGATATCTATCTCTTGCAGTGGCTTGTTCATGAAGAGAGATAGTCCCATGTTATCCTAAACTTGATAAGGTCTCCTTGACTTCTCTAGGGTGCAAGTTTTGGATGCAATAGAATCCATGTATAATATATATGTCATGAATCACACTCATATATCTCATGAAATTCATGTATATGAAAATAATATGATATCTACCAAAATATGTGATAACTAACCTATGTAAAGGAAGGAAACTGGAAACTCAAGTCATGCTCACATTCTGAAATTTTATTTTTCTAGAATATTTTGAATGATTTTGTATTTTTATAATATTTTATTTTTTAATTTTTTAAAATATTTGAATTTTTTTTTTAATTTTTTACATATTTACATTTTATTTTTTTGTATTTTTTCCATATTTGATGAGTGCAAAAATAAAATAGACAATGATCCCCTCAATGGTAGTGCATGCCTATATCATATAATTTTAGAGTAACTTTCCTGGAAAAAAAAATTTACATGTAGATGAATATGAAATTAAAAAGGAATCAAATGTTATAATGTAACTGTCTTGATCACTACTCATATAATCTCTTGAAAGATGTGTAACTCTATATGGTACAATACTTGGTGGGGTATGTTGTATAGTAGTATAAGGTCTCATTGCCTATGTTCACTATGGAACGCATTGAAATTTATGAGGTATTACCTTAGGATGCACTATATAAAATGAAGATCTCTTTGAATTATGAATAGCTTTTTGATGTGAATCTTGTTTTCAAGGAGGGTGTGTACTACACTCCTCTAAACTAATTATATATAAAGACTCCACATAGATGCAATAATTGACTCTACACTATGATTTTGAATAGGTGTAATAATTGATTTTGTATCATGCTCTTGAATAGGTGAAATAATTATCCTTTTACTATCCTCTTTAATAAGTGAAATAACCAATTGCGGTAGTGGTGGAGAAGGAGGACAAACCATTGACTATAGAGGGTATTCATATCGAATTCTTAAACCTTTGACCATTTTCTTACAATGTATATATTTAATACATTAATGTCATTTTTATGGCATTGTGCAGATATTTTGTGTCCAAGGGCATCCTAATAACATTTCAAAGACCCATGTGCTTGATAAGACTAATAATGGAGTAGCCATTGTCGCTAAACCAACCTAAAGAGGTAGCACTAAATGCCCAAGAGTATTTTTTGTATGTCAATATAATTCTTTGACTCCTTTTGGTGTATCTTGTAAATCTTGCATTGTGTATCCAAGAGTGTGAATAAGTGTCATTGTACATGCATTTTCACTTGAACTATTATCGATCATTACATTGTGTATGGGTTTTTTGTTAAAATAATCTTGAATAAAGAATTCATTCCTATATGAATCATCATCAAAAATATCACTTTCATCAAATGTGATCATAGGTGTAGTGATGATATGTGTGTAAGTGTACTAATAACATGATTTATTGGATATCCATATGTTGAGAGATGAGGATGTGTATGCATGGTGTACCTCTAAATTATCTTTATTTTATGTTGTGCCATGGTTTAGAAAAGGATTATTGAATATTTTAAGCTTTACATTTTCATTTTGTTTTGGTCTAGCCTCCTCTATGGATGTGCTTAACACAATAATATTGTCATCAATAAGATATTTTATCTTATGCCTTAGCTTGTAACACTTGATTCGAGATTGTCCAATACATTTGTGATATTCACAATATATGTTTATATAAAATCCATTATGTTGAGGCTTAGTCATATGAACCTCTAATGATCGAGGGAGAGATATGGTATTCCATTTAGGTAATTTTAGTAACAAGCCATGAGGAGGTGATGGTAATCATGAAAATTGCCTCCTTGGTGGAACTATCATTGAAGCTTATTCATTGGTTGTGAGACTACATTTATTGTTACTTTTTATTAATTCTTATTTTTATTAAATTTGAGCTTGTAACTTGGTTTGATTTGAAACTCAGTATTTAAATTAATTGTAGCATTTGGTGCATGCTTGAGTTTGTTCAAATCTATGATCTTGACTTTGTTCTCTTTGACTATATGGCATAACTAATCAAAAGATTTGAATTTGTCAATCATGATAGACTCATGAAGTGGTTCTAGAAAAACTTATTTGAATATGTCTTATAACTCATTTTATGTCATAGAATTGATCATCATCGCTAGCATAGTTTTGTAAGTAAAGAACATAGTCACTTAGTGGCTCATTGGAACCTTGCTTGAGTTTATAAATTTGTTCATAACATATTTATTCACCAATATTGATAGATAAGTGTGATATAAATATATCTACGAAAGGTTTTATTGCTTTGATTGATTGGATTGGAAGATCATAAAACCATCACAAATCATATTCTTTGAAGATTCATGGAAATAACTTAGTTAATCATTTGTCATTGTATACATAATTTAGGTATGTTGCATGAAATGATTGAATAATTTGTTCAATATCGTCTTTACCTTCATAGAGTGGAAAAAATAGAGATACAAACCCTTCTATTAATATGTAATATGTTATCTCATGTGCTAAAGAATTATGAATCAAAGTATGGGAACCCATTGAATGACTAGATCTACAAACACCTTGCTCTAATTACAACTCCATATAATGTAGAGATATAATAGTATGCTCAAGAGAGCATGCATTTTGAGAGGTTGGTAACAGACCATGTGTATTAATAAAAGGAAGTGTGTATGATGCCCATGTAAAAATAAATGTGCGTCTGTTGTAAATCTTGTGGTTCCCCTATACCTAGGGATGATGTCACATATGTAACTATAGGTGTTGATCTAAGAATAGAAACAATAGTATAAAGTAGAAAACCTAAAGTGGAAGTATTAATAAATCAAAAAGGCATATCTTTTTTTGTGTTTAATATGTTGCAATCTAAGCTTGGTGTGCATTCTTAAATGCTAGAAGTAATTTTATAACCTTGTCTACATGGTTAAGACACTAATGGATTCCTTGACATAAAAATTAAATTTATTTGCCTTGCTTAAGTTCTACCATGTTAAGTTAATTAGAATCAATTATATTGAGGCCCTCAGGATTATCTTGATTATCATGTTCAGTCTCATTGCCTTGATTATTATTTTCATTATCAAATTATTTTTTATTTGTACATAACTTTAAACAATTACATTATCAAATGAATCAAAAATATATGTGTTATCCATTTTATAAGAGACAAAGGAATCTGAATATGTTATATATTGAATTCACTTAATTGAGTATTATGCCTTAGAGGAACAAGGGAGTTAACCTTCTTTGATAGCATAAGAAGGAGTCATGCAAAGAAAGATAGAATGGTATAACTAGTTGGGTTGTGTTTTATTTTTATACTCTCATATATATTTATCCCAATTGTAAATAGTAAACAAGGCCTACATGGGCACTAACTATGAAGGGTTCCACCATATTTTAGCCACACTATCTCATTCCTAAGGTACATTTAGAGTAAATTTATGGGGTTCTCTACTTACTGGTGTAGTAAAAAATCATATGATTGAAGGCTTCCTATGGTTAAAAATCAAAAACCTTATGTGTTTCCAATAAACTATGAGGTACATTGAAACTAAATTGTGTGTATAGTGTTGTCTGATGGCTTCAGAATTGGAGAGGTACCCATCACACCATGGCTTAGGTAAAATTGATGACCATTTTTTTAGAATGATAGCTCATATTAGTTTTACAATTGTTGGAACATTTTTCTATAAATGAAGAAAAATAATTTGAAATCAAATATAAGAAAAGATTTTGTGCATGGAAATCAGGAATTCAATCCAAAACCCCTAGGTCAAAGATAAATCATAGAGCAATGCTTAATCAAATCCTATAAAGGATGATCACATTTATCTTTAGTTTATTAGAATCATTAATTTAGTTGAAACCCTAGAATAAAAATTGAAAAAATAATGTTCAATCAATAAATGGGTTACTAATATAGTTGTGACTATCTTGGGTTCACCAATTTATTTTACCCTATTTTTTATTTTTATTTATTAATAGATATAAATTTTTGAATTATTATTTAGATTCTAATATATTGTATTTAATCATAAATCTAGGTGTAAATCAGTATTTAATCCAAAACTCAAAAAACTTGGTTGAAGAATATTTCAAGAACACATAAATAATAATGTTATCTTTGAGAAGAGATGTTTGATTTCTTAAAAATTATAGATACAACATATGCCTATCTCTAGGAAGAGATGTCTGATTACCTTTTCAGGATACATCTATTTTCATACATACTATGAAGGTAGGAGGAGGATGTGGAAGGTCACCAATCTCGAGGGAGATGAAGTGGTTTGACTTCTATGATTTACACCATTACAGAATTTGAGAAATTACTATTTTTAGATTGCATTATTAAAATTTAAATTTATGGCACTTCTATTGTGATTTTATTGGTCAAAAACCATTAAGCATATCTCAATTCCATCTCATCGCATTCTCCTCATTCTTAGCTTTCCAATGACTCAAATGGGGAGTCAAACGGAGCTGTGGTGCAAAATGTATGGCTCCCAGAAGTTCTACCACCAATTGGGGTAGAACCGTCACCTAAATTTTCACCTAAAATGTTGCTTAGATCATTCCTCCCTCCTTGAGAAGCAATGGTCCCCATTTCATCAATATTTGTCATCAAGTGTGATAGTTGTGTTTTGATTTGATTCTTGATGCATACTTGAAATGGAATGTGCTTTGTGAATTTGTGCTTTACGGAGCTGTGCAGGGCTCGATTGTTCACCAATTTTTTTTACCATAATTATGTGGATGGAAGGCCATAAACTTCCTCAGCTTGGTATCTATTTTCTTTTGTTGTGTTATTTGTGTATTCAGGGTTGCAACATCAACTTTTTTAAATTTATGTGGCTTGACCACCATGAGAATGAATTTTTCGGCACTAATTAGGGAGACAGATGTAGAAGGTGGTACCTCTGGTACCTTGTAGTGTTATGTTCTAAGAGTGAGTGTTATCCTTAAAGTTCTTGATTCATAGATTCTATGTCGATCATAATTGAATCTCTAACCAAGGAGTACATCACAAACATCTAGATTGACCACATCACACAAGACCTCATCTTAGAAAAGTTTTATTACATATGAGAGAAGACATTAATGGGTGAGATAGAGGTTTCTCCCTGGACTCAACCATCTAATATTTTATGGCTTTAGGTGAGGCTTTATGGATATATTTAGGCTTTTCACAACATTAGTAGAGATTAAATTCTTTTGACTTCCACCATCAAGAATGAAATGCAAAGGCTTACCTTTTACCCATAACTTAGATTGAAACAACCTTTCCTTGTCATCTAGCCTCTCCTCATGGGTCTATGATGAAGCAATGATGGCATCGAGCTCAGCATCTAAAATATCTTCTACATCCTCTTTGACTATAGGGTGTATATGAGGCATAGCAGTATATGTTGAGGATTGTGACTCAGAAAGTAGGGACTTGATGGCTCGACATTTTTCTTTGGAGTGAATTCTAGATTTATGGTAATCACACCATTTCTCAGTCTTCCCTTCCTTTTTCTTCCAATTTTGGCCTCATGTTTGACCTTCTTTATCATTTTTCCATTTTAAAGGCTGACTCTTTGTATTCATTCTTCAATGCTTCTGCTCAATCTTCACCACAAACTTGTACGCCTTACTGAGGGTTTCCAAATTGAAGAGTTATATTTCTCTTAGTATATACCATTGTAATCCACCATGATATTTGAGAATTAAAAATGTCAGTGTAATCTTGAACAAACTATTCCTGACCTTGGTGAAGTTGTTGTCACTCTATATACATATCATCATATGCTCTAATGGGGCAGTATTCTTCTTTTATAGATTCTATGAAATCATCCCAGGTAGGTTTCACCTCAAGGCCAAAATCATCTGTATTGAATCTCTTCTTGTATACTTCCCACTAATTTTCGATAGGCAATGATGCTTTCAAAAGAGCAAAAGTGATCTCTTTATCAATAAATTTATTTACAAAAAATAGGATGATAATTTATCCAACCAATTTTCTACTATATCAGCATTTATTTTGCCTTCAAATGTAGGGATATCAAAATTCACCTGAACCTTGAAGGGTGTTGGGGTACTAAAAAGATGTGGGGTTATAGATGAGGAGACAAAATTTTCCATCAGGATTTGTTGGAGAATTTGGGTGAATTATTGTAGCATATATGCTTGGTACTACTAGAAGGCTTCATTCACCATTTCCTTGAAAGGATCGGATGTCTTGGTGTTGTCTACCATTTGAGGTCATTTAGAGTGAACAGGTGGATAGTCTATTGGTTCTATTATTTTCCACCCAAGCTTCCTATAACTTTACCTCATCCTTAGGATCATACACTCAAAATACAAACCGCTTTAATACCACTAATCCAAAACTTGAAAATCTTGTTTAAAGAATATTTCAAGAACACACAAATAATAATGCTATCTTTGAGAAGAGATTTTTTATTACTCAAAAATTGTAGATACAACATATCCTATCTCTAGGAAGAGATGTCTGATTGCCTTTTTTGGCTACATCTATTTTTATACATACTTTTAAGGTAGGAGGAGGATGTGGAAGGTCACCAATATCAAGGGACATGAAGTGGTTCAACTTCCATGATTTACAACATTACAAAATTTGAGAAATTACTATTTTTAAAAACTTACTATTTTTAGACTACACTATTAAAATTGAAATTTAGGAAACTTCTATTGGTTTTTTAGGGATAAAAAACCATCAAGCATATTATACCATCTCATCACATTCTCCTTGTTCTTATCTTTCCAATGGTTCAAATAGGGAGTCAAATGGAGCTATGGTGCAAAAGTTATGGCTCTCAAAAGTTCTGCCACCAATTGGGGTAGAACCATCACCCAAATTGTCACCTAAAATGTTGGTCAAATCATAATTGACTAAAATTGATTGACAAATGAGCATAAGATAAAAATATCAAGTACAACCAATAATGAGATACTTATATTTTTTTACTTTCTTATTGACTATAATAGGTATTTGAAAAATAAAACCAAAATGAAATGGGACTGTGATAGCTCAAATCTGGAGGTAAAATCTATAAATATATCTAGATAAGTCTACCCTTTTTGGACAATAGTGTCATGACGGTCATATCCATTAATTGTGGACTTGTTTGTTTTGATTGTGATGAAATAGTGACTATTATTCCATCTAAACCTATGCCTACTTAGATATTTTAATTATGTATATTCTTAGCAAAAATCATTATTTTCCTTATCTTTGATTTGAAAACTTTAGGGGTATTTGTGAGAGCTATAAACTTATAACAAATAAGGGGAAGTTTAATGGGCTAAGTTGTTCCTAATTACCCCCTTTGATGACTGACCACTACTTATGTATCTAGATACTCTAATGAGGGAATCAAGCCACACATAGCTCTCCCACCTAGTGTGATTGTGTAATTATGCTCCTTAACTATATTTCTACACTTAATAATTTGGCTTTGATACTTGACAATGTTAGCTCTTGACTTAATTTGAAATATTTCAAACATGGCTTGTGACTGATCTTAGTGAATGATCTTTAATTTTATAACAATAGTACATATTTTCTCAATGTGATATAATGTATATGTGCTCAATAGATAGTGCCAAGCTATATATGAAGTCCCTTTTAAATGAGATTCTGATTTGCTTATATATTGATACTTTTGAACAATTTATTTTAGTTGATTTGTGAAACATGTAGGAAGACCCAAATGAATATTTCAAATTTTGTAAAATATATGTTAAATGGCACAAATACAAGGCCGGCCACTGTAGGTGGAAAAATATACAACAATGAACCTCTGTGCTCAATGCGGACCTATCCTAAAAAATCAAAGATAATTGTCCTAAGGTTGGCAGCAGTCTGAGTGATATAAAAAGGTATGAGCACTGACTTGGAATTTCTTGTGTAGTAGTGATAGAAAATAGAGGGGTCAATCCCACATATAGATAAATAGCTTAGAGGAATGGCAAATAAGAGTTATTTACTTGAGCATAAGTCAATTGGTTCAAGTTGTGTCAAAAATTAACATTGTCAAATACATGTGACCAAATTTAGATGTCTACACAAATTAATCCTATGGTTGTGATATAATTATCTTTTGACTTGCATCTTTGAATTAAATATTATTATTTTAAATTAAAATGGTAAGCTTATCCTATAGTGGTTGGATTTATTTAAATATTTATTTTACCATTTATTAAATATCCATTGGATTATGGCACTTTAGTTTATTTTAATGGCATTATGTGGAATATTTATATTTAATTATGTCCATTAAATTGAAATGAAAAATTGTAAGTCTAATTATTATTGACCATCGTGAAAACCCCTCTAAGCCCTAAACTAATTAATAAAATTATCTATCAAGCTATAGCAGTATAGTTCACTTTATTATTTTAACCTAGAGAGTTAGGTGATCATGGCTACAAAATGGTAACTCGATTTATCCTTTGAGCATTACACTCATTCCATTGACCCAGATTGTTTCTATAGCCACTATGGCATGAAAAGTCTTACAAGACTTATCCTAATGTTATGGACAAGTCTTTACCTTGTAATTTTAAAAAAATAAACTATGTTTTTATCTCATTTAGGTCATATGTGGTTTGGGTGCTACAACATTAGATAGGTTAATATCTTTATGACAAGGCAAGGTTTATAAAAAGGTATTATAATATAAATAATATGATACCTAAAAAAATTGACCCTGGTAAAGTGGTCCAACTCCATTGGCTATTATTAGCAATTCATGTTCTAGTAGATTTTTTATTCTCAGTATTTTTCATATTAGCATGCATATGCATGTTGAAATGGTGTTACTTGTTTTGTTTATTTTTAAATAAAACTCATATTTACATGCCTATGCATGTTGAGTGGATGTTATTAGTTTTTTTAATCTTTTAATTAGTTTAATATTATTAGTTTTATTTTTTTATAAGATAAGGTTTTATCCTATTGCAATTCATAATGGATAGTTGATATCTCTTCCATAGAGATTTCCTTTTTTTTATAAACTCTCTTATTATCTTGAAATAAATCTTTGTTTACTACTTTTGAAAATATAATTCAATTCAATATAGAAGAGTTTCGCTTTACTATAACATAGTAATCCCTAACAGTTTTTGTTGTATTCCTTAGATTGAATCATCAATTTGAATCAATGGTATCAAACCACATTCTATGTATCTAATTAAACAAGGTTAGGTTAACCCAATTTTGTCTTGGAGACAATATATCCATTTGAATTTATTACTAATTGACACAAACGATCATAAATAGACATAGAATGAGAAAAAAATCCTTAAACCTAGTAAAGGCAATGCTTGAAGAGGCTTTGGAAAAGAAAAGGGATGAAATGGTAACCAAATTAGCATAGATACTCTATAAAATTTAGACAAGCATGCCAATATCTATATAAAGGTATCCTCTCTAAGGGTCCACACCCTTTACAGTACAAGTAAGTTTTCATATCTTGATGCTTGATAGAAAAATAGAAGTATATTCCCTTGAAAACTAGATCACAAAATTAGATTCATATTTTTATATAAACACTTTATCAAGTCTAGAAAAAATGAAACTTTCTTTGTTGAAATCTAAACCCCAAGTATAACAATGGTGGGAGGCTCACCTTGATCAAATGAAGGAATATTCAAAGGATGATTGTACATTCATCACATATCCCTCTTGGAGTGATGTTTTTTATAATGTTACAAATGAATATTATCTAATATATGCCTGTGATGTAAAGTACACGTAGTGTAAATTTATATGATAAATGAAGGACCAATCTATGAAAGAATACAAAAATACCTTCCATACTATATCAACAAAACTTGACATCAAGGATTATGGGATCAACCACTAAAGTGCATCAAATATTGAGGAAAAGTTTAATCAAAAAGGGAACCTTATTTCAAGAAAGTATACACAATAAAATTATGAAATATAGTAGACACAATAAAATTATAAAGGAAACTCTAAGTATGGAATCAAGCAAAAATCTAGAGAGGTTCCATAATAGAAGGCAAGGTTCCTAGCCTCAAGGTTTTATTAAATTAATACTCCAAGAGACTATAAAATGGTGTGAGAACCATAGGAGCATGACTCATAACATAAATGAATTTTAATTCAAAAAGGCATTTTTTATTTATGCACATGAATATGATCCAATACAATAAACTAATGGGGTAAATCACTTCTTTCATCCTACAAACGTAGGTAATAAAATTATGGATTTTGACCCCTATTTCATAGTTGGTACATTGTAGGTTTCAACATCATCATCTGAGGGAGAAAAACATATTTTTAATTCATAGTTTTGGGTGGAATGGAAAGCTATACACTTCATTGTGGATAGTTGGAGTGATAAAAAAATTATCTCTGTGGAAACTATATAGAGGATGAGTCAAAAAATAACACCTCACCCATAATAGTACTTATTTAGATTCATGAACTAATGCATAGATATTTATGTCAATAAAAAATGTCTTCTTTGATACATAATCAATCCATTCAAATGAGGTGTTTTGTGATGTGGCACCCATGGAGGTTTGTGATGTTTTTATTGGGCATCCATACATATGTAAACAACATGTAATATACTATTTTAAGACCTGGAATGTCATTATCACATTAGGAAAGTAATCATAAATGATACCTTAGGTTCTTCATAAGAATAAAATGGGATTGATAATTAAAAATTAGTGTAGGTGTGTGATTGGTCTCATTGGGATTTTTTGCTAATGTTTATTAAGCCAAATAGCACTCGAAAAGTCATTGAAACTACATAGGCTACCATATAGAATCATATTCTACAAAAACAAGTGGATTATATATTAATAGATTACACAAATATCTTCACTACACCTACTGGTGTGCCCCTACAGTACCATGTGACACATCTCATTGACTTGATCCCTAGGTAACCCTTGTCAAATGGAATAGTATATAGGGACACAGTGCTAAGAAACAAGAGATCAAGAAAAAAATCTTGGAGCTAACCTAGAAGGCCATATTTAGCCCAGTACATCACCTTGTGGAAGCCCAATGGTGTTAGATATAAATAAGGATGAAAATTTATGAATTTTTATTGACTAAAAATCCCTTAACAAGGTCACTTTCAAGAATAGCTATCCACTCTTATGTATTAATGACCTGAAGTTAGGGCACCATCAAGTACCCATTGAGATTTTTGACATTTGAAAGATAGAATTTAAATCCTAGGAAGATGTATTTGAATGATTATTCATGTCAATCATCTTGACCAATGAACCTTCAATTTTTATATAAATGATTAATGATGTCATGTGACAAATCATTAATTCCTTGGTGGTTGTTTACTGGGATGATATTTTTATTTTCATCAAGATGTATAAGGAGCACATGTAGCAGGGCAAACAAGTTATGGAAAACCTATTCAATCATAACTATAAGCAAACATGGATAAGTTTTATTTTATTTTATGAAGTGTAAAATATTTAGGATACATTATAGATAAGGATGGCATACATGTTGACCCAAAAATCATAATATCATAGAATGGCCAGCACCATTAACACTTACAAAACTCAAATACTTCTTGGACCTAACCAATTTTTACCATTGAATTGTGCTTGGATTATATATAATCTTGTATGGCCTATGAAAAAAATAACCAAATAGGGGGGAATTAGGCTAAGCTAGTGTGGAACACATCAAAACAATAATATTTTGAGGAGTTCAAAGGGTGACTTTGCTCAGCACCATTCCTTGACTTACCAAATCAATAATAGCCCTTCGATATTGAATCAAATTATTTAAAATTTACACTCAAGGAATTTATCACCCAACATAGGTACCCAATTACCTACCATAATGAAACATTCATAGATATGCTATACAAGTATCCTACATATGACAAATAACTTTATGCCATTATATAAGCATGTATGAAATGATAACATCACATTATGTGAATGTATATTTTCCTCCACATAGATCATAAGCCTCTAAAATTCATGCAAAATCAAGAAAATTTACATAATAATTACCATTATAATCTACTCACTTGTAACAGTTTCAACTTAATATTAGGCATAATAAAGGCAGTTCTAATCAGGTTGTAAACTACTTAAGTTGCCCTCTTATGGAAGCAATGATTATGGGATGAGTTGAAAGCTACCATATATAATAAGATATTATGTATCACTTGGAACATGTATGCATTCTGATAGTAGAACAAAAACATATGATATGGGATGCACACTATAGCCCAGTTTCAAACACTTTTGGGTGGAAAATATAGTTGCAATGTTTTATAAATACTTTTATTTGTTGAAGCTTTGTCATGATATGAGTAGGTATATTAGGTCATACATATCATGTATAATATAAAAACTATCCAACAAAAATATAGGGATATACACACCTATACCAATTCCAAATCGACATTGGGAATCAGTCATTATGGATTTCATGTCAAGTTGGTTGTGACTAGGAATGCTCATGATTGTGCCTTTATTGTAGTTGACAAGTTTTCTAAGATGGTAGTGTTGGTGCCCTATATAAATGGGATCAAATCCAAATACACTAAAAGGATATATTTTGAGCGTGTTTGGGTCTACTTTGGATTATCATAAACTATTGTGTTAGATAAGGACAATAGGTTTATTAGCACTTTATAATTTGCATTAATGTCCATGATGGACACCAAAGTGAATGATTCCACATATTTTAATCCATAGATGGATGTGAAAATATAAGTGGTTAATCATATAGTGGTTTATTTACTTTATATGTATAACTCAAAGCATCCACAGACATGTTATAATAGTTTATCATAAATCTAGCATAGTTATAATTGAGCCCTCTATGGCTCCACATGACATAATCCTTTATAGGTTTCTATTAGGGTTTATAATATATCCCCCATTGATGTGTTGTTACCATTTAATAAGTGAATTTTTAAAATACAAAATTAAATGCATTAAATCTTGTAGAAAACTAACCATAAGTACAAACAATGCCATGACCAGCATTGAATCTCTCACCAGTTCCAAGTTAGTGAAGGTATGGATACATTTACATAAATTAAGTTTGAAAGTTCCAAACAAAAAAATCATACTTATATAATACATTCCATATATAATTATCAAGAAAAGAGGCACTACTGACTTTGAGCTAAACTTTTCACCCTATCTTGGGTTGCATCTAGTATTCAATGTGAAATTTCTTCGATCATATTTCCCTCTCTTCTTAGACACTTCACATATTGGTGAATAGTTTAAAGTCACATATTTCAATCCTAACTATTTGATACCATTAAATGTTAACTAGGATATATATATAGTGGTAAAATATATTAGGAATCAACAAATTCCCCTATATTGAGAGATTAAAATTACATAGTTTGCTCACTAAGGAAAGTGGTGAATAGGAAGTCAAATTTAGCAAAAAAAATCCACATTTGGTAAAATATTTGGATGCAATAGGACCCATTTCTTCTCAATAGGGAATTAATGATCTCTACAATGACTCGAGATAACTAGATAATAGTAAGAGTTTATTTTCAAAACGTTGTGATTTTCCTAAAAAATAGCACAACATGAATGGTAGTTTTCAAAGGCCTTCAAAGCATCTTTCAGAGATCGAAAATCCTCATCACTAAACACTATCTATGTGAATGTCATTTTTATAATCTAATATTTCTATAAATGTATTATAGTATAAAATTTAAGGATGCCTAGAAAATTTGACCCTAGCAAGGTTGTCCAACCTAGTTGTATATTATTAACAATTTGTCTTCTAGTAGATATATTCTTCTTAGGTTTTGTCCTATTTGCATGCCTATCCATGTTAAAAATATAATATTATTTTTGTTTATCTTAGATTAAAAATCTTGCTTGCATTCCTATGCATGTTGAGTGGATGTTATTAACTTTATTAGCTTTAAATTAGTTCACTATTATTAGATTTCTTTAGTTATAAAACAAGGTTTTATCCTATTGTAATTCAAAGTGGGAAGTTAATATCTCTTCTAAAGAGATTGATTTGATTTTATAAACTCTCTAATTATCTTGAAATAAATATTTTTAATAATTATTTTAAATTTGTGTCAATTTAGTATAGAAGAGTTTGGATTTATTATAACACACTAGTCCCTAACAATTGGTGTGTTGTTCCACAGATAGAATCATCAATCTAGATTACAAAATTACAGGTAATGGGCTCAAGCTATGAGGATTGGATTAATTATGATATCCTTATGGGTGATTATTAATTAAAAAAATATTATGTTCCTACTAAAATAATGAAACTTGTTGGCTATAATAATACCATAGCAACAACTAATATGGACTCATTCTTGGTTATATTAACAGTTTTCATATTCGTATCATTTATAATTTGAAGAACCCTCTAGAAATATGCGATAAAATTAGGGAATTAATTGATATGGGAGTTTTATCTTCTAATGATAATGATGGTAAGGGTTCCATCCAAAATAATGAACATTTCATAAAACTCAATCAAAGTATTTTGCATGAGATTCTTGAAACATATTTTTTTAATGTCGATTTTGACGATGAGGATGATTTTAATTATATTGATTTTGATGATGAGGATGCTTCTAATTCTAATAATTTTTATGTTGTGAATTTTTATACTTATGTGGACCTTAATTTTGTGAATGTTTCTGATTTTACTAAATTTGATGTTTTAGATGCATCCACTTCTACTTTTGTTGACGTTTTGGAAATTTTTCCTTATACTAAACCTAAGGTTATGGATGTTTTTACTTATATTAATGATATGTTAGATATTATTTTTTTATATTTCTCATATTGATGTGCATTATTTTCATGATGATAATATCTCTTCTATTGATCATGGTGATGCCTATATTCATTGATGATGACCATGATTATTTCCATATTTCTCATGAGTCTTTGTTTTTCACTCATGGGTCTATTCCTCTTAATATTATTTCATTTTAGAATCATAAAAATGGATATGGATTAAATATTCTTTTACCATTTTGATACACATGTGGAGGACTTGGAAAGTATGGACATAGGATCATAAATCCTCTTGAAGTGGTATTTAAACATGGGAGAGGAGTCAAGGCTTGGATATACAAATAATGATCAAAATGAAAAAAATATATGCACTGGTGATGGATTCACCTCCAAAAATAATCAAAGTCTTCATTGGCCTCTCATGAGGATGCGAATAAGAATTAGACATGTTATTATTTTGAAAAATCGAGATACTTTGTCATGAATTTATTCAAAAATAAAATAAATAAAATGAAGTGGTTGAAGCATGATAAATTCATAGAATAGAGGAGATACTTTAGGACTTATCATACTTACATATATAAGAGATATTATGGGCCTAATTCATCACTTAGAGAAGATAAGAGCCATTATTGGCCTCAATAAATGACATGTTAAGCATTTACAGGGTAAAGGAGTTATAATAGATATTTATCATAATATGATCATCATACATTTGGGTATGGTAGCTAATTTGAGATAAGGAGGTCAAGATGGATGAATGATGGACTAAAATGTATATGAATAAGAGATTTCATAAGGATAGAATACATGGATTCATTTTTTTCTCATTATTGCTTTAAGTCCTTTACATTATTAATATGTGGCCATGGAAATGATGTGATGCTACACTATGGATGTTTGGAAGAGCATGGATTTGCATATGGTATACCTATTGACGGGGGGAGTACATTAGATTAAATACCTATGTTTGTATTCTTTGTGGTAGTATTTTTTTGTTTTAGAGGTCATCTTATATTATATGATGGATATACCATACTTAATGAGTGTTTATATGCAACTTTTAGAAGTGTGTCTTGTAGGTGGGTGTTTAGGATAAATCTGCAATCCCACAATATATTCTTAGAGACATTTGTGCATATTATAGAGATGGAAGTCATGTCATTTGTAAATCAACTATGGATGATCATTGGAATATTCATGATGATGTCGGAAGTATTAGTATTAACATCCTTATATGGGAGAGATGCAATGTTTGAGACCTCAAGCTAAATATTCAAGCATAATTCATGTTTGTTTGATTGAAGATAGACATTATACCATTGTATTTTTTTTATGGATTTAAATGAAGTCATACAAATCCACATGCATTTATTTCACTTCATATCCAAAGATTCAACATTTTTTTGATGCTTTCATCTTTGATTCCTCTATTAAATGGGGATGTTATTTTGATTCCTCTGTTAGGGAGTTTGTTGGTCATGTGTCCCAATAGGAGAGAATTCATTATGATGGGTGTTATTTTGATTCATTATTTAGGAAACTTCATTACAATGTGAGTTATGTTTCAAAGAGAACTAATTTCATCATTGAGCATATGTTATGTGTATGAAGAAGAGTAAATTCATTGTAGATGGTTATTATTTTTAGGATGGGTAGGGTTTGAATACTATTGATAGGATCATGGATTGTTGGATAAGTAATGATTTTAGGGTTATGAACCTCATGATTATTTTCATGGGTTTGTGGCATATCTTGTTGGTAGCATTTTGGTGTTTGACTTCAATTCATTGGCATGGATTTGTAGATCAATCAAGTTTTAGGAGATTATTAACATTACTAGCAACGTTTTATGGTTGATCATAATTGGACTCAACTTGGTTTACTTATCAATGCCACTTTTCTAAATGCATATATTTGGTTCTTTGCTTTATTATTTGGGCCACATCATTAGATAGTGTTGGTTTGGGTGCTTATGCACTTTTTTGGAAGCATTGTTATTAGTCTTGGGTCATATCGTATTTTTATATAAAAAAATTTGGATCATGGTGATTGACCATGGATTTGATCATATTTAGGATTAAGTATCTAGAGATGTGTTTTAGATCAGAAAATTTTAATATATAAAGGTGTTTACCCGTTGTCATTCAAACATTTCCTATGATGTGGAATGTTGGATCTAAATTTGTTTGGATCTTGCATGTATTTAACATTTTCATCATTTGGATTAAAAAAATTGTCATTAGGGATATATTTTGGTTGATATATTGTTACCTTTCTACTAGACATCCCTCATTGTGATCCCTTAAGTAAGCAAGGATGTAGGGTAAGGGGAAGTTTTATCCAAGTAAATGACATCTTCCTCAAAGGATCTCTAACTAGTGATTTAGGGTGGATATTACAATGGATGTAAATCCCTCATAGGGCCTACATGTGTATTAGTTCTACATATATAGTGTTGGTGTAGATGGTTGAATTGAACCTCTTTTTAAGTTTACTTGGGGTTATATATTTTCGCTTAAGTTTCTAATTTTATATATCACCTTTTACAAGAACAATAGGAATGCACCATTTCTTTGGCCAATAGGATTTGTCCCCTCATCAACAAATCAAAAAAATAGGCCTAGACTTTAATAATCCTTTAAATAATTCCTCATGTTCCTAATTTTTTCATGGAAAAAGAAGAGAGAAGCTATAAAAAGTTTGAGAGACATGTTCTCTATCTTGGGAGAGGAAGAGATGACAATTTTGGACTATGACAACCCACAATATTTATTGCCTCTCTTAGAGGAGCTTTTTGTAAAATTTCATTTGTATTAATATAGATTTATTTCTTGCATTTTTTCCCTGATCATTATACATATTTCAATCTTGCTAAAGTTTGTTCCATGTTTTTTTTCTAAACAAGGAATGGGATCTTGAGGTTTTCCCAAATATCATAGTAGTTTCAGAACCTCTCACATGGTACGAAAGCATGGCTTTTTGTAGATTAGAGTTTATTTTAGGAAGAAAAAAAATTATTAGTTCAACCCCTACTCTCCCCTTTATTGTACAAAAATCTAGCCTTTTGTCAAACATCACAGTTTAGAGGTCTCATTTCTCTTTTGGGGGATTTTTTCAAAAATGGGAATTATTTTTTTAGTGTATATAACATATATATATATATATATATATATATATATATATAACATCGGCTTCTATAAATAAGTTTGGGTTTTCATTTGTAAGGCCTAAATAGGGGTTTCCAAGGGATTTTCAATTGTATTCCAATTTTCTAGGGTATTTTTATGGGAAGGGGAGTTAATTTTCTTATATATATATAATATTAATCATTTCAAGTTTTTTTAGCTTTGTGGTTTATTTTTAATGGTCATTTGAAGTTTCACAGCCTATAAGGTTTCAAGAGAGAGAGGGTGTCCTCAAGGTGTTTTTGGTATTTTTTGCAAAAACCCTTCAACTACGAGTCATCCTAATAATTTTCTAATTTTTTTCACATCAATCTATTTTGGCTAAAAAAACATTGGAAAAAAATGAGCTTGCACAACTCTTGGAATGATTTTATTGAAGTTGTTTAAGGCTTAGTTGGTCTTACCCTCCCACCCATATGCCTATACAGATCCCTCCAAAAAGCTTGGAATCTATACCAGACTTCCCCAAAGGTCTGTCATGGCACTCCAAAAGCCTTCCCCTATTTTTAAGCTTAGTTTTGCCTTGTTTTTTTTTCCTAAGGAATTTTTTGATTCTCTAGAGGAATTTGAAGGTCCCTTTTGTTTAATGAGTTCATTTTTCAAGCACCAAATACTAGAGAGAGGAACTAGTGTAGCAAGTGGTCACACCCTCCACACACAAAAAAATCCTATGGCCCTCACATGTCCCCTTATAGGGTACAATTATTTGATAGATCATATCTCATAATTCATAAAATGAAAATGGATGTAATTAATGTATATTACATATTTGTAGTTATATGCATGTCATATTATATGAAATATTATATTTTCTCTATAGGATCCATTAGATGTCTTTCAACACATTTATTCAACAAGGGATAACTTGAGCTCTATAACTCAAAATTTGATATAAAAAAATTACCTTTGATAGTTTTTAAAATACATTACATATATGTAAGTTGATCTACTTTATACTATATTGAAACAAAAAAAAGTTGTTTCCCATTTTAAGTTAATTTGTACTCAGTGTCAAAAACATAGTATGTTTCACATTCTCATGCAATTCAGGGGTGCTCTTTATTATACAAGTATTATTTTCTATAGTGCCAAAAATATAGAGGGAATACATAATTTTTTCACATTTTTGTGATGTAGGAGCATCCTAGGCAAATCATCAATTTTTCATCAACCAAAAAGAGGTAGTTGTTTCCTTAGAATAAGCCCAATTTGACTTGCATGTGAGTTGCATGGCATGGCAATCCTTGAGTCCTTAAAGTTTGTGCAAGAGAAAACTTTCATAAGAGTGATGTGGCTTGAAGTGTTACACACAAGTTAGACATTGGTAGTTACAAAATTTTGGCTAATGTAGAGACATGCATGGATGTTGGTGCACAAAAGTAATAAATGCATGGAAAGTATAGGATCAGAATGAATAGTTTCGGCTTGCACAATCATGTGTAAGAAATCCCAAGACTTATAAGGAGTTCCTTAAGGTAAAATAATATGGAATAAATGGTGTGCAAAAGAAGGAACCCATTGGATGCACAAGAAGAGTGAATGAGACACATGAAAGTTAAATGCATAGAAAGAAGGAAAGAAACTCCAAGGTGAACAACGACCCCAAAAAACATGTGTCAATGAAGACTAGAAGACCTCATCAAAAATCTTTGTATGTGCCTAAAGTGGAAGATCCATATGAACCATCCTAAATCATTGTGAAAAGATCTAATAGTGTTCATTAGGGAGTACCCAATGTCAGAGGGGCTAGGTTGAAAAATCCTAGGGCGAAGTAAAGCACTTCCTCTAAAAATCTCCCCTAACATCCAAGACTAATATAGTTCTCATAATAAAAAATAAACCCATAATGTGAGTATGCCCTTGTGGTTTGGGGGTGACTACTAAGTAGTAGATCCATGTCACCAAAAAGGGGCAAGCTCACACTAGGGGGAAGAAGCAGAGCCATGATACTAAGAGAGAGAAAGATGCGGGATCTAAATAATTTGAGTAGTAATGATATGTTAAGAGAAGGACCACCTGACTAATCTATCTACTCTAATGTGTGATGCATTAATTTCCAAAGGGAACTCAATGCTACCAATCACTTAGATGGGCTAAAAGAAAGAGGTGATTAACATGGGGGCTCTAAAGTCTCTAGGATCATTTTTTAGAGATTTTCATTAGAGTGTGATGGCCTCGTGAAGATAAAGAGTAAGGAACCACTTGTATAGATATCTAAATAAACTAGATAGAGTGTTGGCTAAGTCACTATAGAGGAAATGCTATTTTCCCAAAGGCTCATAGTAAATGAGGCATTTGAAAAATGAATTGTTTCTCAGTCTCCACCTACTTGAGGGAGCAAAGATGGCAGATCCTATCTAGATGGAGAATGTGATGATTTGTTTCAACCTGTAATTGGTGATAAAACACTCTCATTTAGCCAAGGGGAAACCTCAATCCATGGGACCAATAAATACTAAAAAGTACTTATAATAAATGTTCAATGGAGAAAGCAAGCTTGGAGTTGATTGGCTCAAGGGGGAGATCCAAGAAAAGTGACGCATTTAGTAGAGTAAGCATTCATGAGAATAGTTCTCTCTTTTGTGTGCAAAATTTGTGACATGCACATTGACCCAATAAGTCTTTAGATGTTGACACCAAGCTTCTTTTAAATGGGCCCATGGGAAACGTGTTGATCATCTAAACTTGAGTAGGAAGCATGTAACCTTTTGGAACATGTTACAAATGATAAAAGTGCTTGCATGATCCCAAGAATCACATCCCACATAATAAAAGTATATATAAAGGCATACTAAGGAATTCAAAGGCATGAGGAGAATATTGATCCTAAGATAAGGATAATCACCTAAAAAGAAGAGGCTAGATATAAAAAGAATGATAGAGTTGAGTCTAAGTAACTCTGACATTGTAAGAGTTAAGAGCTCTATTGTAATAGGATAGAAGTGCCAAGCCATAGGATAGAAATGATGCACTTATTAATATATAACTAGATGTTTTATTAATGAAAATAAGGTTTTAATATACTTTTTGTGCATAGTGACTTGAGAAGCTACATTGTTTAAGGCATCCCTTCACTAGGACCCTTGGTTGCGATTGCATGAATTTGCATGCCAAAACAATGTACTAGAAGCTTTGTTCTTACAACACATTTTTCAAAAATATTTTGTCATGTTCTGATTGTCCTTGTGGTCATGTGGATACATTCATTTCATGTTTTGATATCTTTTATACAAACCACTACGATGATAGATTCACCTCCACCAATACTTAATGGCAAGACCAACTATGCATAGTGGTATATTTGCATGGAACATTTTACATTGCATAGGGCCTTCATCCATTTTTATATTGATAGTTTTATATTCTCTCTAACTCAGTTCAAGACAATGACATTATCTTTGGTCACTCGTTGATGTTTGTTTTCATGCCTTTCCAAAACTATGTGGACCACGCAAAGTGTCCTTGCAATGTTTGAGCATTTTTTAAAATCTATTCAAAGACTTCTATTTTTAGAGACTCTTGTTCTAAGACTGTACTTAAACTCCTCATGTTTCTTGTGATGATACAGTTATTTCAAACATTTTTCTTCTTTTTGTATAACCGCCCTTTTTGGATGAGTTTATATCAAACATGAGACATCTTTTTGAAAACTCAACTTTTGTTCTTGTACAAGATGATGCTCTTCCTTTTATATAGTCATCACATATTTGTACTTTGAATGATCATTTTGTCTCCATTGAAAAAATTGGTTCTAGTGTGCTCTTTGATGCTTACACAGTTTATGAGACTATTAATGATCTACTTCTCATTGTGGATCTTCATTCATCATATTTAAGGGTTGTTGAACTATGCCCTACACTTCACATGGACATTCTTTCAGAAAATGGTCCATGTCCTTCTAATTGATATAATTCAATTGATTTACCTTTTAATCATGTGCACGATCTTGCCAAACCTAAGCCACACTTCATCCTTGGACCAACTATGGATATTTTTATACTATTGCCTTTATCTTTGTTTGTGGAGTGGTAAAATTTCTAGTTCCCATGTTAGTTCTTCCTCATGCAAAGGACAAACACATTATTTGGGGCAAATGTACCTTCTTCAATCTTCAAGCAGAGGCCCTCATTTTCGACACTCTTTGGTTTATAACTCACAGTCCTTCACTACCTTTGACATCTAATTTGAAGTAAGTGTTCCTTAGGGAGATTGTGTTAGTCCTTCCTTCATGAGCTTTCAATGTACAGGAATACCTCATCATGAATGTTTATGGGATCCATTTCCCAGGACTTGAGCTCTTCTTTTTTTTGTACTTGCCTCCCTAAGTTGTACTTAAGGGGGATGTTGGTGCAGATAGTGAGGTTGCACCATATTTTAAGTTTACTTAGGGTTATATATTTTATCTTAAGTTTTTATTTTCCAATTTTAATTATTATATAATTAGTAAAATGAAACTTTAAAAAAAAAATTAGGAATGCACCATCCTTTTGGCCAATGTGATATGTTTCATCATCAGCAAATCAAAAAAAAAGAACCTAGACATTATAAATCCTATAAATAATTCGTCTACTATTAGTTCGCCATTTTGTGAGAGGAAAAGATGATGATGTTGGAGCATGAGAGCTCACATCATTTTTGTTCCTTATATGAGCTTGTTGTAATGTTTTTCATTCTCTTAATATAGATTAGTTTCCTACATATTTTATTTTGTACTCATTATACATATCTTAATTTTGATAAATCTTGTTCCACAGCTATGGGAATTCAAGGTTTTCATCATCCCCTAGTAATTTAAAAATCTCTCACATATAGTCCCTAATTATATGGAAATACATTAGGCATGGACCACTTTAGAGGTTACTATATCCATCCATCTCTTGGAATATCAAAGGGGTATTTATAAAGAAATTGATCCCAGACATTAATCAATCATTAAATTATTATATTCCTATTAGATGTCTTGTGATATATTTGAGTCTAATAGATTCCTCGCTCAATTTATTATGTGTTTTTGTTCTTAAAGTGGATGTGGTTAATATTGTTTATTTATTACTTGTTGATTATTTCACTTAACCCTAACAATCTTCATGCCCATTTTGTATTGTAAAATATGCATCTAGTCCCCACCAACTAAATATGCACATCTAAGGTAGCATGCCCTCATTGGTGGGGTTGATAGTCTTATGTTGTTACCCCCCTGTCATAGATCTTTTCTAAATCACGCTTGGTCTCTATTAGTCTACTTTTTGAGTCAATGTGGATCTTCACATGCCTTTCTATCACTATGTAAAATTCATTCCCTTGCCTTTCCAAACTAACTAAATTCCATTAGGAGTATTATTCATTTTTTCCTCCCTTTTTCTCCTTTTCAATAGCACTTCTACCTTAAGAATATTTTCTCTCATCTTGTCATGCGGTGAATTTGACTCTCTGGGAATAGAATGGGGCCTCCCTTGTGCTTTGTTGATAGGAATTGTGATAAATTCATTTGGATAATATGATTCCAGCTGATTACATATCATATTGATATCCATCATATGCCCACTTCTGACCTGAAAGACTACAATGCATCTCCTTGTTAGTATTCATCTTGCATTTATGGGGAGTGTGATTAATATATATGCACATATAGCATACTATTGGTTCCCTTGGTTTCTTTGGAACTTGTGTACTTTTTTGATATTCACCTTACTGTGGTTGACATCCACCTTGTTGATAGTATCATTTTCGTTTTCTGTTCCATCCACCTTTCCTTTGTTGCCTAGATGGGTTCTGTCCACATTCTTGTTGTTGGAGCAACCAATTTTGTTATTGTGGAGGTTGTTGAGGTGTCTCAGCCATTTCATTCACATGTTATGCAAGCAATCATTGCTCCTACTATGCTTGGATTGTAAAAATATTCCTTTTAATATCTTCTTTCAATTCCTACAAAACTCTACAATGTCTATCATCAGGATTAAGTCTACCAAAACCAAAAAATGTAAGTTGTGATTTCCTAGTACATCTTTACAAAAGAAGGATTCTTAATGTGGGATTTCCCCATACTCTACAAAATTCATAAATAATCATTCTTAGAATCCACAAGGCATGGTGATCTGAATCAAACCAATCTTGGACATTCACTTTTATAGTTACCTTCCTCCTTACATTTTAAACACCATACCATCAATCCTTGATTCATATTATCATGTAAGTTATTTATCCACTTGATTATTACATCCAATTTTGTTTTATTCTTGGCATTGGTAGATGAACTTTCACCCCAATCTTCAATCTTTTCTACTCTATTCATAGCAGCTACAGGTTCAAACTTATTAGATAATTGTGTTTAAGCTATAACAAACCTTATTCTTATATGCAAATCCTTCCACAAACCGTGCAAATTTTTCCTTCTCATTAAATTTTAATGACAATATATTCATTACTTTGGAGAACTTCTTATCATAATCAAAGACTAGTTCTCATGGGTTATGCACTATTCCGTTCATGTCCAGGATATCTTGGCTTTCAAATTTATACTTCCTAAATTTATGATTATTTTACCATTATATCATTTTAAGGTTATCATGTTCAAATTTTCAAATGAATTCTAAGTCTTAACTCGTTAGTGCTCCTATCTACTCACAAAAACAAATATTCTCATAGATCAACCCCTTCAGCTACCAGTTTTTGCCACTAGTGTGGAGAGAGTTATTTGGATCTGTGGACCCATCGTATGGAACCAATATAACAAATTATTTGGGTGGAATTGTTGGTACTGCAGTGCTTACCTATTCTCATTTCACTTTGGGATCTTTTTCTCCCCTTTTAAATCTTCTTGCTTTTTCATTAACTCCAAATTGTCTAGCAATGTATCAAAATTGTTTGATTCTCTAGATCTAGTGTATTAGTCCAATTTTCCACAATGGGTACCAAACTTATCAATTCTTCACACCATATCCTTCTTATCCATTTTCTTCCTATTTCTTCTTGAATAGGCATAGGGGATGCCACTTACATGTTGGGACTCGGGGGGTCTCCATACTTCTTGCCTGGAATCAAATCTAAAATTCTTTTTGGTCTTGAGCTTTATTTGATAGTACTTCAATCACTATTTAGTTCTTGACTATGTTTCCTTTGACTAACATCACTATATCCACCTACCATTTCTTCCTTATTTTGATCCATATTCTCTACAACTACAAACTCTTCCATTACCTTTAGAGTCTCAAGTCTCTTCCTACTTAGAACTATTTTCTTTCTATTTAGTCAATTTCCTTTTTGCATGCACCTTCTCTTGCTTCATATTCTTCTTGTGGCACTCCTTGTATTTATTATCTAATCTACTCCTACCAACATCTTTCATTGCCTTTGTATTATCCTAATGCTTTTGAATCTCCTCAATTTTTTTTGCTTTGATACTTACACAATTCCCTATGAATGCCATGCATAACCTTCATGTTTTCCGGACCTATGGTAATTTTCTTTCCTTTTCCAACCATAAAAGATCATCTTCCCCATTATCTCATTAGCATGGTACTACATCCACATCACACCCAAATAGACCACTCCATATCGAGGGAGACATGCCACAACTTTGTCAATCACTAAAATCTTGAATAACAATCACAACTTAAAAAATAATATTCCTCTTGCACCATGAAACAAATCAAAATCACTATTAATATATATATACACACACACATTACAAATTTTGATATGTACCCACTAATCATTGAATTAATCTAAAAATCCACAGTCTTGACCACTTGGTGTCCAACTATTGCAAAAACTTTATGTTCTCAGTTCACAAAAATGGTTCATCCCATTTGGATTTAAAATATTAGTGCTTGAGTCTTGCCAAGCCACTAGGCCAATTGTTCATGAAACACAAAAATATCTCATATATGGCTCTATGAATGTGGTTAGCAATAAATCTCTCTACTAGTATGCCAGAGTTTGGTGCCTTGTACTCCACAAATTCTGTTATCCAATCCTCTATCCACTAAAGTTCCAACTGGCCACCAAGCCATCAAATAGAACCATTGCTAGCTAACTCCTTGGTGAAACACCAAAGGGCATACTAATCTTACCTTGTCTTCTTTTAGTTTATCAAGAACTAAGAAATATTTTGAACTATTCTAACCTGAAAGACTACAATGCATACAGTACATCTCTTTGTTTATTATATTCATTTGGCAGCTATGGGTAGTGTGATTGATTTATTTGCACATATAACATACTGCCAGTTTCCTTGGTTTCTTTGGAACTGGTCTCCTCTATTGATATTCACTTTACTTTGGTTAATATCCATTATGTTGTTGATAGCATCCTTTTTGTTGTTGATTCCATTTACCTATCCTTTGTTGCCTAGTTGAGTTCCATCCACAATCTTCTTGTTGGGACTGCCAGATCTATTGTGGTGGAGGCTGTTGAGGTGACTCAACCATTTCATTTACATGTTGTGCAATAAACTTGTGTTCCTACCATGCTTGGATTGCAAAGATATTCCTTGTAATATCTTCTTTCAATTGTTGCAAATCTCTGTAATTTTTATCATCGTGATTAGGTTTTCAGAAACTAAAAATTTTACCTCGTGGTTTCATAGTATATCTTTCCAAAAGATGGTTTCTTAATGTGGGATTGCCCCATACTCTAAAAAATTCATAAATAATCATTCTTGGAATCTATGAGGTATGTCAATCTCCAATCTTGGACATTTCTTTCTATTGTAAACTTCTTTCTCACATTATAAACACCTTACCCTCATTCCTTGATTTGTATTATCATAAAGATCATCTATCCACTTGAGTATTGCATCCAACTTTGTTTTGGTGTTGGCACTGGCGAATGAACTTTCACCCTAATCTTATATCTTTTCTATTTTATCCATAGTAGCTACAAGTTCAAATTCATTAGAGAATTGTGTTTAAGCTATAAAAAACCTTAGTCTTATACGCAATCCTTACACAAATCATGCAACTTTTTCCTTCTCTTAAAACTTTAGGACATTATATTCATTACTTTGGAGAAACTCTTATCATAATACAATATTAGTTCTCCTAGGTTGTGCATAATTTTGTTCATGTCCTGGATATCTTGGCTTTAAAATTAATTCTCCTTGAATTCTTGATTTTTTTTTTTGCTATCATATTCAAATTTTCAAATGAATTATAAGGTTTGTCCCATTAGTGCTCCTATCCAATCACAAAAAAAAATATTCTCATTTATCAACCCCTTCAGCTACCAAATTTTGCCACAAGTGTGGAGATAGTTATTTGGATCCATGGACCCATCATGTGGAACTAATATAACAAATTATTTGGGTGGAATTGATGGTACTACAATATTTGCCTAGTCTTACTACACTTTGGGATTCTTTGTTCCTCTTTTGAATCTTCTTGCTCTTCCACTAACTCCAAATTGTCTAGCAATGTATCAAAATCATTTGCTCTTCTAGATCTAGTGTATTGGTCCAATTTTCCATGCTCAGTACCAAACTTATCAATGCTTGTTGGGTACCAAAATTATCAATTCTTCACACATGCTACTTATCCATTGTCATCCTATTTCTTCATGTATAGGTATAGTGGATGCCACTTCCCTCATGGGACTCTAGGGTCTCCTTCTCACTTGGAATCAAATCTAAAACTCTCTCTTTGGTCTTGATATTTATTTGATAGTGCTTCCTCACTATTTACTTGTTGATTGTGTTTCCTTTGACTAATAGCACTATTTCTACCTACCATATGTTCCTCATTTTGATTCCTATTCTCTGGAACTAAAAACTATTCCCTTACTTTTGGAGTCTTGGTTTCTTCCCAGTTTAGACTGTCTTCTTTCTCTTTAGTCATTTTCCCACCTTCTATTGCTTCATATTCTTTGTGGGGATCTACTTATCTTTCTTATCTAATCTACTCCTACCAGCATCTTTTATTTCCTTTGCATTATCCTAAAGCTTTTGAATATCCTCATTTTTTTATCTCTAATGCTTATGCAATTCCCTATGCATGCCATGCAGAACCTTTATACTTTTTGGACCCATGGCCATTTTCATTCCTTTTCTAGCCTTAACAAATCATATTCTCCTTCATCTCATTACCATGGTGCTACATCCATGTCACACCCAAATTACATGGTACTACTCCATACCATGGTACTACTCCATACCAGGGGAGACATACCATAACTTTCTCAATCACTAAAATCCTGATTAACAATCACAACTCACACAAAAATCTTCCTCTTGTACCATGCATAAACAAATAAAAATCACTATTAAAATATATATATATATATATCCATATACTATAAATTTTGATATGTACCCACCAGTAGTTTATTTAACCCATAAGTCGACACCCTTGTCCATTCTATGTCCTAATTTTGTAAAAACTTTATGTTTTCAGTCCACAAAAATGGTTTGTCCCATCTCGATCTAAACAATAGTGCTCAAAATAGTAGTGCTTGAGTCTCACCAAGCCACTATGCCAATTTTTCATGAAACACCAAAATATTTCATAAACAGCTATGTGAATGTGGTTTGCAATAATTCTCTCTACTAGAATGCCAAAGTTTGGTGCCTCATTCTCCACAAATTCTCTTATCCAATCCTCTAGCCACTACTCAAGTTATTAACATACACGTTAGACATAGGTCATTCAAATCAAAAATAGAACCCTTACTAGCTAACTCTTTGGTGAAACACCAAAGGGCACACTAACATTGTATGATTACCATTTTTACATTCTTACATTATCTTCTTGTTGTTTATCAAGAACTAGGAAATCTTCTGAACTGTTCTGACCTGAAAGAGTATTATACGTACAATACATCTCATTCTTTGTGTTCATTTGACAGTTATGGGTAGTGTGATTGATTTATCTGCTTATATAACATACTATTGGTTTCCTTGGTTTTTTTGGAACTCATCTCCTTTGTTGTTATTCACTTTACTGTGGTTGATATCCACCTTCTTGTTGATAGCATCCTTTTTGTTGCTGGCTTCATCCACCTTTTCTTGTGCTCCCTAGGTGGGTTCCATCCACATTCTTGTTGTTTGGATAGCCAATTCTATTGTGGTGGAGGTTGTTGAGGTGAATCATCCATTTCATTCACATGTTGTGTAACCAATTTTTGTTCCTACTGGGATTGGACTGCAAAAATATTCCTTGTAATATCTTCTTTCAATTGCGACAAAACTCAGCATTTTTTATCATTATGACAGGCTTGTAGAAACTATAATTTCTACCTTGTGTTTCATATTCCATCTTAATGTGGGATGGCCCCATACCCTACAAATTTCATAAATAGTCATTCTTAAAATCTGCAAGGCATGTTAATCTCCAATCTTGGACATTCCTTTCTATAGTAACCTTCCTTCTCACGTTCTAAACACCATACCATCCTTCCTTGATTTGTATTATCATGTAGATCATCTATCCACTTGAGTATTGCCTCCAAATTTGTTTTGATCTTGGCATTGGCAGATGAACTTCAAACCAATCTTCAATCTTTTCTATTCTACTCAAAGCAACTACATGTTCAAATTTATTAGGAAATTGTGTTTGAGCAATAACAAACCTTCTTCTTATACACAATCCTTCCACAAACCATGCAAATTTTTCCTTCTCATAAAACTTTAAGGACATCATATTCATTACTTTGGAGAACTTCTTATCATATTCCAATACTAGTTCTCCTGGGTTGTGCATTATTTCATTCATGTCCTAGATATCTTGGCTTTCAAATTTATACTCCTCGAATTCATGATTTATTTTTTCCATTATATCATTAAGTTTAAGGTTATCATGTTCAAGTCTTCATATGAATTCTAAGGATTTTCCTATTAGTGATCCTAACCACCCACACAACCATTTATTCTCATCAATCAACCCCTTTTATCTCCCAATTTTTGCCACTAGTGTGGATATAGTTAATTGGATCTGTGAACCCATCATATTGAACTAATATAAAAAATGCTTTGGGTGCAATATTACTAAAATATTTATGTATAGTATTAATGCACTTTGGGATTCTTTGTTCCTCTTGTGAATCTTCTTGCTCTTCCACTAACACCAAATTGTCGAGCAATGTATCAAAATTGTTTGATCCTTTAGATCTATTGTATTAGTCCAATTTTTCACTTTGAGTACCAAACTTATCAATTCTTCACACAAGTTCATTCTTATCCATTGTCCTCCTATTTCTTATTGATTTGGAATGGGGAATACCACTTCCTTGATGGGACTTTGGATCTCCTTACTTATACCCTGGAATCAAATCTAAAACTCGTTCTTTGGTCTTGACCTTTATTTGATAGTTCTTCCTCATTGTTTAGTTGTTGACAGTGTTGTATTTGACTAGCATCACTATTTATACCTACCATTTATTCCTCCCTATTATCTGTAACTACAAACTCTTCCACTACCTTTGGAGTCTCAGCCTCTTCCATTGGGCCAACTTAGAACTGTCTCTTTTGTCTCTTTAGTCATTTTCCTTTCTGCATGTATCTACTCTTGCTTCATACTCCACTCCAAGCACTCCTTGTCTTTATTATCTAATTTATTCCTACAACATCTTGCTTTAGCTTTGTATTATCCTAAAGCTTTTGAATATCCTTATTTTCTTCTCTTTGATACTTACGCAATTCCCTATGTATGTCATGCAGAACCTTGTTTTCTGGACCCACTGTCATTTTCTTTCCTTTGCCAACCATGATAGATCATCTTCCCGTCATCCCATTACCATAGTGCTACATCCATGTCACACCCAAATGGATGACTCCATCTCAAGAGAGACATACCACAACATTCTCAATCACTAAAATATTGATTAACAATCACGACTTACACAAATCTTGCTCTTGCACCATGCATAAACATATCAAAATATCTATATCCATATACTAAAAATTTTGATATGTACCCACCAATAGATGAATCCAAATGCCCACCACTCTTGTCCACTTGGTGTCCAACATTTACAAAAACTTTATTTTCTCTGTCCACAAAAATAGTTTGTCTCGTCTGGATTTTAAACGATAGTACTTCAGCCTCACCAAGCCACTCTGCCAATTGTTCATGAAATTCAAACCAAAATATCTCATTTATGGTTTCGTGGATGTGATTCTCATAAAGTCTTTCAACTAGAATGCCAAATTTTGGTGTTTCTAATTCCCTTATCCCGACCTCTAGCCATTACTAAAGTTCTAGCTGGCCACCAAGTCATCTCAACATATTAAATAGACATAGGTTGTTCAAATCGACAATAGAACCATTCCTAGCTAACTCCTTGGTAGTCTAAGAAGATAATATGGACTTTATGCAAGGTTATGCAACATCACACAAGATTTATCTTTATATACACGACAGAGATGAATAAAACATACAATAACTTCATATATTTCTCATGTACACAAATGCATGAATTAGCATAATAAAAAGGAGAAATATATAAAATAACAATCACCAATCCATAAACAAAAATGAAAAGAACTAAATCAAAACTTACTCATGAACTTTATGGCACTGAAAGTTAGCGAGAATTGTTACAAAAGCTTGTGAATTACTTTATATAGAGTGGCTTTTCACTTTCTTTCGTGACTCTTCAATTTCCCTTGCAACTAATTATATTCTTATACAAAATGGCATGACTTTTCAATCGTTATGAGTCAGATTGCATCATATTCTTAATACAATTCTTTATAACTTCTCTACTCTATCTATGACGGACACACAAAAAAATTGCCTTTTGTTTTACATAGAAATTACACATTTGGCTTTATACATATGAAATATTTACATCATCCTTTAGAAGACTTGCATAAAACATGTACACGTTATCCCCTAACAATGTATCTTGATACTAGACTTCGTTTGGGTTGACCTCGTTTGATGCACAGTAGAAACATGTAACGAACTTCTCTAATTTGCCAATGACCCACATTTAGTTGGCAATCTGGTGGATAACGCTCTAAATTGTATGAACTTAATGTGTTATGAAAGTAATGAACCCAAGAAAAGGAAATGAGCATAATAAACACATGTAAATAGAAGGCAACAATCTTTCTGAAGAAATGTGAAGCTACAACACTCAGTTTTGAAACTATTGAAAAAAGATAAAGTGAAGTTATTCAATTTGAAATAAAGTTATTGATAATGCCTCACTAACATATATGTCCCATGAAGGTAGGGGCTACCAGTCTCATCTTCACAAGTGCCATTGAGAGAAATAATAGTTTTATCTTAATAGGTGTTGTTAAAAGAAATAAGGAATCTTATGAATCAAGATTGCTCCTATGTACATCTTAAATTTTCTCCATTGGTGCTAACACAATTATTCTTTTAAAAACCTTTTGTGAAGAGAAAATCCATACATAAGCTACAATTTGGCCATAAACATCTAAAGTGGGTGAGGGAAACTTTAGCCCCCTTCTTTGCACCAACTTAACACTAGTGGCCCCGTGGAAGGGGGCTACTACAACTTTGTTTGTTGATGTTGTTGATAGAGCTTTGAAACCTTAATCCTAAAATTGGCCACATGAATTTAAGCTACTACATAGCTTGGTTAAATGGGTGCTATGTGGATGGTGAAAAGATTCAATCCACCTTCTCCATAATGTGTTATATGTTTAGATTTTGTTGGTTAACATTAATTTTTTCATCTACTCACATCGAACAGTATCCACGAGGCCACCTGCACAGTAAAACTAGGAGAGCAACACCCTACATGGAAGCCCGTTTAGCGAGGAAAAATGACTTTGTTTTTCCTTGGAAACATTTTACTTTCTTGTAGAATTACTAGTAACATCTCCTTTTCATATTGTTCAAAGGACCCATATGCATGACCCATGTTTTATTTATATGCATAGATCACAATGATTTATGCTAGACTCAAATGGGTAGTGAAAGAGACCACACATGTTAGTGGGAGGTCTTAAGACTCAAATGGTGGTATAGACCCCCAACACATTACTAGACCTCCTATTAGCATGTTAAAGGCGCCCAAACACTAAGGTAATGTTGGAATAATTGTCATTGATGTCAAACGGAATTGTTGCTGAAAGTGAATGGAAATGTTGCCAGAAGTGAATAGAAACGTCAACGGTCACATCTCTTGGTGAAGAGGTACCTCTTGGATGGGACACATCCTTTAACGGCTATATAAGGGAGAAGAGATGGGAAGTATCACAAGCATTTGATTTGATTGAAGATCATATAAGTGTGAGAGAGAAGGAAAAAAAGAAGAGTAGAAATATTTGAGAAGAAAAGTAGATTCGAAAGTGTAAGATATAAAAGAAGAGAAAAAATATTTGAAGGCAAAATTTTGTGAGAATATTGAAAGGAAAAATCAGCAAGTATAAAGGCATATAGCAGCAAAGTTATATTATAATTAGTCGGATCTAAAAGAGTGAAGAAGCAAAGTCCTATCATCTGTTGTGTAAGAAACGAGTTAGAGATAGAAGTGTTATTTCGTCCAGAGGGTTGGTGCCTTCATTCAAAGGGGTTGGTGCTCCTACGAGTTGGTGCTCATGAAGATTCACTAAGAAGGTGCTTGGCAGAGGAGTTGGTGCTCCTGTAAGTTAGTGCATACAAAATTATATTGAGGTTGGTGCTCCAGTAGGTTGGTGCCTACAAATATTTATATTGAGATCTATTTTTCCATGGTTTTCTCCCGAAAGGGTTTCCACATATAAATCTTGTGTCACTATTACTTTGTGTTGTGTGAGTTGTGATTTGATCGTATTGCATATCTTAAGTGGAATAATTGTTTATGTAAAAAGTGTAAAATGTATCTATTATTGATACACCCCCCCGCCCACATGTTAGTGGGAGGTCTTAAGACTCAAATGGTGGTATAGACCCCAACACATTACTAGACCTCCTATTAGCATGTTAAAGGTGCCCAAACACTAAGGTTATGTTGGAATAATTGTCATTGATGTCAAACGGAATTGTTGCTGAAAGTGAATGGAAATGTTGCCAGAAGTGAATAGAAACGTCAACGGTCACATCTCTTGGTGAAGAGGTACCTCTTGGATGGGACACATCCTTTAACGGCTATATAAGGGAGAAGAGATGGGAAGTATCACAAGCATTTGATTTGATTGAAGATCATATAAGTGTGAGAGAGAAGGAAAAAAAGAAGAGTAGAAATATTTGAGAAGAAAAGTAGATTCGAAAGTGTAAGATATAAAAGAAGAGAAAAAATATTTGAAGGCAAAATTTTGTGAGAATATTGAAAGGAAAAATCAGCAAGTATAAAGGCATATAGCAGCAAAGTTATATTATAATTAGTCGGATCTAAAAGAGTGAAGAAGCAAAGTCCTATCATCTGTTGTGTAAGAAACGAGTTAGAGATAGAAGTGTTATTTCGTCCAGAGGGTTGGTGCCTTCATTCAAAGGGGTTGGTGCTCCTACGAGTTGGTGCTCATGAAGATTCACTAAGAAGGTGCTTGGCAGAGGAGTTGGTGCTCCTGTAAGTTAGTGCATACAAAATTATATTGAGGTTGGTGCTCCAGTAGGTTGGTGCCTATGAATATTTATATTGAGATCTATTTTTCCATGGTTTTCTCCCGAAAGGGTTTCCACATATAAATCTTGCGTCACTATTACTTTGTTTTGTGTGAGTTGTGATTTGATTGTATTGCATATCTTAAGTGGAATAATTGTTTATGTAAAAGGTGTAAAAGATATATATTATTGATTCACCCCCTCCCCCCACATGTTAGTGGGAGGTCTTAAGACTCAAATGGTGATATATACCCCAACACATTACTAGACCTCCTATTAGCATGTTAAAGGTGCCCAAACACTAAGGTTATGTTGAAATAATTGTCATTGATGTCAAACCGAATTGTTGCCAAAAGTGAACGGAAATGTTGCCGGAAGTGAACGGAAACGTCAATGGTTACATCTCTTGGTGAAGAGGTACCTCTTGGATGGGACACATCCTTTAATGGCTATATAAGGGAGAAGAGATGTGGAAGTATCACAAGCATTCGATTTGATTGAAGATCATATAAGTGTGAGAGAGAAGGAAAAAAAGAAGAGTAGAAATATTTGAAAACAAAAGTAGATTCGAAAGTGTAAGATATAAAAGAAGAGCAAAAATATTTGAAGGCATTTTTTTGTGAGAATATTGAAAGGAAAAATCAGCAAGTATAAAGGCACATAGAAGCAAAGCTATATTATAATTAGTCGGATCTAAAAGAGTGAAGAAGCAAAGTCCTATCATCTGTTGTGTAAGCAACGAGTTAGAGATAGAAGTGTTATTTTGTCCAGAGGGTTGGTGCCTTCGTTCAAAGGGGTTGGTGCTCATGAAGATTCACTAAGAAGGTGCTTGGCAGAGGAGTTGGTGCTCCTGTAAGTTAGTGCGTACAAAATTATATTGAGGTTGGTGCCTACGAATATTTATATTGAGATCTATTTTTCCATGGTTTTCTCCTAAAAGGGTTTCCACGTATAAATCTTGTGTCACTATTACTTTGTTTTGTGTGAGTTGTGATTTGATTGTATTGCATATCTTAAGTGGAATAATTATTTATGTAAAAAGTATAAAAGATATCTATTATTGATTCACCCCCTCTCAGTAATACCATGTGCTTAACAATTGGTATCAGAGTGTGTTCCTTCAGATATAGTTTAACCGCTAGAAGGTAGATCAGACAAAGCACACATGGTTGGTTCACAAGGTCAAGAAGGTTTTTTCACAAATAAGGCACCATTGTTTGACGACACCAATTATGCTTTCTGGAGCATAAGATAAGGACATATCTGATGGCCCTTGGGTTCAATTGACATTTGGCAATCTGTTGTAAATGGATACACAGCCACAAACACCACCAACATATCCTGTTGGAAAGAAAGCTAGTGAAAATAACGCTAAGGCAATGAACGTTATTCTATGCATTCTTTCTGAATCTCAGTTTGTAAAGTTATGCAATGTAAGTCAGCACATGAGATTTGGGAAAAGTTTAAGACCATTTATGAGCGTGATGGCAAGGTTAGACAAGCCAAACTTCAAACTCACATGAGACAGTTTGAGAGTCTCAAAATGAAGGAAGAAGAGAACATTGCAAGTTATCTTCTCCAAGTTGATGAAATCTTGAATGTGATTCGAAGACTTGGAGAAAAGGTAGAGGAGTCTACCATAGTCTAAAAGGTGCTAAGGTCTTTACCAGTAAGATTTGATGCGAAGGATTCTGTCGTAGAGGAAATGAGAGATCTTGACAAGTTGCAGATGGACGAGCTACATAGAATTCTCACTATTTATGAAATGAGGACAGAACCAGAGAGACTATCTAAAAAAGAAGCAGCCTTCAAAGCATCAAGGAGAAAGCCAAGGAACCAGAACCGAGTGATAGCTCAAGCGATGAAGAGGACAAAAAGGAAGCCTTATTCATTCGCAAGTTGAAGAAAGGCTCGGGCAAGTACACAGGTAAGTTACTGTTCAAATGCTTTAATTGTGGTAAGATAGGTCATTTTGCAACTAAGTGTCCTGAAAAGGATAATAGCGATGACGAATAAAGTAAATCCAAGTTCAAAAAGAATTTCAAGCATAGCAAGGATAAGAAGAAGTTCGAGAAACAAAAGAAGAATTTATATTCTAATAGGAATCTTAGCTCTTCCCAAGAAAGTGGAGTCAGTGACTCGGACAACAATGATACAGAGATTCTATTCATGGCCATAGAAGAAGATGCCTTTACAAGCAAGAGCAATATAGAGGAAGAAGAAGAAGCAGAAGCGAACCTTGAGGAAGAACTTATCGGTGCCTTAGGAGAGATAAAGTTTCTTAACAAAAGGAGTTTGAGACAGAAGCTTCAAATCTAGAAATATGAAAAGGAGAGTTAGGACTCAGAAGCCGGATTGGCACAAGGCCTAGAAGAATCAAACAAGATGATTGTTGATCTACAGGCTCAAATTGAAAAAGCTAAGAAAGTTGAAGATCTAATAAATCAATTAAAGGAGAAAAGTGAGGATTGTAAAAGTTATGAATCCAAGATTGCTTCTTTAAAAAAAGATCTTGAAAAGGTGAATAATAAAGTAGTTAATGAATTGAAATCTGAGAAAAGTACTCAAGTGTTAAATGAAATTTTGTAAAATCAAAGATCACTGTCAAACAAGACAAGCATTGGATATGAAAAGGAAAAAGAAAAGGCTACAACTTCCATGGAGCCTCCGGTAAAATTAATTACAGAAAGGACTAAGAACTATACTGAAGCCAAGAACATGAAGACCAACTCCAACAAAGAAGGCAGAAGAGAACAAAACTACAAAAGACCACATGCTCAAAGATACACCAATCAAACCAGATTTGGTAATTACTTTTATGGTTATTGCTCTTATTGTTTTGGTCACAAGAAGCTAGATTGCAAGAAGAGAGCTAAGGATAATGATTTTAGGAACGGAGACAAGGGAACTCATAGAGCTTCAAACAGAAGCTACAACTCATTTGCTCCCTTATCAAGCTTTGATGAAGAAGTTATTATATGTTACAAGTGTAACAATTACAAACACATAGCTCACTATTGTAGGAGTGTGTTTGAATCAGTGAATAAGGATCAAAGATTGAAGGCTCAAATCATAAAGAGGGATCAAACGAAATACATGGAAGAAGCATGTTGAAGATTCCATGATCGTCTAAACAACACTTCATGCAAGAGATGAGGGACAGCCCTCGTTCATTGATAGTGGTTGTTCAAGACATGACAGGGGATAAAAGCAAGTTTATCTCACTAAAGAAGATCAATGGAGGTACAGTGAAATTTGGAGACAACACCATAGCAAAATTACGGGAAAAGGTATGCTTAGCTTGGCTAATGGTAAAACTAAACCGAAAATGTATTATATGTGGAAGGACTTCAGCGTAATCTTTTAAGTGTGAGCCAAATGTGTGACCAAGGACATACACTCAAGTTCTTTGTAGAAGGATGTGAAATCAAAAAGACAGACGGATGAATTGATTGGAGATGCTCACAAGACATGTAACAGCTTATACATGCTGACGGATGTCAAAGGAAAGAAATGTTGTTTAAGTCATGTCAAATAAAGTTGGCTTTGGCACAGAAGAATGGGTCACATAAACTTTGACAATCTTGTGAATATTAGCAAGAAGCAGGGAATAAGAGACATTCCAAAAATTGCAAAGCCCTCAAGCACGCTTTGTAAACAATGTCAACACAGAAAGCGGACCAGAGCACATTTCAGAACAAAGGAGTATTCTACCACCAAGACGCTAGAGCTCGTTCACACCGATCTATGTGGACCCACCAAAACACTGAGTACTCAAGGTGAGAGGTATTTTATGTTGTTAATTGATGATTATACTCAAATGACATGGGTGACATTCTTGAAAGAAAAATCTGAAGCATTCAACTATTTCAAAGCATTTAAAGCTTTGGTTGAAAATGAAACTGGCTTGAGAATCAAATGCCTAAGGTTTGATCGAGGTGGAGAGTTCATGTCCAGTGAATTCATTGAGTATTGTGAAGAACATGGAATAAAAAGGCATTACTCAACTGCCAGATCCCCATAGCAAAATGGGGTTGTAGAACGAAAAAATAAGACTGTTCGAGAAATGGCAAGAAGATGCTAAACAAATCCAAGCTGCCAGATAAATATTAGAGAGGCAGTACACACTTCAGTACATATCTTGAACAGAGGACAACTTAGAGTCAACAGTGACAAGACTTTGTATGAGCTATGGAAGGGGAGACCAGCTTCTATCAGCTACTTCAAAGTATTTGGTAGCAGATGTTTTATCAAGAGAACTAAAGAAGACTTAAGAAAATTTGACTCGAAAGTAGATGAAGGAATATTCCTTGGATATTCTTCCAAGAGTATAGCATATAAATGCTATAACAAGAGGACTCAAAAGATGATAGAAAGTGCGAGTGTCAGAGTAGATGAAGCTGGAGTTCAGAAAGCAAGCGATCCATTAGAAGTCCCTGACATTATTGAAGAAGACATTGAAGTCGAAAAGATGGATGAAGATGAGTGACAAGACACCAAAGCTCCACCCTGATTCATCCAAAACAATCATCCTGAGACCCAGATTATTGAAAACTTAGATACTGGAGTGCAAAACAGAAGAAGGTTGGTAAGTAAACCTGAGCAAGTAAATTTTTCATTATTATCTAAAATTCAACCCAAAATTTTTTCAGAAGCTAGCCATGATGAACATTGGGTGAGAGCAATGGAAGAGGAACTAGACCAAATTGAAAAGAATGAAACTTGGGAGCTAGTGCCCAAACCAATAAATCAGAATGTGATCGGCACAAAATGGGTGTATAGAAACAAATTGAATGAGGATGGTCAAGTGACCCGGAACAAAGCGAGATTAGTGTGCAAGGGGTATGCTCAGATCGAAGGAATTCACTTTGAAGAAACTTTTGCTCCAGTAGCTAGGTTAGAAGCAATCAAAATGTTTCTTGCCTATATAGTATTTAAAAATTCAAGGTATATCAAATGGATGTGAAGTCCACATTCCTGAACGACAAACTAGAAGTAGTATATATTGAGTTGCTTGAAGGATTTCTCCTTTCAGATGATAGTAGAAATGTTTGCAGATTGGAGAAAGCCTTGTATGGCCTGAAGCAAGCCCCCAAAGCTTGGTATGCGAGACTTGACAAATATTTGCAAGATCGAGGTTTTAAAAGAGGTTTCGTCGATAGCAACTTATATATCAAAACTGTAGGCGAACATCAGTTGATAGTTGTTGTCTATGTTGATGACATAATATTCAGAGGAGATAGTGAGATGCTGACGAAGGGATTCGCTAAATACATGCAAAAGGAGTTTGAGATGTCCATGCTTGGAGACTTATCTTTCTTTCTTGGATTACAAATCTCTCAATCCAATAAAGGAATCTCCATTTCTCAAACCAAGTATGCCAAGGAAATGTTGAAAAAGTTTGGTTTTAAGGACTGTACCCCTGTTAGCAGACCAATGGCCACAGGAAACAAGATAAGGATGAGGAATCACCAAATGTAGATCAATCTCTCTATAGATCAATGATTGGTAATCTTCTGTATCTGACGGCTTCCAGGCTGGATATCATGTTGGTGGTATGCATGGTGGCATGATATCAAGTAGCCCCCAAAGAAACTCATGTACAAGTTGTGAAGAGAATATTCAGATATATAAAGGGGACCTTGGACTATGGATTATGGTATCCTACAGGGAGAGATTTCACTTTAGTGACATATACAGACTCAGATTGGCAGGTTGCCTAGATAACATAAAGAGTACAAGTGGAGGTGCATTTTTCCTCGGTGATAGCTTGGTATCTTGGCTAAGCAAGAAACAGAATTTAGTTTCACTATCCACAGCGGAGGCAGAGTATATAGCGGTAGTTCTGTGTTGCACTCAAGTGCTTTGGATGAAGCAAAGTCTGGAAGATATCAAGGTGAAGTATGATCAACCTATCTCCATATACTATGACAATGCCAGTACCATCAATATTTCAAAAAATATGGTGATGCACTCCAGAACGAAACATATTCCAATCAGATACCATTTCTTGAGAGAGCAAGTTGCAAATCAACAAGTCAAGTTGGAATACATTAATACAACAGAGCAGATAGCAAATATTTTCACGAAGGCACTTCTGAAGGACACATTTGAGTACCTATGTGAGAAGTTGGGAGTAATTTATTTTGATTCTTGCCATTGAAGGGAAGCATTAGCTAAGGGGGAGCTAAGTACTAGCTCTTGGATAGACACTTTGGCATTGATGTTAAAGGGGGAGAAGTACAAAAAAAGGATATCACAAAAAATGGGAGCTACAACAAAGAAGGATTCAGACAAAAGAGACAATGCAGCAAAGGGGACCAGTTTCAGTATGTGGTTGTCATCAATGACAAAGGGCAAAATTGTTGGAATAATTATCATAGATGTCAAACAGAATTGTTGCCAGAAGTGAACGAAAATGTTGTCAAAAGTGAACGGAATTGTTGTCAAAAATGAACGAAAATGTCAATGATCACATCTCTTGGTGAAAAGGTACCTCTTGGATGGGACACATCCTTTAACGGCTATATAAAGGAGAAGAGATGTGGACGTATCACAAGCATTTGATTTGATTGAAGATCATATAAGTGTGAGAGAGAAGGGGAAAAAAATATATATATATATATATATATATATATATATATATATATATATATATATATATATATATATATATATATATTTGAGAAGAAAAGTAAATTCAAAAGTGTAAAATATAAAAAAAGAGCAAAAATATTTGAAGGTAGATTTTTGTGAGAATATTGAAAGGAAAAATCAACAAATATAAAGGCATATAGCAGCAAAGCTATATTGTAATTGATCGGATTTAAAAGAGTGAAGAAGCAAAGTCCTATCATCTGTTGTGTATGTATCAAGTTAGATATAGAAGTGTTATTTTGTCCAGAGGGTTGGTGCCTTCATTCAAAGGGGTTGGTGCCCTTGTGAATTGGTGCTCACAAAAATTTGTTGAGTTGGTGCTTAGCAAAAGAGTTGGTGCTCCTATAAGTTGATGCTTACAAAATTATATTGGTGTTGGTGCTCAAGTAGGTTGGTGCCTACGAATATTTATATTGAGATCTATTTCTCCACAATTTTCTCCCAAAAAGGTTTCCACGTATAAATCTTGTGTCACTATTACTTTGTGTTGTGTGAGTTGTGATTTGATTATTATATTACATATCTTAAGTGGAATAATTATTTATGTAAAAAGTGTAAAAGATATCTATTACTAATTTACCTCTCGCACCGCCCCACGCTCTCCACCTCTCAATGACAACCTGTGCTTAACAAGTTCTAACCCCTTTCGTGTTCGAAGAGTGAGGGAGTGGGAACATTTCTCTTCCAACACTAGTCAATTTGGGGCTCTTAGTCAATATCAAATATTAAATTATTTTCCATTTCATAAACGAGGAGCTCCACGAAAAGATGTGGATTGAGGATGTAGAGTGTGGTGATGGATTATTGTAAGAGAACAAGGCATGGTCTTGATGGCAAAGGAACTTGTAGGAACTGTGGTGGGCAGCACAACATGCTAATTTAGTTTGGTGGTTTGTTGTATTGTTTATCTTGTTATCCCGCCTCCACTATGTTTGTTGTATTGTTTATCTTGTTATCCCGCCTCCACTGTCTCCCTGCACCATCATTGATAAATCCTTCCCACTTTCCCCAAAGAGTTTAATGATCCCCAACCCCGTAGCACTCTCTACTTGTAACGCATTGACGTGTGCCAATGTCCACGACTCAATTCATAACAAGTCTTATTCAAAATCTCAAAAAGTTAATGAGTCGATTACTTTTTCATTTTGTTTGGATATTGAGTTTATTATTTTATGATTTACAATTTAATGCATCATATACACTATACTAGAAGCTAAAAATGGGATACTCGCCATATACAAATCATTGCTCCCAACAATTCATGTTAATGTCTGTCACACACTTAGGCTTCTCAAATATAGCCTTCTCAATTCTAGCACCCCAATCAACTTTTCATACTCTACTCCCCTCATCGGGACACTACAAAGACTAAGTTATGAAAAACACACAATAAACTCAATTTGATACATCATGTTATCTTCTCCTTGCTAAATGTGCAAAAACATGTCACCTCTGCACCTAGCTACAGTCCCTATGGAAAATATATATGCAGGTCTGGACTGTTAACAATAAACAAATGTCTGCAATGTCAACAAGAACAGTCTTGAGCATTCTCTGGTAAACTATTTATATCCAACAATATGCTTGGTCAGCAGTCATGTTTTTCCCTTCTCATCTTTTTTTACCAGTTGTTCTACAACACAAATCTTATTCAATGCTCTTCTAGGTCATGAGCTGCAACTAAAAATCTTCTAACCCATTTGGTCACTGGAGTCCATCTTCACATACAACCAAAGTTGCAAGCATCCAAAAAGCTGGGTAAGCCAAATTATCTTTTTTTTCAACCACAAGTTTTCTTCCACTTATCACCACAGCCACCAGAATCAGCGCTAAGGTCAAGCTTCAAATCAAACAGGACAATGTTGTCAAATATGATCAACTGAACTAAATAACACAAATATCACAAAGCAATCTGAAATTTAATTTTGGGAGGAATGAATATAGGTAGAACAAACTCAACTTGCATAGAATATATGTAAAAATTCACCAAGACTATGCAACAATCATTCAATTCTCACAAATATTACTCTAAAAGTGACTCTTGGTCTTCCGCTCTCCTTCGCACTGGTCACTTTTTGAATCTCATGTGAATGTGATTTATTCCAAACGGTCATGTGATCAATTGATTTATATTAAATAATATTGAAATCCAACCAGAGTACAATAAATGACACCAACCATCTAATGAATGTATCACTTCTAATATAATAACTAATGCAAGGCCCGTAACTCCCAACTAAATGACACGCAACAAATTATACAATCTAACAAAATCCTCTAAAACATTGTTTACAAGATTTTGCATGCACCTAACATTATATCTTTGCGACAGACAAAAGAATACAGCTCCATTTCCCTACACTGTCACCAGCAGTCTCAATACGCTCTTAATAAGATTTGGAACATTTCAAAAACCAGGTGAAAGCCAACACCACTTTCCCTGACCTTGACAACTATAAAAGAAAATTTGGTAGCTTCCCTATTCAAGTCTAGACTTTACAGGCACATGCACCTGCTCACAGCCTATAGTGGTACCTTTATAAACGCACACCACCTCCATAAACTAATAAATTAGAGCAGTCCTCCCTTGCAAACACTTGAAATCAAATACCGTGATAATATATAGGAAGTTTCAAGTGATTTTTTGGCTTATATTGCATTTATAATTGCATCCTCTCACAGTTTAGCAGAAAGCTGGTTTAAACAAATTTAAACTACACCCTATTCTTGGTCTATTCAAAACAGTAACATATGACAACCGGAATAGGACAGACATATGCCATTGATGTAAAGATATGATACTTGAACATTCCTTACAATTGACATGATTTTCAACATAAAGAACACCACCGATGCATAAAAGGAAGAGCTTGCATATACACCATAAAAGTTAAAACCCTTCTAGTCAGAGTCAGTCCATATCCAAAAATCAGTAGATATGCCTTTGGCAGAGATGTTAACAAAATACAGTGCTTTAATACAGCCAACCTTGTAAGAGAACTAGCCACTGAAAAGCAAACACCATTGCTAACATTACTCTTTGATCCAATCAAAATAAAAAAATGGAATCAAGTGTATAATATTCCCCGTCAAATGGAATGAGCTCAAGTGGTAAATCATCGAGGCTTTCATAAGGGAGACCCATGTTCAAATCCCCAAAAGACATGTCACATAATAAATGAACAAATGTTTAGTGTTGAAATTGGGTAAACTAATACATCTAATTCAGGGTGTGGCATACCCAAACAGACACCACCCCCCCCCCCAAAAGGGAAATTTGCCAAATAAAAAAGAAAGATAAATAATATTCCCCACATGCTTGCTCAGACAAGTCTTTACATTATAGATTGTATTAAACTATTGTCCATTTTTTTTTAATGAAGGTGGAAGCATTACTTCAAGTTAATAAATGCCCTTTCTCCATCTCATAAACTTAAACTTACTAAAAAATCTTGAAGCGCCAAAGAAAACATTTGGTGCCCTTTACATCTTTCTTCCAATAACTGTGTCAGCTTGTGTCTCTCTGATCATCTGATGGTGACAAGGAACCAGGTGGTGGAATACCCTCGGCTGTTTCCTTTGTAAGATCTTCAATACTCTTTTCCAGATCATCAATTCGTGTTCCCATATCTTCAAGTGAAACTTGGTCAAGATAAACACAAATAAAATCTTCATATTGGAAAAGTAACGGAAGTGAAAGGAAAAATGCAAAAATGATACAAAAGATCCGAAGACAAGAGAGGTAAACACAAAGCAATTACAAAGCCAACTTTTCATAGATACATCATAAGACAAGGATATAAACAAAAGAAATTTTGAAAATGCAATAGGCATTAACAACTTTACAATCATTTCATCTTATATAATGTGCATAGAGAAAAGAATGAAACAGAGGAAAAGGATATTTTTTTTTGTTGATGGATTCAGACATGGTCTGGAACTTTGATTGCTGCAAAATAATTTAACAGTAATAAGTCTAGACTCTACAATTGCCAAGTCATGGAAAGAAATTATTGCGGCAGACCTTATCAGTGATAATCATTTCTCATTACTTTGTAGTTTAATGTAATATTTCCTGACTTGCAGCATACAATCTAAATTCATGTAGAAGAAGACACACTTCTTTATGTTAACACATCAGTACTTAGTACTACTTACAATACTGACAAACGTGAATTTACATCAGATAAGTAGCAAGTGCAGACCTTATCACTGATGGTCATTTCTTATAAATTTATTGTAATCTTACCTGCTTTACAGCATACAATCTGCATCCATAAAGGGGCCACATTTCTTCTTTATGTTGACACATCAGTACTTACAATACCAACAAATATGAATTTCCACCAGATAACTGGTATGTGCAAGTATGTCTATTTTTGAAACATAATAATAGCAGCACGAAAAGGAAGCGATAAACACCAAGGTTACAGATCCTTACCATTTGCTCAAGAAGATTTTTAACCTGACAATAACAAGAAATAAAACAAACATTCAATAAGAGGCCAAGTAACCTTGCAAATCTCAGAGCTTTAATAATAAGCGTATGAACTACATGTACATTGTACAATACTAGAAAAAAAGAAACAGGTTTTCAGACCAAATTCCAATAGTTGCACAATAATCTATAAAATATCATCACTAAATTAGCAAAGGGTTAACAAAATATACATTTGAGCTAGAAGTACAAAGGAAAAATACCCATTCAGAGGTCAAAAAGGTAGAATGCCCTATTTTAACATGGCATGCACTCTGCAGGTTATTCTTAGCATTTAATCGTAAATAGTTATAACTTATAATTAATAATATAAACCAATGGTTTCTATACAAAATGGCTTATAGTTTGCCCATCACTTAGAATGTTCGAAATTTTGCTAAAATATTGGATAGAGAGTCTAGTAGTCAGAATTTGGACTTGCTACGCAGCATACACCCAGCTGCAATCCTTTTTTAGCAAATAAAATATCCTTGAAGAATGCTTTTGAGTAACAAGCACCAAAGAAGAAAGAGGCCTTCTAGCTGCAGTAACTTCAAAAATTCTATGGTAGCATAAATTGTCTTGTAAATTCATGAAATTTCCAGACATACATTTTGATACATCTAGCTAGAAACAACTGTGTTATATCCTCTTATATTTCTGACGTTTTGGGTCTAACTTCAAGACCCCTCTTTAAGGAATCGAATTTTTTGATGCAAAGGGATCTAGAAGTCAGACCCAAAGCGTCAGACGTAAAAGATAACTGTCAAATTAATAACTGAAGCTAAAAATTCATTAAATTCCATAGACCAGTTGGATCTTTAATCACTCCATGTAAAGACATCAAAGCAAAGCAGAACTAATTAAAACAAATATGGGAACAAGCAGAACCAACTAAAAAAAGGATGAGAACAAGCAGAACCAAATAAGAGCATTCAAGAGAAATATAAAACAAAACAAAACTTAAACCAATGCAATTTGCACCTATCCAATTGTTCCAATACCATACACAGAATGTAGACGTAAAATTTCGTACTTTAAATCTAGATTTTAAAGCCTATCCTAAGGGTCAATTCAATAATCATCTTTGTCATGCTACCTCACCATCCAAATTGTCACTAAACAAACTACATGATACACATGATGCAGGACACGGTAATTTCTGAAACACCGATAAATTTATATGAACTCTTAGATGCAAATGTCTCTACGCTCAGTGACTTAAAGTTTCTTTTTTCACCGTTTGGTTTCATTGACAAAATTTACCATCTACCTCTTTTTTTAGGGATTATGATATGTAGGCCAATCATTCACTTCCAAAGTCAGCCTGGATCTGTGAAGGTTGACACTTGGTCTTGTAATGCTCAACCTTGAGATGGGACATCCTTGATTGCAATATACATGCTGTTGGCTTGCTAAAGGCCAACATTCATGTTTTTTTTTCCATATGTATATATAAATCTCCTGGCATGCTTCACTGTTGTTTGTGGAATGTGTAAGGTAAGGAAGACGATACAGAGCAATAGCAAGTCAACACATGGTCTCGTAATGTGCAATATTAGACCTGTACCAAATGATTCTTATAGAAGATACAGAGAAAACTCCTGTAGACAGCTCATGACTGAAACTTCTACTTTCTTCAGATCCCTGTAGCAAATCAAATAGCATGTTCCCAATACCAATACCTATCCAGTTATGTACCCATCCAGACTTCAAGTTAACTTTAAGTCCACAGAAATGAGCCAAGCATTGTAGAGGAAGATTTCTTCAAAACCCATCTCTAAATTATGGCTTCTGTAATATTCAAATCTAAATATCGTCCTCTTATTTCCTAAGCTATAAAAAGAAGAATGATGCTGTTGTTTATCCTCTTCTTGATGGGGGAAAATGAAATTGAAACGAGGTTCCAATCCGTTTCTAACTCAAAGTGACACAGATGTGATTGAGGCTGATGAAGTAGTTATCAACAAGCCTTCTTTAAGTAATGTGATTGGAATTGAAGACAATACACAGCCAGCTACCAAAACAAGTTTACATGGAAATACCTGACAGCACACTGCACAGAACTCAAGATTGAGCTAAGAGGAAACAGGATTCGAGAGTGTCAGGTCTTAAAATCTTAACGTTGTTTTCTAACGAGGACATACAGTTTTTTTTAAACAGGGAAAACCACATTCTATTCACTTTTTGTATAAGTGTTCCAAATAAATCTTAAGACATTATAGCCTGTAGATGTTGTTCGATTAGGCAAAACTATTAAGCAAAACTAGAAACAAAAGTCAGAAGAATGTTGTTGAGACCCTTAACATGGAAAACACAGACCCAGTACTTCAAGACATGTCAACGTTTGTGACAGGGTCACAAGCTTCATAATGAAGTTTTTAATAAATTGGTAGAAAACTGGTCTTTCAAGGACACCATAAAACCCAGCTGGTAAATCGAGTCCTCCAAAGGTTTTTCCAAATCAAAGGCCTTGCAATAGATAAACTAAATTGGATAAATTTTGCAAAATGCTCAATTGGCTGAGGTAGTCCTTGTCATGATGTCTGACATATTGATAGTTCAGCCTGCCCATATCCATGAAGTATAACTGTCAAACTATGTTAAAGAAGGGTTAAGCACAATGGCTCGAATTCCCATATGCGGGAGATTTTTTTTTCAGTGATGCCATTGATTTGGTGGTTTCAACTACTTTCAAGGGTGAGAAGATGCAAAAACTGTTTACCCCCACACTGAAGTTTTATTGAAGTATGGGAGTTAAAGGTAAGTTTTGACCAGATATGATTTTGTATTTAAAGTTGTGAACCATCCCATGAGAAAAAGAGAAGGGAAAACTTAGCCAACATGTAAACCAGACATACGGCTGGATGATGCTGAGAGACTGGTAGCGACATGGTGGAAAGGGGAAATCGCCAAGGGAGCTCACAAGGAATACAAACAGTACCAAGAGCTGACAATAAAACTCCCAATCAAGATAAGCTTTTTGTCAAGAATACTAAAAAATATGAACCCTTCTATTGATTGTAAAGGAAGGTCCTAATCTTAAATGAAGATTTCAAGTAGGATGGGTCATCTACAATTGAAGGTGAACTATATTAGGAAGAGACGCTGTCATCTGGAGCTGCAAAGCTCAAGTACCACAAATGAAATACCAAATCAAAAAGAAGATGTGCATTGACAAAGACAGCAACATTAGTTTGACCAATATCTCCAAAGCAACATTAGTGAGAAGCCCTTGCAGAATCCCACAGGAGGATTTCTTTCCATTTACCTTATCTATTATTCAAATATTGTACCCAAGGGTTTTGACCTCATCACCTAGCTCAGGAGTGAACCAAACCTTACCAATCCATCTACAACTGGAGTATAAAGTAGCATACAATTACCAGTGTGGTGTGCCAACACAAATCTGGTGAATTGTTTCTTGGCAAACTAAAAATTACAATTCCTAGACAAATGGTGTTTCCTGCACATTTAGAGTAAAGTGGTGTTGATTCTTAGTTAGTAGGTTCAAGTATTGATACAAACGAGCAAGTCAAAGATGCTAGGTGCCTTTATTGTGCAATCATTGTGGCTGATCACACACTTGGTTTCTGTTCTGGGCTAACCTCAATGCAAGAGATAACTCAATTGTGAAAATGAATGACCAGCAAACACCCTCCAACAGCAGTCATCGGTGATTTCAGTATGGTGGAATAAGCTAGAGATAAGGAGGGGGCTTTTAATCAGATTTTCTAACATTTAAAGATCAGACAAGCGCTACACACAATTAAATGTAAGAAAGAACATAAAGAAGAAGCTCTATGGTTTACTTGGTACAATGAGCAGCTGGAAGACTTCAAAATTCCTGCCAATTGGATAGATTTATGGCTCTCATATACTTTCGGAACTTTGGTTCCTTAAGTAGAAGTGTTGAATTTCTCGTAGAGGTTACTTTCAATGAAATCAACATCCAAGAGTTGCACGCCATAATTTAACTCTTTGCAAGAGTTACTTAAAGCTCAATGTTTCTCATTTTTTCAGAAGATCAAACAATAGCCATTGTAGTCTTCCAACTTTTACCAAAACCTTCTAGTATAAGGGATGGATTTTACAATAAGAATTAAACATTCCCAAGACAATGCAATTCTTGAGAAAGGTTTTTCAGTGTAAACGAGTCAAAAAAGAGGCATATTTGATGAAGATTGCATAACTTCTTTATTGAAAAATGCATATTAGAGTAGAAGCACTCACTGGAGTCACTACATCAGATGGAAAAGAATGTAAGAGGAAAGAAATTAATTGAATGTCAGATGACCAAAGTAGGTCAATAGGACTAACAAAATTACATCCCATAAAAATAGTGTGGAGGAGTGAAAAAAAAACTCCATAAAGAGACTACAGGTTTAAAAACTAAGCTAAAAACATAGAGCTAGAGAGTGGGGATCAGAACAGGCAAACTTGGGCTAAGCTGCGAAATGAACCCTCCAAATTATTTTTTGATTTCTTGGAAGGAAGCATACTTGAAGAAGAATTGCGTCACTTCATTTGATCAATAGATGTAATTTAGGTGAATTTGAGAAAGAGCAACCTTCCTAGACCAATTTAGACTATTTGTCTTCCTCTCATGAATAAGTAGCATTATCAACTTGAGATGTGTAGTCTACAATGATGTATGGACAGCCCAATTTTTTTTTAAATGGGCATAGAGTTTGCATCTAATTTATATATAACTAAATATAATTTTTTCTGTACAATGGCGAACAGTTTTTACATTAACAGGGAAATATCATCCTCAACAAAATCTTGTCATAGAAATCAAGGATTATAAAAATTTATCCTCTTAGGCTCTAACAATGAAGCCTGTTTTTACAGAGGAAAGTAAAGCATCAGAAGACAAGTAAACAAGATCCGTACAATGGTCACATAATCTATTTGAGCTAAAAGGAATCCTTGCTCTGAACAGGACAACTATTCTTACTAGCAATTGAACCAATGGGTTGGTAAATCAAATAAAAGCAATATCAAAGATGACTATCCTCTCATTAAGCAACAGACTACTACTCTTTCTTTAGTGGGACAGTAAAAGATAATCCAGGAATCATAGTTCAAAATCTTGGACTCGGCAACTCAAAATTTTGACTCTGACTTGGCATAAAACTCAGCAACAACTCAGAAAATAAATATATATATATGTGTGTGTGTGTGTGTGTGTGCATAAAATAAACTATATAACATGTAAAATATTTAGAGAACACATAAGTCTATTTTCTATTAGGCATAGACAAAAAAGAGTACAACGCACATCATAATATCATTGCAGCTGATAAAATGTTGAAAAATCCTTCAAATCCAATGATTGAAAACTTCATGGCAGCTGAAATATTGTTGAAAATTCCTTCAAATCCATAACAACAAAAAAAATATTAAAAAGAAGATTCTGGTGATTGCCGAGTTTCTGCACAGGACTCGCAAGTACCCAAGAGATTTTCAGAGAAAAACTCAATAAGTACTCGCCAGAAGCTCGCCAAGAAAATCTACTCGCAAGTACTCACGAATCAGACAAGAAATCAATGAATTTTAAAACTATGCCATGAATAACTGAGGCTGGAAAGCTCACTAAAAATACAAATGCCTCTATCTTAGTTTTTTCTTGGGTGATTGGAGAGAACACAAACAATCTCACTGAAGCTTACAATCTTATGGAAAGGTATAGATCTAGCTACAAATGTTGGGACCCAAATACTAACCTGAAATAGTGATTCAAGGAGTTGATAATACGAATGATGAATGGAGAATGCCTAGTCCTGGAAATGTGTTACTCACCAGAATCTTGGAAGAATTAAAAGTTAATAGTCTCTTCTAAAACCCTCCATGTTGATGGAAGTCCCAACAAGGACATGGATACTTGGCCACGTTGGCCAACAAAATTGGACTTCAAGGTTCTCAATTTATACAATAAGCAGTAAGAGAAACAATCATTTGATTAATATTGCCATCTCAAAGGATAAAAGATTAATATAGCATGTTTTTTATGCCTTTATGTGCAGATGCATGTCTTTTCTATACACGACTCATGAGCATGTATATGTGCATTCTTTGGAATCAAGACTAGCTTAGTATAGGCTGATTGCTTTATGCAATATGGCTTATTAAATTCTCTCCGACTTAATTTAAAATTGGCTCATACCTCTACTCACAAAGATTATTTCAGACACACAATCAGTGTTTTTCCTGGTAACATACTACAGACAACATCTTTTCTGTACAAGAAATCATACACTCCTTACGGAGTCAACACAGACCAAGGGTCATGATCAAATTGGACATGTCTAAGGCATTTGATAGATGCAACTAGACTCTCCTATTTTGGATGCTCAAATATTTTCGTTTCAGCTCTCAGGTTGTGGAATCGATAGGCAGTTGCATTTCCGCACCCACCTTCTTCGTCTCTAACAATGGTGAAACTGGCCACCTTTTCAAGCCTACATGAGGTCCCTTACAAATAGACTCATTATAGTAGGAGAGCTTCTAGCGAGACAAACTGCCACAACAAAAGGAAGAGGTAAGGTTTATGGGCTGCAAACAGTTGAAAGAGGCCACAGACACACTACTTTTTACTTCACAGATGGCACCTTGCTATCCTCTTCTTTGGTGCTTTGGGAAATAACACATATGCCAAATCCTACACTTGTATCAATTAGCTTCAGGGCAACTCGTAAACAATCACAAACCTAGTGTCATTTTTTCAACCATAAATAGAGTCTGAAAATCGGAAATTCTTTGAATCTTGCAATTCCAAAAGGGCAGCCTACCCATGACATATTTGGGTTTTTACCGGAAGTCTACTAAGGCTATAACAGTGCATACAATTGTCAGTATGCAATCAAAATTAAGTAAATGGACCAAGAGATGATTGCGTCTTGTAGGTAGAATTCAATTAACTCAAGACTACAGGTTGTTCCAGTATACATGTTATCACTCATTTCAATCCCCAAGCATGTTGAACAACAAATTACCACAATCAATGAAATTTCACACAGAAAGGAGGGGACACAACTTTAAAATAGCTACTTGTTTCACAGGCCATATCTCAACCAAATATCTAAAACATCAAAGTTGTTTTATAATGCTCTCACTATGAAACTGGCTTAAAGTATTTATACTCGCCCAAACTCAATATGTAAATCCATCCTCATTAACAAACATACAGCTGGAACAATGGACCTGTTTAACACCCATTGGAGTTCCCCAATTTCTGGGACAGCAACACACATTCAGAATAGATCCAGCCTCCATCGAAAATCATATCACATAGCGAGAAGGGAATGCAACCACAATTAGACTTTGAGAGGCAGCTGGAGAGGGCATCCCCCTTTGTCAAATTTTATGTTTACAAGACTACGAAGCATCCTAGCAGCTGCTGACCACATCCACTTAAAGGATTAGCTGATAAAGAGCAACCATGATACAATCACATGGAATACTGAACCAATAAATAGGTTGGACAGCAAGATGCCAACATAAAATACAAAATTAATTCAAAAGCTGACAGGCAGGTGTATACTTGATAGAACAGCCAGAAACGAACATTTTTGGCCCAATACAAGCACAATTGAAGTCATTGTTTCCACAGCATACATTTATATGTTATGCTGTGCCCCAAGGAAATAAAAGTGCCAAAAACTATGGACTGCATAGTTGGCCTATAGTAAAAGCTTTCCTTTGATCTCTATGCATAGCAGAATTCTCACTTCTGACAACTTGCAAAAAAAAAGGCATTATCAGCCCCACAATATGCCCAAATTGCAAAGAAGATGCAGAAGCCACCAGTCATTTGTTTATCTATTGCAAATTTTCAAATATACTCAAACGGTTTGGTCACGCATAGTCATTAGGTTTGACTATGTAATGAATCAGCAGCAGAACATTTCTCACTCTTCAAATGGTCCAAGCCCAACACTGATATGCAGTTTATTCAGTTTATGCATTCTCTTGCCCCAAGTTTTATCTTCTGGAATATATGGAAGGAAAGAAACAATAGAATACTTGAAAATTTAGAAAGGAAGGACAGCTTTCTAGCCCATCTTATCAAAGGAAAAATAAGGAGTACAACTCTGTCTTATTCCTCCAAAATTACAAACAGGTTTGACTCAGCAGACATGCAAGACTTGCATATCGCCCTTGTATAGAAAATTCCTTTTTGTTATAAATATACTTGGATGTAAATCTAATCCATAAAAAACTGGGAAACAACCCCAAAGGCAGCTTTCAAACTCAACTTTGATGGGGCTTCAAAGAAGAATCCAGTAAAAGTCAAGATCAGAGAAATAATCCGCACCCACTAGGGCACTCTAGTCTTATGCTACAGACAAAACATAGGAATACAATCCAACAACAATGCAAAAGTATGGGCCTTGCATACAGGAATGCAGCTAATCTCTATGCTTAAAATCAAACATTTAATTATTGATGGGGACTCATTAATAATAATCAATATGATTCTCAGGTTCCAACATGAGAGATGACAAGGAATTTTCACTAAGCCTCTCAACTATATTATGCAATATATGATACATAAGGTAATTATATACATGGGTGACCTACAAGAAAGAGACCTCCAACACAACAAAAAGACATCGCAACAAAGTTGTGGATCTCTAAGCCAAGGATGTGGTCAACATCAACCAAACTTGTGATTTGACCACTTGGAAAGATCCCAAAAATATGCCTCTAAATGTCCAATGTTTGGTTACCTTAGAGAAACCAACCTATGTTCATCTAGATCATGACTCATTATTTTAACAAAATGATATCACAAGTTCATTTGTGTACTAAAATTGACCACAAGATCATCCTCATAGCCACTCCCTTAGTCAAGTCTCGCTTTTTCCTCTAAACCTTCAACTTTTTTAATATCTTAACTTTGCATCAAAAATCCACCATTTTGCATGTTTTTCCCTATCTTCTTAATATGTTTTATTCTCGATTACTCACCCTACAATGTTACAACTTGTTATAAGTTCCATGGTTCCTCTAGTCATCTCCTCATCCCCTAACACTTTCTTACCTAAAACTATTCACTATAGTCCCACCCTCACAGTAGCCTCCACCCTCACCTTAATAGGCCCTCTACAATATTTATATTTTCTTCTACTAATCTTCACCCGCTGACAACAAGCATATCTAATGCCCATAATAAAGCCACGTCTCCTCGTCAATCCTTATGCATATATCCAACTTACTAAATCCAACTCTCATTACATTTGTAGGTTGTTAGCTAGGAGCAATTAGTACGTTGGGCATCCTTGCCTACACTCAACAACTATTACTCATGGGCTGTCGAGGAAACGAGCCTCTCATTACCTAATCCACAAGACCATTTTCGGTGACTACCATGGACATTAACCAAGACTAGATGTGGCAAGATATCTAACCACCACAACCACATAATGACTGACCCTGTGAACCACATGACAACATGACTTTACCTCCACCCACCTTGCCATGGTTAAGATCAGATATAGAAACTCTTGCACACTACATTTATTAACTTCATGAACATAGTCAAGCCAGTATTACAAGATACCTCAAACAAAATCTCTGTCACAATTAATACAAATTTCATGGGGCGATGCAACCAACAATCATATTAGGCCTTAAAAAGGATTGAAGTTGTTGAAGAATTTTTCATAATGGCATAGAATGACAAAATACAAGGTTGTGGATATACCAAGTCATCTAAGCAAATGAGCTCTTCATCTACTGTCTCTGACTCCCCACTAACCAAAGTGCTCATAGCAAGGCCCTTTAAAGACACCATTACAAGCAACAACCACACTACCATGCTATAGAATTAGTGGTCTTGTTGGCAGATTCGTAGCTCAAAGCAGTCAATTCATCTTGTATAGAGTCTATATGATATCCAAGCTTCTCAAAAGTAGTCACAAACAAAGGGTTGTTGTTGTAAATAGACTCACTCCCTCTTGCAAATGTCCTTGTATGTCCACTTGATCCAATACTATCAAGGTGTACAAAAGAAAGCCTAGGAGTCAAGTCAGCATTCATCCGTATATCAAGAACCACCAAGCTCGACTCATCAAAAACGTGAATCACAAAGGACAAGTATAAGGTCCCATTTTGAATAGATAATGAAGAAGCTGCTTTGCTGCCCAATGTTGATCAAAAGCCTCGCGTGATTGTTCACCACCATATGCCCACTTCCTCATAGGTGCACTTCCACCCCTTTTGTATCACATAATTTTGTTACTATCCCTCCCAAGATCCAACACCAACAAGTGCACACCCAAGAAGAACTTTGTAAGATATCCCCATCCTTCTTCAATAATCCCCACCCCATAATTGTTTCACACCCCCTCAAATGCCCAACCACACTTCTAGTAGTTCTTCCACTTCATAGTTCTCCAAAATTACTTGTGGCCAAGAAGGTATGCATGAATTTCAAGGTGGGTCTCCTACATGGTGGGTTCTAGGCCTCCTACTTAGTGAGTTTTGGGACTCCCCAACAATTCTCCCAAACAAAGACAACCCTTGTCTTATGGGGAAGCTTTCGATCTCCCCACAACTTGATCAAGTATTCAATACCCTCACTATTTTGAATATTGTTACACCTCTAGAAAACACCATCCAAGGTATGGCAAAGGAAATAAAATAAAATGGTCTCAATGCCCCTTTACTCCAAACCCTTGTATTATCCACCTTGCTTTGAGCAATGATTTGATTGTTGCTAGTGACGAAATTCTGGTGGCTAGTAATCAATATCAACAACATAGAATATTTGTTCTTGAGGATGTCATCGTTAAAGATATGAAATCATCCAAGAAAGAAACCAGGGAATGCTTCCTCCTAACTAGATTGCGTGGACCCACGAGTATTGATAATGAATAGGAGCACATTGTCCCCGTCATGAATGTTCAGGCTCAAAATGCTCTTGTGGCTTGGAATTGTTGGCCGAGCAACGAACCCAAGGTTGGACCAAGTGGAGGCCTTGCCTCTCGCTCTATTTAGTCATGCACAATAGCAAGAAGGGCCAAGGTGTCATTCTCCAACTCTCATCACAACTCAGATTGCACCTTGAGGCATCAGGATGTTTCATAAACTTCTAAAAAGGGACTCAGTTTACCCTTGAAGAAGATAATATAGAAAACATTATTGATAGTTGTAGTTGTAGATTAAGTGTAAAGGTTAATAGTAGTATTAATAGTAGTAGAAGTCAGATAATTATGTACTCTGTTCAAGTTCTTGTGACTTGGAGCAGTACCTACAAGAAAAATGATGCATTCTAGCTCTTGCACTTGCCCATCCTTCAATCTAGATTTGATGGGTGATGGTCTTCTCTTTGTGCGTAATTTTCATTGATATAATTGACTGTTTTTTTAATAAAGCGTATATGCGTGTGTCTATGCATGTGTGTGTGTGCATGTGTGGGTGTGTGCACGTGCATGTGGGTATGTAGGTGCACATGTGTGTGCACGCACATGTGGGTATGTATTTGCACATGTGTGTGTGTGCACGCATGTGTATGTGTGTGTGTGCATGGGTGTGGGCATGTGTGGGTGCATGTGTGTGCGTTATGAGTGTGTGTGCGTGTGCATGTGCCTATGCTTGTGTGTCTCAAAATTGCATTAAGTTATCCTCACAAACTGAATATCACTTGGATGGCATGAATCAATGCTTTTTAAAATCACTCTCAGCAATACCTTGGCTATAAAAGATAAAATTAATGTTTGGAACTTTGGATTACACAATAGAGCATTAACAATGAGATGAAGTTCAATGGTCCTATGGACATAATATGCTTTGCATACAATGCCCTTTGTTGCAACTTTGTAAAAACAGCGTCCTCCCATTGTCAGTAAACCCACGTATAATTAGTCTTGGTTATCTCAAGAACAAGGCTTTAAGCAATGGAAACTTGCATACAATATAGAATAGTTGGTGACTCATATGGCCAAGAAGATATGCTCGAGTGATGGTCTTCACTTTGTGCTTAATTTTCATTAATTTAATGGACCTTTTATTTTTTTTAAGTGTGTGTGTGTATATGTGTGTGTGCACATGTGCATGTACGTGATGTGTTGTGCTTTTGCATGTGCATGCGTGGGTAGGTGGGTGCATGTGTGGGGCATGTGTGTGTGTGCGCATGTGTGTGTGCTAAAAATTGCATGATGTTGTCCTCACAAACTATCACCTTGATGGCATGAATCAATGCTTTTAATAATCACTCTTAGTAATACCTTGGGTATAGAAGATGCAATTAAGGTTTGGCTTACATAGTAGAGCATTAACAATGAGATGAAGTTCAATGGTCCTACAAACGCAATATGCTCTGCATAAAGTGCCCTTTGTTGCAACTTATTTTTTTAAAGCACGCATGTGTGTGTGTGCCTATTTGTGTGTGTGCATGTGCATGTACGTGTTGTGTTGTGCTTGTGTGTGTGCGCATGTGCATGTGTGTGTGTGCACATGTGCATGTGCTCAAAATTTCATGATGTTGTCCTCACAAACTGACTATCACCTCGATGGCACGAATCAATGCTTTTAATAATCACTCTCAATCATACCTTGGATATAGAAGATGCAATTGCATCATGATGTCCTCACAAACTGACTATCACCTCGATGGCATGAATCAATGATTTTAATAATTACTCTCAAAAATACCTTGGATATAGAAGATGCAATTAATGTTTGGCTTACATAGTAGAGCATTAACAAAGAGATGAAGTTCAATGGTCCTAAAAATGCAGTATGCTCTGCATAAAGTGCCCTTTGTTGCAACTTTGTTAAAACAGTATCCTCCCATTGTCAGTAAACATGGGTATGATTAGTCTTGGTTATCTTAAGAACAAAGCTTTAAGCAATGGAAACTTGTATACAATATAGAATAATTGGAGACTCTTTCCATTTTAATTTTTATAATATAAGAAATATAAATATCATAATCTTTGGTCATGATGTCTAAGACTCTAAACCCAAGGGGTACCAAAATGGCTTGTTGGCTTAGCAATAGCCTGAAATGTCGCATTAAGAAAAACATAGATTTACTCTTAGTATTTCTAATTTTTGGTTAATCTCTTTAATTCATGTACATTTTATAAAAAAGATGTGTAGTCTAGTAGATAATGGAGGTTCTTTCTACAAGGTAGAGATTGAAACATAGGCTTCTTCTCCTTGATGATGTGTCCAATAGTGGACTTGAAATGTAGGAACTAAAAACTATTATGCGGTTATATCCAAAAACTATTCTACCATATGTATTCTATTTTTTGAAAAGATAGCCAATTGTTAAATAATATAGCAGATTGATCTTCCCACATGGCTAAAAAGTGTGGGCAACAAATTTGTGGCAAGCCGTCCGGAATGGTCAATTTCTCACTGCGAGCCCGTGTTCCATTCCAACAGAATCTTATGTATCTTGTAGAAGTCATGGGGGCACCTAGAAGTGGGGGTCAAACTTATGGCAATGCATGCACCAAAGCCTGCCCCCATATTTTAAGGCACCTTATAAAAGACCCAAGCTTACCCCAACTCCTCTATGGGTTCTGCCCAAACGTTTTACCCTAATATTTTGTGTAAAGTGTCCCATGACCAAAGTCAAAATCCTCCCACTCAAATAAGAAAGCCCATAACTTCAGCAGACATGAGGACGTGGTCTAACATTCATGGGGTGCACTCGAGCATAGCCTGTGTTACAAAAGTGATTCAAACATACCCCACACTGTGTAAAGGCTACCCCGTGACCTCGCCCAAGATTTACCAATAAGAAAAAAGCCCATGAACATAAGCCAGCCTAACAGTCGTAGCTAGGAAAATACTTTTTTGACATAATACAAAGCCGAGTTTTTATGTGAAAGAAAAACTAATTTTTAGATCAAAAAATATAATTAAAAAAAAAAACTTAGAAGAGTATTCTGAATCAAGATTCTTAAAGTGGGTGTTGAGGGGCATTAATAACAAAACAATTTTGCAAACCTTTTATGAAAGATGCACTTTCCTCTTGAAAACTATCACCCAATAAAATGAAATGTTGGTTGTTTTCCCTCTTTTTCAATATACATAAACTATGGTGCCTTTATTTGTTTCTTTAAATTCCACACAACTTATCAGAGAGATTTCTGACCTGATTTTAAATGGGTGTCAAGCCTAATTCATTTTAAATTCAAGAAACTTACAAAAGCAGTTAGATCGTCACTGTTCTGCATTGGCTCCCTGTGCTCCTGACTCTGGCTTTGCCCCTGACGATCCTGTATAAAAAAGCATGAAAAAAAACAATAATGTATATGAAAATTGAAAGAAATGGGATGTAAAAATAATAAAATCGTGTTAAGAATATATAACAGATTACCATGATATGGCAAATATCCTGGTCTGCGCACAGCAGAGAAATGGATTGTGTATAGCCGAATAGAATATGTATATAAGACCTCCTTGCCGCCTTTTTGATTGAAATTGGGGTTTGTATCGATCTATTCAAAGCAATGCAATCATGACAGTTAAAAAGGTCCGATCATCAATGCCAAGAAATTCTTCCCTCTTCTGCGTTTTGAATTAAATTTGAAAGAGAGACGGATTTGGTCTAGGTGGGTAAAGGATCTTTTATGTGCGCAAATGTGGTGGTGGTGGTGGTGTCGTCGTCGTTGAGATTGGATATGACGGTCTTATTTTTTATCATCTTTTTTTTTAATTAAGAGAAAAAAAGAATTTTTTGGGGTTTTTTTTTTTTTTCTTTGGTGAATAATTTTTTCTTAATTGAAGAGCATTTAATATTAATCAAATAAGATATGGTACTACGAAAAGTCGTAAGTACTACTAAGAGTAAAGATATTTCAAGAAAAATCTTAAAAAGAGTAAAAAAATGATTACATTTACAAAAAGAAACATCACATCAATAAATAGACAGCGATGCAGAGAGAGCAAAGAATAGATAACAATAAAGAAAACAATTAAGCAGCGGTAGCAAACATAGATGTCGGAGGAGGTAGTGGAGACCGCAGGGACTGAGACTTGCCACCCCATCCTCCCAAAACAAGGGAATCTTCGTCCACAAATAAGAATTCCCAACCAATATTTCTCTGAGTCTTTAATATCTCATCTTGATTTTTTTCAAGGAACTTCATTATTTAATGAATCAATATTTTATACATTTGTGTGTTGTTTTCTCCTTTTTTTTTTTCTAAAATTAACTAATAATTTATTAGTTCTTGTTTTACTTTGTTCACTCAATCAATTTTTTTAAGATGTATATGATTTTAACAATTATAAAAAAATTATAATTTTTTCATATAAATATTGTAATATTCTAAAAAGTGTAATTTGAGAATATTCTTATACTCACATCATAACAATCAATTATTGTTAATAACTCATATCATTATTAATTACTATATATATTTTTTTATTATAATTATTTACGACATTAAATTTTTTTTTAAATAATATTTAATTCAATACATTCAAACAAAACAACTAAAAAAAATTAAAATATAAATTAATTGTTGATCATCTCAAATTTTATCATAAATGCTACTTAGACAATATCTTATCATAAAAACTATTTATTTTCATAAATAAATTATTTATTAAAACATATTTTTGGAAATTATGAATGTATTTTTGTTCAAATATTAATATTGCAATTTTGAACTATACCATAAATATTTAAAAGTGGAATTCACAAAAAGGATATGGTGGCACTATACAAAAATGTGGCTTCTAAGGTTTCTTTCACACTTGGATGAGCGACTACAACCCAGGTGACAAGGGGAAAGGATGTGGTTAAACATGTTAGGGCTTCAACTTGGTTGAATCCCTGCATTGGGAAGGTAGGTGGAGGTTTGGCAGCGTCGATGAACAGACCATTGGCGATGACGATGGTTGTTGTGGACATGGTTGTGTATTAAGGGTTGAATGCAATCCCCTCTGTTCAATGCTCAATGGGCAGGGATGGGTCAAACGATGGGAATGGGCTCCCCTATGGCAGAGACAACTCATTTAGAGGCATCAAAAAAATTGGGTGTGAAGATTGTTGCGCAATCTAAAACCATCCCTTCCATCTCCTTTGGCGATGAGGCGCTTCAAAAAGTGATCAAAAATGATAAATGGTTCATGGATAGAGGAGTGCTCTGTCAATTTGACCATTTTGTGTCATCCTTGGCTTCTCTCCACAAGGGGATTTATGATACATGACAACCATTAATGGAGGGCATCTTGGAAATCTATCCCTGTGCTAGAGGGTTTTTTGTCATGGTTTTCGATCTCCTTGATGACCGAAATAAGATTTGCAAAGATGGTTTTTAGACATAGAATTAGTTATTTCTCATAATGAAGCCCTGGTTTTCATCATTTAACCCTCTCACAAAATCACTTTGCTCGCAACCCATCTAGGTTCAACTGCCATGTCTTTCCCTCTAGTTCTGCTTTGAAACATTCCTCTCGTCGATTGGTAATGCTCTAGGCGAGATGATGGTAGTAGATAATGCTACTACAAACTTTGCTCATAGTACTTTTGCACGGATTATAGTCTACTTAGACATTGCTCATGATCTCCTTGTTGTTGTTGAATTAAAAGTCAAGGAGCGTTCTTGGTCTCAGACCCTAGATTATGAGGGGGTTCCCTTCCACTATCGAAAGTGCTTTGAGATAGGCCATATGGTTGAGAATTGTCGAAGTATCAAACGAAAGGTGGATTCATCATGGTGGAAGGACACCCTCACCAGTGATCTCATAGTTGATGGGGTTTGTACTTCAGAGGCACAAGGTAGAGAAAAGGTAGCCTCTCCTATGCCAACCAATTGCAAAGTCCTCAAACCTCAAGAGGTGATTTTTGCACCTTTCATGATTATGTTGTGGTGAAGGATTTGGAAGTCATTGGTGTCGATGTGGTGTTAAACACTAAAGATGATGTTGGACACCCATCAACCGTTATTCCCTTTCTTCGCATTAACACCTCAAAGAACTCGCATGATCAAGCAGATTGGACAATCGTTCTGAAGAAGAAGAAAGCGTGAACTATTATTGAATCATTCGCAATGACACCTAGTGGGGATGGTGAAGATAAGAGGTAATGGGGGGAGCTTGTATGTGGTTGGGTGAGCAACCCTTTGGCCCTGGATGCGTTGGTCCTTTTGGCCTTTTGGATAGTTTGGTGCTTAGGTTCAGATTTTTGGGGAGTAGGTGTTTACACATTGGTTCCCCTAGGTGTCGGTGCCCTCGATGCTTGGTTTTTATTTTGTTGGTTTGTTTGGCTACCTTGTGTAGTGTGGGCCCTTTTGGGTTGTTTTTGGGGCTTTGTGTTTCATGCTTTATTTCTTGACATATCATGTTGTCTCATATGGTCAGTGTCTTTTGTTTTTTCATTGCCCTTGGCCTTTGGTTTTGTCTTGCTACGGATGGTGTAATTTCATTTTTTTGCTTAATAAAATGGGGAAAGGACCCCTCAACCCTCATCATCTATCAAAAAATAATAATACTTAAACGTGTAATTTTTTAAATTGTTTTGTAAAATCCTTCATCTTTTTTATGATTCTTATTAATATGTACTAAGACATAGAACTATAAAATTTACTATTCAATTAATTATTTTTATTCAACCAATCAATGGACTTAAAATAATATTATATTAAACATTATTAAAAAAATTGTAAAGTTTTATTTATAATCTTTGAAATATTCCCATGGTTGTTATTTCAGTATATTCTTTCATATTTATTGTTATAAATAAACCCTCAGTCTTGATAGTTAAACAATCATGTTGCCTATTGAATAGGCACGCACGTAAACAACCTATGGATCTCCATTCACATTGTGAAACAAGATTTACTTGACTGAATCTCTGCTCTGACCAAATAATGTAGATCTGCACATGTGTCGGCCATGTTGGATTTTACCCTTAAGAGATCAGGTGGCGTTAGAACAATAGGAGGTAGTTAGACCAATCTGAGTCGTCCAATTCGGAGGATGATGTCGGTTGTAGATTTGTATGGAGCTTGCATTTGAGAATCCTCGTCCCCACTCAAGAAAGTATGTCTTTTTCGTTCTTTTTTTCCTCTTTAATCTGTTTTGCTGGAAATTGAAAGGATGATTCCTTCGATTCCACACATTTTAACACATTTTTTTTAAATTGCGCGAGTTTTATTCTGAGCAGAGGTTTTAGGTTGGGAAAAAGGTTATTCATTACACTAGCTCTTTTTCTGTTCAAAATTCAATGCAGTAATGGTATTTTCCCTGCTTATTACTGGATTTTGCTTCGATTTCACTTTTGATTCCTCATGATAACTTTTGAGTGTTTGGAATTTTTTTCGTCAAAGGTTGGCAGAAAATGCCAAAATGATGGAAATTTGATCGGGAAAGAGCAAACAAAAGCCTTGGGAGATGGGAACAATTGGGGTGAGACGCGAAGTTTTATATCATCAACAAGTTTAGGAGTTCGCAGTGTTTTTTGATTTAACACAACTATCACAGCTGCAAACTGAAAAATTAATTATATTAATTAGAAGTGTTTCCTCTTAAAGGCCATTAAATTTTGAAATCTAAAATTTATTTATTATTAATAAATATTATCGATGCTAAGAAATTTAATCGTGTGATCTGGGTAAGACATTTACCGCAAATCATTTATAATTTACAAATAAATATTATTAGTGTTGGGCAATTTAACCACATGATCCAGTTAAGGTAATGACCACAAATCTATGAAGAGGGCATCTGGGATGTTGAGTATATGTTTACAAAATGGATTCAATTAACTCAATTATTTTCAATTCAATATAAAATATTTAATGAAAATACTAGCAAGTTTAGCCATTAGGAGCTTTCTTTGCTTGGCACAATTTTCACACAAGACATAAGAATAAACTATGCCATTTATCTTTTGTATATTAAATCTATTTAGGGCTAACCCATGTTAAGCCATTCATATTGGACACCATCATTGTGACCTAAGTCACATGGATTTTGTGGATATCAAATTCAATAAAATATAAACTACACTCTCTAAAACATTTGCACATGGCTCAACAAACTTGTTTAGATCATTGCAAAGAGTGACTGTGTGCGTGACAGTAAAATTCGCAGCACATGTCAAAATAATATTGGTCATAGAATCACAGATTCCAATAAGTTGAAGCTCGAGGGAAAGTATTCCCTAAATTCTCAATCAAAACTATATTTTGGATACAACACTAAAGAAGTCTTAAAGCTATTTCACACTAAACATTTTTGTAAGCATCAAATAATAAAGTTTCATCACATATCTTCTTACACTTTGTTTAAAACATTCACATTTATATATATTGTAATAACTACATCAAAAATATTATTTGTTTGCTCTATTATATGTCTTCCCCTTTATTAAAACAAATTCCACTAACAAATCTCACACCATCTTTAGACACTTCCACATAATTGCGTCTCATCAAATATGCATGATGATCTTATTGGCTTCTTAGTATTTTGTCAAGCACATATAAATCCAACGATAAAACATGATTTATTAGGTTACTAATTTTTTTTGGATTTCATATTTGTATTTAGTTATTTCTATTTTCAATTTACAATGCACGATTTAATGGAATTCAAATAATTCCTCCATCAAATTTGGTATATTCCTCCTCAATTCATTCATTGTGACTATTAAATAGGTATGTCACTACCACATTTTTATTTTTATAATAACATTTATGCACTTTACATGCAAGAAACACAAAAAAATCAATCCAAGTGTAAAGCTTTGACATGCACATGTCCCACCACTTCATTTATTTATTTGTCTTCAATTCACAATGACCTCACTCATGCATTTAACTTGAATTTAATATATTTGTCATTTTTATTGGGCTCTATTCCCACTTTTAATGGGGTCTTAATAATCATAGTTACCTTTATCAAAAGCAATTGTGGCATGTGTTGTCCCCGAAAAATGCCACTCATTTTTGGGACAACCTACAGACTATTTTGGCCTTGCACAGATCAAAATTTCTCTCTTCCCTTCTCAAAATTTGTTTTGAGCTTTCAAATTCCTCACTTTAAAGCTTTTTCCGTAAAGGGATTCACAGGTTCAACAAGTTAAAAAAGCTTCTGCAGGCGAGTTCAATCAAAATAACAAGTTTCTAACACTTAGTCGTTTCCAGGATCGGTTCAGTGCCTCGGCCCAATCAAAAGAGTTCAATCGGCACATGATAAAGGACAAAGGCTTGAACCATTGAACTTTGAACCACTTTGGTTCAAAGGTTCAATGGGTTCAACGACCAAGTTGGTTCAACATGCTTGGTGCAAAAGATCAAAAGGACTTAGCCACATAACGAAGGATGAGCCTATTGAACCGTTGAACCAAAGTTGGTTCAATCGGTAAGTTCAAAGGGTTGTCCCAAAGCCAAAGGAACGAGTGCCCTTGCGGGGGGCAGTAAGCAAAAGCGGACAAAAGTTAGGAACCCCTCGGGAAAATGGCTAAGTCCAAGAGGCCGAAAGAATTCTCTCGAAAAGATTTTCTCAGAAAAATGTTAAGGCAAAATTCCTTTGGACTTTTTGTCTCAAGGAATTCACCCGGAGAAAAAGTTTGAAGAAACATAAAAGAACGAATGGCCAAGTAACAAGAAACTTTCCTTCGGATATTTTGTTCGAAGGAATTCTTTCAGGCTTTTTGCCCAACGAAAAAAGCCCGCCGAAGAAGTTGAAGCCCGAAGGACATGTGGGGGACACTTGGCGACAAAGAAAGGACCGTTTTAAAAGCCTGAAGGGACACCTTCCCTTCGGGACGTTCCAAAGGCTGAACAAAGATGCAGAAAGGAACTTTCATGAACTTAGACAAAAGGGGCTTCAACGAATGAACCATTGAACCGTTGAACCAAAAGGTTCAACGGGTTCAAGGTTCAAAGGTTCAACTAGAGCTTAGAAAGATAAAGGAAGCAGTGTTTGAGCGAAACGCAGAATAAACCAATGAACCGATTGAACTTTGAACCAAAAGAGTTCAAATTTCAATGGTTCAACATGGTTCAAAAGTTCAAAGGCAGCCTCAGTCAAAGCAAAAGCGACACACAAGTGGTTCAACCAAGGTGCAAAGAAGCGATTGAACCAAGAAGCGATAGAACAAAAGAGACAGAATGAATCAATGAACTTTCAGTGTTTCAATGGGTTCAAGGTTCAACCTGAATCAAGCGATCAACTGAAAAGAGAACCCAAAGAGTCAAAGAGAGAAGATCGATGCAAAGGACCAGAAATGTCTTCGAAAGAGTTATTTCCAGTAGGTGGAACAGTGGATCGAGTAGACTTCTGAGTGCACCAAACCAAGGACGCAGCCTATTTTCTTCCATGAAGTAAAGACAAATATGCAAAGGACCAAATGGTCCATATTAAGGAGGAGACATATCAGATGAAAGGACATGTCATAGTTATGGCAGTGCACTGTTCTCAGCATGGTCTCTCCAGACAAAACTGGAGATGCATTGAAGACATTGACTGCAGCATGGGCCATCCCATGGAAAAAGGCGCCAATCCTTGCATAGTGGCTATAAGTTTGTTAATTCTCTCATTTGTAAGAGAGACTTTCATTTTTACAAGAGCAAAACTATGCCCATTTTGAAAGAAGAAGACTGAGACTTTGAGCTCAGGTTGTAAGTTCATTTTCATTTTTATCTAAATGAGAAAGCAAGTTTTTAACATACTTTGTGCTATTCTGACTTATATCATTTTAGAAGATCATTCTTACGTCTGTCTTCTAAAAGTGTCCTTATTCATTTAATTTGGTAAGCAGAATTAGTGAAGGTAATAGGGAAGTGTCCTGAAACCAACTGTGGGAAGACTTTGTGCTTTCACAATTGCTTTCAGTCTATGTCTTTCTTTTCTTTTTGTGTTGAGGATTATGGGGCGACTTTGTGCCCCCATTATCCTTTGTGATATACTCTTTGGGCAGTTGAGATAGAAACTTTGTGATCTGCTTCATCCTGTTGTTACTATGCCCTTTGGTCACTGATTATTTTACTATTTGAAAGAAACTCCTGTTGTTTCCTGCAAGAACACTTCTGAAAGAAGAGAAGTACCTTTAGTGTTTACACTAGGATTTTCTCCTTTGTCTGTGTGCATCATCTCTGAAAGAAGAGAGATGGATGGTTTATCCTACCCCCATGTGTTATTTTCTACTTATTTATATTGTATATAGCTCCTATGTATCTATAGGGAACCTCCCCTTGATGAGAGGAGAGATTTGTCCCTGTTGGGAATCAACCAACAAACTTGATTACTATGTGAAAGCAACTAAACACAAAATTAAACCAGAATGATAAGTAACTAGAATCAGAAATAGCAAAGAATAAGAGATACAAGAAACCACCCTAAAAACTTGTATTAAACTCTTTACAGAAGGAATACAATTGAAGAAACTTCTTTTCTTCCACACCTCTCTCAGATGTACAGATCTCTTTCCAGATCTCTTTCCCTCAAGAGTTCTCTCTCTCAATTACAATCAACTCCAACACTTGGATTGATACACATATACAATTCTTGTACTGTTTCTCTACACGTAAACAAGCTATGAAGATCTATCCCTATTATATAACTTTAGGGATCATGAGCATACAATCACAACCATTAGATGCACCTCCTAATCAAGGGCTCAAAATAGTCCTACTAAAGATAGAGATGTGGACTTAAGACTAACACTTAATCCTATCATGCAAACATTCTCTTCTGTCCATGAAAATAGATTCTGGATGCACAGGTGACCGACGTCGATCCCTGCCTGTCTGCCTGTGATCGACGTTGGCCGATCCATGACCGACATCGGCAGCTACTGGTTGACTCCTTACCGTTGTCGACGACTGTGTAAATCCAGCAACTTCAGCATCTGCTCATCTGATGAAGGTTTTAGCTCCACACCTAAACAATCTCCCACTTGGAGATAAACAGCTGCATCAGTACCTGTACAGCAACATCTTCTAGCTTCTCCATCTTCAAACTCAATCATGAAGACCTACAAAATTTGAATGAAGATTCAACTTCTCCTTTGTTACTGGCTTGGTTAACATATCAGCAGGGTTCTTATCTGTATGGATCTTCTCCAACTTCAACTCACCATCCTCCAATACCTGTCTTATGAAGTGGTACCTAAGCTGTATATGCTTGATTCTTGAATGAAAGGCTGAATTCTTAGCCAAATGAATTGCACTCTGACTATCACTGTATAATCTGCAACTCTCTTGCTCCTTTCCTAGCTCTTCCATGAACCGTGTCATCTATATCATTTCTTTGCTAACCTCTGTGACTGTAATATATTATGCTTCTGTAGTTGACAAGGCAACAACCTTCTACAACTTTGAAATCCAGCTAACCACCGTTTCACCAACAGTGAAAACATATCTTGTGGTGCTTCTCCCATCTAAATCACCTGCCATATCTGAATCTACATAACCATGTAGAGAAGTGTTTGACCCACCATAGCACAAATGCCTACTGTTGGTCCCTCTCAGATATCTAAGGATCCACTGAACTGCTTTTCAGTGCTCCTTCCCTGGATTGACCATATACTTACTAACAACTCCCACTGCTTGGGCAATATCCGGTCTAGTACATACCATTGCATACATTAAACTTCCAATTGCGGAAGCATATGGAACTCTACTCATGTACTCTACCTCATCATGTAAATTAAGACACTGTTCTTTACTCAACTTGAAACGTCCAGCCATAGGTGTGCTTAGCAATTTTGCATCCTGCATATTGAACCGTTTCAACACCTTGTTTACATAATCCTCTTGAGACAAAATCAACCTGTGATTTTTCCTATCTCTCCTATTACTAGCCGACATCGGTTCCACATTATCGATGTCGATTCCTGCATGGCCGATGTCGGTTCTTTCCTGACCGACGTCGGTCTCTGTGTTTTCCTGTCTGTGATTATTCTTTTTTGCGAGCTCATTTTAGACCGTCACCTCGTCCAATTCTTCATGGCCCTGCTCAAAATTCTTCAGCTTCTTGAGCTGATCACTATACATCACTTTTTCATTGAAAACAACATCACAGCTCCTAATTATTTTGTTAGTTCCTAGATTCTAAAACTGAAATCCAAAATCATCAGAGCCATAACCAATAAATGTGCACCTCATAGACTTAGCATCCAACTTCTTTCTATTTTCTTTATCAATGTGCACAAAAGCTTTAGAACCAAATACTCTGAGAAATGAGAGATATACCTTTTTACCTGTCCATGCCTCTTCTGGAATTCCACCATTCAGAGCTGTAGAGGGTCCTCTTTTAATTAGGTAAATTGCAGTATCCACAGCTTCTACCCAAAACTCTAAGGGCAAATCAACATGCAACCTCATACACCGTGCACGCTCCATTATTGTTCTGTTCATCCTTTCAGCAACTCCATTTTGCTGAGGTGTCCTTGGAACTGTCATTTGCCTACATATTCTATGTATATAACAATACCAGTTGAACTTGTAGCTACAAAACTCACCACCATTGTCAGATCTAAAGCACTTCTCCTGCCTATTTCATTCTCAACCATAGCCTTCCAAATTTTAAAAGTGTCAAAAACATCAGATTTCTTCTTTATACAATAGACCCATACCTTTCTTGTAGCATCATCTATGAAAGAAACATAGTACTGTGATCCTCTAATAGAAACAACCTGAGCTGGTCCCCACACATCTGTGTGAACAAGCTCCAACTTATACTTCTTCTTTGTTGACTCAGTCTTGATAAAACTCACTCTCTTTTGTTTCTCAAAAATATAGTGCTCACAAAAATCTAGATCTATGCTTTTCAAATCTAAAAGCTTACCTTTTGACTTAAGAATAGACATTCCCTTCTCACTCATATGGCCAAGCCTCTGGTGCCACAACTTTGCATCTACATCTAAAGTAGATAATACAGAAGGAGAATTATTAGTAATACAATTACATAAATAGAGAGTACCTACTCTCTTACCTCTGGCCAATACAAGTGCACCCTTGAAAACCTTCCAAGATTCAGCTGTGAGAGTTACTGTGCAACCCTCATCTCCCAACTTTCTTGCAGAAATCAGATTCCTCTTCAAGCTAGGAACATGCATGACATCTCTCAACACCCATGTGTTGCCATTATGCATTTTCCGCTGCATTTTTCCTTTGCCAACAATTTTACAAGGCTCATCATCCCCTAAATAAACTATTCCAAAATCTCCATGGACATAGTCACTAAAATATTCTCTATTTGGGGTAGCATGAAAAGAGGCACCAGAATTTAAAACCCAAGATTCTATATTATTATGCAAAGAGAATATAAGAGCATCTTGTGCAACAATACCTGCAACTTTTGTTTCTTCTTTACCTTCATGCTAATTGTCCTCTTTAGGTTTTGACCAGCAATCTTTGCTTATATGCCCTATCTTTCCATAATTCCAGCAGGCTATCCTCCTGCCATTTCTGGATTTGGATCTACCTCTCATCTCTGATTTAGACCTTGATCTCCTATGCTTGCCCTTCTCTTTTTGCCTTCCCCTGCTCTCAAAACTTAAAAGCGTTCCCTGATATTTCCTCTGTGCTTTTCCTGCACATTTATTCAGTCAAGATTACACTAACAACATCATCTATTTTTAAAATATTTGAAGTAGATGCAGTATTACTAACTGCCATTACCAAGCTATGCCAGCTCTCAGGTAAAGAGCATAAGATTAATAGAGTTTTAATTTCATCATCAAACACTATTTTGACTGAATTTAATTGATTTACAATTCCATGGAAATCATTTAGATGATTAGATACAGATCCACCTTCCTGCATTTGCAAATTAAATAACTGCTTCATAAGATATACCTTATTAGAAGCTGAGGGTTTTTCATATAAATTTGTTAGAGTAGTCATTAACTCTACTGTTGACTTTGCCTGTGAAAAATTAGATATCACAGTAGATGCCATACTCAATCTTATAAATTCAAGAGCCTTTCTATCAAGAACTTCCCATTCTTCATCTTCCATGCCTGTGGGCTTCCTTCAAACCCCACCTAACGGTAAGTACAGATCTTTCTGATACAAATAATCCTCTATCTACATTCTCCATAATTGGTAATTCTTGCCATTGAACTTCTCCATTCTTAGTTTACTTTCTTCTGCCATTGCTTCTCCCACTCAAACAGAAATCCTTGTGAGTAACCTGTAATCAATACACTAACCAGATCTGAAACACCTGTTAGTCAACCTGAGCTCTGATAACACTTGTTGGGGATCAACCAACAAACTTGATTACTATGTGAAAGCAACTAAACATGGAATTAAACCAGAATGATAAGTAACTAGAATCAGAAATAACAAAGAATAAGAGATACAAGAAACCTCCCTAAAAACTTGTATTAAACTCTTTACAGAAGGAATACAATTGAAGAAACTTCTTTTCTTCCACACCTCTCTCAGATGTACCGATCTCTTTCCAGATCTCTTTCCCTCAAGAGTTCTCTCTCTCAATTACAATCAACTCCAACACTTGGATTGATACACATATACAATTCTTGTACAGTTTTTCTACACAAACAAGCTATGAAGATCTATCCCTATTATATAACTTTAGGGATCATGAGCATACAATCACAACCATTAGATGCACCTTCTAATCAAGGGATCAAAAGAGTCTTACTAAAGATAGAGATGCAGACTTAAGACTAACACTTAATCCTATCATGCAAACATTCTGTTCTGTCCACGAAAATAGATTTTGGACGCACAGGTGACCGACATCGGTCCCTGCCTGTCTGCCTGTGACCGATGTCGGCCAATCCATGACCGACGTCGGCAGCTACTGGTCGACTCCTTGCCGTCGTCAGTGACTGTGTAAATCTAGCAACTTTAGCATCCACTCATATGGTGAAGGTTTTAGCTCCACACCTTAACAGTCCCCTGTTGATGTAATAAACCTGCATGATTGTCCAACCAATCTTTCTGATGTGGTTGATCAGACCTATTTTGTTTATCAGTACGTTGATTGACAAAATATTCACCCAATAATTTTTGGCGACTCCACTGGGGAAGAGCGCGTAGTTTAAAGTCTCAAACTTCAAGCTGAAGCAGATCCTGCTCTTTTTCATTTTTTGTTCTGCAATCTGGCAACTCCATGTTATACCAGAGGTCAAAAATCCCAAGGTGTTGTTGACCCTACTTTTGAGTTGGTGCAACAGAGTAATTTTGAGTTGTTTCCTACACAACCTCACCTTGGATGAACTATGAGTCTTCCTCCTAGCCCTACCAGGCCATCAACACAAGGTAGAGCTTCTTTTTCTGTTGCTAGCTGAGCTTTGCCTATCCACGCTTCACCTAGATTAGCGATCCCACTTTTGCATAATCAAATCATGGCTCAAGGCCCCTGGGGTAATTCTTTCGGTCCCCTGAATTTGACTCCACCTCTGCATGAGCTTCCACGTAGTTCAAGGAAGAATTTTCCCAAATTCTTTGGTGATGGAAAGGTTCATCCTGATGAACACATTGTAGCTTTCAGCATAGCCTGTGGTATAATAGGGGTGGAATTTGAAGACATAGTGGTCAAGTTATTCGTAGAGACACTACAAGGTGCTACTGCAGACTAGTTCTACCACCTGCAGGCTAGATCAGTGACTAATTGGGACACTCTGAAAGACAAATTTGAAGCCAAGTTCAAGCTTGCAAAAGATGCACATGCTTTTTTGGCCCAGCTCACTCGGATGAAGAAGGAACCTCATGAGCCTATGAGAAATTTTATTGCCAGGTTCAACAAGCTGAGGCACAGGATTCCCATGGTCGCCTAGCTGTCACCTCAGAACCTCAAATGCTTCTTCATCAACTCACAACTACCTGAAGTGAGTTTCTTGCTAAGACGGGCCAGACATATAGACCTTGCTGCTACTCAGGGCTTGGCTCCTGAGGTAGAAGATGACCTTATCTTAGCATGAAAGATAAGAAGAGATCCAAATAGAGGTAAATCTTCTCCTTCTTCTGAATACTCCCCTTCAGCCACCACTGATCCAATGGTGTAAAAGATAGCAAATGAATTGCTGGTCCTCAAAAGATAAATGGCCCAAGTTATGTCTGCTTCTCCTAATCGAGATATACCAAGGAGGACATTTCATAATCAAGCATAAAAAGGCAATGCTGCCAGGAATCAAGGGTAACCAAATCGCCTTCTTCCTTCGTAGAGGAACCTTGCCCTTGAAGCGCCTCCAACCAACTCAACAATTGGATATTTGGAAACAAAACATGATTTCTCTTTCCAACTTGAGTTTGATCAAGAAAATGACACTGGTATCTTCATGGAGGATTAAGAAGAATCAGTTGGCGACTCCCACATCGGTTTCTTAAACTACCAAGATGAACCCAGAAGTGAAGGCAATGCAGCTGAGGGATCATACGCTGTATTCACCTAGTCCAGATACCAATTAGCTCAATCGACTGATAAGGAAAAAGTAGAGGAGTGACCTCAACCAATAGTTTCAATTGCTAAGTAGGGATCCACTCTTCCTTTCCATCCAAAGGACCTGATGATTGCAAGAAAGGTAAGTACCTCAAATGCCCCTGCGCCTTCTAATTCAAATTTGCAGTCCAGTACTCCCCCTTCTAAAAATCAAAATGATGAATTCCCATCCTCTGCTCCTGGCTCATTCTAGGAATTTGACATAATTGACCATATAAAGAAAACCAAAATTCAAATGTCTGAATTTGAATTTTTGCAGTCTCATCCTAAGCAATTGGACAAGTTGGTTCAATGTGTCAAGAACCAAATCGTACCTGCAAGACAAGAGGTTAAGAAAGTAACTCATGATCTCCCAAGGAACATGCCTATCCCAAACAATCTTGTTATTACCCCTCCTACTGCCCCTGGGAAAATAGAGCCTTTCTATGTTTCCTTGTTGATAAATGGTCACCAGCTCAACAATTGCATCACTGATTATGGGGCTTCAAACAATGTCATGCTTGCTAAAGTGGCAGAATCTCTAGGTCTCACACTGACCAAGACATTTGGGAGATGTTTCTCCATGGAGAACAAACAAGTGCCACTTCTGGGGCAAATTAAAGACGCCCAATTTGCATTTGTTACCTTTCCAAACAAGCGAATCAAGATGATTGTCCTAGTGGTTGACGTCCCAGCATCATATGGCATCCTTCTTGGGTAGAACTTCTACAAGGATGTTGGAGGGGAATTAAGCATGGACTTGTCTCAGGGAAGAATCCCTGTGAAAGGTGTAATGTAGAGGTTGCTTCCTGAGAAGGAGGCAAAATACGTTGTCACTCAGACATCAAGGCCTGAAGCTCAAATTCTATTTGAGTCTTCAGGCAGGGGTAATTTTTTCTATCTACTGAAGACATTCATGTTTTAATAGATGAAAATCTTGTAGGTGACGATCTAGGAATTGGTTTAGACGGAACAACACCAAGTATCCTTGATAGTGCCAATGATTGGCAGGTGTTGAATGGAAACAATCAAATCATGTGCTAGACTGAACCAGAAGAGCAACCAATTATGGTAATGGATCATGCTGCTGCGCATCAAAATCAGGAAAAGGAATTTTTTGCCAAGAGAGCAAAAATTCATGGTTTTTAGATTAAAAGTCAAGTCTTACTGTAGGGCAAGAGGAAAAAACCAAAGGGAGGACACAAAAAATTGGTTTCCTGGTGGAGAGTTCCATTCACCCATCACCAATTCTGGGGAGAAAATGGCTTCTTGTTGGTTTATCAAGATAGAGTGCCATTTTCACTACCTCTCAGGGGGCAGCATCTAAAGTACTTCAATTCTTGAAGTATCAGATAAGATCATTTGTACATATGTATATCTGTATAGTCTTTAGTTCTATTTTGTGCTTTTCATTTTCATTTTTTGGAGCCTTTCTTTTTGGATAGCATGACTCCATAGCCCAATGGCACACTTCAAGGCACTGGAGATTCTGGTTTCTACATCCCTCAACTGTGTTTCAAGTTTCCAACTGAAGGTAGTTCCCTAACTGGAGCCAGTTGTTGTCCCCAAAAAATGCCACTCATTTTTGGGACAACCTATGGACTATTTTGGCCTTGCACAGACCAAAATTTCTCTCTTCCCTTCTCAAAATTTGTTATGAGCTTTCAAATTCCTCATTTTAAAGCTTTTTTTGTAAAGGGATTCACAGGTTCAATAGGTTAAAAAAGCTTCTGCAAGCGAGTTCAATCAAAAGAACAAGTTTCTAACACTTAGTCATTTCTAGGATCGATTCAGTGCCTCGGTCCAATCAAAAGAGTTCAATCGGCACATGATAAAAGACAAAGGCTTGAACCATTGGACTTTGAACCACTTTGGTTCAAAGTTTCAATGGATTCAATGACCAAGTTGGTTCAACGTGTTTGGTGCAAAAGATCAAAAGGACTTAGCCAAATAACGAAGGATGAGCCTATTGAACCATTGAACTGTTGAACCAAAGTTGGTTCTATTGGTAGGTTCAAAGGGCTGCCCCAAATCCAAAGGAACAAGTGCCCTTACGAGGGGCAGTAAGCAAAAGCGGACAAAAGTTAGGAACCCCTCGAGAAAATGGCTAAGTCTAAGAGGCCGAAAGAATTCTCTCGGGAAGATTTTCTTAGAAAAATGTTAAGGCAAAATTCCTTCAGACTTTTTGTCTGAAGGAATTCACCCAGAGAAAAAGTCTGAAGAAACATAAAAGAATGAATGGCCAAGTAACAAGAAACTGCCCGAAGGACAAGTACCCTTGTGGGGGACACTTGGCGACAAAGAAAGGATCGTTTTAAAAGCTTGAAGGGACACCTTCCCTTCGAGACGTTCCAAAGGCTGAACAAAGACACAGAAAGGAACTTTCACAGACTTAGACAAAAGGGGCTTCAACAAATGAACCAAATGAACTGTTGAACCAAAAGGTTCAACGGGTTCAAGGTTCAAAGGTTCAACTAGAGCTTAGAAAGATAAAGGAAGCAATGTTTGAGCCAAACGCTGAATAAACCAATGAATTGATTGAACTTTGAACTGAAAGAGTTCAAAGTTCAATGGTTCAACATGGTTCAAAAGTTCAAAGGCGGCCTCAGTCAAAGCAAAAGTGGCACACAAGTGGTTCAATGGATGGTTCAACCAAGGGGCAAAGAAGCGATTGAACCAAGAAGCGATAGAACAAAAGAGACAGAATGAACCAATGAATCGATGAACTTTCAGTGGTTCAACGGGTGCAAGGTTCAACCTGAATCAAGCAATCGACTGAAAAGAGAACTCGAAGACTCAAAGAGAGAATATCGATGCAAAGGACCAGAAATGTCTTCGAAAGAGTTATTTCCAATAAGTGGAACAGTGGATCAAGTAGACTTCTGAGCGCACCAAACCAAAGACGCAGCCTATTTTCTTCCATGAAGTAAAAACAAATATGAAAAGGACCAGATGGTCCATATTAAGGAGGAGACATATCAGATGAAGGGACATGCCATAGTTATGGCAGTGCACTGTTCTCAGCATGGTCTCTCTAGACAAAACTAGAGATGCATTGAAGACATTGACTGCAGCATGGGCCGTCCCATGGAAAAAGGCACCAATCCTTGCATAGTGGCTATAAGTTTGTTAATTCTCTCATTTTTACAAGAGCGAAACTCTGCCCATTTTGAAAGAAGAAAACTGAGACTTTGAGTTCAGGTTGTAATTTCATTTTCATTTTTATCGGAATGAGAAAGCAGGTTTTTTATAGACTTTGTGCTATTCTAACTTGTATCATTTTAGAAGATCATTCTTACATCTATCTTCTAAAGGTGTCCTTATTCATTTAATTTGGTAAGCAGAGTTTTTGAAGGTAATATGGAAGTGTCCTGAAACCAACTGTGGGAAGACTTTGTGCTTTCACAATTGCTTTCAGTCTGTGTTTTTCTTTTCTTTTTGTGTTGAGGATTATGGGGCAACTTTGTGCCCCCATTATCCTTTGTGATATACTCTTTGGGCAGTTGAGGTGGAAACTTTGCATTCTGCTTCATCCTATTGTTACTACGCCCTTTGGTCACTGGTTATTTTACTATTTGAAAGAAACTCCTATTGTTTCCTACAAGAACACTTCTGAAAGAAGAGAAGTGCCTTCAGTGTTTACACCAAGATTTTCTCCTTTGTTTGTGTGCATCATCTCTAAAAGAAGAGAGATGGATGGTTTATCCTGCCCCCATGTGTTATTTTCTACTTATTTATATTGTATATAGCTCCTACGTATCTATAGGGAACCTCGCCTTGATGAGAGGAGAGATTTGTCCCCTGTTGATGTAGTAAACCTGCACAATTGGCCGACCAATCTTCCTGCTGTGGTTGATTAGACCTATTTTGTTTATCAGTACGCTGATTGACAAAATATTCACCCAACAGCATGGACCAAACTCCCTTTCTATTATTATTTAAAATATGTGAGGGTGGGGGATAACATTATATCATTTCCCTTTCTTTGTATGTACAATTTTTATTTTATTATTTTTATTTTTATTTTTTAGAAACTACATCATTTCTCTACTTTCCTTGTATATCTATTAAAAAACAAAAAAATGGGATAACTTATTGTATATGATGGTTAAAATTATCTTGATAATAAGATGATTGGCCCTATACAGTTGATACAATAGTGTGTTGGTAGAAGAGCTCTTGTGCATATTTTACATCTAATAGTTCATCATCATACAACATACCCATTTGAGAGCAAGAAAGTAAAGCCCTATTTTTAGGACATTCTTTACTAATAACAAATTCTCTATTTGATCTACATCTTCTATGTCAACAGACACAATCATAACTTGAGGGATCCCTTAGAGACAATCTCGAAGCAACCTCTTTCTTTTACTAATATTCTCAATTTGCATGTGCCACTGATAACCTAATAAATCTTTGAATAGTTGTAGCTACAAAGATGGTAAATCCTTTTTACTAACATCATATAAGAAACAAGATATTTTGAATTTACAATGTTTTGAGATATAAAGATGATTGACTAGAGTTGACTTCCCCGACCCACCAAGTCCCATAATCCCTACAACCATGGTAAATTCAATCCATTTACTCTGACTCAAAATATTTTAACACATTGTCCACAATTCTATCCAAAAGCTCTCCAAGGTCACTAAAACACTTTTTAAAATAGATATCAACATGAGTAAATCAAAACAAAGAGCTCGAAACAACCTTTACTTGATTCATTTACAAGGAGGTAATTACTTGCTCATTAAACTTGATAAACACTAGGCCAGAAAGATGTAACTTTGTTGAGGGCATGTATTTATCTCTCCAATACTAGGATGTCAATCCCCTTGCTTCTATGATCCTAAAAATCTTTGGCATAGGCTCTCTCATGAATATTCTTGTGAATATAGTAAAGGTCTAAAGGGCAAATGCCATAGAAAATGGGAATAAGCTTGGCATTGTTATGATAATCAAACATCCATACCAACTCATTCAAACACTAAGAATATTCCACATCTATTGGAGTTTTGAGTTGTAATTGGCTAGAATACAACAAAGCAAAGTGAGTGGACCATATGCATACAATCCACCTCTACCCCTAGTTTATAAATACAAATCTAATGCGAGATTGGAAATAATTGGTTGCATGCCAAGTGTCAGAGGATAAGTAACTTACATTGAAATTTGGAGGAGGCCGACAAAAATGAACATTTTTACTATGTGTAATTTTAGCAATGCCTTTTGGCACATGGCAAACAACACATGACACATAGCACATTCATTCCCTTCTCAACCCCACTTAGGTAGTCCTAACATAATATAGAAATGAATCTCTTTAATGAAGCATTATAGAACATGTCAAATGATCAAGTATGTTATTGTTAACATCTTCATAACTCTATGTTATAATAGCCATTACTTTTATGGCGTAGACTATAGAAATATTATATCTTTAAAGCCCATCATGAATGGTTTTTTTAAATTTATTGTGACTATTTTTTATGTATCATTTACTTATTGTAACAAACTATTGACTATGAAGGTAGGGACTAGCCGCTATGCGTCCCTTGTTATAGGATTGGTAGTATAATTGGTGTCTCTAATGGGTAGTTCAAGTGAATAAGTGGGTGAGCTCCTTCCTAAATATATATGAATACAAATACCTCAAATTGAATATAATAAAACATAATAAATAATGTTTAATTAGTTGTTCAATCAAACATGTAAAGAAATAGGGGAAGGTTTATATCTTGTTTATGTAATTTCGTTAAATCTATCGTCCAAATCAGGGCTTGACACTTTACCCTATATTTTTTATTATTCTTTTTATTTTGTGTTTGACCATGTGGTCTTTGTTTCTTCTATTTTATCTCTCTATTTTATTTGTTTTATGCCTACAGGCCTTTGTCTGTGTTTATAGCTTCACCTTTGGCTTTTCTTATGTTAGAAATGATTTAACGACCCACTAACTTTGCTCTTATGGATTTGGCAACACGCTAAATTTGTCCCCAACATTATTGTGGATCCTTATACCCTTCTTTGCATCCTTTCAATGTTTGGATTTGTGCATATCAATTCTTTAATTTTTTTGTGGTAGGTTTATGAGCCAATAGGCTCCTAGGTCAAACATGAGATGACTATATATACAAAATTCCTTGAGGCATTTTAAAGATGAGGTGATAATAAGGATCATCAAGAGGAATTCAAGTCTAGGCACACTCTACATTTATATATTTATGCTCAAGGATTTTTAGAAAGGTTTAATTGCATTTTGTACCAAAAGAATGATAGGTAAATGTCATATAGGTGTTTTATGTGCTTTAGGAGTTTTACAAGATAATACCCTAAAAAATAAAGTTGTTTGAAAGGAATGACAATATTCAGATCTACCCTAAAATGTAGTCAATAATATATATTTGCCTAATCTAGCATGTGTAATAAATACAGTAAGTATAAATTAACTAAAGAGCAAAGAGAGTGTATCTTATTCAATGTTCTATTATGGATCGTGGCAGTGGTCAGGAGTCATCACAAGGTTATGTTAGAGATATGAATTTCATTCATTATGTGTTTTGACTATTTTTGATCTTTGGATAGTTACATCAATATGGGATAGAAACATTAGTGTTTATGCTTGTATCTAACGCTAGTGTCTAGTGAGATATACATAAGAGTGACTTAAAATTTAGACCAGACCTGCATTACACCCTATGTAATTATGTTGTGTCTCAACTTATGCTTTCACGTGTGCCAAATCCATATAATAAGTAAAACTCTTGTTATTTGGCATTGTATCTCTTACAACCTAGTAAAAATGGGTTAGTAATATGAGTCAAGCTAACCCTAGCAACCCTGTTGTTGTTAAGTGATACCTACATAGCCAATACTCCTAAGAGGGCCTCATACTCACATGTTCTCCATCCTATGCATGTGTGTGGAACTGTAATAGTATGACTATATGTTCTTTCTCCTAGTATCCTTGGTACAAGTGATACAATAGTATATTTGACCTTTTGAATGTTTTAGATATTTAAAATAGTGTTGTAGTGCAATTTGATAGCTTGAAATAGACAATACTTTCTTATCAAATTGGAAGGTGTGTTAATTAGATCATAACATTTATATATATAGGAACCTTTTAAATTTGAATTAGAACCTAATGACGTGCAAAATTTGACCATAATATGGGCAAAGAGGGTTAAAAAAATGGTCAAAACATGAAAAATATGACAAATTATAAAAATATAAGACTAGATAGTTACGTCAAGCCTAGACACTAGTGTCTACGAAGGGCACAAGCATCCAAGGGCCAAAAACATTCATAAAATAAACATAATGGGTAAGGGTCTCTAGTATACACTAGATGAGGATAAACAAACATAACACATAGGCCCAAGGGTCAGGTAAATCGAGTGAAATAAGATGAAATTGAAGAGGTCCCTAAGAGACCACATCACTAAATGTCTAATTATTAGTAAAGATCTATATACATATAATAAGACTAGTAATATGTGTACTTGTACCAAAATGGGTGTCTACATTTTACCCCCTTTCATATAGTAATGCAAGAAAAAATGATAATTGCTAGTTTAAATGAAAATAAAATGCATATCATGGTGTGGATAACACACCTTGTCTTTGCTCGAGTTGTTCCTTCGATATTTTGTCCTTGATTATTACCTGTAACCAAGCATGTGCAAAAAAAGATAAATAACCATATATAATCTGTATGTAAGCAATACTAAAGAGTAACATAAAAAAGGAGCATGGATAGAGTACACTTGTGTATGTGTCATGCAATAAATGGGTCTGGAATGCTAGAAATTGGAGACATAGTTAGGGGACTTTCAACCTCATCCATATCCTGGGTAGAAAAATGAGTGATTCTACAAGTGGTAAAAGTGTGTTGCACCATGGTGTTGTTTTACTCAGAGTAATAATGTAGAGCATCACTAGTAAACATAGGTTGTAAATGTGTTAAAGAGCTCTTTATGACCATTTTTAGTTTTGGTTGGGTGCAAGCAGTCCCTTAGGGTCCATTAGGTTGTTTTCGAATAATTTTGAGTCTTAGAGTTATGTGTTAGTAGTCTTTTTGGTTTTCCTACCAAAATCAAGAATTCAGAAATTTGAATCTAGAACTATGCTTTAGATTGGTTATTTAAGTCTTGAGGGAAATAAAAAAGTTGATCATGTTTGTAATGGTTCTAAGAAGGTGTAAGGGTGTTTCCAACGTTCCATTCATATGATAAAATAATACGATCCAAGTTTATAACATTTGTTACTGCCACCCATGTTGGATTGGCCAAGAGAAGAAAGTTTTGTTGCATGTTTTGCATAATAAAGAGGTAGAAATGCAAGCATGGGATAGAGTAGTGTGGTAGAATGATTGGATGAGGAGAGGTATGAAGGAGAGAGGTAGAGAGTTCCAAGAAAAGATCAGGATGTGAAGGAACTCTACCTACTCTTGTAAATAGTTTATTTTCATTTGCTTGTACATAACTTATATCTAGAAAATACAAAAATAATTTAACGTGTTAAAATATAAAAACATTCAAATATTTTGAAAACACAATTTACATATTGTATGCATTATTATGTTTACATTTCTACTACTTGTCAGATATTGCATATTGTTAGCCATCTTAGTATAGTCAGTTTTATCATACACATATGATTCTCTTTTCCTTGTCGAGTGCTTGTAGATTACATATAGGACCTCAGTCCACTACACTGATCCAGACTAGCTATCATCTACCCATTGAGGGGATATACATCGATCCAAGTTTATACATTTGATACATCTACCCACTCAGAGGCATCTCATACATAGTTTTCACTACCACATTCTATCTTTACATACTATACATTCTAGTCTACGCATTGATACATCTTGTTATTGATCATTGCAACTCATTGCTCAGATTTTTTGTCAACTATTGCTAATCACAATCCACATATGTATATCTTAGTATCTATATAGATTCGTACTACACAATTATACATGATTTCATTTCTAGTTTTCCTATATTAGATTTGATTGTGTTTCATATGCTTCCTCCATCTTCGAGGGAATTTGAATATGACATTATTCTTTGGCTCTATGCCACTTCTCTATTTGTATGCCTTGGACATGTGCCTATGTCCCTTGTGTGTGATTTCTTGTTTCTATATGTAGACATTTGAACATGTCCTTCTATGTGGCTCTAAACCAAATTACTTATTGCTTGTGTATGTGGACATTTGAACATGTCATTGTATGTCTTCATTCCCAAATTCATTGACATGTGCCCATGTCCCTTATATTGTGTCCCCTTGGCCCACCTTTGTGTGCCTCGTGTGTTTGTATGTATGCTTCTTCACCATCACACTTGTATTTTCTTGTTACACACACACTAGCTTTTTATGTCATGAAGGATCTCATTCATCTACCCTTCCTACTTGGGTGTCGTGATGGACATCATGCCCCATCCCCCTAGGTAGTTACTCAAAGTTGCTGCTATACACATTGATTACATCTATCTTGACACCCTTGTGCAATGTTAGATTACAACATACATCTTAAATTATCTACTCATGCTCAGATACTTTTACATTTTGATGATATGTTTGTACATTGTATTAGAATATCATGCATATGCTCTAGCTAACACGTTTTACAAATCTATATTTTTTAGGATAGTTCTTTCACAGGTTTCACAACTACTCTTAAAAAAGGGGGCATTCATAGGGGTTTGTCACAAATATTAGGCTCCCACTTTCTATTCATAGATTATTTCTATTACACAAGCTCGGTTTCATAAATCAAACACAGGGCAAACAAAAAAAATAGACTCAAAAAATAGTTTAGATCATCTAGATTTTAGACCAATAGATGTTAGCACCCAAATTAGGACACTAGCACTAGGGGGTGCTACTGTCCACTATAGGGCACTATTTTATAGTATCCCCAGCTTCATGACAACCTAGATTAGCTAAACTAGTACACTAGGTACAATACAAATTTACACAGATACAGTAACAAGTTTGATAATTATGTTCAAATTTTGCTTAGATACATTCATTACAGCTCAGATTCATACTAGTTGTTTAGATTTAGGGGCATCATACACAACATAATTAATTTGAAATTCAATTTAGTTACATAGATTCAATTATTACACTCTTAGTTTAGATCTAGTATACTCAGATACCATATTGGAGGCATGTGCACGACACATAGTTTCCATAAACTCAACTACACATAGGTTGATTAGATGGAATGACAAATTTCATGTCATTATTTACATTGTATATATTTTCTATCACATTCTAGGTTGTCACCAAATTCATGTCTTACTCCATCTGCAATGGTTGGCATTCTTGAGTGGTCCAGAGTCACCTAATATACCTGAGTGGCCCCATAGTCGACATACACCATTAGATTTACTCAGTTAGATACTTTCAACACTTTGTGTAGTTTAATTAAATATGCATCTACTTCATACAGGTGGGAAATGATGGAGTCATGGTCTACTTGATTTATTGAGCCACCCACATGAGAGAGTTACACACACTTACAGTCTTATTTAAGCCATTCATAGATTAGGATCGATCGAGTAGGGGTGGAAAATGATGGATTCAAAATTGGATTGAGTTCGTGAGCCACCCATATCAGAATTGAGAAATATATTAGCTCAATCAAAGCTATTCAATGATATGATCATTATGTACACTCACACACACATAGGTTGTTATGAGGTTCATGCATTGGTTCATGTACCCAATGAGGTGTATTCATTCTTTTTCTCTCTTTACTTAGCTTTACTCAGTTACTTTATTTAACATAGTCTTTTGCTTTTTGATCATCTCTTAAGTAAGGACTAATTTTTTCATGTTTTAGTACAGGTCATTGCTTTGTATCATGTTTCACATATGCAGACCCAGATTCACATACTCAGACTTAGCTACATGGGTTTCACTTCCAAGGTAAGTCCAGGTATGATTCTTTTTCCTTTATACTAGTCATTTCACTTTGCTACATTTATGGTATAAAAGGGGGGCAAATGTAATCACCTTAAAGTGACATTTTGATGTTAAGAGTGTTGCTTGAGTTAACCTATTCCTAGCTTAGCCCTAAACTTATCCTAGAGAATTTGACACACTTTTTTAGCCATTGTAAAAACTATATACATATACAGTCAGCTCAAACATAGTCCCAGGATAACTTTCCCATATCCCAACCCAATTTACTGAGTAGTCTACCAGGTGGACATTAGCGCCACATTTGGGACACTACAACCATGTGGCACTAGTGTCCCCAATTGGGTGATATTGTCTTTTACCCTAACTCTCTCAAATGAATACTTCTTCAAATGTGTGCCCCTCCTAAGGTCAACCTAAGTACATTTTCTTATCCACACAAACTACACATCTCTATAAATACAAGTCTATTTGACCTTTATTCACTAGATGGAAATTAGATGCAAAAACCTATTCAAACAAAAGACAAGTGGAGAAAAATTCAAGTATTTGATCCCTATTCTACCCTAATTCTGCATGCTACCATCTACAACATCCCTAAACCCAAATTACAAAGCTCAAGCACATACAAGGTATCCAAATCCACTCTCATTCTAGCATTTACTTGCACTTGCACCAAGCACTAGGTTGGAGAACTACATCAGGCTTGATCCCTCCTTAGAGTATTGGTATGTAGGAAACTCTCTTCACAACAGGGTGTTGAGGATGTTCATCCTATTCTATTTATGAACACATAATTATTGTTCATGTTAGACTTTCGAGGAAGATTAAGGTTTGCACATTGAATCATGTTTTCCAGGCACAACATAGAGTTCTAGATTTTGTACACAAAATAATAGGACTTAAAAATATAGGTGCATGTGCTCTTAGAAAATAGGAACAATCCTACAAATAGGACACTAGCTCCATTTTGAGGACACTACAATAATATGGTGCTATTGTCCAGGTGGGGTGCTACTATCTAGTGAACAAACAGATCTTAGGACCCTATTGATGACACTTAAAATTGTTCATGACTTAGTTTTCAGAACCCAAATCATCTGTGATAGTCACTTTCTAGATAAGTATCTATTTAAACATATTTATTACTAGTTTTACAAAGTCAAAGAAAGTTAAAATCTATAACAAATCAATGCTTAATTATTGCATATTATTTCATTAATTTAGACATCTCAACCCTTTAATCTAAACTTGTAAAACCCTAAAGAGTTAAATCACAACTCTGACCTCTTATTTGTTTGCTTGATATAGATACCCTGCTTCTTCCTTAACATACTTGAACCCTCTTAGCTTATCTAGGCTTCATAAGCCTCTTTATGCATGTATCATTTTCCTGTCTATTGAATACATGTCAACTCTCATCATTATTTTCCTTCTCCTTCTATTTACATCAACATCCTGATCTCACATCCCCCTTTCATTACTCCACTTGTTTATCTAGCTTCAAACTTGTTTATTATTTGTTCTAGGTTCCTAGTCTTAAAGCCTCAAACCATGATTATAAGCTCCTTGGATCCATAATTTAGGTGCATATGGTCCTTTACTTTCCTACTTGAAATATTTCACACCTCTAATCCAATAACCCAAGTTGTAAACCAAAACTCTCCTTCCAACTACCCTTTGTCTCTTTAAGGTCTCTCTTCCTTATAACCCTATTTTGACACAAAGTTCCTAGGTTTGAATGATCCAAAAAGATTTAAAAGAAAATAAATCCACTTTTGAGTACCCATTATCCCCTTACTCCTTCACACAAAGTTTCATGGCATAATTATCAAGGTAAACCTATCAGCTCACCATCCTCCTTCACAATTAGGTCTCCGTTAGGCCTAACTCAACGCCACATCAGGGTTTCCATAAAAATCCATATTGTACCAACCTAAAACCATAATATTATTATAGATTAGGTCAATTTACATGAGATCATAGAGTTTTATCAAATTTGAAGGGTTCAAACACCAGTTATTCCAATTTTACTCTTAAAACCCTATGTTAGAGTTACACAGGCCTGTGCAAGACCGAGAGGAGACAAAATGGTCTAAAATGAGTTCTTGTCAACTTAAATCACTTATGAAAGTTGAATATTATCTACCCCAACCTTATTCAACTTTTCCAATCACTAGAAGTCTATGAACAATCAGTAAAACGTCAAACTTGAAGCTACACAAAATTTTGAGCATTTCTTGAGGATTCACAACATCAAATATGAACTCTCAAACTAATATCATGATCTAATAATTAAGAAACACTTCAATCTTCATTAATAACACCTCACTTATTTGTCATGCAGGACCATACCTTATGAGATTGGTCCTTAAATAGATTGTTTATAGAACTAAGTGGGAAATTGCATAAGAACTCACCTTTTACAATGTTATATAGATCCTATTTGGGTTTAAATATTATGTGTTATACTATATCTCTCCCATAGACCAAGAAACACCCTTTTTATCTCCACAACCCTTCACAAACTCTATCTCAAGACTAGTTAAAGAGAGTTACTTAAACTTGGTATCTATTGTGTGATTTGATTCGTAATATGAGAGTTAAGATATATGAAAGGTAAACCATAATTCAACATTGCATAAATATCAAAAGATGTTTTAAATCATAAGAAACTTTTTGAACTCTTCAAAGTCATCATTTATATCAAGCTCACATACACAAGTTGTAAAACATAAAATTATTCTCAATGGGACTTTGTTATATATTAACATCTAGTTATATGAGAAATGATTATGGAAATACAATACCATCATATCTTTCAACAACACACATCACTTACATTCATCAAAAGTCAATAATAGTACTTCAAATAATTATTTATTCCATTCTCACAAGGCCTATCTTGGAGTCATAGGCAAAATATAGAGTTTTCCTCCAAAACTCATTATTTGAAAATTTAAATGTAAAAAGGAGATTTGTGAGTATGATGATCAGTTTTAAAACTCTTGTAACGATTCACCAAGGTAAATATCTATTGCGAACATGATTTTTAATCTCTATAAAGATAGTATCCCTCATCATCTTATCTAAGAAGAACCTCATACTGGAAAGAGGCAAAGAAGGCAAGTTGTTGAAGTTTGAAAAGATAGGGAAAAGATTCTTGGTTAAATCCAAGACCATACCAAGTTAAGATAAGTTTGTTACTCCAAGATGAGTTTGAACCTCCATCTTTAGATAGAAAAACAATGAACAAGGGTTTGTGACAAATAAGTGGCAAGTTGTTTGTTGTTACATAAGAAGATTAATTTTCATCAAATTGGATTCCAAAACTCGATAGGGTCGATTCAAACATAAAATCCATTCAATAACCATTTCATTAAAAAGTTTGAAGTCCATTTAAACATTATCTGATTTGATAGTAAAATGAGATTGGGAAATATTTGGAACAACTGAAGGTTGTAATGCCAGAAAAAGAAGTTGAAATGTGATAACAAAAAGAGAGGCTTTGATAATGTTGATGATAAATCCATTATGCCCATATGAGTGAAGGTATTATTTGAATGAGGCTTGATAATAAAATAATTGAACAAAGGCCCATATTTGAATCATCTTATAAAGAAATATAAGAATAGATTGAAAAGAGTTGTGAGATAAGTGAAGAATCTTATTGGTCTTGTAAGACCAATCTATATTGTTAGCGAGGATAGATCCTTATTTCTAGTGAGGATTGCAGACTTATAACATAAAGAGAGGATAATTAAATTAGACCTAAAGATGAATATAAGAAGATTAATATTTTCCATAAAAGGATATAGACCAAAGTATTGAAACAAAGAAAAACCTAATTTTAAATTTGAAGACAAGTAGAGTGTATATGAATAATGAACTATAATCCAAAGAGAAAAACCATGAACAAAGGTGAATGAGAGTTAATAGTTAGATTTGAAATCAAATTATAGGAACAAATATAAGTTATCAAATCTTGGGATTAGTCAAATGATTTTAGATCATTGTCATCATCAATCCCACATATTCGGATGGCCATAAACATGTCCTAACTGCTACTGAATACTTCGCTAAGTGGGTGGAAGCTGTTCCCCTCACGTCACTAGTAAGCACATCTCCAAGTTCATATTCAACCTTATCATTTTTCATTATGGCATCTCCTCTGACATTATATTTGATAATCGCAGATCATTCAAGAATAAAGATGCGAAACAACTTTGTTCTCAATACCACATCAAACAACATTTTTCTATCGCTTACTATCTGCAAGGCAATGACCAAACAAAGGCTTCTAATAAATTCATTTTCAATATTATATATAATATTGTTAATGACGTTGGTCATAATTAACACCTATAACTGTTTAACACCCTCTAGGCACACCATACCATATTCTGTACTCCAACAAGAGTTATACCCTGTTCACTTTTTATGGAACTGAAGCCATTCTTTCCATTAAGGTTGAGTTGCCTTCTCTTCAAATTTCATTATAGAACATCATCAATGATGAAGACTATAGACTAGCTCGCTTGTAGGAGCTAGACCTACTTGATGGTAAATGCTTAGACACCTTGAATAATCCCTAGGCTTATTAGAACCGACTCAAAGACTAATATAATAGGCACATTAAACATCATAAATTTGAGCTTAGCAACCTGGTACTAAAAGAGAATAAAAAAGTTAATGTTGAGTCCAATAAAAAAGGAAATTTCCAACCAAACTAGTTAGGGCCCTATGTAGTTGTTACCAACTACAGTTTTGGAGCATATAGGCTCATTATACTGAAAGGAGATGAACTTGATGAACTAATGAACATAATGCACCGCAAACATTTCTACATTTGAGGGATTCAGATTATTGTCTACGAGGATTGTTTAAGTTATGCCATATTATACCTATTATTTGTATTATATCCCTTTTCCATTCTACCATACCCTTAACCCTCTGCCAGTTAGTTATTTTTAGCTAACTCCACCTATCTCATTTGGCCTTGGTTCTGATTCATTTGTACTTCAGGGATATTCAGTGGTTGATGATAGATTCAGTTATGATAGTTATTTTAGAATTACAAGTTCAGATGGCAGTACATGAAAGCAGTATGACAGTGGTCCTAAAAATTGCATATTTCATTTATAGTTACATTCCCACCTTGTCCTACTAATTATAACTACTTATGGGCAAATTAGTATCAATAACCCTTTGCCATTATTTCCTAATTATAACTGCCTATGGGCAAATTAGGAGCAACACCTTTACCATGCATTACCGCATCACGTTGTCATTACTCTTATCATTTGCCTTTTACCTGAACATGTTGGTATTTAATTAGACACCTAGGTATAACTATAGTGGCTTGAGGTCATACAGGACTATGTAGGCAGTGCTAGACTCATTATGAGTTTAGCTCAATCACCCCTTTCCTATGCTCTCACCATTTTGTGAGCATGTTTAAGCCATGATCTCACCATTTTATGAGCATGTTTAAGCCACACTCACCATTTTGTGAGTTGGACCATTATATATCTCATAATCCTTAATTGAGTTGAGATGATTATAAAATTCCAAAAACATTTTTTTTTGTAAATCCTAAAAATCACAAAACCTTGAAAATTGGCTTAGAATTTCCATGCGAGATATAAAGCCATCAAATTTTTTTGGAATAGGACATATTATCTATTAAATTTATTTCTAAACCACCTTGGTCTTTTTAATCTCATTTTTGGGAGAACTACATCAACCTAAGATCCACATAGACTATGTAAGTAGCACTTGGATACATGGGGTATCTTGGGTTAGCTCGATCGCACCTTCCTTTCTTTTTAGACCACTTATTTGACTTAAGGATCTTGGGACCCCTAACCATTTCACAAGTAACCACTTGCTATTTAGTTTCCCCATCCTTATTGGCCTTAACCTATATGCTCTTGCCAATTTTTGAGCACCTTCATCTTATGCTCTCATTATTTTATGAGCTCATTCTTACTCCAAGCCTTAGATGTAGTAGACACTATGAATTACCAATTTAATTCATTAGTGGATGATCATCTCTTGACTTTTAGTTTAGTTTTATCCTAAACTATATTCTCGCACTTGCATGATTTCCTTATGTTGATGTTTTCATGATTGTGAAATGCCATCCCCTCTTTTTTTATGCACTCACCATTTTTCAAGATCATTAATATTTTCCTCTACAACGTTAATCATGTTTTTTCTGATCCATTTTCTTCTATCGCATATCCTAGGAGAACTATATTTGGCCTAAAGTTCACATTGGATCTTATGTCTATGGAGCTATATAGGTAACATCAACTTGCCTAGTGCATCTGGAGTCAGCTTGTCTACCCCTTCCTTTTATTCTATTCTATTCCCCCTTGTTTTGTTTGTTTTGTGTGTCATTATCTCTTACTACCTAGGGGTAATGTTTATTTGTCTTATTTTGTCATTGTTCACTATGGCTTAGGGGCAACCTCGTGCCCATTGTTCTTATGTTGTTGCACCTATTTTGGTGCTACCTAGCTTAGGGGTCATACCATCATGAAGAGTAACACCTCTATTACACATGCATGAATAATTTGTTTTCTATTTGCACTAACATTGCGATTAACCATTATTGTATTGTCATTTGTTTAGCTTCATTTGTTTATTTTTATGTGTTTAGAATAGTTTGTTTACTGCATTTTTCTTTGTTTTAGATTGTTTAGTTATTTTTGATTGTTTTGTTCACATTGTTTGTTTACGTGTTTTATTTGTTCAAGTTTATTGATGTTTTATTATTTGTTTTCATTTTTGTTTGTTTATATATATATATATATATATATATTGTTTATTTTTATCTATTTATTTGTTTTGTTCTTTATTTTGCATTTTGTTCCTCTGTTGTCGTAACATTAATATATTTTGTTTACACTTTAGTCTTGATTATCCATATCATATACTTCACTTGTAAATTTTTGTATTTAGTTTTACACTTGATTTATTTGTTATATTCACACTTGGGATTTGATTACCCATATCTTATTTCTAAGTTGTTTATATTTACATTTAAATTAAGTTTTCCATGATTAGGGTATATATTGCCATTTTAATTATCCATAACTGTCATGCATCATATCACAAGCTAAAATAAAAACATGTAGAAGGAGTCTATTCTAACAATGCAATGGAAACATCTCTTCGATATATAAAAAATCAACCAACTACCCACACACATGCTTGAATCTATGAGTAATAAATAAGAGAAACAAATAATTTATTATGCATTTATACAGGTAAGCATATCTAAATAATCATCCATACGAGTCATACAACATAATCAGATGATAACCGACAAAACATCTCATAACCTAGGCCATATTTTTAGGCCTCCCCTGAGACCTGTTTAACAACACAATTTTAAACTTATATCCCATGTTTGTTTGAACATGCATCTTTGAACTCATATTTAGGCTAAATATGTGTTGTTATCCTTTGCCATCTCATTCTAAATCTATTTTACAATTTTTTTGCATAAATTACCCTTACCAATTTGCCCCATCATGACAAATTATATTTTTGACCAATTTAATGATTATAACCACCTTTGGGAAAACCATTTTGTTTTTATCCCAATTTAATGATTAAAATTGCCTTTGGGCAATTCATTATTTTTACCTGCTTCACTTGCCCTTTTGAGGTAAATGCTTGTATTCTTGATTATAATCTCCTTTAGGCAAATCAATGTTTTTTGTTTTATTCCTGATTATAACCACCTTCGGACAAACTAGTGTTTTTCAATTTTTATTATTGATTATAACTATCTTTGGGCAAATAAATACCCATTCCATTGACCTATTGGGGCATCTATCTGTGCCACTACTTATAACTGCCTTTAGGCAAACCATTGTCACACCCTTCATTATTGATTATAACCACCTTTGGGCAAATCAATGACTCTATTGCTATTATTATTTATAACTGCCTTTGGGTAATTAAGTAATTCCACCCCCATTCCCATCTAGATCTTATCATTTTCTTCATTTTGAGGGAAGGTTCAATGACTCTATTTTATTGCCTGCTTCATTGAGGGGGCATTAAGGGATTATCAATAGCCCTTTGGGGCATGAACTATTTGGATTAATGACATTTTCATTCTTTGAAAATACATTAATATGTCTGTGTCTCATAATGCCTTCTCAAATAGGGGAAAATTGTAGACACTTAATTTTGGCCATTTTCATACCTAAACTGACATTCAGTTCAATTTCTAGCAAATGACACCTTTTAATCCTAAAAATCACTTGAATTACCCAAATTCATTTACGTGAGGGATTTTATTGTCTAAAAATATGACGAGACTAGTTTATTTAGAGTATTAACCTGTATGCATCACTAACCTAGTTTAGTTCTAACCCTGTTCAAATTATGACCTAGTAATGTGGCACTTTTGGCCTGTGAGCTATTAATTGAAAATGTTTAAAATAATTATCAGAATCCAAAAATTACTAAGCAAGAATAATTACATTTCAAATCTTAATTAACTTGCTAAACAAAAATCCTAAATCAAATTAGTGAATTTCGTTTACCAAAAAATATTTTTTTATCCAAATATGAAGTCAAATTTCAAATGAACTAATAAAGTAATTTATTATCTCCTAAATATTCAAGAAATATGAGTCACGCCTCACAAATATCTAAAGTGAGTTATCATGCCTCAAAAATATCTAAAATCGAGGTGTTAAGATTTCATGAGTGCTTCAACCCCACCTAGAGTTAAACTAACTCAACCTAGGTTAATTTAGATTCAACCTAAGTTAGAATTTAACCTAACCTACCTAGGGTTAGAGTTAGTTGTTTGAGCTATAAATACAAGTGCCCACACCATATACCAATAAGTTTTTGTGTGTAAGGTTATTTTTCTAGAATACTTTTTAGAAGCCTTTGAGAATAGTGATATAATGCCCAATTTATGCCAAACTTCACACTAAACCACAAGTGACTATTGGAGAGATGATAACATCATGGAAGAGCATTACTAGAAGACTCTAATCATCATAGGCTAAACACAAACACCCATATGCCAAAAATTAAGTATCAAATTTGATAAAGGAGGTAAGAAATTTGTATTGTCTTTATCTCTATTTTGTGATCTTTCTTATTGTGTTATGTTCTCCATAGTTTTTAGGCAAGAGCATTTAGTCCTAGTGTATTGTTATGCTTGATGTTTTCTCATTTGGACTAACAAGGAACTAATCTACATATTTTGTACTCTTCAAACACCTAAGATATAGGATCCCCTTGACCATCGAAGAAGTAAAAATTAGGCATGATATTCAAACACATGTCAAGTAGTAGGTTGTCCTGGTAATGTATTATCCTCAAAAAGAGTTGCATGAGAATAAAATTGTAACTTAAGATATTGAATTTCTATTTAAAATCTCCCATGGATGAGGAGAGGTTGAAGTTTTTGTAGAGGTTATAAAATTCAATTCACATAAAACATAAGAATGGTAGGATCCGTATCACTCTCGAGAGGAGAATCAACACACGGGTTTACAATTTTTGGTAATGGATTACCCATGGTTAAAGAGGTAAGTATATCATGAAGGATAATACCATTTCCATTACAAGTTAATACTTTATTTTTAATTTCATTACTTTCAATAGGAATTGGTGAAATGATTTCACTTGTAAACATATGATCTTGTTTAGCTAAAAATGTGAAAAAGGGAGAAAAAAGAAATTTGGCACTTCATTTGCAATATCATGGGTGGGGGTGGTGGTGTAATTGTCAATTTCATTTGTACTTAACAAATTAAAATACAATGGAATGCTATTTTTGAGTTTCTTGGATTTATACGATTTAGCCTTTAAACGAGATACATCAAGCAGAGTTTGAACTTTTTGTGTCCCCAAACAATGTAAGTTTGTAAGTGTTTCCTTAAGTTCTTCATTTTCACTCTTGTTTTTACATTCAAGAAAGAAAGGGTGAGTGATAAGACATGTATTTTTATTATTACATACTAGAGGGGAAGAATAAATTGGACTAGTGTGTGTTTGAATCATGCAAATAAGACATGGGATTTTTAACACTAGTATTATTTGCAGGTGAAGGCACACACTTGATTTTTTTTAATATTTTCATTATGATATATATTGTAAGAACATTCAACCTCGTTGAATTTGTCAAAAATAGAAAGGGAAGGCTCACATTCGGTTGTTAAGATAACCAAAGAAGGTGTAGACGTAATAATTGGATTTTCAACATTAGGAATAATATCATTTTGCTTGCTTGTTGGTTTTCAAGACTCCTCATCATCGTAAAGCAAAGGAGGAGGGGAATGAGGTTCAACATATCCAAGAGAAATATCATTGCATTCATATCCATAAGAGGAAATAATATCATTATCACTAGCTTGATCATTTAGATTTACATTTGCATCATTTGTTCTTTCATTATCGTAGTTATAAGAAAAGGTAGGGATTTGAGCCCATTTTTGATGTTTTATAATATCCTCATATGAAATACATTGATCATCATGTGCATTAAAACTAATATCAAAAGGATAAGACATTTTTGGTTGAGGGTCCTTTGGATGGCCATAAATTAGGGAATCTATAAAGAGTTTAGCTTTTAATAAAATTTTGCAAAACACAACCGAGAGAACCAAAGTAATAAGAATAGTTAAAATTCATAAACTAAGCCTACATAAGCATAAATCAGATCTAAAAAATAAAATACATAAAGTTGAAATGGAATTTAAACAAAGGTAAAAACCCTAATATGCAAACTAAGGTTTTAGTTCAATAAATAGAGGTCAAGTTCACCAAATGTTTTATGTGCTTTAGGAATTTTATAATATAATTCCCTAGCAAATAAAGTTATTTGAAAAAAGTGAATATTCTGATATACCCTAAAATATAGTCAATAATATAGATTTACCTAATCTAGCATGTGCTATAAATATAGTTTGTACATAGGAGTGACCTAGATTTTGGACCAGACCTGCATTGTCCCTTGTGTAATTATTTTATGTTTCAACTTATGCTTACATGTGTGCTAGATCCATATACTGAGCAAAACCACAGTTATTTGGAATTGTACCTCTTGCAACCTGGTAAAAAGGGGTTAGTAACATGAGTTAAGCTAACCCTAACAACCCTATTATTCTTAATTACTACCTACATAGCCAATTTTCCTAAGAGGGCCTTAGACTTGCATGTAGTTCTCCCTCCTATACATGTGTGTGGAATTATAATAGTATGACTATATGCTCTTTCTCCTAGTAACCCTTGGTAAAAGTGGTGTAATAGTATAGTTGACTTTTTGAATGCTTCAGATATATAAAATAGTGTCATAGTACAATTTGATAGCTTAAAATAGACAATACTTTCTTATTACAGAGTTGTCTTATCAAATTGGAAGGTGTGTTAATTAGACCATAACCTTTATATATATATGGACCTTTTAAATTTGAATTAAAACCTAATGATGCACAAAAATATGACCATAATATGGGAAAATAAGTTAAAAAAATATTCACAACATGAAATATATGGAAAAAAATAAAAAAATAAGACTAGATAATTACGTTGAGCCTAGACACTAATGTTGATGCTAGGGTCTAGGATAGTTGCAAACATTCAAGGGACAAAAACTTTTAGAAAATAAGCACAATGGGTAAGGGTATTTGGTATACACTAGATGAGTATAAAAAAACATATCACATAATCCAAGGGGCAGGTAAATCAAATGAAATAAGATGGAACCAAAAAGGCCCTTGAGACACTGTGTCACTAGATGTCTAATTTTTAGTAAAGAGATATATACATATAATAGGACTAGTAATATGTATACTTGTACCAAAATGGGTGTCTATAATAAGTGTAATTTATAAGAGGAGGAGAAGTTTCTCACTTAAGATTCCACTCATATGCACAAGAGAACTACGTTGGATCTGATTCCAAACATACAAGATATATAACTACAATTCCTTGACAAGGTTTCCTGAGTCATCTAATCTTACAATTTTTTATTCCTCTTAAAAATGCTTGTGTGGAATTAGATTAAGCAGACAAATTACACAAAATTTCCCAACATTTTTTTATTACGATCACATGACATTATATGACATATAATAGCACATGTGCACAAAAAAATCCAAAATCCAAACTAGTGATAGGTATAGATTTAACAACTAAGAACATAATCTATAGTACAGACTGTATATATTCAACAATCTATCAATTTTTCCTAGGGCACATTTAATGATAGCCTATGAAGTGTTGAATTTGTCCTTTGAGAGTTTGAAATTCAAATTTGACATAGTTCTGCACAATGTTATGCGCTTAACCTATAATATGTATAGGGATATATGTGGTTGACTTATGGCTAACATAACCTTTTCCTTTATAAAATCATAATTCTCTATGTTTTTATATTGTTAGTAGTGGAAGTGTATGAAGTAACCATAGCCTTGGTATGGTATTTATGAGAGGCAGTGATGAGTACTTAAGGATGATATTATGAATTTTATTCTTATTACATGGTTGTGTAGGTTTCCCCTTGAAGTGGCTTAGTCTTATATTTCCAGTAATCTACTCTCTATCAAAATTTGGTATAGATTTGCTTTATACTATAATTATTAGTGTGATCTATTGGTGTTGATCTATTACTGATATGTATATTTATATCCATTATCATGAATTAGTTTGATCTAAGTAATTTCATTATAAGTGGTATCAGAGTTTTAATGTAGGTAACGTTATGTGGTGCATCTTTTTATGATCTAGTGTAGTCATTGTTATATAAATAGAAGGATTGAAAAAATAAAACTTGTGATCCAAAAGGAAATTATTTTTCATCAACCTAATATTTCTTGATTTTTTTTTAGTCTAAAAATTTGGTAACCACATGCAAAATAACAATCATTAGATTCATCTCAACAAGACTATCACAACAATATAAACCTTTATATAGGCAGAAGGATTGAAAAAACATAACTTAAGATCTGAAAGGAAATTAATTTTTACATCAACCCAATATTTATTTATGTTTTTTTAAGTCTATAAAAAAATTAGTAACCTCACACAAAATATTAGTAATTGGATTGATCTCAATGAGACGATCATAGCAGTATAAACATCTGGTCTAATTTTTTTTGCCCTTTAGAAATAACAACCTTTGGATTCATCATGAAGAGACACTTTCAAAGTTATAAGCCTCTAGTACCCTTTTTTTTACCCCTAAACCCTGACCCTACATATGGAACCCTACATCATAGAGTTCATGCATGCCTGATCCACAAATCAGGGGTTATAAAAAAGGGCCAAAGGCTCTATGAAAAACACCTAGAAGAGAAGAAATGGAGTCAAAAACTTTTGATAAATGAGCTTTTGGGTTGGTTACTTAACTCTAAGTAGAAGTTCAAAGTATGATTAAAATAGAATATTCATATGAAATCAAAGGTGACTTGGAAACAATAAAAGGAAATTTGAGCAACATCAATGCAACATTGACAACTATCATAATAAATTTGACTAATATGCCAAAATTTTAACCATCCAAATTGTTAGGACCCCCTGCTCTTGAAGAGCACAGTTGATTACCTTTGTATAAGCAACTAAACACGAAATTTAACCAGAAGTAACAAGTAACTAGAAATTCAGAAATAACATAGAATATGAGAGACAATACCCAATTATATTAATACTCTTCCAGAAGGAAATACAACAAAGAAGATGCCATAATCTTCTTCACATTCCTCTAGGGCTCCCACACCTCTAGGGCATAAACAATAAATCTCTTCAAGAGTTCTCTCTCTCAATCACGGTCACAACAAACAACTCAAACAAAAAGTTATTGTTCACCTCCACCAGTCAGTATCACTACTGCCAGTACCACCGAGTATACACACATACTCAACTGAGTACACAACGCACTCCAAGTAGATCTCCCATGAACTTGCAAATACCTACAAATCAAACTGATCTTACTTACACATGTAGATCTCACCTGATCTTGCTATACCATAGATCAACCTGGCCTTGCACACCTGTCGACCTAGATCATACACACCCAAAAGAACCCTTGTCCTTGCCTCACCAAGTCCTTATGATTCTCCCCACCAGCACCCCTGTGGATCTTCTACCAGATCTTGCTCTCCCACAGATCTACCTGATCATACACACTTGGCACTGTGGCACTATGAGGAGCTAACCTTGTTATTTTCCCTCTAAAGGAGCTAACCTTGCTCTCTCTATCTAGCACACTTTACAATACATCCCATGGGTCTCTTAAATAGATCCCATACAAACAATAATTAGACTTCTAATTACAATAATTAGAACCGCAGCTCCAAGACTAAAATTAGTCTTTACCATGCAAACTAACTGTCCATCCAAAAATAGACCAATTCCAGAGACGCATGCAAACACATGCACACATAGGCTGCTGACATTAGTTCCCTGTTTGACCGATGTCAGCCGACCTATAATCGATGTCGATTACTGCGAACACTGAAGATGACCGATGTTAGTTGATCAAACCGACATCAATTTCCTGTAACTCAACAACTTCCTCTTGTTTGCATCTTGGTGAAGCTTTTAGCTCCACAACCTAACAATCTCCCACTTGGAGATAAACAACTGCACCTATACTTATACCTATATATCATCTAATTTGTTTCCTAGCTTGTATCCCTCTTCAAGCTCAACCCTGAAGACCAACCACCACACATCCTGTGGTGCTCTGCATGTCATCCAAGTAACCTGCCACATCTGAATCTACATACCCATGTAGAGAAGTCCCTAACCCTGCATAACATGTTAACCTGTTGTTGGTCCATCTCAGATACCTGAGAATCCACTGAATTGCTCTCCAGTGCTTCTTTCTTGGATTGACTACGAACTTGCTGACAACACCCACTACTAGGGCAAACTCAGGTCTAGTACACATGTACTTAACCTCATCATGTGAATTGGGACACTGTTCTGTGAACTGTCCATCCATAGGTGTGCAAACTGGTTCTGCATCCTGCATCTTGAACCTTGCCACTACCTTATTCACACAATCATCTGGAGACAAAATCAACCTGTGACCTTCCATGTCTCTAGAAAAACTCATGCCAAAGAATTTCACTGCTCTCAAATTCTTCATGACATACCACTGAACTAACTTTACCTTTAGTTCAGCAACTCCCTGCATGTGCGACCCTACAACAAGCATCCACACAACATACAGTAACAGGATAATGTAGCTAATATTATCCAACCTGGTAAAGGAAACACAATGGTTACAATGACATTGACTAAAGCCATGCTTTGCCATACACCTGTCAAACCTGCACCACTGTCTTGTAGCTTGCTCAAGACCATATACCATGGCCTTCCATCTCATGTGTCCATTCTCTCTCTTCTTTAACCAAAGAATCCATTCATCTTTCAGTGCTTTCATCCCGATTGGCAACTCTACCAAATCTCCCATTTGGTTCTCTTTTAAAAAATTCATGCCATGCTCCCACTATTTTATGGATCCTACCTACTCTACAGTGAGAAACAAGTATAAAGAAGGGGAATAACAAATTTGAGGCTTACTTACCCTTTCAGTCCTCCATATGGGCATTTGAGACTCCTTGACAGCTTGCTGTCTACCCAAAATATGTTTCCTGGTCAACCCTAGTCTGCACTCGATCGATGTTGAATCCACCTAATCACCGACGCCGGTTCCCTGACAGACGTTGGTGTCCTCTTGGTTGCCGATGTCGATTCTCTGACCGACATCAGTAGCCACCTACCTGACACCACTGACTTTGCCTGTCTGCACATGATCGACGTCGGTGCCTACCTGTTCGACGTCGGTTCCCCCTGACCGACACCGGTAACTGTGTTCTCCTGTGAGTGATGACTTTTTACTCGCGAGCTCACCTTGGATCAAAACCTTATCCAAACTACCTTGCTTAAAGTTATTCAATCCCCTTCACTGATCTCTGTCCATCATCTCCTCCATGAACACCAAGGCTTTCCAATTCTTAAGTTTGTCAAAGACATCTGACTTTCGCTTAAGAACATGCATCTCCTTCTTGCTCATGTGACCAAGCCTACAAAGCCACGTCTTCACAACAAAAGGATAATCAATAATATAAGTAGATAGATAAAGGATACCTACTTTCTTACCACCTACTAATTCATGTGCATCTGTTGTGAGAGTTACTGTGCATCTCTCATCACCCAACTTTCTTGAAGAAATTAGCCTCATCTTCAAGACTGGGACTTGCATGACATCCTTCAACACCCATGTGTTGGCCGTCTGCAATTTCAGCCACACTTCACCTTTGCCAACAATTTGACAAGGCTCACCAACCCCCAAATAAATCTTTCCAAAGTCTCCATGGACCTTAACATGGAAAAATACTCTATTTGAGGCTGCATGGAAAGAGGCAACAGAATCTATAAACCAAGATTCTACTTTATCCAAGGAACATACAAGAGCAACCAGTGCAATAATACATGCAACACATGCTTCTTTATTTCCTTCATGCTGATCTTCAACCAACCAGCAATCTTTCTTTACCTGCTCTTTCTTTCCATAACTCCGTAATTGATCATTCTTGCTTTTGAATTTCCTCCATACTTTCTTCTGCCATTGCTATACTCCCACTCAATCAGAAACCCCTGAGAGTGACCTGTAATCAACAAACACTTAACAAGCTCTGACCACCTGTTAGTTGATCTTAGCTCTGATACCACTTTGTCAGGATCCCCTGCTCTTGAAGAGCACAGTTGATTACCTTTGTATAAGCAACTAAACACGAAATTTAACCAGAAGTAACAAGTAACTAGAAATTCAAAAATAACACAGAATATGAGAGATAATACTCAATTGTATTAATACTCTTCCATAAGGAAATACAACAAAGAAGATGCCAAAATCTTCTTCACACTCCTCTAGGGCTCCCACACCTCTAGGGTGTAAACAGTAAATCTCTTCAAGAGTTCTCTCTCTCAATCACAGTCACAACAAACAACTCAAATACAGAGTTGTTGTTCACCTCCACCAGTCAGTATCACTACTACCAATACCATCGAGTACACAATGCACTCCAAGTAGATCTCCCATGAACTTGCAACAACCTGCAAATCAAACTGATCTTACTTACACATGTAGATCTCACTTGATCTTGCTATATCACAGATCAACCTGGCCTTACACACTTGCTGACCTAGATCATACACACCCAAAAGAACCCTTGTCCTTGCCTCACCAAGTCCTTATGATTCTCTCCACCAGCACCCCTGTGGATCTTCTACCAGATCTTGCTCTCCTGCAGATCTACCTGATCATACACACTTGGCACTGTGGCACTATGAGTTAACCTTGCTCTCTTCCCTCTGAAAGAGCTAACCTTGCTCTCTCTATCTAGCACACTTTACAATACAACCCATGGGTCTCTTAAATATATCCAATACAAACAATAATTAGACTTCTAATTACAATAATTAGAATCGCAGCTCCAAGACTAAAATTAGTCTTTACCATGCAAACTAACTGTCCATCCAAAAATAGACCAGTTTCGGAGACGCATGCAAATGCATGCACACAGGTTGTCGATGTCAGTTCCCTGTTTGACCGATGTCGGCCGACCTATAACCGATGTTGGTTACTATGAACACTGAAGATGATCGATGTCGATTGATCAAATCGACGTCGATTTCCTGCAACTCAGCAACCTCCTCCTGTTTGCATCCTGGTAAAGCTTTTAGCTCCATAACCTAACACAAAATTTCTCTTCTAATCCAATCATAGTCTCCTACATAGAACATTTAAATTTTAAATATAGATTTGTGAATATTTCTACCAAAAGTGGACATGTGCAAGTTTGATGGTAAGGATCCAATCACCCGGATCAATCAAATGGATATTTTATTTGATATACATTAGACCCCATGTGTATAAAAGGTGGTAATGGCATCTTTATATTTGGAACCATAATAGTTCATTTAGTATAGATTTTTATGCACTCAAAATAAAAATAAAGGCCTCATTTGTTACATGATCAATGTCTACTGATGAACTGTAGATGCACTACTACAATAGTGTAATAGATAACTACTTTGGCTAGTAATAAAAACTACAATAGATAAGGACTATCAAGGATTATATTCAATAATTTTATAACATGTATTTACTCATGGATAACATCGCAAAGGACAAACTGAATGACATATAATTTGGGTGGGCTCAAGGATAGCATCAAATTTTTTGTTCGCTCATTAAATCCAAGTTCAATATCAAAGTCCATGGTATTGGCATGCACGATAGAAGAAATAGATCTGGTCAAATAGGAAGTACTCATTACTGGCAAATATTGCATTATACTAGCACAATATTTCATGTAGCTTACTAGATTGACCAAACCCTCAATAAAATGAAGAAAATGAGCAAAAGGGTTATGTTTCAACTATGATAACAAATACAATAGAGGACATAAATGTGATAAAAATAAATTTCTCTACATTGAAGGTGCCAATGAAGAAGAAGAGGATGAGGAAGTAACAGGTGAGGTTGAGGATGAGCCAGAAGAGGAATTATGAGTTACCCAACCAACTATCTTGTGCCATGCACTTTCAAGTATTAACACCCCAAAAAGCCTTGAGGTAGTGGATTTCCTAAAGGAACAAAAGATGACATTGTTGATTGAATCAATAAATACACATAAGTTCATCAACAATAGGTTGGTGGAAAGCTTGAACTATTTTGTTTATCTAGCTCTATAATTTTAGGTCATGAATGTAGATGGTGGCACAATCAATTGTTTAAGGAAATGCCATAGTATCAAATTTTCCATGGGAGATTATAGGCTATAATCTTCTATGTTTTCTATTCCCATGGATGGGCTATACATTGTTTTAAGAGTCCAATGGCTCAAAACCTTAGGAACAATAGAGATGAACTTACATGTGTTATTCATGGATTTTAATTTTAAAGGCAAGAAATTTGAACTAATTGGATTGAGTGCAAAGTTTCCATAACTTATTAGTTCTCATTAGATACAAAAGATTCTAAAAAAGAGAGAAAATGTGTTTGAAACATAATTATTTTCATTATAAGTACAATTGATATAGATGTCTACATAACCAGATTTGTAGGTGATTGTTGATAACCACTCAGTCTTTTTTTATCAATGCTAAAATTACTACCACCAAAAAGGTGTCAGGATGCGAAACACCAGAAGCATATAATTGATTACCAAATACCAAGCAACTTAATATGCGGAAATAACCAGAATCAACAAGTAACTAGAATTCAGAATAACACAACATATGAGAGACAATACACCACTTGTATTAACACTTTACATAAAAGATTACAATAAAGAGCCGCCACACTCTTCCACCTTACAGAGGATTCCCACACCTCAAGTGTATAATATATCTTCTCCCAAAGCTCTCTCTCTCAGGTCCCAACACCCAACTCAAACACAGAGTTGGTGTTCACCTCCAGTGCTCCACGCACACCACAAGTGCTCCATGCACTCCACAAGTACTCAAGGTACTTCAAGTAGATCTCTCATGAACCTGCAACAACCTGCTATTCAACAGACCATACTTACGAAAGGATCTGCCATGCCTTCCTCTTAGCTCTCCATGTACTCCACGTACATACCAATGAGTACACACCGTACTCCAAGTAGACCCTGCATGATCCTGCTCCCTGTTGTGTAGCTGTCCTATCTGATCTCCAACCTACAGATCAATAAATGGTTCTGCACACCTGTGAACCTCGACCTTGCACACACACACACCTGTAGATCAACGATCTTACTTACCATGTAGATCTCCTATAAGCCATGCTCACCTGATGACTAAGATTATACACTCTTGAAGAACCTAGCTGGCTCTCCAATCCAGCACCAACACGCCTGGTACTGTGGCACTAGGAGGAACGCACCATTGCTCTACCTCTCTTTGAAGGAGCTCTTTGCTCTCTTACTCCCTAGCACAAATTTATAATACAACCATGAGTCTAATATATAGAACTCATCCAAACAATAATTAGACACTCAGTACAATAATTAGATCCGCAACTATGAGTCTAAAATTAACACTCATCATGCAAACACTTGGTTCGTCAACCAACTGCCCATAATTAACTCGCAGTCAAACCACACAGGAGACCGACGTCGGTCCCTGTCTGCCTGGAGGTGACCGACGTCGGCCGATCCCTGATCGACGTCGATTGCTTCTCTTTGCTATCCTGTCGACGTCGGCTGATCAGACTGACGCCAGCTTCTCTGCAACTTAGCAACCTTCAGCAACCTCCTCTCTTATTTGCATCAGTGAAGCTTTTAGCTCCACAACCTAACAATCTTCCACTTGGAGATAAATAGCTGCACTGTACCTATACCTGTACCCCGTCTAATTTGTTTCCTGGTTTGTATCCCTCTTCAGGCTCAATCCTGAAGACATCCCACCACACATCCCATGGTGTACCTCCTGTCATCTGAGTACCCTGCCACATCCGAACCTACAAACCCATGTAGTGAAATCCTGACCCTGCATAGCATGAATCCCTGCTGCTAGTCCCTCTCAAATTCCTGAGAACTCACTTCCCCGAATTGGCTCCTAACTCTCTGACAGCTCCCACTGCATGGGAAAACTCAGGTCTATACCAGACCTCATGTGATTTCAGACACTGTACCTGTCCAACCCTTAGTGTGCTCCGGCTCTCCATCCTAAACCTTGCCAACACCTGATTCACATCAGCTCCCACTGGAGACAAAATCTACCTGTGATCTCCATGCCTCCCATGTCAAAGAATTTCACTGCTCCAAACTCCTCCTGACATGCCACTGAACTAATCTTACCCTTAGCTCAACAAAACCATGTATGTACACCCCTGCTAGCTAGCATGCTATCCACATACATCAACAGAATGATGTCATGACTCATCATCCACCTGGTAAGACAAACCATAGTAGTTACCCTGACATTAACTGAAGCCATGCTTCGTCCTCCACCTGTCAAAACCTGTACCACTGTCCTGTAGCTCCTCAAGACCATATGCCCTGGTCTTTCGTCTCACATATCTGTTCTCTCTATTCTTCTACTAAGGTATCCATTTGTCTATGTGCTTTCATCCAGCTGGCAACCCTACCAAAACTCCCATTTAGTTCTGCATCATATCCCTGCCATGCTCCCACCTGTTTCCTGGATCCTTCCTGCTCTACAATCAGCAACAAGTATAAAGAAGAGGAACACAAATTTGAGGGCCTACTTACATCTTCAGTCCTCCGTATGGGTGTTTGAGACTCCTTGACAACATGCTGTCCACCCAAAATTTGTTACAGTGACCGACCTCGGCCACCCCACAGTCTGCATCCGATCGACGTCGGTTCCCATGCGCCTGTCCCTGACTACCAACCTGCCCACGCTGGTGTCCCTGCTGCTGACGTCGGTCTCCTGACCGACATCGGTCTTACCTACTGCCGACGTCAGTCCTCCTGACTGACGTCGGTCTTACTCTGCTCGACACTGCTGGCTTCAGTCTGCACATGACCGACATCGGCACCTGTCTGTTCGACACCGGTTCCTCCTGACCGACATCGGTATCTGTGTTTGCCTGTGAGTGATGACTTTTTACCCTCAAGCTCCTTTGAATCAATCTCCATGTCCAAACTGCTCTTGCTCAGAAGTATCCAGCCCATCCACTGATTTTTGTCCGCCATCTCCTCCAAAAACACCAAGGCTTTCCAGTTCTTAAGCCTGTCAAATATATCCGTCTTCTGCTTAAGAACATGCATCTCCTGCCTGCTCATGTGACCAAGCCTACGAAGCCACGTCTCCACAATAGAAGAAGAATCAGTAATATAAACAAGTAGATAAAGAGTACCTATTTTCTCACCACCAGCTAATTCAAGTGCTACCGCTGTGAGAGTTCTTGTGTATCTCTCATCACCCAATCTTTCTGAAGAAATTAGCCATATCTCCAAACCTGGGACCTGCATGACCCTCTTCAACACCCGTGTGTTGGCCGCCTGCAATTTCAGCTTCACTTCCCCTTTGCCAATTCTTTGGCAAGGCTCACCAGCTCCTCTACCTGGGGCTGCATGGAAAGAGGCAACCGAATCTATTATCCAAGATTCAACTTTATCCAAGAAACCTCCCAGAGCATCCTGTGCAACAACACCTGCAACATCTGTTTCTTTAGTTTCTTCATGCTGATCTGCTACCAACCAACAATATTCTTTTCCCTACTCTTTCTTTCCATCAGACCGTGAGTGACCATCTGTGCTTTTCAACTCCTCCATCCTTAGCTTACTTTGATCTGCCGTTACTCTACTCCCACTCGATCAGAAACCCCTGAGAGTGACCTGTAACCAAACACAACCCTGCTTTCTGCAACCTTAGCTCTGATACCACTTGTCAGGTATCAAGCTCAAGAACCTACAACCAAGGCTCTGATACCACTTGTCAGGGTGCGAAACACCGGAAGCATACAATTGATTACCAAATACCAAGCAACTTAATATGCGGAAATAACTAGAATCAACAAGTAACTAGAATTCAGAATAACACAGCATATGAGAGACAATACACCACTTGTATTAACACTTTACAGAAAAAATTACAATAAAGAGCCGCCACACTCTTCCACCTTACAGAGGATTCCCACACCTCAAGTGTACAGTAGATCTTCTCCCAAAGCTCTCTCTCTCAGGTCCCAACACCCAACTCAAACACAGAGTTGGTGTTCACCTCCAGTGCTCCACGCACACCACAAGTGCTCCACACACTCCACAAGTACTCAAGGTACTTCAAGTAGATCTCCCATGAACCTGCAACAACTTGTTGTTCAATAGACCATACTTACGAAAGGATCTGCCATGCCTTCCTCTTAGCTCTCCATGTACTCCACGTACATACCAATGAGTACACACCGTACTCCAAGTAGACCCTGCCTGATCTTGCTCCCTGTTGTGTAGCTGTTTTATCTGATCTCCAACCTACAAATCAATAAATGGTTCTGCACACCTGTGAACCTCGACCTTACACACACACGCACACCTACAGATCAACGATCTTACTTACCATGTAGATCTCCTATAAGCCATGCTCACCTGATGACTAAGATCATACACTCCTGAAGAACCCAGCTGGCTCTCCAATCCAGCACCAACACGCCTGGTACTGTGGCACTAGGAGGAACACACCATTGCTCTACCTCTCTCTGAAGGAGCTCTTTGCTCTCTTACTCCCTAGCACAAATTTACAATACAACCATGAGTCTAATATATAGAACTCATCCAAACAATAATTAGACACTCAGTACAATATTTAGATCCGTAGCTATGAGTCTAAAATTAGCACTCATCATGCAAACACTTGGTTCGTCAACCAACTGCCTGTAATTAACTCGCAGTCAAACCACACTGGAGACCGACGTCGGTCCCTGTCTGCCTGGAGGTGATCGACGTCGGTCGATCCCTGACCGACGTTGATTGCTTCTCTTTGCTATCCTGTTGACATCGGCTGATCAGACCGACGCCAGCTTCTCTGCAACTCAGCAACCTTCAGCAACCTCCTCTCCTGTTTGCATCAGTGAAGCTTTTAGCTCCACAACCTAACAAAAGGATCATGGTCATTCAATTAAAACTTCTACCAGGGAGTCAACTACCAAACATCAAACCTTATAGGTAACCATATTTTCAGAGTAGTGAAATTGTAAATATGTTGAAGGAGATATCAGAGGACACTATTATCAGACACAGCCACATTTAATATTCATCTCAAGTGGTAATGGTGTGTAAGAATTATGATACTTAAAGGATGTGATTTGATTACAGAGAACTCAACAAGTACACTATCAAAGACATGTTTCCTATTTTGGTAACTAATGATTTGCTAAATGAGTTACATGATGTTTTCTAGTTTACAAAATTGGATCTTTGTTTGGGTAAATTTTATCAATATACATAACTTTCTAGGTCTACATGATTTTTTGGTAGTGCCTTTTGGTCTCACAAATGCAACAACTACATTTTAGAGTTTGATGAACATTGCATTTTGATATTTTATACATAAATTTGTCTTGGTATTTTTTGATGACATCCTAATATAAAACAAGATATAGGAATAACACTTACGACATTTAAATCAGGTATTGATAACTCTAGAAAAGCATCAAGATTATGCAAAACATTATGAGTGTGATTTTGGGCTGAAAAATGTGGAGTACTTAGGTCACATTATTTCAAATGAAGGCATCAAAATGGGCCCTCACAAGATCAAGGCCATGATAGAATGAAAAGTTTTAAAATATTCAAGAACCTCTAGGGCTTCTTAGGGTTGACAAGTTATTATCATTATTGTCTAAACAGTTATGATAGCATGGAATCACCAATCATAAATTTTTTGAATAAGGACTCCTAATGGAACAAAGCAACCAACAAGGAATTTGAGAAGTTTATGGAGGCCATGTGCACCAATCCAGTTTTAACTACACCAAATTTTTCAAAAACATTCATTATTGAATGTGATGTGTCAAGGTATGGAATGGAGGCAATACTCATGCAAGAAGGATGATCTATTTCACTTGAGATTCATCAACTTAAAGGTGATAATTTTCCAAATCCTATCTATGAGAAATAGGTGAATTCTATTCTTCATGCAGTTAAATATGGAGACTATATCTATTAGGTAAACACTTTAAGGTGAAGATAGGTCATGATAGTCTAAATTAGTTTTTAGAACCAAGGTTATCATTCAAAGAACAACAAAAATGGGTGACCATAATGTTAGAATATGACTTTGGAATCATATATAAGAAGGAAAAGTATAATGTATTGGTAGATGCACTATTTAAGAGGGTTAATTCCATAAAGGTGTTGTTAAGCACGATGACCTTATGACAGGCAGATAGGGCAGATGAGGTAAGATCCAAATGGGTTAATGATAACAATACACATATTTTGATTTAGAATATCTGACAAGATCCTAGTGTATCAAAAAAAATTATATGGAAAGGGAATGCCCTTGGTACAATGATATGTTGTACCTAATCTAGAATTATGCCATCAAGCACAAGGTTCTTATGAAGCTCCATAAATCTCCAGTAAGGGGGCATTCATGATTCTTGAAAAATTATCATACAATCAAACAAGATTTTTTTTTAGGATGGACATAAGGGGGGTATCCTAAAATTTGTGGCCGAATGCATGGTGTGTCCAAAAAATAAGGGTGAGATAATTAAGACCCCAACTTTTTTGCAACCCTTATATATTCCTAACCAAGGGTGGAGGGAGATTTCTATTGATTTCATAATAGGGTTTCCTAGGTCAAAAGGGGAAAATGTCAAAATGTCATTATGGTAATCATGGACATGATAAAAATGTATTCCCATTTTTTGGGCCTTGTTAAATCTATTTGTAGCAAGTACATTAGAATATGTTTTTTTATATAGTCCAAAAACTATATGGGACCCCCAAGATCATAGTAAACAATCATGATCCTATTTTTACCAAAAAAATTGGATTGATTTATTGTCATGTTTGGCTACTTAGTTGGCTCATATCTCATCATATCATCTTCAATCTAAAGGGAAAAAAAAGGTGGTCGATAAATTCCCATGGGTTTACACACATTGTTTTGCATTAGATAAACATGAGAGATGGGGTCATTCTATGCCACTAGTAAAATGGTGGTATAACACTTCCTTCCATACCTCTTCCAAAATGTCTCAAATTCTAGCATTATATGGGTACCAACCATCATCCATCACCTCATCCTTAAGGGTACAACCAAAGGTTCAAGTTGTTGAAGAACACATGCAACACCAATAGGAGGTACTAACTATTCTAAGATAAAACTTGGAAATGAAACATAATGGAATGAAGTAGTAAATGGATTAGCACCACAATAAAATGAATTTTGAAGTGGGTGATTGAGTTTTTGTAAAAATAAATTATCCTTTAAGAAACAACAAAGGATAATAAACTTTCTCCTAAGTATTACAAACCTTATAAATTCCTATAGATATCATATACAAGTAGGAGTTACTTCAATTTGCCCACATACATATAGTATTTCATGCCTCCTACTTGAATAAATTAATTGGAAAAAGAGTATCTACCCAGACTGAGTTACCAAAGTAGGATGAGGAGGGTATAGTCTCTTTGGAACCTAAAGATATACTTCAGACACTCAATAAGAGGCTATGAATAAGGGAGATTAAGAATTTTTTGATCAAATGGAAAAATCTGACTAGCGGGTATGCAACATGGAAGGATGAATCATTACTATAGAAGCATCTAATGCTAGTCAACATTGAGGGCAACATGCTTTTAAGGGGATGATAATGTTTGGTCAATTTGTGGCTAACATAACCTTGTACCTTATCATATTAGAATTCTTCAAGCTTTTGTATTATTGATAGGGTCAGCCTATGGACTAACCATAGCCTAAGTAGGGTATATACAAGAGGTAGTGGTTAGCACTTGAGGATGATATTAATAATTATATTCTCATTCATGGTTATAGAGGTTTCCCCCTCAAATTGGATAAGTCTTATATTTCTAATTTCTGCTCTAATTTCAACATTTGTGTGGATCTACTTAATTTTGCTCTTTTTATTGTAATATATTATTGTTAATCTACTCTTGATATCTATATATACATCCATTATTGTGAATTTCATTATAGTATTTAAGTAATGTCATTGCACATAATCACTTCTAGATCACTGTTCTAGTTTTAGAATCCCAAGATTCTGCCTAAGTGTGTCAGATTCCACTATTTTTTTCATTTCATTACCATTGCATGTCTTAGTCAAATTACTTATTCTGTTGTTTATGTTTTTTAGCATACTTAGGGTTCTAATTTATTATTTAAATTGTATTTACTTAAGAATCCTTTATGTCTCCTATTTAACTTACCATGCATTAGGTTATGTTCCATAGTGTTCATTTCAATTATAACAAATGAAGGACCCCTTTGTTCTTTGAACACCAACCTAGAGTTTGAAAACCCTCATCCTCATAGGGTTTATTTTTTTGAGTTTGACCTGAGTTATGATTTATTACATTATTTATTACCCTAGATGTCATTTGTATTTTTGATTTACATATGCTTCACATTTTTAAGCGAACCTAACCCTAACTATAATTCAATCAAAGGTTCCATGACGTATTTCCCCATAGGGTTTGTCTTGTTTCTTATTTTAGTTATGATTTTTACACTCTTGGTTAGGGATTATATTTATAGCTCTCATAGTTTGTGTTCTTTCTTAGTTTGTTTCATAGCTTATGATCAAAATATGAAATCTTGCAGATCTTGTTGTTACATTTGATAATGAGATTAACAAGGATATGTTTGAACAATTTAAACAACACATTACAAAAATTCTTATTCTCTTTATGAAATTGTATAAATGTTAATTGAGATAGTTTGTTTTCATATGGATAATGGTGAACATACAATTATTAATATTTCATCACCTTATACTCATATTTCTTTTAATGTGCCCATGTTTGAAATGAATAATTAGTTAGACCCTTTGAATGAACCTCTTGATTTTTCTTCTATTCCTACACATGAGATAGTGATTATGATGGATTCTATAAGTGATCTAAAAAGATAAGTACATGATATATGCCTTAATTTCAAGTCTATCGATGCTAGGATTATTTCTAATGTTATACCTTCTACTCTTATACCTCAATATGTACTTGACATGCCTCTCCCACATGGCTTGGTTATACCAAACTTCCAACTATTTAATGGAAATTAAGATCTTCGTGCCCAAATTTGCACATTATTTCACTCTATACGAGAATATAAAGCTAACAGTTTAATATTACCTACGTTGTTCCCTAGGAACTTGATTGATAATGCCCTAATGGTCCAATGTTTTACCTTCTAAGTCTTTTCATTCTTTGAAATGCTTACAAGAAGTTTTATTAGACCATTTTATAACTAATAACGATCCTCATGCCATATTTTAAAGTATTCCATCTATTCAAAAATGTCCCAAAGAGGCTATTCATGACTTTATATTTAAGTTTTTATGTCATATGCACTCCTTAGTCTATCAACCTTGTGATTTTGAAATGTAATGCACATTTATCAATATTATTCTAGCACCTTTCAAAGATAAACTCCTTTATACCTATTTTTAATCATTAAATCATTTTGTTATATGGCTGCCACACATGTAGAAGAATTATCAACCCAACCTAAGGTTCTTAATTCTAAAGATTCACAATTTATCACTAGTCATGCACTTCATTTATATACAATTTGGGCTAATGAATAAAATACATCATTAATGAGACTTATCACACAACTTCATACAAAGATTTAAAAAATCAAGGCATTATATTGAAGAGATTATTAGATATAAACTTGATTGGGTTACAACCTATTCGAAATCTTGATTCATGACATATGCCAAAATATTACAAGGAAAATGCCTTTTATGGATAATGTTGTCCCCAAAAAATGCCACTCATTTTTGGGACAACCTACGGACTATTTTGGCCTTGCACAGACCAAAATTTCTCTTCCCTTCTCAAAATTTGTTCTGAGCTTTCAAATTCCTCATTTAAAAGATTTTTTCGTAAAGGGATTCACAGGTTCAATAGGTTAAAAAAGCTTCTGCAGGTGAGTTCAGTCAAAAGAACAAGTTTCTAACACTTAGTCATTTTTAGGATTAGTTCAGCACCTCGGTCCAATTAAAAGAGTTCAATCGGCACATGATAAAGGACAAAGGTTTGAACCATTGAACTTTGAACCACTTTGGTTCAAAGGTTCAATGGGTTCAATGACCAAGTTGGTTCAATGTGCTTGGTGCAAAAGATCAAAAGGAATTAGCCAAATAATGAAGGATGAGCCTATTGAACCATTGAACCAAAGTTGGTTCAATCCGTAGGTTCAAAGGGCTGCCCCAAAGCCAAAGGAATAAGTGCCCTTACGGGGGGTAGTAAGCAAAACCAGACAAAAGTTAGGAACCCCTCAGGAAAATGGCTAAGTCCAAGAGGCTGAAAGAATTCTCTCAAGAAGATTTTCTTAGAAAAATGTTAAGGCAAAATTCCTTCAGACTTTTTGTCCGAAGGAATTCACACAGAGAAAAAGTCTGAAGAAACATAAAAGAATGAATGGCCAAGTAATAAGAAACTTTCCTTCGAACATTTTGTCCGAAGGAATTATTTCAGGCTTTTTGCCCGACGAAAAAAGCCTGCCGAAGAAGTTGAAGCCTGAAGGACAAGTACCCTTGCGGGAGACACTTGGCGACAGAGAAAGGACCATTTTAAAAGCCTGAAGGGACACCTTCCCTTTGAGACATTCCAAAGGCTAAACAAAGATGCAAAAAGGAACTTTCACATACTTAGACATAAGAGGATTCAACAAATGAACTGAATGAACCATTGAATTGTTGAACCAAAAGGTTCAACGGGTTCAAGGTTCAAAGGTTCAACCAGAGCTTAGAAAGATAAAGGAAGCAGTGTTTGAGTGAAATGTAGAATAAACCAATGAACCGATTGAACTTTGAACCAAAAGAGTTCAAAGTTCAATGGTTCAACATGGTTCAAAAGTTCAAAGGCGGCCTCAGTCAAAGAAAAAGTGGCACACAATTGGTTCAATAGATGGTTTAACCAAGGGGCGAAGAAACGATTGTACCAAGAAGCGATAGAACAAAAGAGAAAGAATGAACCAATGAACTGATGAAATTTTAGTCATTCAATGGGTTCAAGGTTCAACTTGAATTAAGTGATCGATTGAAAAGAGAACTCAAAGACTCAAAGAGAGAAGATCGATGCAAAGGACCGGAAATGTCTTCGAAAGAGTTATTTCCAATAGGTGGAACAGTGGATCGAGTAGACTTCTGAGCGCACCAAACCAAGGATGCAACCTATTTTCTTCCATGAAGTAAAGACAAATATGTAAAGGACCAGACAGTCCATATTAAGGAGGAGACATATCAGATGAAAGGACATGCCATAGTTATGGCAGTGCACTGTTCTCAGCATGGTCTCTCTTGACAAAACTGGAGACGCATTAAAGACATTGACTGCAACATGGGCCGTCCGATGGAAAAAGGCATCAATCCTTGTGTAGTGGCTATAAGTTTGTTAATTCTCTCATTTGTAAAGGAGACTTTTCATTTTTATGAAAGCAAAACTCTGCCCATTTTGAAAGAAGAAGACTGAGACTTTGAGCTTAGATTGTAATTTCATTTTTATTTGAATGAGAAAGCAGGTTGCTTATAGACTTTGTGCTATTTTGGCTTGTGTCATTTTAGAAGATCATTCTTACATCTATCTTCTGAAGGTATTCTTATTCATTTAACTTGGTAAGCAAAATTAGTGAAAGTAATAGGGTAGTGTCCTGAAACCAACTGTGGGAAGACTTTGTGCTTTCACAATTGTTTTCAGTCTATGTTTTTCTTTTCTTTTATTATGTTGAGGATTCTGGGTTGACTTTGTGCCCCCATTATCCTTTGTGATATACTCTTTGGGCAATTGAGGTGGAAACTTTGTGTTCTGCTTCATCCTGTTGTTACTACGCCCTTTTGATTATTGGTTACTTTACTATCTGAAAGAAATTCCTGTTGTTTCTTGCAAGCACACTTATGAAAGAAGAGAATTGCCTTCAGTGTTTACACCAGGATTTTCTCCTTTGTCTATGTCCATCATCTCTGAAAGAAGAGAGATGGATGGTTTATTCTGCCCCCATGTGTTATTTTTTGCTTATTTATTTTGTATATAGCTCCTACATATCTATAGGGAACCTCCCCTTGATGAGATGAGAGATTTGTCCCCATTGGATGTGGTAAACCTATAACTTTGGATGACCCATCTCCCTATGCTGTGGTGATAGGAACTATTTTGGTCACCAATTAGCTAGCTGACAAAATATTCACCCAACAGATACTATATAGTCAAGGAACATACAATAAAAAGGTGAATTACTTTGTGAAACAAAAATCAATATCATATTGACCATGATAAAATTACACTTGAATATTAAACTCCTAGAGCAATAGAGTAACTTACAACAAAAGAATTCAACCACCTAAGGATGTATCACTTACATATGACAATGTAATAAGTATAGTTGCCAATGAATCTTCATTGACAAATTCCATGCATAAAATACCTTTGGTAATTAATGTTTCAATGAAAGGATAATGAAGACATGGTTTTATGATTGATAATACATCTCAGTTAAATATGTTAAATCTTCCTTTCCTTCACACTCTAGGATATAAAAAAATTTATATATCAAAAATATTGCCTCAACCAACAACATTGGGAACTAATAGGATATCTACATCCTTAGGACCTCGATCATGTATGAATTTATTATATGTTTTTCCATCCTTATTTCATTACAATTATATATTATGAATGCTATGGCTATGAATAATGAATGAAATAGTGGATAGTGTCAATAGTTATATATGTCTCAATCCTTAAGTTTGTGAGATTCCTCCAACAATATTTGATACCAATGAGAAAAATTAATTCACCGAGAACTATGATGATAAAAAATATGATATTTTGGTAGATTATGCTATGCACATACATGAATCAACACATGAAACTTCATATTATGACACGTCGAGGATTGAAAACATTATTGGGTAGTACTTTACATGTCATGTTTTGAGCTTCAATGAGTATACATTTTGATACTTCAACATCATATATCCCATAACACATTTACATTTGCTTATGTTATGAAAATTTTCTTATGTAAATTTGTGTATTCCTTGTTATGACACATTTATTATTATTTATATTATGGATTCCTATAGTTACACTATCATGAGTTGTTACACCTAATCATTTACATCACGAGATTGTTTACGACTTCTTATAATTCCATGACATATCTAGGATGCTATATTCATTTTTTAATAATAATTACGGGTGGATTTCATAGCCCATATTCAAGTTGACTATTTCATGATACTGATTTATGTTCCCATATGACTCATGTTTGCATCTTACATTTTAAATTCAACACTTATAGTGTCACATCTGACCCCTCATTATACTATAGTTTATTACTATACATAGCTTCTTTCTTTTATGTATCATCCTTTTCATGTGCCTTACTCCCTTTAGTTGATTGTGTGCCACATATTTCTTATAGATTTGACACCTTGACACTTCCCTTCTCTTGCCTTGACATTCTTTTAGCCTCTTGGTCTATGTTGATTTATGTGTTGCAATGGCCGTTGCACCTTGATTCTTGATCCCATTCCAAACACATGTAGATTTATTGATGATGAAAAAATATATATTAAGACCTTATGTTCTAGCATGCATTAAGTTCCGAGGAAATTTGTAGGTTGTTTGGAGTCTTCATATTTGTGTTATTCCCCTCGGGCTACCTTTTTCCCTTTGTTTTTTGATTGTACCCCTCAGACTTCTGTTAATCTAACTACTTGTCATAAAATTATAAAATAAAAAAATATTATAAAATGATAGAATCAAAAAATTATTACCTTTATGTTTGTCAAATGATACATATCATGTTTATTTACATGTGTTATAAGTTTTACATATATATGTTATATGTGTGCTTCTCATGGTATTATTTGAGTGGGTGAGATGCAAGATGTATAGTTTATATACGATGATGGATTATGGGATGCTATGTTGTTACTTTTTTACCACACCCCAATAGACATTATCACATTAGTGGTATACCTTATATTGAGGAATATCTATACAATGGATTTCATGGTGATATATTTCTTACTTTCCATTGACCGTATAGAGATACTTACAATGGTTACATATATCTCACTAATTCTTACATTTTGTATGTTATATGGATATCTACATTGTATTATCACATATATTTATTACATTAATGTCACACTTCTTCCTAGCATACCCTATGATATTTAATTTCCTATTTACTATGAATTGTTATCATCTCATCCATGCCACTATCATTGTGTGTTGAGCCAAGGTGTTATATCTATCCTTCTAAGGGGCACATTCCTACATAGGGACATAACATTCATCCTTACACTATTTAGATAACAATGTGTATTGTACCCTTGAATATCTCCTCGAGCCTTATATTATATATGTATGTATGTAGGTATGTATATATGTATGTGTGTACACATGTATATGTATGTATGTATTTATACATGTATACATGTGTATTAGGTGTGTGCATGCACACACACACATACATGCATATACACATATGTATGTATATAAACTTGTATACATACATACATACATGTGTGTGTGTGTATTGCATACACACATGTATGTATGTGAGAATGTGTGTGCATACGTGTAATACACACACACAGACACACAGACACACACACACACACACACACACACACAAAGATGTATGTATGTATACACATATACATACATACTTACATGTGTTTATGTGTGTGTGTGTGTATATACACACACACATATACATACATACATATACATATGTACATGTGTTTGTGCATGCACTCCCTTATAAACACCTTTGCTAACATTATTTTATGTGTTCAACTATAGATGAATATCCTATAAATAAATGATGAATTAGGAAAAAATGTAATAATGTCATTATTATTTTCTGATTATTGCCCATAATTTTGATGTTTATTTCAAGTACAAAAATTTAATTTTTATTGCATGAACAAAGAGACAACATTGTAGCAAATCATTCAAGAGACACATCCAACATTAGCCTTAATTGCTTAAAATTAGAAAAGGAGAACATGTAATATCTCTTTATGTAGTATAAGGATTTTATAGCTTGGTCATATGAAGACCTCAAAGTGTTTGATCCCAAAGACAAGACATAATTCGCACCATTTCAGTTAAGGAAGACCACATATATTTCAAAATAGAAAAGTCCCAGTGAATCCCATACTTAAACCCATCATTCATAAGGAACTCTATAAATTTCATGGACCCAAAATCATTTTTCCTATCTAAAAATCCACATGGGTAGCTATGTTGGAGAGTTATAAGTGATGTCATAGTGATGTTGTGGAGGTGTCCTAGTGAGTTGATGAAGTGCCTTGATAGTCTATGTGACAATGACAAAGTGTGCAATGTGCTTGTCCTAGTGTGCTTGAAGTATGCTTGGTTGATATTTTGTTTTGGCATGGTTAGAGTGTTTAAGGATGAGTATGGAGTATTAAGCATGTGTAAAAGGTCCCTAAGATGTTTTTCTAAGCTTTGAGTGCTTGTGTGCATAAGTGGAATTCGTCTGGTTGTCCATAGTTTTCATCTAAACACTTTGGGTCCAGTGGTAGAAAATCTGAGTAAGCAGTTTGATGACATCACCATTACCATGTGGGAGTGAGTCAAAGGGATCTGGTCATATGGTTGTGATCACATTACTCCCTAGTTATTATTTACCAGATCTCAAGTCATGTGATGAAGCATGGTCAAAGATATGAGGATGCAAAATTAGCTACTCAGACAAAATTCACTAAGCTTCCATACTTAGCCAAATTTGTAAAGGGCTCAAGCAAGGATAAGTAAGCATGTTGATGAGGTTAGAATTCACATGAGTAGAGGTGTTAGGACAAAATGATCATATGGGTTTATTCATTTTTATACCTAGTTTATATGTGTTAATTCTCAGACCATGGAACTAAGTGAGATAAAAGATATGCATGTGCAAAGTTGGGTTCCCAAGATTTTTGATAGTGTTTTTCCATAGCCAAATTTACATGAGGCAAAAAAGAGCCGAGCAAGAATTTTGATGGTAGCATATCTCACATATGTGGGCATTTTAGAAGAAGGTGATTATATGGGTTTGTTCAGTTTTGAGCCTAGCTTATTTACACTAAATTTTAGATCATGTGATAAAGCGTGCCAAAAGATACGCATAAGAAAAGTTGGCCTTCCAGGCAATTTTATGCATAGTTGGATTTATGGAATATATTTTTGAGTGAACATGTTGATGATGTCATATCTCACATGTGTGTGGGTTCTAGGAGCAGATTATTATATGGATGGATTCTCTTATGTGGGGAGATCATATGGTCCAAAGTTGAGATCATGTCTTGAAGCATAGAAAAAGTTATTAAGGATCAAAGTTGGCCTCTAGAATAAATTGTAAGGGTCCCCAAACTTAGTCAATTTTGTAAGAGGTAAAGATCAAGCAAGTCTCAAGGAGATCGACATAGCACATATGCTCCAAAGTGTTAAGAAGCAGCAAGATGGAAAAAAGTGCACAATGTTTAATGACTGGGTAAAGGTAAAGCATAGAGATTAATGACAAGTGGGTGTTCATATAAATTGATTGAATGGTGAGAGTTTCTAGTTAAAGACCTAATTGATCCATAAAGATTGATGTTGTGTGATGGGTTAATATTTTAAGATTGCATGAGATGAGGTCAAAGGGATTGAGGTTTAATGTTTGAGCATTGGCACCTATGCATTAAAGTTTAGAGAAGATCGATGGCACGAGATCGATCCATAGCTGAGAGGACATGAGATGCAAGCATAGTGTTCAAATTTAATTTTGACCGTTTGATTTTGAATATTTGAATTCAACAAAGGGAAAAACCAATATGTGGTTTTTGGACCATATCTTTTGATCAAGGATGAATTTGTTCATGATATAAAAATAAAAAATAAAGAAAACTCCATGATGCATTTAATGAACCTAATTTGAAGATCTATAAGTATGTATAGTCATTGTTATGAAGGTTCAAATTTGATTATGTGTTTGTGCTTATTCTACAAGTGACTCGAGAAAGATGATTGAGCTTGTGTTGATGTTGTTTCAATGTCTCATGATGACTTAACCATTTGGGAGTGTTATTGACTCCATGAGAATGCTTTGTATGGTCTTTGGAGGTTTGACCAATTTATATTTTATATGAACAAAGGTTAATAAGTTGACTACATGTTTGTTCATAATGTTCTTGTACACCAAGTCAGTGTTTGAGCATACATAAAGGTGAGTTAAAATGACTGTAATCATTTGAGGATGTCAAAGGGGACATAAGGAGTGGACCCATGTATTTAAAAGTGGTCATGTTTTCTTATTTTGATCGATGATGTGCTAAATGGGTGAATAAATTTCCATGAGACTTATAAGAGCTACAAGGGCCTTATTAAAAGGTGTAGCTACTTAAGGGTGACCCATAGATGCTATGGATGAGCTATGAAGATTGTATTGAGATATGTCTTGATGATATAGTAGCCTTAAGGGTTAAGGTATGCCTAATAGCTGATCAAGGTGTTGATTATCAAGTATGTTCTATAAATAGTGGAACTAAAGATGATGGTTTCTAGACTTGGGGTGAGAGACTTGGGAGAGATTTGAGAGAGGATTGTGAGAGTGGAGTAAGAGAAAATAAAGAAGGAAAGAAGAGAGGTAGTGTGCCCAGTGAATGAGTTGATGAGCTGAGCAGATTGAGGACTATGTGTATGACCTGTAGGTCATAATTTTGATGACATAATAGTGCTCTTGCAGGTTTAGGATGAGCAAAGTGTAAAGTGGTCCAAAAAGTGGCTTTAGATTCATTGTGAGTGTGTGAAGAAGTAAAGGAGGCTGTGTTATTAGAGGTCCATCATCAGGTGTAGAAGACATTAGTTAAAAGGTAGAGGTATTCATATCAAAGGAGGGTCAAAAGGACTTGATCATCCTTAGGGGCAGGTGCTCCTTATGGAATAGAAGTTTCACTAAAGACCTTTGGTTAGAAGGACTTGATCAATGTTCTAGGTTAGAAAGACTTGATTGAATAAGTAGTTAGAAGAACTTGATAATATTAAGGGTAGGTGCTCCTTTTGGAATAGCTATTTCACTAAAGGCCTTAGGTCAGAAGGACTTGACCAAGGTTTCTTGTCAAAAGAACTTGACCAATCTCATGTTTTTGATCATCTTATAGTATAGTAATCCATGTCTTTGCTAGCTTGAGAGTGGGTTTTATTCCTCAATAGGGTTTCCTATGTAGATCTTGTGTTGTGTATGTGATATTTCTTTATCCTTCTTGTTCACTACTATGAATGATCTGTATGCTTCATGAATGATTTTATTGAATGCTTAAGTATTTGAAGGATTTGGAATTGAATTGAATTATTTGCCACCATTGATTCACCCCCCCACCCTTAGTGGATTGTACCTCTAATAATTGGTATTAGACCAGGTCTTTTGTGCAAATTTTAACCACTTGAAGGTGATCAAAGGTGCAATGGTTGACAAAGAGGTTATGGCTTGTCTTCAAGATAATCTAGTTTTTGCTTTATCAAAAGTTAATAATGTGAAGACATAAGTGTAAAATTTAGAAGCAACAGTCAAGAATCTACAGGTCATGGTGAATAAAGGTCTCAATCAAAGGATGGAACAAAGTGAAAATAAAGTCTTGACTTACTTAGATGTGCTCTTATCCAAGGACAAAAAGGATTTTAGCTCCACCAAAAGGGTCAAGAATGAAAATACATTGAGAAGTAATGGTCAAGAGAAAAGAGGGTCAAACATGATTAATATTTTCAATGGGTATTGCTTCTCTTGAAATCAATTTGGTTATAGATATAAGGATTGTGCTCTCTCTCCAGAGATCAAAAGGGATCTCATATGTTACAACTATAACCAAAAAGTTCACATAGCCAAAAACTATAACATAGCCTTTTGGAAAAAGGATATACAAGTCATTAACACTACCAAATGGTTCAAGGAGACTAAGGCTAAAGAAGAAAAGAAGCAAAATCTAAGCAGGTCACAAAAGGAAGAGTCATTGCTTGTTCAAGAAACTTTGCATACTCAAGAATATGACAACAAGAGATGGTTCATAGATAGTGGATGCTCAAATCATATGACAGGAGACAAGATCAAGTGTATCTCTCTCAAAAAGACCAACCCAGGTGCAATTTGGTTTGGTAACAACAAATCTGATGAGATAGTTGGTAAAGGTACTATGAGTTTGGATAATGTTCATACTAGGACTGTGAATGTGTTATATGTAGAAGGTTTGAAACATAATCTTTTAAGTGTGAGCCAAATGTGTAAGCAAGGAAATGTTGTAACTTTTCATGATGATGTATGTGAAATAAGAAAGGCAAAATTAGGTAGATTAATTGCAAATGTTCATAAAATAGATAATAACATGTATGTATTCCAAGAATCCAAGAAGAAAGAGTGATTCATACGTCAATTAGAATAAAGTTGGCTTTTCCATATAAGGCTTGGACATATAAATTTTGATAATATGATAAAAATGAGTTCAAAGGGTTTGGTAAGGCATAGGCCTAAAATTTATAAGATTCCTCATTCTCTTTGGAAGGCATGT